>JAZDUH010000347.1:702500-1302500 GCA_036419115.1 Scarus forsteni | reverse complement strand
GTACATAATGCCTCATGTCTTATTTTTTTTTTTCTCTCTGAAGTAAATAAGCTGAAAGCATTTCAGAAAAATAATCAATTAAATGTTATCCAAGCTTTTATTACTGTTCACATTAAACACTGCCACAACATGGAAGTCAGTCAACAACCTGTAATTACAGTTTGTGCACAGCAATTTGTCAGATTTTTACTTGAGCTTGTATGTAAATCAAGTGGTTAATCATAGTTTATATTAAGACTGAATGTCCATTTGAGTAACACTTTGCTTTAACATGCAGGCTAAGTTGCTTTAAATGAACAAAAAACAAACTATAGTTGAATCTATCATGGATAGATGAGTAATGCACTAAACACTAAGCAAACAAAAATAACCTCACTCTTTAAAGGATGTCTTATCCAAAAACAAGCCCTCAGGGTACAAGAAGAAAAAAAATGCATAAATAAACCCCACAGTGTGCAGATTCAAGATACAAAAGTACCACCAACCAAAAAAACAGTCACCCTTAATACTAAAGTTCAAAACAACTTGCAGTACACAACTCTTCCAACAAAATCAATAAGTGATCTTTGGTCAGAGTTAACAGCCTTGTTCAGTTTCTGTCTCATGAGTAAATCCTTTATGGAAAAAAAAAATCAATAAAGAATCTGGCAAGTAGAAAATAAACCAAACTACCCTGAGGCTCTCTAAGAGTCCTTCAGCTCTGACATTCATCTCCTCCAGATATTTAAAAAGCCAGTGGTGGAGAGCGCTGCAGATTTACTTTGCAGAATAACACATTTCCTATGATCAAACATAAATCAAATCTATCTATAAAAAACTTTACCAACTCAAGGCTAAAAATTCTGTGGAACTACTACAATAATTTAATGATCCGTTCCTTCATAATCAAACATGGAAAGAAAATGTTATTATTTCCCTAAATGAACATACAAGGTGTAACAAAAAGAAGCTGGTCCGTATGGTGAAGTGGCTGTGATTTGGTACAGGAGTTGGTCATCTACTGAGAATCCACCTGAGCTTTGAGTGACTTTATCAGTGTATAGGACTGGGGGCAAAAATCTGCCAGTGCATTGGCCCCAATGTGACGCTGTGGCACAGGCTTTTTAATATTCTAAAAGGGCACTTGTGCTTGAATCCAATGACTTAAAAAAAACAACTCAATCCTCACCCACTTGTAGTGCATAGAAAGCGACACACAGTGGAGACCAGCCCTGATTAGCTTGAAAAATAAGATCATGAAAAAACTACAACTTCAAGAGGTAACATGAGAATATGTGATAAGGGCATACTGCCATGTGATAACAGGAACATGTTAATAACAGGCTATATGGCCTGCCTGATGCTAATTTGCTGTCTGCATTGATGTTATTTCCAGTGTTTCCACTGTATTTGGATGTTTCTGTATATCTAAGAGCCTGTTTTCTTGTTTGTGTTGTTGGCCTTTGCAGAAATCGACTCAGGGTTGAAGATACCTTTGCTAAAAGAAACATCAGTGAACAGGCAAAGGTTACACTGCTGGCATGCACCAGAGAACGGTCACTTTAAAAATCATGCTGAAATTAATATTTTAATGAAAGAAAAAGAATACAAAATGAGATTTCCCTGCAACCATTCAGACCTAATGGCCTTAGCCTTCAGACTGCAGATGAGAATGGGCAATAGCCATCCAACATTTGGAAACCACCGTGTTGCACAACGTGTTACAATATCAAAAGATATTTAAAGAACTGATGAGAATAATGCAGTCCAATTAAACTAAACTAAACCTAAACAATCCTCAAGGACTTTGGAAATGCCTACACTGATGAATAATAATGCAGCAGTTTGAAGACAGTCATTGAAGATCAGTCTAATAACACAATCACATTCTGACGATGGCTGAGGTGGCACCTGGGGTGGTTCATTAGATTTCAGGGTTTGCCCGAGCCACCCCTGGCCATCCATCTGGCCCTGCCCATGGTTTTAATAATCACTGATATAAAAAAACAGCTAGTATCCACAAATTGAGCACCCTTAGGTCAGCCCCCTCTTATTGGTTAGCCAGTTAATCTTGTGGTAATTGGTTATTAAACCAATCCGTTTCAATCAGTGATTTCAGGCAGCTGCCAGCGCCATTGAAAGGAGAAGAGGGAGATGTGCTAATGCTTGGACTGCACTGTCTTTTCACTGAAGTACCAGATCACACAGAGGAGCCTGGCAAAGCTCGCCTACAGGAGTGTAAGTTCTTGAAAAGCAAAATATGACCCCCTAAAAAGCCCTTTCAGCAGTCAGATTACTTCAAGTGATGTATGACCTTGAGCTGATATACCATTCATAACTTACTGTATATTACCCAATAATAACCTTCTAGAGCCAAATCGTCACCTGAGAACCGTATTACTTTATTTCCCTTTTCAGGCTGTAGTGATTATGAGGAGAGTTGGGGGTCAGTCCGGTACAGAAGGACGCTCACCAACAATCAGAAGGTTCAGGGTTCAGGCCCAGCTCTCACAAGTTGATGTGTCCTTGAGCAAAAGATGCTCCAACTGCTGCATCAGTAGAGTTTCAATGGGTATAAAAGGGCATGTTGGAAAATACTGAAGGACAACTGATATAGAAACTCAATGAATGGCTACATGTGACCTGTTTGTAAGAGTTTCAGGTAGTCAGATAGTGGACAAGGTCATAGTTCAAGTCCTTCGTCTGTTCCCCTTTTGTAAATAATTGAAATATTTGTTGGTTTCACTGTGCTCTACTCGCACTGAAGAATGTCAGATGCACCACACAAAGTGCTCTACTGTTTAGTGACCAGCGTTAAAATAAGTGTGTGAATTCAACAGGTCCTTTAATAACATGATACACTGATGGACCTGAAAACATGTTTAACGACTTACTGATTCAGTTTACACATGTGAAAAAGACAGACATAATAACAGTTTGAAGACTTCTTATGTTGTATGATGATGAGCATTTATGATGGCAGATGTTGGTGGAAAGTTGTTCATGACTTACCCAGACCGAGTAGGTCCACAGCCGGCTCGGTGGCCTCCTTGGTGTTGGCTTTACTCTCCGACTGATGAGACAAAAAAGAAAGAAAACATTTTTTAAAATGCCCCAAACATTGTGCTTTTTGGTTTAACATACAAATCAGAAGATGTGAAATGGTTCGAACCTTTGTCAAGCCCCGCCCCCTGAAGGAGCTGAGCCTTTGTCGAGATGCATGCTGTTGCCAAGTTAGCAGATTATTTCATCATCAGGCTTCTAATGATTTAAAAGAAGTAAAAATGTTCTTGTATTGACTTAATCGCCTTCAGTTGACTTTAACTCTTCATAACTTTGCCCTCCCCAAACACTTTCTATGGGCTCTTTCCCAGATGGACTAGTGAAATGTTGTGTTAGGTTAGGGTAGCAATTATCACATCCCAGGCATTTAATCCAGGGAACCAGGGTGATGCTAACTTTCCAGGTTGCCTAAAATCAGACGTCATCCCTGCACCAACCCTGCTGACCCTGAAAAGGACAAATACCTCACAGGGTTCCCACTGTTTTCTAGAAATCATTTTCCAGCACTTTTCCAGGACTTTTTCCAGTGTCACATAACCAACTGAAGTTACATTGTTACTGTGGGCAGTTTTCAATTCTAGTTAGCCTTCTAAAAAACAAGTTGATGAACTATATCTCTAGCTATTAATCATATTGATCTTTGAATTTCTATGTTTCTGACTCTCCACCACGGACATTGTCTGTTAGCTATCTGTTTAGTCTGGCTTTTATGTGTCTTACTATTAAAAATTTATTGTTATACGTATTTTTTAATCTATATTTACTCTGCTTTTTTATAAATAGATTTTGTTGATTTAGCCTTAATTTTATTTTGTCAATGTTTTCATTATTTCTTTTTGTCCCCATTATTTTGAGTTTTTATGTGTTATGCCTTAACTTGCATTATTTTACCTACTCACATTTTCTGGCTATGTGTACATTAGTTACCTATGACATTTTTACTTCATTTCCTATGTGCCAAGCTAGAAGGAAGACAAATAATTTTCCAGGACAATTTAAGCTTTTCCAGGACATTTCACTTTGTTTCCTCATTTTCTATTTGTTTTTCATGACTGGAAAATTAGGCAACTATTTTCCAGGAGGCAATACGGGGGTTATAACGTACTCTCTGTGATTTGTCAGTGTTTTTTAATTTAAAAAATCTTTGAAACAGTTTCAGGATGCATTTTATTTTGAAAATTTGTTGTTCCTTCCCTATGATAGAGGGGACCTGAGAGTGGAGCCTGCACAGAGACTGACTAAGGTCTTTTGCCCATTTTTGCAAATGTTTTTAGGTCTAAAATATTTTTATAAGAGGATTGATCATTTTAAATGGAAGTGGGATCAGATATGAGAGCTTTTCTTGAAAGCACAAATCAACAAGCAAATGTATGAAATATGACAGGATATATCGGCTCAATATTTTCTTTTATTTATATATCATATATGTGTCATTTGTTGAAAAAAAAACATGTTAGTTGTAGTACATTTTCGGTTAAATGACAGATATGTATCTGATTCAGGTCCATATATAAAAGTGACCTCGGTCTGACTTGAAAAAAAAAAAACGATTTGTGCCATTCAGACTGTCATAAAAAGATCAGATATGGGCAAAAACAGTCATACTTGGGACACTTCTGCCTGCAGTGTAGATGTAGCCTTCGTCTAAAGCACTAAAGGTCAGTTTGTCAACGTGGCCCCGTCCATCACTCTTGCATTATTTTGTAAACGGCCCTTAGTGAAAAAAGTTTGGACAACCCTGCTCTAAAAACTCAAATCTCCAGATTTTTTTTCTCCAAGTTTTGGAAAAACACAGCCCGAAGCTAAATAAACTCCTCACACTTGATGGTTACATCTGTCAGCTGCTTTCTCTGGTAAACTGCTCTGCCAATGTTGTTTCTGAAAAGCAATTATGCTGATTGAGTTTTTAAATTGCAGGGAAATTAGGGAGGTAGAATGAGAAATAGAAGGAGTGAACAGGGAAGGAGAAAGATACTTAACAGGAGAAAAATAAACAGAAAGAATGAAGGAGGGATTTGAAGTCAAGGTAGAGCAAGACAGGAATAATAAAGAGGGGAAGAGAGGGATGGATGGACGGAGACGTAGTGATAGTGTGGAGAAAAATGAGGTGAGGGAGAGAGAGAGTACTAAAGGTTAACACGTGGGCTGGGAGAGATCTACAACGTTGGTAACAAACCCAATTTCCCCCCAACAAAAGATCGATGGAGCACATTAAATTCAATGTCGTTCCAATCCGAGGCAATGAAAACAATTACCTCGTCCACGCCTAATCAAGAATGCATCGCTGAGGTTTGATGTGAGCTGGGACTGCAGCAGGAGGGACATTCGTGTACAGCAGGCAGAGGTGGGTTTGTGGATTTATTCTAACCAACGACAAAGCGCTGATTTAAAATACCTGATATATCAAGAAAACTACAAGTCAGACAAAAGAGGGACGTTTTCACATATTCCTGACCTCAGAGTTTTCGAGAGGCACAAACTAAATATTTAATGGTTATGTTTTTGTTCCCTTGACATCTTACCTATAAAATAAAAATAAGAGAACTGTCTGAAGGCCCGACATTGTTGGAAATAGTAAAAATGTGGCCATTTATTATCTTGTTTCTGTGAAAGAGGATTAGGGCACTAAAAAAACTGAGAGAAAGAGTCTTAAAGTCCAAGAAAAAAGACCAAATTCTAACTTTTCTTCCCAAATATTCCACTTTGATCTTAGAACCCTGATCTATTTTACCATGACCATGTAAACACACTTTTGGCTGGAATGAAAATTGTTTGCAAAGTCATTTACCTGGTTTTATTTATAACATCTTATCCCAAGTCAGAGCAAACAAAAGATTAGCTGTGGCTTGTTGAGCTAGCTGTGTTCAGCTTGCTGCTCAATGAATGTTGGTTGTTTTGTTATTAGCCATTAGAAGTGACAAGCACGCTACTGTAGTCCACACCAACCTTGTTTACCTCGCTTCTCAATGAATTTTGGTTGTTTTGTGTCAAGCCATTAGCCGCAGCTAGCAGCTTTTAGGTGGCTAACGTGACTCAGATGTGTTTTCTTCTATTAAAGATGCTGACTGAAGCAGAGAGAAGTCGACCTGCTACTAAATCTAAGAAATTACAGAACAATTACTCTCCCACTGCTGTTTGAAAAAACAACGAAAATATGATCCCAAGTCTCCTGAAGCTTTAAAACTAAACAGAGATGTTGCGGGAGCACTTCTGTGAGGATCAAGTACCCATTAACACAGTGGAGAAACCTGGGTTCCAACAACTTATTCAGCTAAATCCATAGTATGTTCTTCCATTAAGAAAGTGTTGTGCAATACAACAAAACAAACACACATGCAGCAGCTTCAAGGGAAGTCTTGTCTTGTTTTTGATAGATTTGTTTTTTCATCTTCATTTAAAGCTAGGGTCGGTAATTTGGAAAAACTAGCATGAATTTGAGTGTAGCATCTTCTCAGGGCTTTGCCTAGCCCCTCCTCCAAAATGCCCCCTCCGCTCACATGCACGAGCATGGCTGATTCAAAACCAGAAGACTGATTCAACTCCAAACTGGCCCACAGCATGTTTATGTTTTACACTTCACCAAGTCATGTCTCAGTCAGCGATAAGAAAACACAAAAATATTATCAGAGTAAAGTTAAAAAAAACAAGCAAACATGTAAAGTTAGTTAGTACTCACAGCCCGATGTTGATCAGGGTATAGGTAGTTCCTCTGCCATTCTCCACATAGCTGTCTAGTCTCCCGTTTTGGCCATGAAACTACCGTATTTTATGTATTTTATCCTCTTTCCCAACATCCTCCTGTATTAGTATTCTCCCGTAAATCTCCTGTGTGACGATATAATAATAAAAAACATTCCTCTGCCTCTCCAAACTGAACTCTGTCACGAGCCTGAATGGGGTGGTAATGCTCCAAAATGATGGATGCCAACCGTCGTAATGTCCACCTGCAGTAGCCTGTGTGGCAGCTGTCGCGAGATTAGAGCCAACAGCGGAACATACCAAGAAAAACAAAGTGTTTATTTTGGATTTCTTGTACACCTGTCTTAAAATGTGAGGGATGCTGCAGCTTGGTTGGGGTTGTGGGACGAGTCAATTAAGATTCTGAATCAGAGTCTGTGCAAGCCGGCAAAATTAACGCGCAGGAGGCGAGCAGAACAGCAACGGGATTTGATTGGTTTAAAAATATGGGCTCCAAAGATGTGATTGGTTGGTGTTTTCCAAGGATTATTCCTGTTGTAGACAGTGGATATTTTTTGCTCTATTTTAAGAACACATTATGAATTGATTGCCATCGGATCATGAAGACCATTTTAACCAGTATTACAAAAAGTGTATCTAAATCAGATTACCAACCCCAGTTTTAATTATTTTATTTCATTGATTATTTATCTGCAGTCATGTTTTTCATGTTAATATTTTTTATGCCTTTTCAAGTATTTATCATTTTTTAATCCCTGTGGTATCAGAAATGGTATTGAGTATCAAATACCTTCTTGAGTATCAAGTTTTAAATTTAAGTATCGTGACAACCCAAGCCCTGAGTAAAAAAATATAAAATCTTGCTGCATGTTCAGAAAAGATTTGATGGACATGCTGCCAATATTCTTCCTGAAAGGAGTTTGGTTATCCAGTGGTTATCTGGGAGGACAAACTGAGACGCAGCTGACAGATGGCGAGCGACAGACTGTGATTGGGTGTCGGGGTTGGTTGTGTTGGAGGGAGAGAGAGAAGAATTGGGAGAGCAGCAATCGATAACCACCCACACATCCCCCAAACAGGTGAATAGAGTCTTTTCTGATGAAGGCGTTGGTGGTTTGAAAGAAACGCTCAGAGGAAACCAAACCCTCTGATGACTGCTGTCACATCAGATTGTTGTCAGGGACTCGGCAGACAAAGCCATCAGCTGACGGCTGTCACAGTCAGCGTCAGAGCGGGGGCAAAGTCTACAGCTCGTCCCCAACGGATTCAACATCTTCAGCTGAAGGAACAAGAAAATAAATGACAGGAGACTCTGAATTTCTTTATCTCCTTTTACCTTCCAAGGTCACGAACAGACTCTCTGTAGAGAAGCTCCTGTGGCTGTATCCTCGATGACAGCACAGAGCTTGGCAGTAAATTTGTTGTGCTGTTAGAAAACTAAGATTGATTGTTTGGTACGTTTCAATTAAATTTCACATGAAGAGTGTCATCTCTATAAAGTGTTATTGTTGCTAAAACCTCCTTCTTTCCTTTTGGTCCTAGTATTCTTTTTTCAAGGGTTAACAATTTCCCCCCTCCCCAAAAGTGTCAATTTCCCAAATCTGTTTAACAGCCATCTTGAGAAAAAGGTACACCGGGTTTAATCATGAAGAGAAACTGTTATTTTACAGATTCGTTCCCTGATGTTCTCCGTTTCCCTCCTATATAAACAGGGCGCTGCTCTGCTGGTGACCCGTTCCTGTCCCCTTGTATGCGTCTTTGTATGCTGTTGGACGGGTTGAACTGTCAAGAAGATTTTGTTGCCCTGTACTTGTGACATGTGCAATGACAATAAGTCTGATTCTGATTATTAAGGCTGTCAGTCTTCCCCCAAATCAACCTCAAACTGTTTTCAAATACACACACAAATAACCGAAGATATTTAATACACGCAAATAACTGGATATTCGATACAGGCAAATAACAGAATATCTTTGGTTATTTGTATGTATGTTTTGTATTTTTTTCCATCAGTGGTGTAGAAGCCAAAACACTTCCACACAGAACTTCACAGATCTTGAAGTTTTAGAGTTGTAACTATCCACCTACAGCGGCACTCGTTCTTTACTGAGGTTAAGTATATGCGGCTGATGGTCAGGTTGTACTCAGAGCGCCCTCTGTTGGTTGGAACAGTCCACTGCTCCAGGCACCCTGATGTGCTACAATTAATGTTTTACATCCAAATATTTATTTACAATTAAAGGGCGGATATTTATCCCCATGCTTGAACAGCTAATCAAATATCAAGTATAAGATGAAAGCCACATTTATTATCGGTCATAATAACAGTAATACATTTTAATTATGAAGTGCTTTGCATATAGACTCAAAGACACTGTGCAATTAGGTGAAAGATCACAATGGCATAAAAAAAACAGAATCAGACAGATCTGATCAGATCCCTCCTCTAAAATTTCAGGCATTATTAAACCAAGCACTAAAATGAAAGCAGGATAAGTTGGTTGTGCAATGACAAATGAATAGTCATTAGTCGGGATGAGTATTGGCAAGAACCTCACGATACGATATATATCATGATACTTGGGTCATGATACGATAATATCACAATATATCATGATACCACAATGTTGTAAAATAATGCACTGGCGTACGCTGTTCTCCGTGTCCTCTTGTTGCTCATGGTGGTCGCAGAAAAACGTAAGACTTTGCTGTTAAAGCCAAAACAAGTTCTGTAGCTTTTACAAAAGCCACACCGTAATACACTATTGTTTCTGTTGTTGACGGGGCTCCAGCCCTTAAGTCTATGCAGGGGCATAGTTTTGGAATACGGATTTCATTTTGGAAGGTTACAATGTGTCAGATTACAAGACCACAATGTAATTTAACCAATAAGCATGACGGACCACAGATGGACTACATCACAGAGTTTTGAGGGTGGAAATACTCGGACTTTAGTCTAAATACGCAAGGACTGCAAAACATACAAAGGAAAGACTGGTCGTGGTAAGATGGCACAAAGAGATGCCTCACCTCCACATTGCTGTCACATGGTGCACATTTTTAAGAGCATGAGGTGCAAACAATTAATAACCTGATGATACATAGGTGTGTTTTTAGAGTGTGTAGGCGTTCTCCTATGCCCACAGTATGCTTTTAAAGTTTTACATGTCATTTGGTATTTTTTGCATGCCCCCCTGTGGGACTGACTTCAACTTATTCATCATCTTGATATAAATAAGGTTTGCGGCAGGTGACAAAACACAATAAGCATGAGAAAGACAAGTCTCTGTTTCTTATTCAAACCAAGCACAGAGTTTTCCCAGCCTTAAAACTCGACTCTTTCACCACGACAGACACAGTGTTTGCTTGTTCCTGTATTGATATTCAGCTCTCCTGACAACAGCAGGTATTTTTCTCCTCATTGTTGGACCTGATTTTCAACCCAAAGCTGTCAGAGACCTACAAATGTCAGACGTCTGTGTTATGCTCAGTGTGTTTTGCTTGTTCTGTCCTCTTCACAAAAAATCATTCACAAACTTATAAACCAGACACACGGGCTGTTGGATTCTTCCAGTCTGAGTCTTATCGTCTCATCAGGATCTTTTTATGAAATCATTATCTCATGCTTTGATGTAATTAGGATGCCACAGGTACCAGAGGGATCTCAGGTCCAGTTTCATGATCTTATGAATATTAATGTGGAGTATTAGCATTTCTGGCAGCTAGCTTTTTTATCTTGATTAATTCTTTGCCTTGTGGGACCATGAGAGTTTGCTTCTGTGCAAGTTGGGAAAAAAGTTAGGAATATTTCTAAAGGATTTTGACACAGATAAAGAAGAATTGTATTATCAGGAGAAATAAAGACTAATTACAATGAAGTTGGGACAATGTGCAAAACAAAAAGAGAACATAACGACGATTTGTTAATCCTTTGCAATCTATATTCCATTTAAAACATAACAGGACAAGATAATTAATGTTCAAACTGATAAGTGTCATTGTTCTGTTGCAAATATGCACTCATTTTGAGTTTAATACCAACATGTTCCAAAAAGCTGGGACAGGGGCATGTTTACCTCTGCATTGCTTTTAGCACTCAAATGCACTTGGGAACTAAGGACACTTCATGTTGAACCTTTGTCGGTAGATTTATTCCCCATTTTTTCTTGATGTATGATTTCAAGTTTCTCAACAGTTCAGGGTCTCTGTTGTCATATCTTGCGCTTCATAATAAATCAGGCATTTCTGGGTGGGAGACAGGTCTGGTCTGCAGGCAGGTCAGTCTAGTACCTGCACTCTTTTACTACAAAGCCTCGCTGTGGTAACACAGGCAGAATGTGTTGATACATGGCAGCTGCTTTGCACTGTAGAGCTTTAACTTGCACTATAGTGACAAACTGTGTAAACTGAGACCAGATTTCTGAAATGTTTCTGAGCTCATGTGGTGTTATCTTTACAGAATGATGTTTAAATGTAGTGCAGCCCAAAGGAGTTTACTCCAGATTCTCTAAATCTTTTAACACCATGGACTGTAGATGATATCTAAAGTCTTTACAATTGCATGTTGAGAAATGTTCAGTCTGTTGGAATATTTGCCCACAGAGCTGTTCCCAAAGTGCTGACACCCCTAATACCTAATAAAGTAACTTATCTGTTTCCAATAAACTTTTCACCCGAGTAATATTCAAAACAGGTGTTTTTTATACATTCATCAACTTTCCCAGTTTTATGTTGCTCCTGTTCCAGCTTATATGGAGTATGTTACAGGCATCAAATCCAAAACGAGTGAATATTTTTAAAAAGAAAAAAAATAGGTTTATTAGTTACAACATTTAAAGGAGACATATCATGCTGATGCATGATTTAATACTTACATATAATATAATAAATTTGAAAACAAGACCTTACACCCCCTTAATTTTCAAAAAATGAGATATTGTATTGTTTCTGATATCCTTGAACAAGATTTGATGCCTCTGAAAATAGGTCATTGCGAGATGTCCGCGAGATTTCAATCGTCGTGACGACACGAGGTACCTTTCTTTTTATTGGAGTAATCTGATAAAACACTTCCTCATCTGTGATGTCCGTTAGCCACAAAACCGTCACTGAGGAACACATCCGTCCAGCAGGGGTTTATAGTTCCCTAGCTCATACTCACTCATTACCTGCTCTGGCCTGTAGGGGGACTCAATACGTGCTCACTGGACAGTGAGCACTGTCCTTCAGTGCTCACTGTCCACTGAAGGACAGGCTGGCTCAACCCCGATAGAACTGACCAATCAGAGCACAAAGGGCTGTGACGTTGTGAGGTAACTTTAGGTCATCCTCAGATCCGAGCATTTCAACGAGACCTTGTTAATGGCCTAAAATGAGGATTTTGAGAACGCAATTGTGGGGCAATGAAGGAACTACATGACTTGTACTGAGGGCAGAAATGCTTTACAGGCATCCTAGTCTGGCATAGTGAAAAGGAGAAACAAGCATGATATGTCCTCTTTAAGATCTTGTTTTTGTCGTGTATTTGGTTGAATATTAAGTTGAAAAGGATGAGCATATCTGTTGTATTTGTTTAATTTATGCCTTACACATCATAACAAATCTTCCAAAAGATCTAGGTGTGAATACTCTCTCAGTGATTAACTAAACTTGCAGCCTAAGTAGACAACAGGATCACTATTCCATCAAGTGTCTCTGAAAATCCCACATTTCTGGGGATTGGTTCAAATTGGTTTCTGATTGTGCTTTTATTTGGAAATAGTTGTACATTAAAGCTGTCTTCTGGAGGAGTCAGTTCTGTCAGGAAATGAGAACAGCCTGACCTGATAGGACTGAAATCCAAAAATTTCAGCACATTTCTCCATCAGCTCTTAACTCAATGAAGAGCAGAAAATCACTGCATGAGGAAGAATGAAGGTGTGCACAGTCTTCACAGCAGCCCATCACACCATCAAGCACGCCTGTGTCATCCCTTCAAAAGTTATGGTAGCACTTTCTGTGAAGCCCCCCTTTGTAGAGTCTTAAAAATGTATTATGAGCATGTTTATAATGCATCTCAATGTGTGACGTGTTACTGCAGTATGGTTATAGGTATAAGATCTTGTGACAGTTTCTGATGCTTCATAATAACATTAAAATGTCATAACAATCCCATTGTTTATAATGGGTCAAAAATAATCTTGTAGCATACTGCAATTTACTTATAAGAAACAAGAAATGACTTAGAAATGCTTAAAAGGCTTTATTGTTATCTTTGTATGATTCAGATGTGTGAATGATATTCAATTACCATCAAGGGTTTAAGTTTAAAGTACTATAACTCTGGGTTTTTTTAAATAAAAAAATGTTAATTAAATGTGTTAAATCAAGATTACAGCATCTTCTCTGCTTTTCTTGTATTTACTGAAATGATTCTTTTTTCACTTTACTTGAAGGGTTACTTCAGGTTTTTTTGTAGCGGGGTTGCTGGAGGCCTATGGCCCCAGTAATATGAGTTTGTATAAAGGAACATCCAAGTTTTGTCTCGTTTTTTTTAGGGGGGAAGTTTCCTATAAGTGGGTCAATTAAGAGGCCTTCACTGACACAACATAGTGTAGGTCACGCTGTTGTGCCACACACACACACACACACACACACACACACACACACACACACACTTTAGGGAAACCCAAATATACTCTTTAAAGTCAACCAAGATTACTTTAAAGGTGCTATGAAGAGAATCTATTTCCGGCGACATAAAGACTCTGGTACTCATGAGCATGCATGGCGACTGTCGTAAAGACGTGACCCAAGCCAAAGCGTGCGTTTGTTGTGATGCTAATGCAGCTCGGACCTTCCTCAGAACTCTGCATTGCTTTACAACTTCTTTTTTCAACAACTTACAGGATGCAAAGCGACGAGGTAATGTATCTCTTTCTAGTTACAGAGCAGTAGTTTTTGATGTGTGACAACAAGCAATTTTTGGAAAACTTAGTATCGTAGTTTTGTAGCCGGCTATATATATCACTACTTACAGCCTGGTGCTCTAAGACGTGTCTGAATAATATAAATTTGCTCTAGTTTTAATTGTCTTGTTCCTGAAGTAGAGTATCCAAGCCAGTCCAGCCCTGTCTGACCCGACCGCGAAGCTAAGGAATAGCATTTATAGATAACCTATTTTGATGCTATAAAACTCATCTTAAAGTGTGTATTTTGATCAGGCATACATCTAAAAGTGAGACTTTTTTGTAATTACTTATGAACTCCTCATAGCATCTTTAAGCAACCAGGTTATACATTTATAAAACATAGTATTACTTTGCTTAACATGGTACTATAATCATAAAATGATTTACAGTGTGTCATTAAGCATTATAAATAGTCAAAAATTATTATAGTTACTTGAAAAATAGAGCACACTGTATGCTTATAACTCATAAAGTCTGACACTCTGTTAACTTATGACTGCTATTATGAAGAAAGCCATGCATCCTCACTTTTTTCATGACTCAATTTGATCACAGTTATTAAGTTATTGATTCAATTTGTGTCCTTGATTTTCCATATTACTGCACCAAGCTACTGTTTAGATTGAAAAAAGTAGTTAGAAAAACATGAATTCCTTTTATTTATTAGAAAAGGCTTTCGAGATTAGCTGGACACAAAAGTAAAACTCATAGCTGTAATCTTCCTTCACTTTCTTATTAAAAAACAAAATAAAACTGATGCTGCAGTTTAACAGCAGTCTCTGTAAGATTAAATGATTCTAGACTGCCTCTGCATCTCTGACCACATGACCATGCATTAATTAAAAGGTTATTGTTGACAACCCCGCCATGACACAAGTGCTAATAACTATGATTATACAGCATTCTCAGCACATTATGATGCATTATAAAAATGCTCATTATACACTTATCATGCATTAACAAGGGGTTTTCAAAGAATATGTTGGCAAAGTTATGAATACTTTATAAAAAGTTCAGAATGGCAAAACAAACTTTTACTTTGGTCCAACAATACCAGCTTTGTCTTACAAAAACCAGCATCACTTTAACTGAAGACAGCACTCAACACTAGCAGAGCACTACACAAGTGATTAAACCTGAAACCTACAAAGAAATAAAGATCTCGACTAGAGAGGCTGGTGACCAACTGAGATTTCAACAACAAAAGCCTTCGTCTGTCCTCCTCCACATGTACAGGAGGCAGATGAAACAAACGTCTAATCCTCAGAGAAGTGGCAGAGCGAGGTGATTGAAAAAACAAACAACACGAACAGGAGGAAGGAAAATGGATAGTTTGGAAAGAATGGAGCAGTAGACGAGGTCTGAAAATTGGTTAGCTGAGAACAAGAGAGAAAAAGCAAACACATATAAAAAAGACATGAGACAAAGGACTGTTGGAGAAAACATTAACATGAGGACGATTACAGAGAGGCACCGTGGCCTTGACTGCCTGAGTCAACATGGGCTCTCTGTGTGGAGTTTGAATGTTCTCCCTGTGCCTGTGCGGCTTCTCTCCAGCACATCAGTGTTGTCAGTCCGACCCAAAAAACAAAAAAAACATGCTCATTAGGTTAATTGGTGACTCTGAATTGGGCCCCTGTCAGTCACGGCTCTTTAGAATATACATGACTCTCACCCCCTACCCTCCACCCTCCACCCCGAGAGCCCTCGAACAATGGAATAATTTATGACCTTTGACACAAACACACACGTTTTCATTTGGAATCGTATGTGTTTGTGGATGGCAAACGCCAGGTTACCGTATGTCCTATAAAATTATCCTATAAGATTATCCTGTGGTCTGACGTGTGGTAAGAGTGAATTTGTCCCGGTAATTGGCTCCAACAATCATAAATATGAAACTTGTTCAATATTTAGGACCAAAACTCTTTATGTGTGGGGAAAGCTGACGACTCCTGAGTCATGTCTGTGAATTGTGATGTGGAACAGAATATAACCAATCAAAAAGCGAGCTGACTAAAGGAACAAAGAAGCAGGCGTACCGTAAAATACCAAATAAAAGCCAGGTTCCAATTAATCGCCGGGTTCCAAATAAACGTCGAGTGTAGCAGTACATTTTGACAAATAGACACCCATTCCAAATAAACGCTGGATGTAATTTATTTGGTGCAGCCTACGAGCCACAGTCGAAGTTTACGGACGTCCTGTCAGCTATCTTCTCCAACAAAATGCACGTTGGTGTATGGCACTCTGTGCAGTTACACACAATGACCACAGAGGGTACTAGAGAGCAAAAAGCCGGAATCTTGCATACTAGGGCTTCACCAATCCAAAGAAGACGCTGCCGCTGCATGTTATTTGCCTTTAAGTAACGTCAGGAGGTTGGTCACGTCAGTTAGCGGTACATTGCCCCGGTGCAGCAAAGAAAAAAGAAGTATGACCTTAACCTAACTACTGGTAGTTCCTTACTAGTATCAAGAGTTTTTAGAGAGAGCTGAGTTGAAAGAAGAAGACAAGAGTATAATTGCAGTACTGTAACCTTGCCTTGAAAATGTAAAGGTCATATTCATAATGGTGTAAATAAATCATTTAATTACACTCACCATATTCTTGCCAAGCAAGATTTTAGGGGGAAAGGAATTAAACACCTGTCCCAAATAGTCGCCTGGTCTGCTCAGTGATTGAAACAAATAAAAGCCCTGACTATTATTTGGTATTTTACAGTAATAAAAACAAGCATGGCCGACCTGAAACATAAAGTTGGGTGAACCTCAGAAACGTAGGACCTGCTCATGTGTTCACGCTGTCTCTAGGACTGTTTGCACAGTCTTTCCTTTTTTTTCAGTTTAGAAATTTTCTGTCAAAAATTTTCATCATTTCCTCTTCTCTTATGTCCTCTTCCGTGTTGCATGTAGTGTTTTCTGGTTGTTGCCATGTTTCTTCTTCTTCATTTTTGTTAGATCACACTTGATCGCTTGTGTTTTCTGGCTTGAAGGACTACATTCTGGATCAGTGGTGGGACAGAATCTTTATGTGTGTTGTGTTGAGGTTATCAGAGCACATCACAGAGTACGATCAAAACTGTTAAATGTCTGATTTTTTTATCTTCATGTGTGGGGCCTCTAACAGATAAAAAATCTCTTCAGATTTAGAAAATTTGTATGTGTGTACCCTGCTTTAGATTGCTAAAGATTATCACAAAGAACAGAAAGCGTAAAGTTATTCATTTTAGATTTGCTACTGAACTTAAACCGAACACACCGGACAGCTAGTTCCATATTTCCGCCACAGGAATATTTTACTAATCCATCTGGGAAAAAGCTGTTCAAAAATGTTTTCAGAGGCAGAACCTTCGGAAACAAAAGTAGCATGTGATTGGACAATTATTCGACTCGTCAAACTCATCACAGACAAATCCATATCAAGCAACACTGATACGTATGACGTAGCATACGCGACTATACTAAGATTATACTACCTTAGACTACTCTCTTACATTAAATTATACCACACAGAGGTATCATAACACAATATGTGACATAAACCTTGTCAAAAACAAGACAAGTTTTCCTGGTAAACTTCTGAGGAGAGCAGATTTCTCCAAGTATCACTGAGTAACCATGACGACCATAGACTAACCAGCATATCCATGGAGGATTTCCATGTTCCCTCCCAGTTTATCAGCAGTGATGCTTGATCAGGAGAAGAGCAAAAACATGATTTCTCGTATGAAAAGCTTCAAGTGACGTTCTTTCCTTCTCTTTTAAGGAAAAAACTGATTCCATTTCTGATAAAAAAAAAACAACAACGCAGAAATCGAAACCGCTTCAGAAGCCGCCATTATTTCCAAACATGCAGTCATTTCCTGTTGTTGTCACGTCCGCAGCTCCCGCCTGTCTTCCCCGATTGGGCTGTTAAGCTTTTACCCGGGCAAAATCATTGGACAATGGAGGTTGGCAAGACGGTTGCAGGATTCAAAATCAGGCAGGTCCGTCTGCTCTGTAGGGCTAACTGAACTGATTATGAGCAATGATCTGTGAACACAGAAGTCCCGTAGGCTTTAAATAACTAGCACAATGCTAACTTCCACATAGACCCTTAAAATAAGTAAGCCCTGCACTATTCTGTTGTCCCTGTATGTCTGAATCATGCCAATGCACTCTTTTGTCATGTACACAGAGAGCAAAGCATAAATTTGCAGCTAGCTCAACAGAGAGACACAGACAAAACTTAACCATTAAACTACACTAACAGCATTAGCTTTAGCAACTCTGTGCAGGAACAGAGCCACACCATGACGTGTCTAAACTCTCAAAACAGTGTAAATGTAGCATGGATAGTCTGTTTTCAACTCTAACTTGAATTCAAAGCTCCAGAGATACCTATGTGTCAGCTCTATATTAGACTATCTGGCAGCTCATTCAACTGCCATTAGTGAATAAGGAATGAACCAAACACTTGAGACTGATGCTGCGATGACAAAGTCCAACATTTCCAGCAGGAGCAGTTGTACATCAGTAGTTTAAAAATGCTGCAGGGTGTGCAATATCTTCATTTGGCTGACGGCCTCCTTATTAAAACCATAAAAGAGAATAATAAAACTACTATGGCTGAATGAGCCAATAATGTAAACAACAGAGCTGCGGCAGAGGAAGAAGGGGGCGAGGGAAGAAGTTCACAGAAGGAGAAGAGGAGGATAAGGAGGTCAATCTGAGGAGAGAGGAGAGGAAGAATGAGGAGACAGGGGAATTAGGGAGTGAAATTTGGAAGTAGATTGAAGGAGACGGAGAGATAAAGGAGCAGGAAGGTGAAGAGGTGGGGGACGGCCAAAAAGAAAGAGGGTGACAAAGAGAGAGACAATGAAGGAGAGGATGGATGAAGTGATGAGTCATGATGGAGAAAAATGAGAAACAGAGAATGAGGAGAGGAGAAAAACAGCAGGGACAGATGTGAGTGTGTATGAGGTGTTTGTGTTGCTCAGAGTGAGGAGCGGTGTGTTCAATTTGCTTCATCAACACAAACTGGGATATCCAAGTCAGAGTTGGCAGAAGGGCTGCTCTAAATGTTTGATCAAATGTTCTCTTATTAATTAAATTATAACTCTCTTATCCCATGACAGTCTAACCTTGACTTTTGTAGCCAGACAGACAGCCAAATTAAATTTTGAGAAGCAAGAACAAAGTTTATGGTCTTCAGCCAATTTGTATGGTGTGTGATAAAGTGACGTAGATCATATGAGAACAATTAAACTTAAGAATAAAGTCTGTCATAACAGTTTTTTTTTCTTTCAAAATTATTTTTTGGCATTTTTTGTGTCTTTTATTAAAAGGAGAGATAGTGACAGGAAAGATATTCTGCAAATTGGCCACAGGCAGGGAAGGAACCCGAGCCTATTTTTCCTGGTTGCTAACCACTCTGCCAAACCAGCACCCTAGCAGTTTAATTTTTGAAGAAACATTATTTTGTCACTTCTTTACATCTTTGATAAATATTTGTTTAAAATAGGAAAAAAAACAAAGTCTTAATGAACTGCACTGATGACAAACCACATTTTTATCATCACTGTGATACAAAAGTGATGCCTGTGAGGGGATAGATACAGTGGCTTGCAAAAGTAAACCCCCTGAACTTTTCCATATTTTGTGACGTTCCAACCACAAACATTAAAATATATATATTTTTAAAATTTTATGTGAAAGACCAACACAAAGTGGCACACAGTTGTGAAGTAGAGGGACAACGAGACATTATTTTATCTTGTTTTACATATAAAGTAAAAGTATTCACTCCCCCTGAGTCAATGCTATATGGAACTCTCTTTTTACTACAATTACAGCTGTGTAATTGTAGACGTAACGTGACTAAATGATGAAAAGTTCAAGAAGTATGAATACTCTTGCAAACCTATATAAATAAAGAACATCTTTAGAGAGCGGACGCCCGCTCTCTGCCATTAATGTGAGCCGACTCGCCCCCCTGTTTTAAACTGCTGTGATAAAGTTTAGTATGATGTTTCTCTCACCCATTAGATTTTTTAAAAACTTTATCTGTTGCAGAGGCATAGAGAGGCAAAATTTCTAAAATTTAGGACAGCTATCTGCAAATCAGACTGTCCAAGGGCAGACAGAAGAACAAAGGTGATGTTTCCAGACACAGTCACAACCCAGATGGTTTTGTTAGTCTTATTAAACTTTATGTCAGTGATGTAAAAATTAGGATGATGCTTTTATTCAAGTGCTCAAGGCTCAGCATTATGTTTAAACAGCTCTCTCTGTGTTTGTCCTGACCTGCAATGTCACATAGTGAAAGCAAATACACCAACACTTTATCATTACATATTGCGTGTTATATGTCCGACTGCGACTGCAATTCCAAAAAAAACCAACACAGCACGAATGAAAATCATCCAGGTGAGTTTTTAAAAGAATGAGATCTTTTACAGACTGAGTTGTGCTTTGTGACAATCTAATAGGCCTGTGCTCAAAATATCGATACGGCAAAATATCGTATTGCACTCCTTTGGGATACGTGTATCGATACGGATTCTACAGAATCGATATGGCCTAAATATTTTGACAGTTGTTGTAAATACACTTTGAGTAATGTTAATAGTGGCACAGTTCAAGGTAGAAGACGAGCTACATAATGAAGCATATGTTCTAAATTTGAACTTAGGTCTACCATCTTTGAGGATCTGAATTTATGTCTCTCAAGTTGTAGAACCACTTAAAAATCATCCTTGTTCTTTTTCTTCTTGTAAGAAAAAACTAAACTTGTCAAGAATTTTGCTTAAAGCATTGTCAATGTTCACAATTCACGTGTATCGGGATACAAATCGTGAAGTTGCTACAATCTAACATGACAAAATGTGAGTGTGTTTAATAACTTATTGAGCATCTCATTATTTATCTAAAAATCAATTAAGATGCTGACCATTAACACGCCTGATCGTGATGTCCTGATTACATCCATGTGTGTCAAACTCTGCTGGTTAAACGCCTTGGAAATATTAAACAAGTGGTAAGGAAAAGGTCAGGAAAACCAGATGTGATACTTAGCATACAGGGGTGGGTCGGATAACCATGTACCACAACAAAAAATGCTCAAAACATTCCAACAAAACCAAAATAATATCATTATAACACATTTAAAACAATACAGTGAAATGATAGAGGTCCTTTAAATAGTGAACTATTTGTATTAAGGATGTGATGCATTTAGACACAATAATCAACAGGACTCTGTAAATCCTAGTCCGGATTAGCTCAAGAGCTGAGCTTAGTGTACTTTTAATTCAAAATGTGAGATAAAACTCATTTGAAGAAAAAATCCTATGTGTTTGAAAATATGATGAATCTACAGGTACAGATAAACAAGTTAGAAGACAGAGGAGTGTTTGGGTTCAAACTGAAAGTATGGGACGGAAAGTTCTACAGACTTAAGGGCTACAATTTACACTTCATACACGTTTATTTATTGCAAAAATTATTGTGTCCCAATATTGAACAGTGTTATCACACTTCACAATATTTTCTGGCAAAGGGAGTATACATTATGGATCCACACGAGCCCTGTTCCCACTAAGTTGTCAAAATTATGACAGTTTAGAGCTGGTACACCGTGATCTTGTTTGCAATTTAAGTTGCAGCTGTACCTCTACTTGAGGACAGGATGTGAGCCAGGAACAGAGGGTCATGATCAGTTATTCTAATGCATGATGATACAGCAGTGTGTCACAGTGAAATGGTCTGAAGTAGAGTAGGATAGTTAACTAAGAGCAACAATGCAGGACTTTCGACACTCCAGTACTGAGCGGAGTATTGTTTCATGTGGACTTTCTTTACAGCAACAGCAGAGGACGAATCACTCTAAATTCACAGCTTATGATGAGGTACGTACTTTTGTTTAGCAGCTGTGGCATGGGTACAGACCGCTTATGTTACTGGTCAACAGACTATTAGCTCCACCTGTCTCGGTCAGTTTGGTATGCTCGGTGTACCAAAAGGAAATAAAGTAAGCTTCATCTGTAATTGCGAACCATGCTGAACCAAACAGCTCAGTGGAAATGATGTTTTGGCCAAGGCCCCCTTTGCCCCTCTGTGCTTCGCTCCTGCTCTCTTGTCTTTTCTGCTCTGACGGTTGCACAGAGAAGAGGAAAGCAGAAAGGTAACAAGTAATAAATAAACCTGCTGATTGTTATTGTGTTACTTTCAAATCATCAACAATCTCAGTATTGAAAGTTACATTTAGTTGACGTGACTGTCTTGAAATGAAACAAAATTCATCATGTTGGCGCACACATCACACTCCAACAGCTGGTAAATAATCACAGTAGCGTGTTTGTGTGCTTAGCCAAATGAACACAGCATTAGTTCTGGCTGAACTCAAGCACGCCATCAACAAATAGTTGATCAAAAGCTAGCTTTCCGCTGACAGCTATCTGATTGCTTCCTATCTGCTATTGGTCATATGCACTGAGACCACCTTATTCCAGCTGCTCTAGCCTGCCTACTCTTCACTGCTCCCGCTGAAAGCTGCTTTGCAACCCTCCTCCCTCGCAGTTCCTCTTTAGCTCTTCTCTGGCTTAATCGTTGTCAGCTGGCACTGACGTTCGCTCAGGAGTGGAATTTTGGTTGCTCCCCTCTGTGCTTAAGAGAGGGGAGTAACGTGTGGCTGCAAGAAGGGGAAGGAACATGTGCTGTACCAGCTTAAGGCTCAATTCTACTTTCTGCATGGATGGACACGTGGTCACAACACTACTGCGGCATCATGATGCAGAAATGTTCCAAGTATTTTTGCTCTGTGTGGTTGTCACATTGGCGAAAACAGATCTTCTCCCAAACTTGGGGGGGGCAGTGTGCTCAAAAAAGCATCTATAGCATTGTTTACAGGAAAATAGGATAAATTATGAAAGCCTTAAGCATATAGGCTGAATCCCTTAATCCAACATTCATTATAAAAATCAAATAAGAATAAGCCTTGAAGGTACAGTATATCAAATAAGCAAATGACATTAGATATAAAATTGAATCATGTAAAAGTGAATCATCTTATATTTCCCATTTTCTGTCAACAAAACCTCATAAAGTTTATAATTTCCTGTCTTTCTTCTTCTACTGGATGTTGTTAAACAATGATGTGTGTCTGTCTGGAGCATGGTCATCATTACTGTTGCCAAGGAGGTTGTGAGTTTGCTTGTTTGTTGGTTTGTTAGCAAGGTTATGCAAAAGACTGGATGGATTTTGCTGAAATCTTGAGGAGATATTGTTTAAAGCCCAATTTAGAAAAGATTTGATTTTGGTGGTGATCCAGATAACCACAATTAGCAAATTATTGTTTTGCTCAATAACTGTCTAATAATGATATCAACATGATTCTGAGTACTGAATTTGGGTTTTCAGGGTCAAGGAATCATATTATGATGGTAACTTTATCATGGACCTGTTGATTATAGATGTAACACCAATATGTGAGCTACCTTAGTGGAGGTTTGCACTCTTTCGCTAAACATGCACATAGGACACTGAAGCTGATTTCAGGACTTTCACAGGTATCAGTCAAGATCTATCAGTCCCTTTAGGTCTGATAGATCTCTCCAAAAGCCAAAGCCTGTGATGTTCTTTATGACAAATGATCAACAATGCATGCCCTGTGATGTGCCGATTGACCATGCGCACATTTCAATCAAGGTGAAAAAAACAAAATACTGTTCAGCCCCAGTCAGCAGCACCCAAATTCCACCAAGACACACTAACAGCATCCCTCAGTGTGTAAAGGAGAGGAAGGCAGGAGACGAGGGAGTGAGTGTGTGTGAGGCGCCGCAGTAAGTCAGAGGCTGTTAAGTGTGCCGGGCTGCTGCAGTTCTGCACCATTCAACACGCTCTGTCACTCAGCTGGTGGCAGTGACACCCACACACAAACACACAGTGGCATGCACACACATGCATGCACACACTTTCAGTCCTAAAAGGTTTTGTCACACAGAGGAGATCTTAAGCTGCCACACGCGAGCATCTCTTCCACACAGTTACATTCATCTGACAGTCATGGAGAGACCTATGAGTCCAACACACACTAACACACAAGAACACACACACGTACACTTTTCCACAACACAATCGTGGACTGTGTTCTCTAAGTGCTGCTTGTCAATGTTCATTTTGAGATCCAGATGTAAGGGTTGCAATGGAAATTCAGTTCAAAAAATCTTTGTCATAGTTTGATCAATAATACAAACCCTATTTCCATTGAAGTCAGGACGTTGTGGAGACATAAACAAAAACAGAATACAATATATGCAAATCATTTTTGACCTATATTCAATTGATTACACAGCAAAGCAAATATATTCATGATATTAAATATACTCAGAGGAAAAACTTTAGCAGCTAGAGTCACAGGTAGAAAGATGGATGGTGAAACTGTTGTGAAAATGAAGAAGAAGAGCATATCACAAGTTCTCTTGGAGGTCGGCAGCAGCTCAGTCTGGAATGACTCGGGCTGGGGTCTGGAGGGTGGCCAGTTAAAGTCCACACTTAAGCATGTTTGGAAGTTGATTTGGTGGCTGGAGAGGTGCCAGCTGACTTCCTCGGCACTGCCAAGTCCACTTGAGCAAGGTACTGAACGCCAAAACTGCTTGGTAGCGCTTCTTCAGTATCAGCAAGAAGCCATCACTCAGACACCTTTCCTTTAATGCATGATCATATGACCTTTTTGGATTAGATTAGGTTAGATGGAATTGTATTAATGCCTTGGGAAGACTCTTTCTGGAAATTAAGATTCCAGCTGCATTTTATAGCAGCACACAGGGAAAGAAAGCACAAAGGTATCGGAAAGTAAAACAATTTGCAGATATAAATGTAAATAAATATAATTTAAAAAAAGAGAAAAATATGGCTACTGCCCCTTCCCATCCTCTGTCTTCCTGTTACTCCTCATCCCCCTCGTGTAAGAAGTTGTACAGTCTGATGGTCTGGCGAACTAAAGAGATTCTCAGTCTGTTGCTCCTGAACTTGTGAAGGAGCAGTCTTTGGCTGAACAGGTTCCTCTGGTTGATGATGGTGTGGGGTGACTGGCATCGTCCAAAATGTCCAGCTGCTTGTCAAGTGTTCTCTTCTCTGCCCCCGTCACCAGAGAGTCCAGCTTCATGCCAACCACAGAGGAGGCCCGTTTGATTTGTTTGTCCAGCCTGGATGTGCCCTTCTTGGATGCACTGCCTCCCCAGCACACCACTGAGTAAAAGAGGACACCGGCTACCATGGACTGACACTGTTTGTCCAAAACCATTCAGCCAAGCTCTTTCATTTTTGCAATACTTTAAACTGCTGTCATGTTCTGATGGGTAGAATGGGGACTGCCAATACAATGTTCTGCTGTGTTGTTGTGGAGTGAGGAATCCTGATGTCCATAATTAAAACAAGAAGGCTAAGCTAGCAAAGCCCATCATGTGACAGACTGTGGTAAAATCTGATTTGTGACCATCTCTTTGCACATTTTTAGATCTGGGATGAATACAGGAGTGACCCAGGGAGATAGATTTACCAATATGTGCTCTGGAAACCACGACCTGACACAGCTGCAGCACTCTGACAAGAACATCTAATGTGAGGAAAACAGTGTGATGCCGGCTGATGGATACATAGCCAATACAGTTCCAAACATGTCTTCAAGTCTATCAGAGGCACCACTGATTTCTAGATTTCAGAAAAAATCATAATTACTCATGCCATGGGCTTCAAGAAGCCTGACTTAAAAAACCTGAACTATCCCTAGAAAAGTGTTTTTATTTTAGTGAAGCAACACCAAGGTTTCCGCTTGTGTGACTGCTGTGCATGTGCATATCACAAACCGCAACATAATTAAATTCCTGTTTGCCCACTTTGCAACATCATTTACCAAAATAAGTCTCATGATATGATTTTTGGTCTTTAAATCACAGCTCTGAATACAATTGTGTCCCCACATATGAAGAGATGACACAAACAGTATTTGGGGAAGGTCACAGGTTGGTGGAGCAGATGATGCGTGACGGTTCTGCTCAGGGAAAGAATACCTAATCAGATCAACACACACACACACACCACTTTAAACAGGGTATCTGAAGGTGTTTTCAGAAGTGAATTGTATTTGTCACTAAATTGGAAAGCTTTCAGAACCCTGAGAATCTTGTTAGGCCATGTTTGTGAGACAGTGGCAGCCAGCGTTAGGTTACAATTTGTTTGCTGGATTTGGACACACAAATGCAAAAATGCACACACTCAAAACACTTTCTTCTACTCAAAGACACACCCAAAGCCCAGCTTGTCAGGAGGAACGAACTGGATTTAATGTGTGCACAGAGTGAGACTCAAACTAGCACAAATGGATTATGGGAACACACACTGCGTGGGTTGGGAAAGGCAACAGGCCAGATTAGCATGCTGAAGCTAACATGGAACACTGGGCTAACGATGAGCTGGGAGCTCAGAGCCTTTTCCTCAGGTTTTTGTGTGTTTTTAACCTTTAGAGTTTAAAGGCGTGTGTGTGTTTGTGTGCCCACAGAGGTGTTTAGTAGTTTAGTCAGGCTGCGTTTGGGATGTTTTCTCCTCTTCAGTGTCTCATGTCTGTGGAAACCAGGCTGGACCTCATCTTGCTGCTGTGAACCCACCTTCCCCACTTTGCATAAAATAATTGGATTTATGGTGTTTTACACCTGGTGTCCCGACTTTACTGCATGGCTGAGTCCAACAACAAATACAAAACCATGTGTGAGTGTGCAAGTGTGTGTGAACATGGGAGTATTGAAATAAATAACAGGAACTAACAAAGTATGAAAGACAGACAGAAGATGATAACATCTGTCTGCATGTGATGGTCAATGAGCCAGCAAGACTGTAAAACAGTTTGGGGTTAAAAGACTATTTTTGCCTCAGACATTGTTCAGATTAAAGAGACTATGAAATATTTGGGTAAACAAGATGTACTATTTCTTTAAAAAATAAATTTAAAACGTCTGGGTTTAAGACACTATGAAATAGTTTAAGTTTAAGAATCAGTTTGTATGGTAGATTGTGTTTAACAAATAATTTGTTCATAAAATAGTTTGAGTTTCACAGACTGTAAAATAATTTGGTTTTCATAGAGTAAAATATTTTGGGTTTGCGTAATATTTTGGATTAAAGAGGCTGTGAAATAGTTAGGACTAAAGAGTCTATTATCTGAAAAAGCTGACTATCTGTAAACTAGTTTGAGTTTAACACTGTTAGTAAAATAGTTTGGGTTTAAAGGCTGGTTCAGTGTCAAATATTGGGAGAAAAAATTATTTAGTTGTAAAGAAGTCTAGCTTAAAGACACTGAAATGGGTTTAAGTTCAAAATGGATTCAAGAAATTGTAAAATAAGGTTAAAGAGGCTTTAATTTAAAAAATGTTTGAGTTTAACATACAGTAAAATAATTTAGGTTGAGTGAAGGAGTCCATATGAGTCAGGCAGAGTTGAGTCTTGTCACACTGACGTGTTCATATGCTTACATGCCATTAGTGACTCATTATGTGTTCACTCCACATGCCTCACCATAATTAAAGGACAATCATTTTTGGCATTTTTCATGCAGACTCTGTGAACTTTGGACATATGACATTTCCTGCTGCTCTTTCAGAACACTGCTCATTAATTGCTGCTGCATTATGTTGATTAAAGCTGCTTTTCTCTCTTTTTTGGCTCCTTCTGAGTCAGTCACATTTAGAAAAGGTCTAATTATTACAAAATGAGTTTTTCAACTGGGGATTATTATTTCTAGGTCTTTTTCAGCTCTGGTGCACAATGATGCATCCTTAAGGGCTACTTCTACTGGCAGTTCAGCAAAAGCACATTTGAGTGTTTCCAAAACTGTCTCTGCTGCACTCTCAATCAAAATTTTGAAGACCAGCTAAAAAAATTGCAAGGTTCTCAGAAGATTCAAAATGCAAAAATGGAGAAAAGGAAGTGAGAAACAGAAAATATAGAGCTTGCAATTTCACAGCTGTTCTTAAACTCAAATATTCTATTTGTTTGATCAAAAATTGGAGACCGCAGCCTCCAAAAGCCCAAATCTGTGCAAAATTTTGGATTCTGTTTCATTTTCTGTCACATATTTAGATCCTCATCACCTCCTGATAGCAAAGGCAAAGAAGCTTTCTGTTTCTGAATGTGGTAGGCTTTAGCAAGGTCTGTCACCATGCACAATCGCTGCTGAGGTTGGACGTAGTAAGATGCATCAAAAAGTCAAGAGGTAGACTCAAAAAAAAATTCACCTGTGCTGAGCCAGACGATCTGATTGGCTGTCCATCAAGACAAGGGATATTCTTGACCCAAATTACGGGTTGCTACTGATGCTGACTGCAGCCACATAACCATCAAGCAGCATCTATGAGGGGAGGGCAGAAAACATTAATCTTGACGGTCCTGATGGCTTCTGAGGGCCATGTCTGTGCGGTAATGACTGAGGGCCCTCATCTGTGTGGTAATGACTGAGGGCCCTCATCTGTGTGGTAATGACTGAGGGCCCTCATCTGTGTGGTAAAAGCTGGGTTTATCAACAGGACAAAGCTGCAATTCACAATTCGCCTGACAAAGGCCTTATTTCAGGAGAATAATCACTCTTTTGGATCATCCTATGTGTTCCTCTGATCTAAATCCAATTGAGAACATTAGGGGATGGGCGTAAAGGGAAGTATACATAAACTGATGTCATTTCAAGACAGTGGATCCTAGGCCTGTGTTCAAAAAATCGATACGGCAGGATATCGTCACAAATATTTGCTGATACTTGCAGAGCAACAGGTGCTAGCGGCGGGTGCTAAGCATGCTACATCTGGGAATTCTGTGCCGTCTCAACCAAAAATGAGTGACGCTTTCAAATCCAAATACCTACTTCTGCACAGGCACAGAAGATTACAGAGGCACTTTTATGCTTCATTGTAAGGACTTGCACCCCTACAACTTAGTGGACAACGAAGGGCTCAGGCAGTTAATCAACAAGTGTGAGCCACGCTACGTAAATCCCACTCGTTGGTTCATTACAGAAACAGTGGTACCAAGGTTGTACAAAGATATGAAAGAAAAAGTCAAAGAAACTATCTCCGCAGAGAGAGTCGCCATCACATGTGATGCCTGGATGTCGAGAGCAACACAGTCATTTCTTATGCTATAGTTTCTCTTGTTAAGGACTCTGAGGCACTATAAGGATTGAAATTGCTGTTTCATCGCAATGTTATGTTTGCACAATGTTAAATGTTTACAGGAGGGTTGTTCTATGTTTTGAGCACTTTATGTGGTTATCTAACCGGTATGCTTTTTCTTTATACAGTCCTGATAAGACAGACTGACATACATTCAAATGGGAGAATACTTTCTTAAAGAAAAAAACAAAACAAAGAGGTACACTTTAAGTTAAATATTTATTTTATTTGCTGTTTTCTATTATCTACTGAATACAATAAGTTTTTTTCATTTTACTTTATATATCTCTGAGGACTTTCAAAGTAAGTTGTAAAACCTGCAACTATGCCGTCCTGTAGTTATTTAAAATAAAGGACTGCAGTGAAGTGTGTAAAGGATGTTGTCATTATCTAAAATTTATGTGTATCGCGGTACGTATCATATTGTAGCCCCTGTATCGGGATACATATCGTATTGTGAGGTTTTAGGAAATACCCGGCCCTAGTGGTTGCTCTTCGTGAAGCCATTTTCACCACTTGGAGCAATGTTCCCTCCAGCCTCCTGGAAACGTTCATACCAAGCATGTTCAAAAAAGAACTTTTGAAGTGATCAACAAGCTCGGTGGAGCTACTCAGCATCTTTTGCAATTCTAATTCTAGGGTTAATTCACCTCAGCCAAACCTCTTCAGCTTCTGTCACTTTAATGTACTGACTATTAATTATATAAAGTAATTGTTAAAAACGGTACTTCAGAAACCTGACACCAGAAACTAGACCTCTGAGCCTGTTGCATGTTTCCTGGTATTCATATCAAAAATTAACATGCTGGTTGTGGACCCTCTCCTTCACACAACAGCAGAGCCTTGATGGATAAAAAAATGACGTCAATAAATTGCAGTTTGATATATCCAACAAAGCCTGAGCTCCATAAATGTCAGCTCCCAGAGCAGGCATGGCTCACCCTCTTCGGCAGGATCTGTCTGTCTGTGTCATACAGGCTCTGCTGCAGCTCAGCAGGAGGGATGTGTTTGTTTACGACAGGAGGAGGAGCGTGTGGGTGTGGTTTCATACTTCGATGCATTTAGAGTGGGGGTTTAGCTTGGATATGTGCTTTGTATTAATGTGTCTACATTATATATGTGTGTGTCCATGTATGTATGTGTGTTTTTCATAGGAAACAGGCTTTGTTCTCTTCCTCCAGCAGTGCAAATCCAGCTTATTGATTAGCCTCCTTGTGGCTACGCTATCGATCCTCTGACTGCTAGACCTCAGAGAAGCGAGCTCTCAATGTGTGTGGCGTGTGTGTCCTTGTGTTTGTGTGTGTGCGGCGTTATTAGACACAGTGTGCTGCTCCTCTGGCTGCCCTTCACACCATCCGCTCAAACTCTCTCCAATCGACCACAGATATGCTTTCGCTGTGTGTTAGTGTGTGATTTTGTCTGCCTGTTTGAGTGTGTTTATGTGTGAAGGCGTGTGTGCCACAACCAATCATGGAAACCTTTGAGAGCCCAGCGCAGTCCAGATGTACGGAGCACCTAGTGATAACACACTCCCTGAATCCCTGCGCTGGATGAACAAAGATACACACACAAAGACACACACACTCATTTCTATCTCCAACAAAAGCAAGAGCCAACGTTTTCCATGAAGAAAAGCAGCCTCTTGTTCTCTTTGATAATTTATTCATGAGCTGAAAGAAAAGACAACATAACCAGCCGTCGGACCAATGGGATGACATTGATTTAGTGTTTACAAAGAAGGAGAGAGAGCGAGAAGAAGAGAGAGAGGGGAATGAAGGAGGGATGGAGATGAATGGGAGAAATAAACCAATGAAAGAGATGACAGTCAGCCCCTGCTTTAAAAGAATTGGGTGTATTTAGCAACACAAAGTACACTCTGTTCTAACTCTTGTCTGCTTACATCATGTCCCAGTAATATGACTTTTAATTACATTTATGACCGACAGTTCAGAGTTGTTTCTGGCTAAAGTTCCCTTACATATTTTCACATGCAATTTTATAACAAAAGTAGGCCATCAGGAAATGTCTGCAACCTGACAAGCAGAACAACCCTCAAAAGCTGTTTTCACCTAAGCAAACCTGATACTATCGGAATAATGTCCAGGTAGTGTGCCCTGGGACCTCAAACAAAAGGGAAGAAGTGTGTGTGTAGGGGGTGGGCGAGAGGGGAGGGGGTCACCAGAACACAGCATCAAACCTATGTGGCAGCGTCAGCAGCAGGCAGAGCACAGCTATATGAAGCAGTCTCACGACATAATCGACTATTACACAAGAGAAAGAAGCGGCAGTGTTTTAGCTCCGTATCCAGCAGCATAGGACAACTCCTTGGATGTGAAAGAGACCTGGTGGTGTTAATTTTTGAGCAGATGTGCCACAGAACTTCATGACATGCAGAGAAAACACTTTTGAATAACCAGACACCCATTTGAGTTTGTGTTACTCTCCTTAGTAGTCTCTGTTTCTCTTCTTTTGTTTTGTGCCAGGCTCAAAAGATTATGTCATCATCCCAAACCTCTTAACTCAGTGAATTACCGGGGCTATTTACTGCTGTGTTCACACATCAGTTCACTCTAGGAAGGGGGAATTGCCTTGGTAAATCTAAGGGGCAGGGGCAGTTTAAACAAGGCCTAAAACAGTCAGATCGGATACGCTTTCAATGCTTTTGGCCTCACGTTTACATGGGAAAGTATACGGAGTGCTTTATCCACAACCTTTTGAAACCATGGCCCAGAGTGAAGAGTTTTCAAAACACTTTTCCATGCAGCTCCATCTTAACCAAAATCAGAGCGTTTCAGGGTGAAACGCTGACGTCATAGCATGCGCAGTACTCTTTCACATGAAGGCTGCACGCGTATACCAGGAACAACAACAGCTTCAGACATCTACTGAGCAACATGTGTGCTGCTTACTGTGCTCAGTTTGTCATCCAGACAAAATTATCCAGACAGATTTGTTGTCTGAACAGATTTGTTGTCCAGACAAGAAACTCCTGTATCTTTGTAAGTCCACTTGCCATTGTTGATGTGAAACGTTTTTTTTCTTTGTGCGTGTGTTGTAGCAGCGCTGCCTCTCTGCAGACCTACATCCCGATCTACTAAACCGGCATGCATACTACAGCGGTTTTATTAGTTTCTAACATCTCTGTCTGAACACGGATCCAGTTTGAATGTGCAAAGGAAAAACCTTTGCGTTTTAAGTCACAGAGTCTCTTGTAAACATAACCTGCGTGAAAACTTTGCTGTTTGTGGATACAAATTTGTCGCACCTATCCGAGGTCCGGGTAATTCCGGAGTGATTTCTCTAAGTGTGAATAGAGTTTAACCTGCACATCTCCACCATGCTTGACCTCTGCTTAAAAACCTCCTAAAAGCCCCAGTTCTAATGAAGCTGGGATGTTAAGTAAGCCGTAGATAAAAACAAGTTTAACACTTCATGAACAACTGCATAAGTAAATAGTCAAACAGTTTAGAAACAATGTTGCTCAACATTTCAAATCAGGGATTTCGTCATCTACAGTCCATAACATCAACGAAAGATTCAGAGAATCTGGAGAAATCTATAACTTTACCATCAAGCTGGATCCTCATAAAGCTGAATTCAATATGTGTAATCAGGCAGATCCATATTGCCAAGGTCCAGCTTATAATGACTGTGCTTAGTCTGAAGCAGAATGTGCAATCAGCTTCCTTTGAAAGCATGATGACAGGAAGCAACTGCTGGTAACAACTGTCACAAAGTGTTTTGGCAGCAAGTGTCTTTCCTACTTCCACCTGATTAAGAAGGCATTTTAATGCAGTTTTGGATGTGTTTCTGTGAGTCTGAAAAAAGGACTGGTCAGGTGTAAAGGTGATGGTGTACAAAACAAATGTGCCCCATCACAAAATCAGGTCTAAAGTCTAAAGTCTGTGGTACCCAGAGGCGGCATCAGAGAGATGGCCACATATTCACAAGTTTAAAACACAATCCACCATGCGTGTTCTGCACATGCAAAACAGCAGACACTTCCTAAATTATTATCAGAAAATTTGTTGATAGAAAATGTGTGAAGATAAACTTTTATACAAACATAACACTGATGCGTTTCTGATCAGCACAGAAGTCTAATTAACAGAGGTGTGGACTCGAGTCATGTGACGTGGACTCGAGTCAGACTCAAGTCACAATTTTGATGACTTTGGACTCGACTTGACAATATCATTAGAGACTTGCAACTCAACTTGGACTTTGACATTAATGACTTGGGACTTGACCCTGACCTAAATTTTCAACTAAGTGACTGATTTTTGTAATTTCAAGCAAGATTATATTTTTTCCCACAGGATCTGCCCCATTGAATGCATCTATTAACATCTAATCAGGGTTTAGAAGAATTGACAAAGATGGTGTGGATTACACAGCTATTCCCCTGAGCGTAAGGCTGCAGAGGGCGGAAACAACCCAGAGATGCAGAACCATGCTACCAAGGATAATTTCATTTGCATTCACAAACTACGATGTCATAAACAAAAAACGATTTGCCATTTGCAAAACCTGCAGCATGAGAATAACAGTTGGAGAGCCGGCAACGATCCTTTATAGTGTGTTCACACCGGACGCGAATTCGCCTCGACGCGCGTCAAGATTACATACAAAGTCAATGCAAAGGCGCGTCTTGACGCAGATTCGCCCCAGGCGGCGCATTGGATGCGTTTGGAGCGGCGCGTTTGAGGCGTTTGACGCCCTCGACGCTCGACGCTCGACGCCTCGACGCTCGAGTTGAAAATATTGAACTTTCGACGCCAGTTCGCTTGACGCTGTGGCGCGGCAGCCAATCAGCGATGACACCCCCCCCAACGTCATTGATTTGATGACGTATGACGCTACATCCCCCTGCTCCCGCTCAAAGCCCTCTGTAAGATGGAGGAGAGGTTTATCTGCGCTGTTTGCTATCATCCGGAGCTATACTATTCGGTGTGTGTACTCTACAGAGACCAGAACAAAAGGGAGCAGGCTTGGGTGAAAGTCGCCGAGGAGACAGACAGGTTTGATTTGATGACGTGTGACGCCCCGGTCTCCTGCTCCTGCTCAAACCCCTTCTCAAAGATGGAGGAGAGGTCTATCTGCGGTGTTTGCTATCATCCGGAGGTCTACTACTCGACGTGTGCACTCTACAGAGACTGGAACAAAAAGGAGCAGGCTTGGGAGAAAGTCGCTGAGGAGACAGGTTTTGAAGGTAAGTTCTGTAAATATTCGTTTCCAGCTGGATTTGCCTGCACGGGTTATCACTGAGTCCGACAAGCTCCGGCTCTCTACTGCGCCTGCGCCAGGACGCGTCGTCCCTCAGCTTGTCAAAATGTCCAGCATCCAGCCTCGGGCATTAAGCGCGGCGCGTCACAGGCGTTACGCGCGTCCATTGACGCCAATTCGCGTCCGGTGTGAACGCAGCATTAGGGTAACTTTAGTTTAGTATCCGTTATATGCAACAACGGTATATGTTCGCTTATAAACTCACCGTGGCTAAAAACTGAGACACACATTGGCTGAAAATACTTGTAAAGTTAAGGCCCAGGGTGACCAAGTGTCCTGTTTTCCCATGACATGTCCTGTTTTCATGTCCTGCCCTGACTGTCCTGGTTGTTTTTATAGAATGACAAAGCTGTCCTGGTTTTTGTTGTTTTTTAATTTGGTCAACGGTGCTTATAACTTGGAAGGACTTGAAAATTTTAAGCCAATGACTTCAGACTTCACTTGACTTGCATGTCTTTACTTGAGACTTGACTCGAGACTTGGGTTTAAAGACTTGAGACTTACTTGAGACTTGCAAAACAGTGACTTTCTCCACCTCTGCTAATTAATGCCTCACTGATAGAACTGAAAGTGTGGAAAGGAAAAAATAATTAGGGGGGTAGGAACCCAAAACCATGCTGCTGCAGATAGATTTCTGTTAGGGTGAATGTCTGTGCACTATGGTTTGCAATTCATATCATGGAAAGAAATCATCTATATCATCTACATGTCTACCTTGAGTATCCGTTTGCATATTAAACTCAATCCAACAATCCGCTCTGATATGGAGTTTCATTCTGACCTCAGCACCTGAATATGTTACAACCATTTAATTTGAGACAGCTGAGCAGAGAGGTCAATGCCTCTGCTTAATTTTTTCATTTATATTCACAACAAATCCCGGAGTTCCTCCTGTCAATTAACAGATACATCACCCCATCTGCCCTTCAGCGAAAAACATTTTATGAGTCTGGAAGGAGAACATTAGAGTCGACGCTGAAGGTCAAAGAATGAACAAGAGGGAAATATAAAGTAAAAACAACAGCAGACATTTAAAAATCAGCAGAAAACTTTACCAGAGTTACATTAAAAAACAGAAACAGTTTCCAGTAAACACCCTCACCTCTCTCAAATGAAAAGAGAGCTAAAACAGCTCATTTAGAGGCCATATGCTGCTCTGGAAGGGATCCAAACATCTCTCTGCGCGGCCAAAAAATGCTGAGTGTAGTGGTACGAGTGTGCTTGAGGTTGAGATGTTCTTGGCATCAATTAAAATAAAGGTAGAAGATGTCGAATGCTGTAGTAAGCACCTCGAGAAGTCAGCACATAAACCAAACTTGGATGAGCTTCAAAGAGGAACATAAAATCTGGACGGCACTGTTTATTCAGACCTCCGTTTATCCAACAGTTTTAGCTGAAGGAAAACAGAGTCCAAGACAAAAACCTAGGGATGAATCCAGAACAACATGCTCTGCTTTTACTGACACAAAATGAAGAAATCAAACTCTGTCACTGAGCTACCAGCATCTCATGTGCTGGAGAACTATCTGCAGAGAAGAACTTTGGCACCTGTTTTCAGCCTTTTTATAATCTTTGATAATCTTTGCTTTATACAGGTTGAGCTAATGAGTGACAATTCACCAGATAACATGGCACATGATTTGATAACAACAAAACAAAGAAGAGAAGAGGCATGGGAATAAATAACAGTGCCAGCCGATAAGCAATAATAAATCGGTATCATTAGTCTTTATTGATTCCCTTATCAATTCCTTCCTTGTTCTACATACTTCGCAAATCAAGAACATCACACTTTCATCAGAGAAGTGATTCAAAATGGTGTCTTTATTTATTATTTTCAACGATTTACAGCAACACTTTTAGTGAGCAGAAACACCAACAAGATTCAGAACCATTCATGTAAAGCCTGATTCACACTACAGGATTCTCGGCCAGATTTAATCCAGATTCAGGCCTCCCGACCTGTGGGAAGAAATCTGGTCGGTGACCAAAATCAGCCCCGACGTTCGGCCAAGATTATCTTCCAGTGTGAACGGGTGAGAGTTCAATCTTAACCCCCACGATCGTCTCACAGACTCGTTGGAGCCGCCCGAATAATTTTCATTTCATTCAACATGTTTGATATTTATCTGGATGATTATGCAACACGTATTTGCTGAGGATGACAGTAGCCAAGAGAGAGAGAGACGCCTACGATGACCGGAAATGACTGTGAGTCAGGGGTTATCAGAGGCAAGAATGGCGAGTATAAAGAGTGTACGGGTGAGATGGATAGCGGAGATGGAGGACAGTCTTGTCAACCTGTGGAAAGACCACAAATGTGTACACATGCTGAGATTATCACAACCAATGTGAAAAGAACAAGCGCTGGAGAGAAACCACATCTGCATTAAATATTCCAGGTGAGATAATAATGTGGCAGAGTGTTGCAGGTAATCACCCCAGGACTGATATCAAGGACAACAGCACTCGCTCTCATGTGATATTGATATATATATATATATATAAGCCATACAAGCGCATTTTACTAGTTAACAGTAATAAGTGAGAAGGAATAATCATTTGTTTATTTTATCATTTATTTGGCTCGATATTTTCCGCGTCTCCCCAACCACATCTTCATCCAGATGCATCTGGTCCTTTTTTTTTCTTTTGTTGCTGCAAATAATGGCCACAGCCAGCAGACCGCACAAGTCTCCATCTTTAGTGTTTTTGTTTACATGGTGAGATGACGTAGGATCACGTTGAGCGTCGCTCTGGTCCGATAATCTTGATGAAATTATGTAGTGTGCGCTGGTCACGATTTTCAAATCTTATAGTGTGTGTATCTGTCAAGATACTTTTCTGTGTGTGATACAACCCGATATCTGAATCTTATAAGATTTTTAAATCCTGTAGTGTGAGCCAGGCTTAACACACCGCTGAATATCAGGAGTGCCATGTGTTTGTCACTGTTGCCACTTTAAACCTCTGTGGGACAACTTTTTCCCTACACAGAAAATACTCAACAATCATGAAAAGAATTGTGATTTAATAGGATCAATATGCAAAATGGTAAATGGTACTGGTATCAATAGAATCTAATCACTTGTACTCTTACTCATCAACGATAACTTGCATTTGCTGATATACAGAGGGTGGTGAAGCTGGCTGCTGAGGATTAGGGCTGGGCACTGCTAGAACCTCACAATTTGGTTCGATTTCGATTCTCTAATTGGTAATTCAATCTGGTATCAATACAGTAAGAAGTATACACTAATAATTAGAGTACTTCTTGACAATTTTTGACTTTTTTTTATTTTGATGCCATGTCCAGGCTTTTTTTTTTACTGATGGAAGTCCCTGAAGCAGCTCATGCCAAGCTGAAGACAGAGGTCTCGACATTACTTCCTCCAGTATTTCTAAAATGACTCCAGAAAAACAAACTAAAAAACACGTGGAAAATACATCAGAAATACGGCAAAACACAGAGAAAATACTGCAAAAGAACAACAATAAAAAACTCCAGAATGATACTAATGCTGTTGTGTTTCATATTTTACATTACTTACACAAAAATACTGATAAATCACTGTTAAATCACTTTCATGTTCAGCTCTCAATCCTTTCACTCTGCAAGCATGTCTTCTTCTGGGACCAGGGGCAGCTGGATAAACACTGAGAAAGTGCACAGTGCCCCCTACTGACCAGGAGGTGAATCGATTCAGAAGATTTGCTTAATTGATATTGAACTTGGGAGGGGAATAATTGCACTGCAATGCTGAATTGATATTTTTTCCCACCCCTACTGAAGATGTTGAGATAAACCTGTGAATATATCTAATAAGAGGCAATATTATTCATTTGATAAATGAAAAGTGCTGCACAAATGGTCCTGCACTTTTGAGCATAACTGAGGATTCCTGCGTGCATCCTCCTGATCCTTGACACCAGAACCAGATTTCTGTGACCACTGGGCAAAAGTGCAGTGACTCATGCTGACTGTGACGTCACAAGCAAGCTCTTACATGACTTTTCTTGAATGAGTAACAGACTGGGTAGATTTCTCGATATTTGAAATACCTGCACAAAAATGTGTCCTTCTGCAGCCACAACCTGATTACATAAGAATCTGTCTAGAAAAATCCACATTGACAGAAAACCCTTCTGATGATAAAATTAGCACAGTTGCTCATGCATTCACTGAATTCTTCATTCATCTCATGTCTGGATATTAATGAAAGCAGAGAAGAAGAATGAGCCAAAGTGCTGCTTGTGTAAAGCTCTGTGAGGCAGAAGAGAAATGAAGAAACATGAAAGAAGATAAAACAGTTCTGCTGATTAAAGCTCCTGTGTGTGTGAGAGTTTTCTTCATGCTGAGATAAAAGAGATTCTGCTGCTCGGCATGCTGGGACATTTATTCCATGATTGTAAAGTCTTTCTTTTTGTTTGACGGATAAGGAAAAGACACACTGCAGACTGAAAGGTCAGGAAAGGAGGAGAGAGACAAAATGAGTGAGAGATAAAGCAAATGAGTGAGAAGAAAGAGGAACAGGACTGTCAGCATGTTTCTGCTGTGGATTAAACAGCTTCAGCATGTCAGCACACACTCTGTATAACAAGCCACACACACCAACACACACCTACACACACAGCTCCTTTAATCTGAGTCCTCATCGACAGAAGAGTCTTGGCTGATAAATGAGAAAAAAAGGTGACAGGTACATTTACCGACACACTCGCACACACACATGCATGAACTCACACTGGAGTAACATGCATCACACATGCAACCCATACATAGTAGAGGGTCTGTTAGCATGCTGGTGTCAGCATTATCTTAAACCGCTGTTGTGTTCATGTTTATACATACAGTCTGAGTGTGGTGTAAAAAATAAAAATCACATATATGTACATATATACACACACACATTGAGACCACCTACTTCATATTCTGTTGGTCCTCCCAATGCATCAGTTATTACATTTGCATGAGAACTTTAATTCCCCTTTAGTTCTGAATAAAACTTAAATCCTTTTTGAAAAGATAATAAATGATCATGCCAAAACTTAATTCCAAATGAAAATGATATTTCAAAATACAACTTATTCTGAAAAGTGGCTGGCTTGTTCTGATTTCAAATCTAAATAAAATAATTCCTCGATCATGTCTACGTTCATTCTGCTTTAGATTAATTCCTGTTGTTCTGCCCATGCTCCTCCCATGTCCTGTCCGATGAGGCACGGGACTTTGATACGAACAAGATGGCTGCCTCAAAAGATTTGGAAATAAGTAAGAATGGACGTAAGCATTTAAATGCTAACCTTCAAAAAGCAGTGGTGTCCAAGAGGTTTCTCTGACAGAGACGCTGGAGATGCTGAACTGGAGTTTTTCTCTGAGTAGATGTAAGTACATCACTACATCCCCTTTTCCAATCAGAATCATTCCAGCCATCAGGCCTTGAATAAAGGCGAATAAACATGGGATCCATGTAAACCTCAATTTGGAATGACTATTTCCATGTAAATCCGAAGGAGAAGACTTTAATTCAGAATTATTTAATTCTGAATAATTAACTGTGAATTAAAAGAAACGTCATGTAACCGTGGCCACTGATGCATGAAGCATTCCAACATCCATCCATTCTAACAACAGTAATTTGTATGTTGAACTGAATCACATTGATGTGCATTCTTTCCCAAAGAGTATCAATGCACCTTGGTCGCCCATGGCCCTGTTGACAGTTTCCCAGTCTTCCTGCTCCTTCCTTAGACCACTTCAGTCAGACACTGACCACTGGAGAACAGGAACACCCCACAAGAGCTGCAGTTTTAAAGAAGCTCAGACGCAGTCATCGAGCTATCACAGTTCTGCCCTTGTCAAACGTAAATCTTACGCTTGCCCATTTTTCCTGTCTAACATTAACTTTGAGGACAAAATGTCCACTTCTTGCCTGATATATCTCAGTCTCTAACTGATGCAACGATGAAGAGATAATCAGTGTTATTCAGTTATGTAACTGGTCATTATGTTATGTCACATATATAAAAATATTGTTCCTATTAAATTGACTCCCAAGTGTAATTAAACCAGTACAGGTTTAAGATTTGCAATTTTCTTGCAAAAATTTGTCTTTTATGGTTTGATTTTGTAATTTTTACTGGCTTTAACAAAGTTTTTTTACTCCTCATAATAAATCTGCTTTATTTGAATTCTGAAGGACAAAATAAAAATATTCTGGAGGTTTGAGACAAAAGTTAAACTGAGGGCAGAACAGATTGAACAGTGAATGACAACAGACAAGGGTGATCATTTTAAGAGGGTGCAGACTACTCTTGACTTTCCACTGAGCTGTCTGAGTGTTTTAATGGACAAAGGAAGTAAAATCATTCTTACTTCACATCAGTACAGTCAGTAAGTAGCTCCTGCATGTTTGTAAATAGATTCTGGTTTGGGTGAGGGGCTCGGTCAGGCAGCAGTATGTGAGCCTCAACAAACTCCAAAAATAAAAAAGGAGAAGAAATGACCTTTCTGATGTCATTGTATTGGTAACAGGTATCTTATGTTGTTGCTGCATGTTTTTAATCTGTTTTCTTATTTAACCTTCATTTAGTCAGCTTACTCCCATTGAGAGCAGAGATCTCTTTTTCAAGGAAGACCCTGATCAAGAATGGCAGCAGTGCAAAATAAATCATAAAACTAATAAAATATAGAGGAAAAAACAGGATCAGTTACAATCTGAAAGCCTGGAGTCAAGATTTTTCACCAAGGACTTAAAAACAGTCACTAAGCCTTGCAGTTTGAAATCAGTCCAAAGTTTGTTCCAGGCCAAAGGTGCAGAAAACCCAAAGCTTCCTTTTCCAACACAGTACAGACCACAGTTTGTGGTCTTTCTCAAGGTTGTCTGGTCTACTCTGTGGTGATAGGCGATACTTGGCACCATGTTGTCATCGACTCTGCATTCATTCTGATGCCTATGCTCTGCACTGGGCCACTGCAAAGGCTAAAACTGCTGAGAAAACAATGAAAGGACATCACACCGGTAGATCTATGATGGGGCTGGGAGACCAAGCTGGTTTAGGCAGCTACTGCCTGATAGCATGAAATTTCAAATCATGTATAAATTTAAGTCATGTATCTCTCCATACAGTCATTGATGAATTTGTGTAACATCTATCAGTATTTGAATATTATATCCATATTTAAATTTGCTGTCCATGCATGCAGAAGAGATACAGAGAAAGAAGTCTGCACTAGAAATAACCTGACCATGTATAGAGAACAAACACACCGACACAACCATGTGGAGAATGTCAGACACATACAGTATATAGGTATCCCTCACATACACTTCTTCAGTGAGCAAATGGCATGCAGACCAACACCCTCACTCAGATACAGCATGTAGTAGACAGATCCTCACTCACAGACACTCACTCACTATGTAACTACGTCTATTTGCAATAAACAATGATAATCACTGTCTGGTATCAAGAATCCTCCATTCAAGCATCCCACTATCTGAGGCACGGGAGAGCAGGGCCCCTAAAGCTGCATTCACACCGCAAGCCATCCAGTTACCAAAATCGCGTCGCCCACTGATGTAGCGTTGCGCGTCCATAAATACCTCATTTTGGTCACCGTTGCCATCAGCCATCGCTCTGTGACGTCACGTCCGCTCGAGTTTCACCGCGATCATATCATATATCATGTAATAGGATGTATAAGCGGACATTATTCCAGCTGTATCCTTTTCATTCTCTTATCAACCACAAAACACTGCAGCTGATGCCCTGCAGCAGCATCATCTGTGAGTTTACCGCAGTCCGTCTAGGAGGAACTAATGTCCTCACTGACTGGTGTTTCCCACACGGACATGGATTGTTACTCTGTAGTCCGGATGAATAACTGTCTGTCTAGGGTACCGTCACACGTGCACACACCGCTGATTGATCAACTTTTTTTTACTTTCACATCGTGCGACAAGCTATGTCAGTAGTGTGAAAAGCGGCTGTCACATCGCCCGAGGGTTAGCCCCGCCCCATCACGGCTGTACATTGACTTTGAATGGAGAGTGATAGCCGAGGTAGTACAAGTAGCGCCCGGTGTGAACGCAGCATAACACTGCCACTACTACTGTGGGGGGGCTAATGCTGCAGACTCCTTGTCTAGTGGAGAGGTACTCCATCACACACGAGACATATTAAACACGCACAGAAGGGCATAGAAAACTAATGTTAAGCATGACATTGGTTCTTTTAGATAAGACTTATGGAAGCTGAGGCGGCATCACGTCCATGAAAGACCTAACCAGAAAAAGTAAACATGGAGGGGTTTAGGCAAGAGGCTAAAACGTTTGTTCTGGGGACGTCTGGGAGCAGAGGAAACTTGTTGAAAGAGAGCAGAATCTGAGACCTTTAAACTCACATACCACAGAAGGTATTTTAGGTCGTCTAACTTTAAGCATCTCCTCTTCAAACAACAAAGGCGTCCCAGCTGGCTTTTAATTTATTACAAGACAAAAAGTAAATTCAGCTTTTACAGTCCATGAAGTAAATAAGCGACAGTAGACGTAAATAAAGCTGTTTACGTTTATCACACTCGTTCAATAACTTTGTTTTTACCAGGAGGGAAAGAAATATGACTTATCGTTGCAATATACGAAACGAGGAAAAAATACAGCAAAAATGTGACAGTATATTGCACCGTGAAATAAAGGCTTATAGAGTGCTGTGCTGCAGATTGAAGCAGGATATGAAATGTTCATGTAACAGAATACAGACCCCTGTGTTCCTTTTCACTCTCAGAGGGTGCAGCAGCTTATAGCCTACATTTCATTTCCCTGTAGAGAGGAAAAACACACACATACACACAATACACACATATATGTACACACAGTGCACTCAGAGATACATTATTCCCTCAGTGCTTTGCAGGCCATGGAAATAGTCTGAATTTACAAACCATGACCCAGAAACACACACATCCACTGCCTTAGACCCCCCACCTCCATTTTCTAAGAGCACACACACACACACACACACACACACACACACACACACATACACACACACACATTGCCCTCTGTTCCAGACTGTCAGACCTGTAATTGCTGCTCATTCTGATGTCGATCTGAGCTTCAATTCAAACACATTCACTTCTAAACACTTATTCAAGCAAATAGCAGAAAATGATGCCTCTCATTTATCTGTTCATCAGTTTTTCAGAGTTCACATGAACCAGGACGCTGCCAGAGTCCCCTTTCACGATGGCTTGGCTTCTCCTTTCTCTATTTAGCTTAAAAAAAAGCTCAATTCAAAAGAGATTTTTTAGCATGAATTTAGCACCTAACTAATACTAAAGCATTTCATCATAAACTGGAAAATTACTAAGAATTTTTTTTACATTTTTTATGTATTTAATGGAGTAGTGTGTAAGAGTTGGCAGCATTTGACTAAAAAGACAAGTGAATATAGGATATAATGTTTCTATTTGTATGTAAAGGCTGTTGAAATATATAGATATATATATATATATATATATATATATATATACATATAGATAGATAGATAGATAAATAGTTTATAGATAGATAGATACATATATATATATATGATAGATAGATAGATATATATATAGATAGATATATATATATACAAAATGAGCAAAATGCGATTTGGAATACAAGTCTGGCCGGCCCAGAAATCTACCTGGATGGCATATGCCCTCTTAACTAACCTGTAATCTATTAAAATAATAGTTACAAATGTTAACGACAAAAATCTCTCCTGGGAACTGTTGTAAATGATGCCTCGTTCACAATTCTTACCTCTCTTCACCATAAAGGATCAAAGATCTGAGCGCTATATGTTGCTAAAATGCCAATTTCTACACACGACACCTTTAAATAAAATGGGAAACAGTTGGTGCAGCAGGTCTTGTACATGCCTCACAGCAAGAACGCTGCTTGCCAGTCAGAGACTTTGCCTGTTGAGTTTGCATGTTCTCCTATGCGTATGTGGGTTCTCTCTGGACACTCTTCCTCCCACAGACCAAAAACATGCTCATTAGCTTAACTGGTGACTCCAAATTGCTCTTACATATGAGTGGGAGTATTAATGGTTGTTCATCTCTCTATATGGCCCTACAATTGGCTGGCGACCTTCCTAATGCAAAAAAATAATAATTCCATCCAAAAAATATTGCTGCATCGGTACAAAATAAATGCTCTTTGAAAAAAAACAAAATTGTAGTTTTTCCCCTTAATCAGTGCAAATACAAACATAAAATCTCAATAAAAAGAGCTTTGTTGTTGTAACAATCAGGATAAGTACAATCTTGAATGAAAAGGAAAACAAATAGCAGTCCTCAGAGCTGCAGTTTAGACCTATAAATGTCTGAACTGTGAACTATAATATTTAGCCTATAACAGTGCATATACTTCTGATCTTTAAGTATGATCAAATTCTGTCAGCTCAACAGTGGATGAAAAAATCAAATATTGTTTTTTATGCAGACTTACACAAACATAGTGGAGCAGTTCTACGGTTTGTTATGTGTTCAATGTGGATTTTAATGTTTCCTATGAAATTAACAGTCAGTGAATGGACCAGGAAGGCGGGGCGAGCAGGCCAGAGTTCAGAAGGGGAGAGTTGTGTGTGTGTGTGTGTGTGTGTGTTAGCGAGGAGGGAGAGAGCCGTCAGCAGGAGGTCGGGAATTAAAATTGTAGCTGGCGTGGTCACAGCCCACAGTGACTGTTAAATAAAAGCAGGTATTCGCAAGCCGGAGTCACCTTTATTTTTACATCCGACAGACGTCACAATACAGCCGCTGCCTGTCTCCAGTTCAGTTCTAGTTGTCCTCGCCGCAGTATACGGCGAACTGTAGCGGTATATTTTGCACACGGTTGTTGTTTTGTCTGTTATCTTCTCACCGTTCTCTTGTCTTTTACATGGGAAGCCAAAATAGGTCTACACAACCGATTTATTTGACGAAGGAGCGTCAGCTAATTTCTCCACTTCGTCCTCCTCAGTATTGCAGCGAGTGTTTAGCTACGGGAGACGAGGAGGGTTTATTTCGTCCTTTTTTTCAAGCCTCTTTGAATTTTATTTACACATATATATATATATATATATATATACAGATATAGATATATATAGATACGTATATATTAAAGGCAAAAAATTATAATAAAAAAGAAAGAAGACAAGCAAAAGGATGTGTGTTTGATTCTTATGTTTGTGTGAGTTAAGGCTCCACTGGTTGTTCTACAGTCTTTACACATTTCAGTGAATTTTGCCACAATAATCTCACAGTTTTAAGTTTAGTATCAGTTTTTTTAAAGCAATTCAAACGTACACACACCAGAATAATGGTGTGTGTATGTGTTTTTGGGGATAATATTCTTCTCTTTCAGCCTCATGTGCAGGGCAGGATGCGAGAAAGTGGAGCTCTGACTTGGCTGTATCGACTCTTTTTTGGGTTGCCTTTCTGTCACCTTGACCAATGCCATGAGAAATAAATGCAGGTCTATGGGCTAAGAGGGTTCATCTCAGCGCCTTATAAAGCATCACGTGTGTGTTTGTCATCCCAGCACCAACCTATGGCTCCCAATGCTCCGCGATGCTCAAAGTGGGACACTTACATCAAACTCAAATACTGTGACAGGCCCAGTCAAGAGAAACAAATACAATATACCTGATGGACCTAAGATGTGTTATTCACAACACATTATGACTTCATACTATTCAAAATGTGGTTCACATGTTGACGCTGCGGTGCATGAATGGGAAATGGTTGTAAACTAAAGCACCTGTGAACAGCATGAATGTTTATGAGGCTTATCTCTGGGGGACTGTGTGGTGCAGAGGTGGAGCTCAGCAGCTCTTGTCATCTGTTGTCTCATATCAAGCATTCAGGACACAACAATCACACAAACAAACCAAAAGCTGTGTTTACTCCCTCATTCCCGGCCTTCTTCATGCTAACACACAAATAAGCAGCGCTCTCTTCTATACGTCGCTTCTTAATGCAAAGTTGTTTGAATCAACACTGATTTAAAAAGCACTTCTGGATTAGTCCGACTGGATTTTTTAACGTTGTAAATGTCACTTAATTCTATTCTTGGCTCCTTCTGCTAGTATTTCGAGGTCAAAGAAGAAATTGCATAAACATGCACTATAATGAACGAGGGCTGAACAATATATTGTTTTAAGATAGCAAAAGCAAATTGTGCATGTGAAATAGCCGCACTTTAGGATGTTCAATGTCAGTCACATGAATCAAAGTACACCATGCTGTTGTCTGATGAAAACAAAGACTACCATTGAGGTGTTTTCTTGACTTAACATAATCAAAGTCCATCTACAATCACTGTGGGCTCATCCAGAAAGCCATGCTGCATGCAAAATGCAGAAGCTACAGATGGTGAACAGTCTAAAGGGTGACTTTGCTGAATGTCTTATTATCTACGCCAAGGACGTTATGTTTTTACCGGCATATGTTTGTTTGTTTGTCTATTTAATTGTTTGCTTATTTGTCTGTTTGTTAGCAAGGTCGTGCAAAAATAATGGACGGATTCTAATGAAATTTTCAGGAGATGTTGGTACTGGCCCAACTTAAAAATGATTTTTAAGTTGGGCCATGACCTCCTTGACAGAAGTAATAACTGTGTTTTTAAGTAGCTTTCAAACAAATTAAAGGAAACTTTCAATCTTAAAAAATGCTCTTAAGAGCCGCAACTCACCTCAGCAGAACCAGATGGTAGGCTTTAAAAAGTTAAACATGTCTGCTCATGCAGCATTTACCTCAAACATGATCAAAACCCTTAATAAGGTGTACTACAAGTAATGCATTTGAAAGCTGTGAGTTATATGTAAAGCAGTTGTCAGAGGGAAGTAGTGCATGATGGAAGAATAAGTGGGTTTATAAAACAGGACTTTTGTCCTTTTGTGATTCAGTAATTCAATACAAGTCTTTTTTTTCTGAAATTGGTGTTGAAAAATCATGATTAAAAGCAGATTTTTTCATCTGATATATGTTGGGGACTCTGGAATTGATTGCCTTTAAAACATTTTGTGATTTCTATTATTTATTTCAGGGCTGCCAGAGCTCATGTATCTTTAAGAAATCAGAGATAGAAAGCAACACTCAAAAAAGTAGCTGTTTTTAGATTGAGAAAAAATAAAAGATGTGGATATTTTTTCATGGGGCACAAAACTTTCACATTTTGAAAAAGATAAATACCCATACTTGCAGATAGATAGATAGATAGATAGATAGATAGATAGATAGATAGACAGATAGATAGATAGATAGATAGATAGATAGATAGATAGATAGATAGATAGATAGATAGATAGATAGATAGATAGATAGATAGATAGATAGATAGATTAGATAGATAGATAGATAGATAGATAGATAGATAGATAGATAGATAGATAGATAGATAGATAGATAGATAGATAGATAGGTCCTGAAGTACTCAGCCAGAATGAGAAGGATAAAGGAGGAGATGTGTCCTTTTTTAACCTTTACAGAAGACATTTTTAGATGTCATCAAGTATCTCTTACAATGTTAAAGCCACATTTGGCCCACATAATAGTGGCTTCAAATAAAACAAAGCTCACAAGGCCACACACCAGCAAGCACCTACAGCTGATACTGTAGATAAATTATATTTTTTGTGCTATCAACATACTGTATGATCTATCACAACATCAGCAGGCAGCATGGCAAGTCACTTCTAAAAGCAGGAGACTCTCATGAAAGACCCACTGCCCCATAATGCCCATAGATTTACTGAAAACTGGATCTGATGTCCAACAAACTTTCATTGATTATTAGTCGTAAAAATAGGAGAACAAGTGCTTTACCCTAGCCAAGTGCAATAAGCAACACACAAGTGGCTGCATGGTGTGTTTTAAGACAAATAATTTGTATCTCACATCTTGTGATGTGACTGTTGCAAATGTGCATGTTGTGGTGCAGCCATAAGCCTGTCGGAAAAAAAAACACACTTTCTAATGCCTTGTTGGACTGCCTCTAGCTTTGAGTACTGCACACATTCCCTTTGTTTCAATAAGCTTCTGTAATGCCACAAGATTTATTTCCATCCAGTGTTGCATTAATTTACACCATGATCTTGTGTTGATGATGAAGAGTCTGATCACTACACAAAGCTTTCTCCAGTACAACCCAAAGATTCTCAATGGGGTTGAGGTCTGGACTCTGTGGTGGCCAATCCATGTGTGAAAAATATGTCTCATGCTCCCTCTTTCATAATCTGAGCCTGATGAATCCTGGCATTGTCCTTTTGGAATATACACATGCCATTAGAGAAGAAAAAACCCATTGATGGAGTAACCTGGTCATTCAGTATATTCAGGTAGTCAGCTGACCTCATTCTTTGGACCATAATGTTGCTCAACATGGACCTGGCCTACAGCAGCAGCCCCAGATCACAGCACTGCCCCCACAGGCTTGTACAGTGGGCACTAGGCATGATGGGTGCATCACTTCACCTGCCTCTCTTCTTACCCTGATGCTCCCATCACTCTGGAACAGGGTCAATCTGGACTCATCAGACCACATGACCTCACTAATTCACAATTCCTTGAGTTCCCTTCACTTTCACTTTTAAACACACCCCTGAGCTCTACCTTTGTTTTCCTTCAATGGGATTTGGCCGATCATTCAGGATTTTTTTCCAACCATATTTCTTCCTTGAAGACGATGATTCCCCCACTATCCTTTCAGTTTTAATAATACGCTAAACAGTCCTTAATCCAATTTTAGTAATTTCTACAATCTCCCTAGATGATTTGTGTGCTTGATTCTGCCATTCATACCACAGGATGTGTCCTCAGACATGGTTATTTAAGAAATGAAAAGATACTCATTCCATCAGCTGGGGTTAAATAACTTGTTAGATAATTATCCATGCAGTAATTATCCAATAGGAGGCTCGTACCTATTTGCTCAGTTTATTCTTGGTGGTGACTTTTGCTATGGCCAAGCAGTGTATATGGGAACTAAATCAAAATCGGTTATTCATTAATGCACACATGCCCAGCTCTAGTTAAAAGCAAGAATAGCTTTGGTTAAAGTTGCTCTGTAAACGGATACAACAGTTGCTTAATCATGGTACAATGTTTTTGAAAAAGAAGTTACTCGGTGTGTGTTTGCTTCTTTTTTAAATTCTGAGATTTGTTGTACGTCAACCACATCAGTCTAACCTTTGAGGTGCTGTGTCTCTCCACTTTATCAGCATCCTTCTCTTTCTTCTTCTCTTCTTTTTTCTTCTCACGTTCCTTCTGTAGAGGAGAAAATAATACTATGAGACAATTTGTTATATAAAAAGTGTGTACAGCATTAATTTTCATCAGTTATTTTAAAAAAATCCCACTCACAAATGTAAGAAACAACCAACATTACACAACAATAACGCGGTCTTTCATTAGACTTTAATGTGAAGATCTTAAAATCTCTTTGATTCATGTGTCTCTCTATCACAGCATGATAATAGTGGGTGATTCTTGCAGCACAGTGATTATGTCATGTTTGTGTCCTGCAGCCCGGTAATAAGCATAAAAAAACTGCTGAGTCCTGCAGAAAGAGGCCGTTTTTCTTCATTAAATCACTGTTTGATGACCACTATAATATTCAAGAGAGGGAGGTATGAGGCCTGGTGGTGAAGATCTGCAGGTAGAAAACAATTAGATTTCATGCCTTAATGTGGGTTTAATGCACTCTCGATGCAGTTTTAATGTGCAGGCATTATTAGCAGACAGCAAGTTGATGTAGTGTTTTCAGGTTAATGGTCCCTTATTTCTTTGTTGTATGTAAATGAGCAAGTGCTGATGCCAGCATCCAGCAGACTTTAGCTAAAGACTGTAACAATGCCAGAGAGAAAAGCTTTAGCTTAGCCTAAAATCTAAACATCATGGTCACAATGACAGACTGTTCCTCTCTGTCCCCCTCTGGCTCCATTTACTGGATAAATTATTCCTTCCAGTCTTTTATGTGTTTATCCTTATTTAGGCTGAGATGGTCATTTTTCTTGGAAACAAATATACAAAAGCTGCTAACTAATCATCAATAAAAGCAGCCCCAGGAACAATAATCAATATTTAGAGGGTTTTTTTTTTCATTAAACTGAAGTAAAATTCATGTTTGCCTTTCTGTGAGCAAGTCTTATGTCTGCACTTTATTTACTGTTTCAAGGGTACGGGGGTTATATGAGCTCAAGGTTGCTTAAAGAATGAAGATTCAAGGCCCTTGGAGTCATTAGGCACTACAATATTTTAATTTTTAGAGTTCAAATCTCAAAAAACAGATAATCTTAAATTACTGTAAATGTCACTTTATATTCAATATTCAAATAACCGTTCGAATATGGGGATAAATATCCGTAACCGAATAGTAAATGAATATTGGAATGTTAAATATTGAGAGTAGAGCAGCTACTCGAATACCTTGTTATTTTGGTGCATGTTCGAAAACCGTTCGAGTTTGATTTTTAGGAAAAGTGACAGCCTTAATACCCACACTTTATGGGGAGAACCCATGCAAACACGAGAAGGACATTCCAGCTTCTCACAAATTGGCCCTGACTAACCCAGGGAACGAATCAGTAAAAAAAAATTATGACCACAAATCAGAGCTAACTTTCCCATTTCTTAGGTATAGTTCAGACTAGAGCCCCATCATTATTACAGCTCAAAATGCATTCACATTAATTCTACAGGGAGAGGATATTTGTGTCAGTTCACAGTGCTCATACTTTACATATACACAAAGGCAGAGACACACACTTACAGTGCTGCCCTGAGTCCCCAACTCCCCCTCTCACTAATATTGGGCATTTGACACTACCTGTGGAGATGAAGTGAAAGGGGGATGAGAATTGGTCCCAACATTCAGTCCTCAGGTCATTCACATTTGGGACAAAATGTCATAAATATTTTTGGGTTTGATATGGAGGCTATGATAACCCAGCAGATGGATCGTCCTGGTTTTCTGCAGCAAGTGACTAAAGCTACAGATGGAAGCACTGAAATTTTCCCAATTTCCTTGGCAGTGTCTTGGTTCAGGAAAGTGCTTGAACCTGCCCATCCTAATGGATTTTAATTAGAAACCAAGCAATTACATAATAAACATGTAACCCCATATTTTAGAGGATATAAAAATGAATGTTTTCTTAGCATGGCATATTCCACAATAAAGAAATAATAATAAAAAAAAACTTGACTCCCGTCGGCTGGAAGTTGGCTGATAACTGGATGGAACTCTGCTGGCATTTGGCAGGAAGGAGAATCTGAAGCGACTGTAGCCAACTACAGAACATTTGTTTTAATTAGGCTAATTTCACCCAGAAGGCACAAAAAACAAGAAGTTCTCAGAGAACTCAAACCCTAGCCAACGTATTTCAGACATTGTTAGCCAAGTTATAATTAAAAAATGAAGAAAACTGCCCAGTGGAGCAATCCTGGATCCACATTCAAAGTTTGATCATTAACAAAATTTCTTCCTTGTATCATGACCAACTCTCTCTCATCAAAAGCCTGAACTTTTAAAATGATCTTTCTCACAGACAAAGAAACTACCAAACAGACAAATGCTGGCAAAAACAGAGCCCTTTGGCAGACAATCTATTTAGGGGGAACATTTTCCTAGAATAGAAAAAGTCTCTCTGACAGACAGTCTCAGCAAATATCCAGGTGTAAAACTCTGAACAACAGTGACTCATTTTAAACAAACATTTAAACCAACACTAAGTCATTTTTTCCACCCTAATATAATATTTCTAGAATTATTAATGAACATCACCTTACAAATGGTTGGATGAGACCTCTGTCATGGTCTGAGGGGTCTGCATCACCTTCACTGGCACTATGTAACTGTTGGTGTGGATGGTAGGAACACTTCCACACTAAAAAAAAATACATATTTTTACGGGTTTGACTACTTTACGGCATACGTCACCTGAACTTCAAGGTGAAAGCTCAACATTGGGAAAAGGAGAATATGAAGCACTTTTGAATTATAAAACAGATTTGATTAACAGAATTAAGTTTAAAGTAAATATGCACTTATTTTCCTAATGGAAATAGGGACCTATGGCTCACACTCCTGCATTGTAGGTGTCGGTAATGCTCCTCTGACACTAGACTCCCCCCGCTGTTAAAAAGGATGAAGAAGATGAAAGCCAAATGTACAGTTTTTGTCATGGTGGAAGCATTGAAAAAACAGAAGAAAATTTTCAACTAAAACAAGACGAAAGGAAACGAGACAAAAAAAAAAGTGGGAGAGTAACAAGCTAAATACCGGGACAGGGATAAACTTTGGCCCAGCGTTCACTCGCTGGCAGGAGCTGAATGATGAGGAGGGATGTCCGACTGATGCTGATTTTGCCCTGTTATTGTTGGGCTTGTAAGTACATGATGATTTTTTTGAAAAGAGACATGATCAGACTGCACCTTATCAGTCAACATGGTTTATTGGTCTCTTGGGACATCCTGTCTGCTCGCTTCTTCTCCCTCTGTATGTCAACAAATGCACGTTGGTGTACAACAGTGCGGTTACATGTAATGGCCACAGAGGGCACTAGAGAGCTGAAACCCTGAATCTAACATAGTGTGGCTTTCACTGTATGGTTATTATTCAGTTTTTACCAACTGATAATCAGGTTTGATCATCTTCAGCATATTGGTTTGGCTATATTGGTTGTTGACACACCCATCCACAGCTTTCAGTTTATTATCTCTGAGACTTTTAAAGTCTCTGACTCCATTAACTACAGGCTAATGAGGAAAACAGTCAGCTGCAGCAGCAGCATCAGCACACCATTATACTCCCATCTGATCCTCATAAAACACAGACAATTACTACTGATGCCTCACCATGGAAAATGATTGCTGTGTTTTATCACTTTTGATGCTTCATCAGTTTGGAGCTTCATTATGGACTACTTTAAAGAAGTTCCAATCTTTAGACATGAAGTGATGGTGACATTTCATCCAACCTCTATCAGGATGAGATTTTTCTTTTCACATGACAGAGACACTTTACATATTTTAAGGCCACTTTATCTTTTTCCCTGTTTAAAGATAAAAAGGTAGAGTGAGAAGTACCTGGACCTGTTGTGTAACATTTGTTCTTGACTGTTTTTGAATGAGTATAAGAAAATACACAACATCTAATGAGGTTCCCATTGGGACAACAAAGTTATCTATCTATCTATCTATCTATCTATCTATCTATCTATCTATCTATCTATCTATCTATCTATCTATCTATCTATCTATCTATCTATCTATCTATCTATGTCATGCTGAACAGTAAAAGAATAGGAGTTAAAGTCTATAGGTTTGACTCAAATCAAAGATGGCCAACTTTGGTCACCAAAAGGGCCACATTCAAAATGTCCTCATTACCAAAGGGCCCATTTTTGCAATTTTAAGGTAGAAGACAAAGAATAAAAGAATATATACTTTATTCATCTCTCATGGGGAGATTCCATTCACCTCCCAACAGATTTGCTTACACTCAGTTGGCGAGACATGCTTCACAGTCATAGGCTGAAATACACAACAGGTCTACGATCATGCATTAATGGATGGAGAGATGGCAAAGTGATAGCATGCGGCTCCTGGAAAAAGCACGACCAAGCAGTTTTTGAGGTTAGATATATGGATATTTGTATATCTAAAAAAAAAAAAAAAAAAAATCTTTGGTTGATTACAGCCCTACTATATATCTATATCTATATGAATATCTGTATATCTATATGTATATTAATATATACATATTGATATAGATTTATATACAGATAGATAGATATAGATACAGATACATATAGGCCCTAAAACATTTGTCCTTCTGCTGATATTTGACCTGTGAAACTTATAACTTCATATAACTTTAATATCACCGTGTACGGCAGCTGGATCAGCCTGATCTCTGTAATCATCAGGTCCATCTAGCAAAGCTTCGATCAACAACGACTGTGAGCAACACGACTCAATCACGGTTCTTTTTAGACAACGTGATCTTTAGTTCACTTTTTATTGGCTCTTTTCCAGATGCACTAGTGAAATATATCAAACAGTCTATCTGGTGTGCCAGGTTACATTTAATATAAATGAGTAACAAAAACACTTAGAGCTGAATTTTGTTGAAGCATCATATTCGATGTAATAAATGTAATTAGTTAACTAGTTAGGGATACTTATTAACTTTGTATTACTGGTAAAAAACAAAACATAAATATGGATATAGTTCACTATTGGAAAATATATTGTGGTCACATTTTTAACAGATTTTCCCTCCCTACTGGAAATCTTCCAGCATTAAATGTTCTGTTTTGTTGTTGTGGGTTTAAAAAAACACAGTTTCAAATTCTAAACAAGTTAAAAGACAGTGTTGAGTTTGACTGATCTATAACTTCATATATCCTACAAGTTCGTTTATCACATGAATCTAATTCTGTTCAAACACATCACTTCTTCATATCATGCCAGCCTGAGGATAATTGATACAAAATAAAAGGACATTTGAACAGATTTTGTTTCTTGTGACCTTTCATTTATGTCATGAAAACAGTGAAAACATTAAAACAACAGACAACAACATTACACAAAACTAAAGCAGGGAATAAGCGAGAGTTCTCACCTCCTGTCTGTTTTTGTCAGCCTGTGAGGAAGGTGAGGAGGAGGAGGATGAGGGAGCAGCTTCAGATGACTTCTGCTGAAAGAAATCCACACAGAGGGTTAGACACAGAAAGCAGGGAGGAAAAGAAGTCATAAAAGATGAAGATGGACGGTCAGAACACGCAGAACAGAGCCAGAAAAAAAAAACATCGCAGGGGGAAGACGGAGCAGGGAGCAGAGCAGAGTTGATTAGAGAGAAAGAGGGAGGATTTCTCTGAGCTTCAGCGCTGCTGCAGGCCGAGGCTACACCAAGCTTCACAGAGAGAGGACGGACTGAAAACAGAGTCCAACACACACAAACACACAAAGCCATACAGCGTGGATGTGACCTCCATTAACCTGCTGTTGACCTGTGAGGCAGACTTATTGAACTCTGCAGCAGCAACAGCAGCAGCGGCCGCTTGTTTTCAAAATCCTGATTTTTATTCTGGGCTCATAAACGAGTTTTGGCAAGGAGGAAACAGTGATAAGAAAGAGCCAGACTACTTCCAAATTCCATCAAACACACAGATGAAACAAAAATATCAAGGAGTTTCTAAACCAAACACCAACTAAAACCCTTGCAGCTCCAGCCAGTTTTCCTTTTTCAGTCAACTTGGATTTTAATTGAAATAGTGTATGAAGAACAGCAACCCTTTTAGCACAGTCAAGTCAAAAACATCATTATGGTCAGGGCAGCCTGAGCTATACGATTATTTTTGATGGAATAAAAGTTTTCTGTCGATTTTACAAGAGATCGAACTGTTATTTTTTTGGCAGATATTGGGACTTCAATTCAATCTACAATTTTCTCCAAATCAAGCTTCACTGCAAAATTCACCATGTTTACAGTATAGACAACAGGAAGAAGACCAATGACCAAAAGTACATAACGCATTATTCATCATCTTAATACTGATGATAAAAAATGTTTTCATTATTTAACGGATACTCGATCTCAACTCCTAAACTGAGGTTTGTGTATTTGTAAAATACTACTTGTAAAATAGTCTACACAGCAGATCCTGGGTCGGTCAGGAGAGCTGCAAAAAACGGCAGCTTTGGCAATCAAATGACTGCATTGTCAAAAATTGCGATTTCCATTCAAAAACGACAAATCTTTCAGCCCTACTTCCTTGTTTCTTTCAGGAATTTGCCATTAGGAGTACAAAATTATAGTATGCAAAGAAAGTGTCTAAAAAAAACACTTATTTGTCCAGATATTCGGGGGGGGGGATGTTTTGTTTTTGGGACACATCACACTTTCTTTTAGATTCTCATGGGAACTATGGGTAACTGTCATGCTGTTGCTTGTTGACAAATGAGCCGGAAGTTGTCACTTTCTGTAACGGTGCTTAGACACCAGACGCTACTTGTACTACCTCGGCCATCACTCCCCATGCAGAGTCAATGTACAGCCGCGATGGGGCGGGGCTAACCCTCGCGCAATGCGATTGCTGCGTACAAGACAATTACTTCCTTCGTCGCGCAATGTCAAAGTTAAAAAAAGTTTAACTTTTCAGGCGATGTCGTGTGTGGCTTTGCGGCAACAGCCAATCAGCAGTGTGTGCATGTTTGACGGTACCCGTGACAGACAGTTTTTCATCCGTACTACAGAGTAACAATTTATGTCCGTGTGGGAAACACCAGTCAATGAGGACATTAGTTCCACCTAGACAGACTGTAGAAAACTTGCAGATGATGCTGCTGCAGGACATTAGCTGCAGTGTTTTGTGTTTGATAAGTGAGGGAAAAGGATACAGCTGGAATAATGTCAGGTTATACATCCTATTATATGATAGATGATATGATCGCGGTGAAACTCGAATGGACGTGAAGTCACAGAGTGACGGCCGACGGCAACGGTGACCAAAATAAGGTATTTATGGACATGCGACGATACTTCAATAGGCGACGCAAGTTTGATCGCAGAGGTGTGAACGCAGCTTTATGGTCAAAATGGAGGTCTTAGAACATCACTGCTGAGACAATGGAGTTGAAAGGGTGAATACCAAAAAGTGCTCCAAAGCTTGACTTCCATTTTCTGCTGTTTCCATCAAATCAATTCAATACATGCAGAATTTAATGGTATCAAACCAAGTCAGAACCTGAGCTGCCCCAACCAGGATACTTGAAATGAGCCTCTTCTTGTTAAACAGAATCTTTATGTTACTTTGTCGAGCAGCAGGGCAGATCTTTCTGGCACAGAAGTTAACAGGGGAAGGAGAGTAGCTATGCCCACACTAGGGCTGGTACGGTATTTTTGTAAATGCAGCTCTTTCTGTGTTTTGGCCATCTGTGAAAACTGTGTTTTAGGTCAGTGAAAATACATATTTTGGAAAACTCCTGCCAAGGATAAGACTCTTAAAAAACTCAGTGTAAAGGCTCTGGTCTTGAGCTTATGACCAGATGACAAAAGCATGTTTGTGTTTATTATTCAAAACATTTAGTCTTTCACTCTCACGTCTTCTTTTTGCATTTTGAAGCTCCATTTAGATCCTTCTTAAGAGCCAACAATGTAAAATGCAAATTCTTGCAATTTTCAACCGGTCTTAATATTTAGATCAGGGGTGTATTTAGATATCACATTTGCTTGGTGCTGCAGACGGTGTAAGAAAGATAAAATAAAGCTTGGAGAGACACTTTCTATCAACAGTATGTGATCATTTGGTATGACCTATTTTTATTTCCATAGTTTTGTTTAAGAGGGAATGTCGCTTGCAAGAAGAGAGGAAACAGAAGCAAGACAAAGAGAGAAAGAAGAAAATCAAAGCTACCGAAACCTAAGAACGCATGAGATTCTCGCACCAGTTCAGATATATGATCTGCAATAAGTCTTGTGGCATTTTTATTGGTGAATAGTATGAATAATGCGCAGCACAGCTTGGTACACACATGAAAGAAATCCATTACCCAAACATGAACACATTTCATACAATAATTATTGTCAGTCTCATCTGTCTGCAAGATCAATGAGAAACCAGCCCAGTGAGAAAGCCTTTCATGAACTGCCTCACAACATGTTTCCAATATTTCCTTCCTGTTATAAAACATAATAGTTATCAAATTAATCCAAACAGTTATGGTGCTGCTGTTCCCCTTGTTTATTTTTTACCATCTGTCTGTTAGTGTCTTCTCACCATGCTCCACAGCCTCAGCTCCCTCTGCACATCTGAACCCCCTCTTCACTGATTGCCTCTCCAAACATCAGATGAACGGATTATCAAAACATGAGGGGAATAATTTTAGATTAGCATATCAAACATCTGTGTTTGGGGTTTATTATCAGGGGCATGAAGCTAAAATGTGAATATGAACCCTAAGCAGTGTCATGAACCAGAACAAGGGGAAATTGTGGAAGGATGTAAATAGACCTCAAGGTCTAAAAGAATGAAAGAAAAATATAAAAATTCCACTTTTATTGCAAAAAATCTATGGTTGTGATTAAAAAAATGAAACAAAGGTATTCACACAGGCTTAATCAAAAAAAGGGCAGGAGATGTACTTTTTATTTCTTTGAATGTAGTGCCTCAACACACATCAGATGGACCATTAAAATACTAAACAGAATATATATATCCAAAAAACAGCTCAAAGAAAGTGTTTGGGAACGTGGAGACCTTTCCAAAACATATCCAACGGGTTTTTGGATGATCTTTTTTGTCACTCATATTCTCTATGTGCTAATCAAGTGATGTAGTGGTCTAGAGCTACTGCAGCAGTGTACGATGAGCAACTTCATCAAACAAACTTTACCCAAAATATGAAGAGCATAAATATAATTTATCTCGAGAAATGCTTTCAGTGTTTTGTGTTTTCATTTGATAAAGAACTGTTCCAGTTCTGGTAAAACTTGTACAAAAGCTGTTAGTTTCTATGCTAATCTCTGTTGAAGCAGTTACTTCTTGCTCCTTGTTGTCTTGCTCATAGTTCCTGCTAGTGCTGAACAATTTAGGAAAAGATCTAATTGTGATTTTTTTAAGGCAGATATTGCAATTTCAAATGAATTAATGATTTTCTCCAAATCAAGCTTCAGTGTTATATTCACTATGTAATAGACAACAGTAAAGAAATCAATGATCAAAAGAACGGAACACATTATTCATTATATAATATTTATGGTAAATAGCCCTTTTTTATTATTTAATGCTAGGGTCGGTAATTTTGGAAAACTAGCATGAATTTAAATGTAGCAACTCCTCAGGGCTCCGCCTAGCCCCTCCCACCTCTCCTCCAAAATGATACCCTCCCACATGCACGTGCGCGGCTGATATATCCAGAAGACTGATTCAACGCTAAACCGGCCCTCAGCACAACATGTTTGTTTTACACTACACCAAGTCGTGTCTCAGTCTGCAGTAAGAAAACACCAAAACATTATCATATTAAAGTTAAAATAAACAAACATGGAAAGTTAGTTCGTGCTCACAGCCCGATGTTGATCGGGGTATGGGTAGTTCTTCTGCCATTCTCCACATAGCTGTCTAGTCTCCCGTTTTGGACATGAAACTACCGTATTGTACGTATTTTATCCTCTTTCCCGACGTCCTCCTGTGTCAGTATTCTCCCGTAAATCTCCTGTGTGACCATATAATAATAAAAACATTCCTCTGCCTCTCCAAACTGAACTCTGTCACTAGTCTGAATGGGGCGGTAATGCTCCAAAATGATGGATGCCAACCGCCATAAAACCGAAGAAGAAGAAAAAGCCTCGCGAGAACGTCCTGCAGTAGCCCGAGTGGCAGCTGTCGCGAGATTAGAGCAGCAGAACAAACTTAGAAAAACAAAGTGTTTATTTTAGATTTCTTGTACATCTGTCTTAAAATGAGAGTGACACTGGAGCTTTGTTGGGGTTGTGGGACGGCTTGTAGTGGGCTTCCCTTATTTTCAAAGACAAAACTTGGCAGGAAAGCATTCTCCAGCGGACTTGGATCCCTCTCAGCTCGCGACACGCACTGAGTCTGTGCACGCCGGCAAAATGTATGTGCAGGAGGCAGGCAGAATGGTGACGGAATTTAATTGTTTTAAAAACTGGTGACACGACATGATTATTGGTTGGTGTTTTCCCTGTTTTACTCCTGCTGTAGATAGCGGATATTTTTCACTCTGTTTTAAGAACACATTATGAGTTGACTGCCATCGGGTCATAAAGACCATTTTAACCTGTATTGCAAAAAGTGTATCTAAATCGGATTACCAACCCCAGCTTTAATAGATACTTCAACTCCTAAACAGAGGCTTTGTGTTGTTAACCTGCTTACCAGCAAATCTGTGGTGAAGATGTGACGTTTGAAAAAGAGACGATTCTTCTGAACGGCTGTTTGAAGTGAACAATGAGGACCGATTCGCAGATGTGAGTAAGTCATTCATTTGTAAGTGATTTTCACATGCTAACTGCCTGCAAATTTAAAAACAGTTTGTGTACAATAGATGACACAACACATTCCAGTCAGTCAGGAGTGCTGCAACAAAAATTCTCTGATCCAAACATGAAAAATCTTTCAGTCCTAGCTCCAACCTCTTCCTGCTCTAAATCAATCAATTACACAAACTTAATAAAGCACTTTTTATTAAAAACATGACACAAAGTGCTTAACCAATGACAACAAAAAACATGCAGCAGGTCGTGCCTTGCTAATCAACAAGAAGGTGGTTTGGTCCCCATGTCGGTCATTGCCATTTTGTGTGGAGTTTGCATCTTTTCCCCGTGCATGCATGGGCTCTCACTTGGTACTCCGACTTCCTCTCACAAACCAAAGACAGGCTCATTAGGTTAATTGCCAACTCCAAATTTCCTTTGGGAATGAGAGTGACCGTGAATGGTTGTTCGTCTCTCTCTATGTGGTCCTGCGATTGGCTGGCGACCAGTTCAAGGTGTTTCCCCCCTCTTGTCCAATGTCAGCTGGGACAGACTTCACCCCCTCCGTGACACCAAAAATATAAGTGGTATAGATAATGGATGGATGGATGGACACAACTATTGTTCTTCTGAACCCGTCATGGTCAATTAATGTAAATGAGTGACAGGAATATTTAGGGCTGGATATTGTCAATATATTTTGTTTGATGTAAACTTCATCATGTTTGATACTCTTTGAACTGGCTCATCTTCAACAAGAAATCATGATAGAAGTCGATATTGCCCAAGATGTGAAAATATAAAATTTTCACATTTAAGCCATATCTCTCAGCCATAGACAAAGTCATCCTAACTTCAGAGGGATGCGGACTCAACACATCTGTGATCTCATGCAATAACGTCACTAAAACATTAAAGCTGCACTACGTCAGCTCTCTAATGCCCTCTATGGTCACGCATGTAACTGCACTGTCTTACACCAACATGTATTTGTTGACATACAGAGGGAGAAGAAGCGAGCAGGACAGGACGTCCCAAAAGATGAATAAACCATGTGGACTGATAGGTACAGTCTGATCAAGTTTCTATTTGAATATATCATCATGTACTTACAAGTCCAACAATAACAGGGCAAAATCAGCATCAGTCGGACATCCCTCCTCTTCTTTCAGCTCACACCAGCGGGTGAACACCGGGCCAAAGTTTATCCCTGTCTGGGTATTTAGCTTCTCTAGGAGTGGGAGAAAAAATCGATACACCTAAGTATCGCGATTTTTTTGTCTGCCGCTTTTAAAATCGATATTTTTATTCAAAAATCGATATCTCCCCCCCCCCAAATTGAGGCAAGCGACATTGCTGGATAAAACAGGCCATAGCTTTTAAAATAGTGCTGAACAGCGTTCCTACTTTTTACCAGCAGATAGTGGACAGGTGACAGGTTTCTATTCAAAGTTTTGGCGTAGCTATATTTATTTTAAAACACACACACCGGACCGAGGGACGCGAGTGTGGCTGCAGAGCGGAGCAGAGAGAGAGGCACAGAGTGATAGAGACTGAGTAAGTAAGTACTAAGTAAGAGTACTCACGATGCTGAGAGTACTTTGTCAAGTACTGTCTGACTCTGAATCTGAAGAATATTTACTCTCTGAGGATGACGGTCAATCATCCAGTGAGAACCAAACTGGCAGCGAGTGTGCGCAGCGGGAGCGGCTCCGCGCGCCATTACAGTCACGGAGCAGTACATACCGAGAGCTTTTCCTCTCCATGGACGGCGACTGCCGAAGAGGGTACATGGTCTGGGATGCAGGGAAGCTCAAAACACCGCAAAAAGTGACGGTGTTAGCGGAGAATGAGATCGCAGAGCTCTGGTCAAACGAGGGAGAAGCCGGGGGTAAACAGTGCAGGCAGCAGAGGTGTTCATGCTCGGCCCGTAAATTACAGCGATGACGATTGCTGGGAAAACTAACCACTTTGAAACTATAGCCTTTTTAAATCTTGATAGCAAAATTGAATATTTCTTGAATAAACTCTGTTGCCTGAAGGGATAATAAGCCACTTTTTATATGCAATCCAGGCTTTTGAAGAGGGGGAGCATAAACAGCTGGTTAATATATATTGCTGAATAAGTCCAAAATACAGACTCACATGTGATGTGTATTTTTCCTGATATAGTCTGTAGGCATCATCATTGTTCATCTTTTTCACTGGTTTTAAAAAAGCTAACTAAAGATTGTAAAAATCGGCAATATTGTAGAATCGCAATTTAAATCGTATCAGCACCTAAAAAATCGCAATAAATCGAATCGGGAGAAAAGTGAATCGTCCCAGCCCTGTTAGTCTCCCACTTTTTTTTCTCCTCACATAAACTTTTCTACTGGTTATTGACTGCTTCTGCCATGACAACAACTCTATTTAGCTTTTTTATTCTCTTGTTAATGGTGGGTGGGGTCTAGCATCAGAAGAGCATTACAGACACTTACAATGCAGGAGTGCGAGCCAGAGGTCCCTATTTCCATTAGGAAAATAAGAGCAAATTTACTATAAAATAAATTCTGTTCATTAAATTTGTTTAAAATTTCAAAAACTGATTTATATTCTCCTTTTCCCAACGTTTAGCTTTCACATTGAGGGGGAAGTGACGTGTGCTGTAAAACAGTCAAAGCAGCAAAAATTTGTAGTTTTTTAGTGTGAAGTGTTCCTACCATCCACATTGAAGTTTCATAGTGCCAGTGAAGGTGATACAGACCCCATCAGACCATGAGAGAGGTGTCATTTAACCTGTTGTAAGGTGATGTACCATCATAACGACTTTAGAAATATTATATTAGGGTGGAAAAAAACACTTAGTGATGGATTTAAGTTTCCACACAGCAGATTTCCTCATGTTGTGTTGCTCACTATAAACAATCATTATATGCATCTTAGCTCACTCAAACATGAATCGCTGTATGTGAGGTTTGTCTGAACTGATGCTTAAATCCCTGCATGTGCAGCCTGATAAATGGTGCTCACACCCTCAGCTGCATTAGTTTTTATCGGAGGCTTAAATGCGGCCGAGGGAGCGCTAATCTCTAATGGGACTGTATGAGAGTCTCATTTTGGACTGCTGATAAAAAACACAAGGCGCTCTTTTGCATCTTAAAAAGCGTCAGTGGAAAAATGAATTTACAGAAAGAGATGACATCATGAAAATCAGCCCATCCTCCTCTTCTCTCTCTAAAACAACCTCGGGCTCAAAGTAACACCGATGTGTCTTTCTCAGGACCGAACAGACAAATTTTCTCGTCTCTTCTCCGTCTCCTCCCTCCTCCTCAGCTGTTAGAGCATCAAAGACCCTTCGATCCTGTAGCCTGTGGTGGTGAAAAGAGTTCCGCAGAGATGTGGATTCAGAACATTTTCAATCGCTCTACGTTCAGGTCTTAAAGGGTTTTTTTCTCATTCTCCACAAAACTTTGGACTTTGATGCTTCTGGAGACGTCAGCGCAGCACTAAACAGGCACATATGGGCCCATGATGAAGATAAAGAGAGACGAGGATGGAGAAAGGATCAGGCGATTTTACAAAAAAAAGGGAAGATAACAGGAAAGACACAAGCAGGGTGAAAGAGGATGAACATAGGTCAAGCAGATATTGGGATTTTAAGATAAAAACATGGTTTTATCTACTCTGGTGACTCCAGATATAGAGACGGAGAGATGGCAAACATCTTTTCTCAAACTCCTCCACGGGTCGACCTTTAACAGCTCCGTTTGTTCTCTGAGAGAGGACATTCGCCGAGGTAAAGAGAGATACTAAAAAGAATAATAAAAGAAGAAATATTGCAGCTGAGGGACTTAAGAGAGGGATGCTCCAGGACTCTAAAGGACTGACTCAGTCCAGTTCACTAAAGCCACGTTTCCACCAAGTGGTCTGTTTTGGTTCAGTACAGTTTGGTACGTTTGGAGCAGAAAACTCAGACTTTGTTTATGCTTCCACTGGCAGCTGGACCTTCACTTGAGGGCTTCACAACAGCATGACGCAGTAAAACAGTCTGAGGTAGAGCAGGATTGTAAACAGAGAGCAGCAATGGAGGGCCTTCAGCAGTAGACTAAGGAGCATTGTTTAGTGCAGACATATTTTACAGCAACAGCAAAGGACGAATCACTTCAATCCACGGCTTATTTTAAGATGGACAGGTGTGCGTTTTCATTTTAGCTGCTGTAGGATGCACAGCCAACCACTTTAGTGATCAATAAACAGACTGCAGCACATTTAGCTCCACCTTTTAGCGTCCATCTGGTATGCTCGATGTGGGAGGCATGGGTTGGGTTTTGAGTACCCTTTCTCTTTATTTGACAGTGGAAACACTTATAATTGCGCACCGTTATGAGCCGGACTGAACTGGACTGCTTGGTAGACAAGTCGCTTAAGGTAGACAAGATGAAGTGTGTAATGTATTTTTACTAGTCCATCCGGAAAACAGCCCATAGAAAGTTTTTGGGGAGGGTAGAAACTTTCTGAGGCATATCCAGCAGGTGATTGGACGATCATTCCGTCAACTGACATTTATTATGGCCAATCAGCTCATGTTGTCAGCAGGAGCTACTGTGATGCAGAACATGAGTCACTTAGTAAAATAAACTCTATTTAAAACATGTCAGTGGAGCGAAAGTATTTTTACTACAATGTTTGTATTGTTGGTATTTTTCATTTTTTGAGGAAAGGTGCATCAGATCTGATAAAACTGCTACTGAAGATGTTGGCATGTATGCAAATCATCTCACTCGTAGCTCGTTCCTTTTCTTGCTCTAAAGGACTGATTGGGCCGCACAATCATGTAGACTGGAGTTTGGCAGGATGGGTATGCCTGTACGTCTGTAACATGGAATCAGGCAGGTCCAACTGCTGTGCCAGATTAGCTTTAATAATTTAATACATTTTGTCTGGACCAATGAAAGTTTAGGTTTTATGGGCTGATGAAAAAGCTCACACAAAACCTTGTGCAGGCTAAAGACCCAAACACTGAGTTTGTACACCTTCACTTCACAGGAGATTTCTGAAATATTTATTTTCAATGGCTTAAAACGCTGTGTCCACCTGACCAGACAGACAAAATGCACTAAACAGGCTAGGCTTTTTAAAACCCACCTAACTGTGGACATAGATACACTTATCAGGACTCTGCAGAGGAAGACTAAATCATAGCATCCAGTCAACATGACCAGACAATGGAACAACCCCGTCAGACTGCCAGAAACATTATTCGGCGTGGTCTTCTTAGCCTGAAAATTTAGATGAAAGGTGCTATGAGGAGAATCTATTACTGGCGACATTAAGACTCTGCTACCCATGAGCACGCGCGGCAACTGTCGTAATGCTGCATTCCAGTAACATCGGAACTGGGAGTAACATCATTTCCGACTTATTGGCGTTCCAGTTGAAGTCAGAAAAAAACATGCCGATCTACCAGGCTATTGTTAGCTGTTGTTAGCACGCCCTGCGTTGTTGTTCACAAATATCACATGAAGAATGTGATTATGGCAGCATTTTTGTAAATATAAGTCTAACAATACTATGTATACAGCTGATCTAGAGCAACACACCCCAGTCAGAAGTGCAAATAAATGGATTATTACAGGAGCTAAATAACTGTTCACACTGGGGGCATCCATCTTCGATTGTCAACTCGGGGGTGGCAAGGTTTCACCGAGTTCCCAGTAGGAAATTCCAGCTTTGGGGAACGTTCCAGTTGCAGTTTCCTACTCGGAACCCAGAAATTCCTACTTCTGACTACAACTGGAACGCACCAAAAGACGTGACCCAAACCAAAGCGTGCGTTTGTTGTGATGCTAATGAATGCAGTTTGGTCCTTCCTCAGAACTCTGCATTGCTTTACAACTTCTTTTTTCAACAACTTAGAGGATGCAAAGCGATGAGGTAATGTATCTCTTTCTAGTTACGCAGCGGTAGTTTTTGATGTGTGACAACAAGCAATTTTTAGAAAACTTAGAATCGTAGTTTTGTAGCCAGCTATATATCGCTACTTACAGCCTGGTGCCCTAAGACATGTAATACAAATAATAAAATAATAAAAAATTGCTCAGGTTTTAATTGTCTTGCTCCCGAAGTTGAGAATCCAGGCCAGTCCAGCCCTGTCCGGTCCGACCCGACTGGAAGGCTAAGGAATAGCATTTATAGATAACCTATTTTGATGCTATAAAACTCATCTTAATGTGTGTAGTTCGATCAGGCATATATCTAAAAGTGAGACTTTTTTGTAATCACTTAGAAACTCCTCACAGTCCCTTTAGTTATAAAAGAAAAACCTTTACAAATAAATAAATAAGAAATCCCGACCCCCTCTGTGCCTCCTCAAATGTTATACTGACAGTGAAATCTATGATCTTTGAAAAATCTGTAACTGTAGTGACCTGAATAAGCTCTCCCTGAAGCACCTCTGCAGATCACTGACGTCAGAGCGATATGTCAGAGGAAGGCAAAAGTTAAAGAGGCTGCTGGAGCACAGAGAACATCGTCGAGCAGCATGGACACACGGACAGGACATCCCCATGACTAACAGGGCAGAGGAGGCTTAGACAAAGTCGTTCCTCCAGGCCTCACGCCGCTCTCATGTGACATTTTCAGGCCAATCACGGGTCATCACCGAGGCTCTGCAAGATGTGCTCTGAAGTCTCTCTGATCCCTTTAACATCGAAATAATGTGTGGTCCATATACTGAGAAACACACACGCTCACCTATAACTCATGGAAGAACAATCAGCTCATGCTGCAGTGGAGGCACTCGTGTTTGTACTTCGCTGTGAACAAAAATCTGCAAAGAAGTCCAACAAAGAGTAAAGTCTTCCACCCCACTGAAGACACTCACATGGAAATGGCTAAAAGAGCCCTTCAAGACATGTGCTTGTGTGGAAGCCAACAGGTATTCAGAAAAAATTTTAATCAAATCATACTTTTAATCAAAACGTATTTGCCGAGAGGCTATTTCATTTTAGAATACAGCTGAAATATTTAACTCGCAAATAACCTTAAAAGACCATAATTGAGTGACCATGTACACCATGTACAAGCCGTAATATTGTGGATATCGATTTTGTTTGGTCTTACTCTTGAATTATTAATGTTTCAAATTACCTGAGGGTGTTTTTCCTGAGACCTGAGACCATTTCATCTGAGACGTTAGACCATTTCACTTAATGTACGGTAGGGCTGTCCCTTATACCCAATATTTTTAAATCCATTCAAGCATGGAGGTAAAAAAAAAAAAGTACTCAAACGGTAAATTAACATTCAAATAAGAATAAAACAGCTCAACAGCACATTAAGGCTTCTGGAGCAGTGAACTACCTGGTCCAGCAGAGGACGCTTCCAGTGTAACCCGTTCAGCCAGTGCTCTCTTGACCTCAAAAACAGTTGCATCCAAAACAACAGAGGAAGTACATGTCTCCAGGAAGTGGTACACAGACAGAACCACTCTTAGTTGATAATAACAACACTTTAACATGCAAGGAGCCCTTTGTGGAAACTCTTTGGGCTCCACTGTGTGGAAAGCAACAGGCCCACTATCACAAATGTGTGGCTAATTTGTCAGCCTTTCTGCCAGCACAGTCCAGTTGTACCTTGTCAAGAGCCCACTGCTCTGCAAGCCCCTGGCCAGAGGTGCAAAAAAAGTCCATAATGGACTAGAGAGTAAGCCCTATATGCAAGGACATGAAGCCCACCATTGTGGTCTCAAGAGAGGTAAGAATACATGTTAATAACCAAATATCTGTGGTTATGAATGTGTATGCTTGAAGACTATTCAGTCAGATTTTTTTTTAATTCTTCCATTTCCTCAAAATGTCTCCTAATGATTGACAACTTACTAACATCTGAGGCTGTCCTAACATGTACATCGTACTGCAAGTCTTCTCACCTCTTATTCCTTCATTACTTTTTGAGTGTCTCTAGCGTCAAATGTGCACACCACTTCCTAGCGTAGTAGTATAGCTTGGTCTGACTGGGAGCTAAAGAACTGTCACTGTAATGCATCGCTCAGTTTGCCAATTCCTTTTCAAATTACGGTAATGCCTTTGCTGGGCAGGTCCAAAAATTAAATAGCACAGTTCTTTTTGTTCCCTTCCTGATTGTGTTATAAAATGTGCAACCCATGAAATAAAATGCACACTGGATAATATATTACTGAAACTTAACGTGAGTAAAATAATACTACCATAATCTGGAACTAAAAAATCCCATCTGCAAATGCATTATAAATACAGGGTGTCCATAAAGTCTCTTTACAATTTAAGGAATTCATTATAAAGGCAGTTGATTAGAAGTCTTTACCAGATGTGTTTTATTTTAATCAGTGTTTATTGAAGTTTTTATTAACATGAAAATTTTGTGTTTCAGATATTCTATAAATGGAATGAAAGGCTTGTCTTACATGACCGATGTTCTCTTCAGATGTTCTTGGTAGCCCACTCCCCCCTTTATCCAATACTGTCCCTGTCTCCATTAATTTCTTCACACGAAATGAAGGACACAATAGTCTGCACATCTGATTTTGTCTCAACACACCAGGAGACACATTGTGCCTTGTCTTGAAGAGTAGACATTTCATTGGGGTTCATTTCACAGTTTTTCTTCCATTAACAGAATATCTGACCACAAAATTTTTATGTGAACAAAAATCTTAATAAACACTGCTATCTCAAGATATCTCATCAACTGCCTTGTGATAAATGTTTTAAATTGTAGAAAGACTTTGTGGACACCCTGTATTTTTCTCAGATTGATTATGGGAACTATTTTCTAAGGCGTTTTTGAAAATTAGATCTCAGATATCCTCTTTTTATATTTATTAAGTCAAAGGATGTGCAGTCTAGAAGAAGAAAATGAAAGCGCAGATTAAAAAGGTAAATATTAATATTATTTGTGATTAAAATAATTCATCCATATTTAAAAAGTTGATATAGCCTCTCTGCAAATGCATTTTGATTAAGCTTATTTGCTCTCATACACTATGGCTGTGCATCTTCAGTGGTTTCTGACCACTTGAGTCATTATGCATTTGTCATCTCTGAAGCTCTGAGCAAACACTCAGTGGTAGAACTTCATTTTGTTTGGATCTTTAAGACAAGCTGTGACTTTTGTATCTTAATGGGAGACCAGTGATACATAACAGTGGCTGAATTAGGGTCTGAAAGGACAAAGAGGCAGAGGGTTTCAGGAAGACATTTTCTGCTTCAGATTTGCTATGCTTGTTCACTTAATCTCATCTCATGCTGCTCTCTGGCTTGTTGAAGTTTTAGGGTCTGGGGGGGGGGGACTCTATCTGACTCATGATATATACAGGCATTTTGATTCACAGAAAATAAAAGGAAATAACACAGAAATAGTTTTGTTTATCAATATATCAGTCGGGAAAAAATAATACAGTATCAAGGTAATGTTATAACAGATCTGATTAAACCAGGAGACATAAACATCTCATGAGGAATATGCACATCTATAGCAGAGAAATAATCATGTTTACATCCTGGATCAAAAAACTGGTTTGGTCTAGTAGTTCATTTCTGTACTGACTGTGTAGTTAAGTTTTATTGTTCTTGTCTGATTTGATTTATTTAAATTGATGGTGCAGGATGATAATTGGGGTTATATAAGGTATATGGCATAAGCCTGAGCATAGGTCAAAGTCACAAAGTTCAATTCTCTATGTGTGCAGAAAGAGTCAGCATAGAAGCTAGAGCTATACAGATGCAGCCACTTGAAACATAATGTGGTGTAAACTTATCACAGAAATCACGGCTTCTGTCTTTTCAAAATAATCAGTACAAGCCAAATACTTTAAAGACAAGCTTTCATACTGCTTATTGGGTTTTTCCTTTGGGTTTATGAAACTGTGAATCTGGTCCCTATGTAGCAGAAATGATCATCACAGCAGGAAGACTCTGCATGATGAGAGCTGCAGACTGCAGAGACATGCACAAAAGCAGCTGGAATCTCCTGATTGTAAAACAATCCAAAGTGATCTTTCGTAGTCACTCTTATTTCATCCAGTTTGACATAAGCTTGGAATTTACGCACCTGTATCAACAAGTGATGAGGTCTGGTCCACCAGTTCCCATACCAGTTTCCATCATTTTTAATATAGGCTTGTTCCCTATCCATCTACAGATGTTTTTCTTATGTGTGCCCCTGTGCATACTATTCTCAAGTGTCCAGCTGCCATATTTGGTGTAAAAATCCCCCATTTACCCAGTTTGGTAGTGGTTTGTATCATATTGTGAAGCTAGCTGGTGGAAAGACACATGAGCTGTGATGTGGAGGGAAGTAGTCCCTAAACAAAGAAGCTTCAAAGTGGGCAAGTAGGTTTTCAAACGCTTTACTTGAAAAGTTTACAGAAACATTTTTCTGTGGACACTGTCACAGCTCTTGTCAATCCAATTACATTTTCTTTTTATCAGGAACTCCAGTGTATTTAAGTATTCTCAAGTGTCCAAAGTAAACACCGTTTAAGTTAGCTGGTGGAAAAGACACCTCAGCAGTGCCTTGGAGGGAAGCTGGGCCCAAAAAAAAGGCACCTTGGTAGTGTTTGGTACTGTTTATAGCTTTTAATGGCGCTGGTTTTGTTGCTTGGTTTCACCCACAAGTATGAATATTGCAGAGTCTGTGGTGCCATCTTTAGCAATGCACAGATAGAGAGCTGAACTTTGTGACTGTGAATAATGTTCAGGCTTATGCCATGTACCTCCAAAAACCCCACTTCAAAAATCTTTTGGCTGTAAGACTACAAGCCCTCAAGCAACCTAATGCTTGATGTCACTCAGACTTGGTCCGATATTTTCTGTAACCTCCATGAATGTATTAAAGCTGGTGAGCCTGGTCTCTGCTACAAAAAGCATATCAAACATGTGGAACAAAGTCAAAATATCTCATTGATGGGTTTATTTTGTGCTTTGATTGGACAGTTATAATGTTAAGGATTCATTGAAAGGAGAGACAGAACGTAAATGTATCTAGTTGCATCACTCTGCAGCCATCACATAACATGTACAGACTGACCATGTCCTGTTTTCAGCTGAATAGAAGACATTGTGGTAAACATGAACAGGGTAATGATGTAACTACAGTGAGGAGGCCTGCAGAGATACTTTCTTTTCTGTAAGTGTTAAACAAACAAACAACTCCCCCACTCTCATTCCAACACACACGCATAGAAGATTCTGCATAGCTAAGGGTGACTGCAGCCCGCCCTCTCCTCTTCTTCCTCCATCTGCATGAAACTGCTTAAAGTGATAATGAGTTGTTTTTAATAATTAATTTGCATATAAAAGCAGAGCCGTCTGTGTGGGTGGCAGAAACAGATCCTAGATCACAGTCTGGCTGCTGGCAACGCTTCAGAGAAAGACGGAGAGAATGGAGGGAGAGGCAGGAGGAGAGAGGAGCGCAGAAGAAACAAAGTGAGGGAGATGATGAGGAGGAGGACGAGGGAAACAGAAAGACAATGAGAGGAAGAAACAGAGACAAGATATGCAGCAGAGAGGGACTGCTGTGAACGAGACGCTCTGCAGTGATGTACGAATTTGATGGTGATGTTTTAGACTAATTTTGTTCTACAGAAGCTCTTCAACACTCGTAACTTTCTGTAATTGTGTTCCCTTTCTTTAAGTCTGCAGCTTTTAAAAACAGAGGACCAAGAAAGACAAAAAGTCTGCTTTAGAAAACGAAGAAAACTTTCACTCTGAATCATTCATGTTGTGTGACAGTAATGGAATTCAGCGAATGTGGGCAGGAGATTATGTAAAGTTGATCTCTAATACTTTCCTGAAACTGCTGCCTCATGTTACAGTTCACTTCCATCTGTCCATTAAAACAGAGTTACTGTGGCGGTGACAGGGTTTTTGTTTATTAACAGTAACTGAGATGCAGACATGTTTTCTGTCACTTAATAAACACACCTGAGAACTTCAGAAAAGTATGGAAGAAAGTTAAAGCAATATAAAGGTATGATAAGGGGAAAACATTGATGCACTACAATGGTTGGCTGATAAATTATCCAATCAGAACTAGTTAAGGACAGAAAGTTTGACTTAAAATGGTTTGTCGAACTCTAAAGACAGAATTGAAGTGACAGAAAACATTTAGTTTGCTCTTCTCCTCTGTTAACATTTATTGTACAAAGAGACTGAACAAAAACAAAACAAGTCACAGGCATTTTGCAACCAAGTACAACGTCAGCACTAACACAGTGTTAGAAACAAACAAAAGCACATCAACATCACTGGATACTCAACCGATGCTGTAACAGAGAAAAGAATGACCAGTAAGTCCAGACCAGCTGGACCTATTCAACGTTTATCTGTTTCTTATTGTTCATTCAAAAATGTGATTGCTCGTGAAATAAAAGAAAATTTTCATGTATTTTTGGTGAACACAGGAGTAGTGTAAATGAGTCAGGGCTCCAGAGTGCAACCATTTTGGGCGCACATGCACCCAAAATTTGTGAGAGTACACCTAACATTTTTTCTTGGGCACACTGGTGCACCAAGAAAAAATGTTAGGTGCACACAAATTTAAGTTGACAAAAGTAACTAAGGTAGCCAAAAAATCTGCTGAAAACAGACAAGACACAGCAGACCTGCTTCCTCTCTTTTCTCTGTCCCTGCATTGCATCACAGGCTGTAGGCCCTCTAAAAAAACATGCACACATACGCACGTCCGCACACCAACACAGCCCTCTTTAATCATTTAATCAGCTGTTAGTATGCAAATGAGCCCAGACGGAGCCTGACTGTGGTGTCAGGTTTCAGCATGGAATAGTAAAAGTTATGGAGATGATAAAATGGTGAACTTATGGTGTTAAAGGTGACACTATGTAATATTTGGGTGCACCTAATTTTTGTGCTGGTGCACCTTCAAAAAAATTCAGTGCACCATTGCAACCAATGCAAAAAGTTAGTCTGGAGCCCTGTGAGTAATTTTTTTCTGCATGGTTCAACCTACACAGAACAACTCTCCCTCCTCACTTTACCGGTCAGCTATTTAGTGTTGTATGTATCAGCGTCTGATACAGGCTCTGTAGGCAAACAGAAGGTGGAGAGCTCACTATCAGCTGTCTGCTTGGATACTCTGAGTGTAATTTTGGATGTCACAGTTGAGCAGTCACTGAATTATTATTACTGAATTATTCAATATTTGAATATCCATTTGAGCATGAGCGTAAAAATCCATACTGAAACTGCATATAAAAATTAAAACATAAAAAAATGCAAGTCTGCAGCACAGAAGGGCACCTGAAGCAGTGGAGCACCTGATCTAACTGGAAGTATAACTGGTTAATTATAGTTATAGAATAACTATAACTTTAGTTGGAGGGCAGGTAAAGCAACTCTTTGAAAGCACTTAGGCTACAGAATGCCATTAGCTAAATAATGCTAATAAAAAGACCGGGCTCTGTGTCAATCATCTGAAATGCAGATAGACTACATCTTGTCTGCAGCATATTCACTGGCCAGTTTGGTGGCCTTCCACCCACTCGTCAAGTGCTTAACCCTGAGGGACTGTGTCCTCTTCATTTGCACAAGATTACATAACAGTCAGTTCAACTGTATTTATTCTTTCTCATTTTCTCTCTCTAAAGAGAAAAATTTTAACCTTGGCCGTTCTCTTGGCTTTCAACATTTGCAGCATGACGAGGATCTCCCACTTGAGATGTTTTCTAAGCAGCACAGAGGGGGGGGGCACCGTCATGATCTGGGCTGCTTTGTCCTTCACTGAAACAATCGAGCTTCAGGTTCTGCAGGGGTGTCACATGGCCGCTGGCAATGTGGAGATGTTGAAAAGGGCATCCTTCATAACTGAGGGCCCTCACCTGTGTGGCATTATTATATCAACTCCTATTGCCTTATTAGTTTTTTGTTGTTGTTTTTTATTATTTATGGTTTTCAGTACATATTGTAAATGATATTATGTTAAAATCCTTAGTCTCTTACTAGTGTGTATATGTTATTACTCCTTATGAAACAAGCTGCTGTAATGACTACAATTTCCCAGTTTGGGACCAGATCTATGTCTGTCTTTCCTGATCCAAACAGTGCTTTGGGAGATATCTGGATCCAAAATCGAGCGGCGGACATCCGTATAATGGTAGCACACGGGGCATACAGTGCCGCTCCTAAAACTGCATTAATCGTCCAAACACTCATTAGTTTCACCAATATTTCATCATGGTCCGCTCACGCTACTCCTCCATTACAGTCTGTGTCACTCCAGACATGTCTTTGTGACTGTACTCACCTCTGAACTGAAGGAGAAGAACGCTTGCCTCTGCGCATGCGCAGTACTCTCTGGAGAGCTGCCTCCGCATCCTCCTTTCGATGAGCTCATCTGTAAACTCTGGCTCGAAACTGTAAGGACACCCATCATATTCAAAGTTCATCTCCACAACATCTTCATCGGATAGATGTTAGTCCATTTTGCACACAACTGGAGGAAGAAAGTCGTGTAGCCGACGGTCTTCCCCTGAAACAATGAGGCTCTTCTTCTTCAGTTCAGAGGTCAGCACAGCCACAAAACATGTCTGGAGTGACACAGTCTGTCTTGGAGGAGTAACGTGAGCGGACCATGATGAAATATTGGTGAAACTAATGAGTTTTTGGACGATTAATGCAGTTTTAGGAACGGCGCTGTATGCCCTATGTGCTACCATTATACGGATGTCCGCTCGATTTTGGATCTAAATATCTCCTGAAGCACTGTTTGGATCAGGAAAGCCTTCTGGGTGAGTATATTGTTCTACTTCATTCTATAAACAATGTGAAAGCTGCAGAAACCGAACTTATCCTTTAAAATCCTTAGTCTCTTACTAGTCTGCATATGCTATTACTCCTTCAGAAACAAGCTGATCTAATGACCACAATTTCCCAGTTTGGGACCATTAAAGTACATCTATGTCTGTCTTTCTGTCTGCCTGTCTAAGAACTGAGGGCCTTTGTCTGAGTGGGAATGACTGAGGGCCCTCATCTGCAGTTCAACATGTAAAATTGACAAAATCTCCAGACAGTGGATGTCTGTTGTGACACTATCTTCAATAGCAATGACCATATCTGCCTCCTGGAAACACTCACATCAAGTGAAAAGGCTGTGATACAGGATAAATATGAAATTTTAAAGGCATCAATAAGAAGGCTGTTTAATTTCCTTCTACTTGTGAGTTTGACAATTGGCAAAAACATAAATCAAGGCTACAGAGAATCTAAATTCTTGTGGTGGTCCAATCTGATAAATTAATGATCTTAAGTAAAAGGATTGAACAATTCCATTTCAAAACAGCTTTTTTCTTAAAACCGTAAACGCTTTATGTTCTTCAGTGAACCTAAATGAATAAATGACAAATAAAAGTATGTCATATAAGCCACTTTCTGGCATTGGAACTTTTTTTGATTACCTAACAGTATTTTATGATTATTTAGTAATAAAAACAATACCTTGATGTTGCATTTGTGGCATTAAAAATATGTTTTTACTTTCAAGTTGTGCAAAAATCCTTTCTTGTAGGAATGAGGCAGAGATCAAATGTGGAGGGAGATGCTTGTGTAAATGCATTTTTAGGGACCTCATTAATCATGAGCCTTGGAATTGTCCTTACCTTTTCCACCCTAAAGGCACCTCTGAAGGTAAAGGTATACAGTGAGTTAAAGCTCTGATGCTTCTGCTGCTAGTAATGTTTTTCCCTCAACGCCTGACAGCAGTATTTGAGTAAAGAGCAGAGAAGGCTCTGCACCTTTGGCTCTGACATGTAGTGACCTGTCTTGAAATGAAGCACAAAAAATTGTTATGCTTTTTTGGTTTGAAAAATAACGTGATGATGCATTTTGGTACCCGTTCTTTGGCTTGATGAGTGAAAAACAAAGTACTGGAAGCCAAACACAAAGCTTTGGCGCTGACAAGTCCTGGAATTCTTCCTTTTGCAGGGACAGGATGTTGAATATGAAAAGCAGCTCATCAAATTCAACACAACAGCAGCCAAAAATCAAAAACAGGCTCCGTCTGATGCATTCAAACATTCATTTTCTGCTTCCCTTGGATGAGACGAGAGACTGAAATTCATTCATATTTGATCATTACTATGACGTTTCCTGAGAGAAGAGCGTGCGTTTGTAGATGTTTCTTTCCCTTTTTGATGCTGAGAAAAACACTTCACAAAAACAAAAACATGAAGAAGCCAAAGGGACAGAAAAGCTGTCATTTCACATTGAAGTTGTCTTCAGCAAATTTAAGCATCAAATAGCCAAACATCAAACTTCTCCAACAAACAGCAGCTGAAGCACAAGTCCATGAAGTGGCCTCCAACCACAGCAGCTCCACACACACTTGTAACCCTAACGCACACTGACAGGACAAAGCTCCAAATGAAAAACACAAGAAGTGATGGTTTTACTCACTGAAGCTGTGGCCAAAGCCTCCTTGTCGTAGTACTTTTTCCTCTCGTACTTGTCTCGGATGAAGACCTCCACTGCTCTGAGAATGAGAGTTAAGGGCTGAAATACTGCACAGAAACATCCACTAGAAACACAAAACAGGCAGGCTACAGAGAAATTTAAGAAAAACAAACTTTCTTTGTGTCTCAGAAAAAGCAAAAACAACTTTAGTTTCCTGTTATTTCTGAAGTTTTTTGGTGATTGCTTCCAGTTGAGAATGTCAGTATTTTAATTCAAGAGCCAAAATTTTTATGTTGGGCAAGTTATTGACAAAAACATGGAAAATCGCCCCGTCTTACACTGTGTAGATGACCATCACAGGAGCTGGACCAGCCTGATTCAATATCATTGTAGTCAGGCAGACTAAATGCTAACAGCTTCAGCAGCTGTTTCACCAGATTGTGACCACATTTCTTTATTAAATGAAAAACAAATAACTACACAACAAATCTGTCTGTCTGTCTGTCTGTCTGTCTAGATATATATATATATATATATATATATATATATATATATATATATATATATATATATATATATATATATATATATATATGTCTGTCTGTCTGTCTGCATATTTAAGGTAGAAGACAAAGAAAAAAAGAATATATACTTTATTCATATCTCATGGGGAGATTCCATTCACCTCCCAACAGATTTGCTTACACTCAGTTGGCGAGACATGCTTCACAGTCATAGGCTGAAATACACAACAGGTCTACGGTCATGCATTAATGGATGGAGAGATGGCAAAGTGATAGCATGCTGCTCCTGGAAAAAGCACGACCAAGCAGTTTTTGAGGTTAGATATATGGATATTTGTACATCTATATGTACATCCATATGTATATGTATATCTATATATTAGGGCTGTAAAGTCCCAGTCAACTGGTTGACTAATTGGTCGATGCGTGCTCAGTCGACCAAAATTCTGATTGGTCGACCAAATGTGTCAGTTTTTTTCCCCCTGCAGTTCATTTCATCAGGAGAAACGTATCAACTGAAATGGGGGTATTTCCTGAGCACCCCCATCATGTCTCAGAACACCATTTTAATGTATTTATTGTTCATTTCAATATTTTTATTTAAGAACATTTCAATATTCTAGTCTAATAATCGTTTATTCGTTTTATAGCTGCATACGCACCTGCCCGCTGCCCACGCTGCAGCGGCGGCATCCCTCACCCAGTCCGCGCTGGATTTTATGCCTCATATAAACACCAAAATGCAAAAACAACATCACAGAACGAATTGACAGTTTTATTTCTGAGAGTATGAGGCCCATTGGTGCCGTGGAAGGCCAAGAAAAACATTGGAACCTGGATATTCAGTGCCAGACAATTACGCATGCCCTCACGGCAAAATACGAGGGAGTAAAAAAGAGAAAGTTTCCAAGTTAATAGATAATGCCCACTTCAAAAATCAGAAAAGTAATTACTTCTAAAAAGAAAGTGCTTTTCTTGCATCACATCTGTTTTGACACAAAAAGAATGTCAGCATAAAAGGAAAAAAATCAATATTTGTTTCTTGTTTTGTTTTTTGGTTAATTGAGGGCTTTGTACTCTAGATAAATATAGATTGGTACAAACATTTGTATATGTCTTGGTATTTGTGATATAAGGAATATATCAGAAATATAGGCATATCAGATATTGGAAAAATCTAATATTGTGCACTCCTAATGAAAATGATGAACGTCTGTCACAGGGATTGACAACTTTAGTCCTGGCATAAAATGCAGACACTGTAAGTTTCACAACTCTGTAAAAGAAGACAAGCAGTTTCACATTTGCACCCCTGACATAATCAGTAACCTCAGCTTTGAGAAATTCCTTTCTTATATCTCTCCATTTCAGCCACCTTTTCTGTAAGTTTGTGCAAAAAAAAAACTGAAAATGCTGACCATCCTCACACTGAACAATAGAGAAACACTCTGCTGGAGTTTTAATGCCAAACACAGCACTTACTCAGTGTTAATAAGTAAAGAAACCGTGCAGGAGATAAAGCACTACAATGTCCAGGAGTACTCCACAAAGATGGCTCTGGTTGAAGATGAAGACAGATGATACAATAAAGAAGCACAAAGACCACAAACCACACGGAGCAGAGAGGACGCCACATAACCACAACAGCAGATAATGCTCAGTCCAGTCAGTTTGTTCACCTTGTATGTACCCCTGAATTTGCACTGGATTCAGCATAGATTATTCATCATTGTTCTTAAAAATAAAAAATAATAAAAAACACAAAGTCAAAGAGGTTGCCATCCTCATCGTGTATATGTTTATCAAAATAAATTTCTTTGACATTTCTTGAAGAAATAGGTATAGACAGTTATCAAATATATAAATAAACTCTTAAAAAAATAAGCTTACACAGAAACACTAAATCATCTTGTTGCTGACATTGCATCTGTTGAAGTGAAAACAGCACTGTGGGTGATTCATTAAATTCATCAACATATCTAAAAGAGTAAGAGGTTTGTTTCAGTGCTGTTCGATTGCTACAAATCCTACTCTGTGATTCCAGTTCTCCTCATGGGGACCAAACCATGGGCTATTTCACCCAACAGCAGCTCCAGAGTTCACAGGGCCATACAAACCCCCTCCACCATGTTTAAGAGGGGATTACCCCAGAGATGCGGCTGCTTCTGCCTAACAAAATGAAACAGGTTTAGGTGGTTTGGGGACTGTGTAAGGATGCCTCCTGGGTCTTCTCGTTCAATGATTTATGGATATGTCTAACCTGGAGGAGACCCCAGCAGCCACAGAATTTACCAAAGGGGTTATACATCTCATCCCAGCTGGGTTTGACTCGAGATTCCCCAGGAGGAGAAGGAAAGCACTGATGGGAAGAGCCTGAAATACAAAGCACCGCAGGCTCTCACCACATCACAGCCATGTACAAACAGAGGACAGTGAAGGTATGATACTCCTTGATCTTCTTTTTCCTTTCCCATTAAAAAACAAACGACACAACGGCAAACACACCCAGACGACATAGAGGAGTCCACAGTGAAAAACAACATGTCAAAGCAGGCAGAGTAGATACATTAAAATGTTACTGTATTCACCAGAGAAAAGGCAGCCCTGGGTGATTTTAGAACGAGTCTTAACCCTCATGCCTACTCCTAAGTTTTGTTAAACCCTCAACAACACAGTAACCACTGAAAAAGTCCCCAGTAGATGCTGCTGCCTTCTCCCAACAAAATTAACCTAATGTAGGCTGTTTGCCTCCTGGGTGCTCTCCTGTGAATGATATATGATCATGGCCAACCTTGGTAAAGACTTAGGGAAGATCCAGAACCTGCTGGAGGGAATTCATTTCTCAACCTGGCTGAGGTTACCTTGGGATTTCCCAGGAGGAGCCAGAAAATGAGACTTTTCTGGAAGACTTGGCTGAGCATGCTGCCTTCACAACACAACCATGAATGAGCAGAGATCAGCTGAGTCAAAGATGGATGGCACTCTGATGGTTGACCTGTACATCCTGTGGTGATTGGTCAGATTGGCTCTGCTTGGTGCCATGTTTTCAACAACTCTGCATTCATTCTTACATCAGTGCTCTGCAATGGAATTGAAATGAGGCAATATCATCATTATTAAAACAACTTTACCTAAAAGGGTAATACGCTTTTGAATTGTACCAGACAATACATACATTTCAGCACACTGCATTCAGGAGGAAATAATATAAAACATCATAAACAGCATGTGGCTAATTTATTATGTTTCTTAGTTTAACTCAGAGCAGATCAAACAGGAGCAGACTGTACACTGACTGGCGCAGTCACACAGAAACACAAAGGTAGTGCACAAGTGTGCACAGATGAGATGATCAGCAGCGGATCATCAGAGATCTGTTGGATATAAAAAGCCCAGGAACATGTCTGTATGAACCTTTGCTGTTAAACATCTGTCTGTTTTCATGAATTTGCCTCAAAATTCCAATAAATAGATAAAATATGTCTTTCCGTGCCCTGAAAACTGTTCTTTCTTTCTGATAAGTCCTACTGAAGATGTTAATGCAGTGTTACTATATTAATAAAAACAGCATCATGACTTGTGACTGTATGAGTAATGGAGACACCTGATGTCGACTGCCCAAGATGCTCTCTCTCTCTCTCTACCTTTTATACAAAAAATTAAGTAAAACTCTTTATTTTAGGAAACCAAGGGTAGCATTTTTTTAATAATCATCACTATATATTAGCCTCTAATTATGGCTGTTTTCGAATTCGCCTACTACATATTGTGTATGAAAGTAGTATGTAGTAGGCACTGCATGCTGCCTACTACACTTGAAATAGGATGTAGTATGACTGTTCTGTTCAGTTTATTTTGTAGAATGCTACGCTGATTTCCAGTTTGAGCAAAACGGAAGTAGGCTATAGCTGATTTATTTTCCAAACTTAATTTTAATTGTAAAGAACAAACAAACCATGAGTACAAGTTGACATTTCAGTTATTAATCTTCAAAGAAATGGCCAGAAGCAGCATTTTATATGAAACAGTCAGTGGTGGAGTATACGGATTATATCAGTGAAGAATTATTTTGAATTTTTTTTGTGTGATTGTGATGGCATAATAGGGCCACTTAAAAGAAAAACAAAAACAACGCATCAAGAATAAACATCACATGTACAATACAGTATTAAAGGAACACTACACCCAAACAATTATCATTTTGAGTACTTGGACATCTTTGATGTTCAAACTGGGATGCTAACAACGTCTGTCTGACTAATCTGGATCAACGAGGTCATTTAGCACTGAGCTCGAAGCCGCTGCAGCCAATCTAGGACGGGCTTACATAGCAGGAGTTGCTGAGACGCCAGTACTGCGAAGTACGCTATAGCACTGTTTAGGCTCTAAAATGTACTAAATGACTTGCTTCAATTAATTATGGACGCACCCGCCAGGACACTTGGATTACAGCGACGGCAGGCGATGGTGCAAATAGGCACGCTTTTTGGAGGACTTATGGACCTTTCTGATGTATGCCTGTCGCCCTGTTAGATGCTGCATTTGAGACATCAAAAAAGTGCTCCAGAGTGTTGCTCAGGATGAGGGTGAGTAGAAAATGAGGCCAAATTGTTGTTTGGGTGTAGTGTTCCTTTAAGAATGAAGAAAAGCAGGAAAATTTAAGGTGGTGTAAATACAGAGAAAAAAAACAGAACGTAACGGTAAAATGTCAGACTTGTCTGTGTTTTACGCTAATAATGCCGCAGGTATAGGACGGACAACACCACCGTCCGACCGTTACGAACAGTTAACGGAAAATCAAAAACAACAGACCTTTTAACAACTTATTACACACTACTACATGTTGAAAAGGTAAAGATAAGTAGTGGCTTTTGTATTTATTTTCGTGTGCTGCTCCGGTTGTTGATACTCTGCTCACAGTCATTTTCAATTCAGGCGCTTTGCATTGTGGGTAACAGTAGGCGAAGAAGACTGGTCAGATGCATACTGTGAATTTTTTCCAAAATCAGTACGTCATCTGGATACTTTTTGCATACTGCAACTTCGCTTTTGTTTGCATACTGTGTACTACATACTACATTTTGGGCGAATCAGTACGCACTGCTAGTGTAGTAGGCGAATTCAAAAACTGCCTATGTTCTGGCCTGACATAAAGTGACTGAAAAATCTTGATTGCTGACACCAAACAATAATAGGACATCACACTGGTCTGTCTATTTAGGACGCCTGATGAACGTCGTGTTTCAGGCAGCTTCTGGTGCCACTAACATGAGGAGAAGAAGAAGTTCTGATGCTGTGGACTTGGTGTCTTCTTCAAGAAAGTGCTCTATCACATGAGAGACATGAAAAATACACTAAAAGCTACTAAAACTCAAAAAAGATCACACAGGCTCTTTAACAAATAGTTTTTAGCCTTTGACTGTTACAGAAAACATAACTTAACCACACTGAGAAGTCCACTGTGAAAATAAACACTTTAAACACACACAGTTCTGTAGGAGTTGAAAACAAGACCGCAAATATGTCCTTGGAATCAAACAGCATTTTGTCATTTACATACATAAGCAGAGTAAATAGCAGGGGCCAAAGTGGTGTGTGTCCATAAACACAGACACACGCATTAAATAAGGTACACACACACGCATTCAGACGCTCGCTTCCCTAATCCTGGGTCTGTTATCTGCTGTTTTCAGCCAGCGGCGCTGCTGTCAGAACGACTAATGGACTTCAAAAGAGTGAAGTATGATGACCACCCGCACAAATGGGCCTGCCAGATACAAGATAGGGTATTAGAGCAGCATTTTAAGCAGGGAGCGTATTTATTTCAGTCCGCTGGTGGAAATATGAACATATGCTGCTGTGTTTACCACACAGATGTCTCGTCTTGTACGGTGGAAAAGGGCAAACGGAGAAGTGCTGTAACATCGCAGTGTACACAGACACGGCTGAAGGTGTGAGGAGTGACGCTGATGAGGAGTGTCAATGCATATTAAGTGCTGAAAATGACCAGAGATGAGCTGAAGCAGAGTCTCATTGTGACAGTGAGTTGGTTGGCTATCATACTTTTATGTCTGTGTATTAATGAAGATGAAATAAATCTTTAATAAAAGCAGGGACTTTTAAAATTGTAATGTTAATATGGTCTTAATTAGAGGTAATAAAACAGGCAAATAAAGGGGAAATATTGATTACAACAATTAAGTAATAACAATAGTATGAAGCTTTAACAATACCATTTAGTAGATATTAACTCAGGTAATATTAAAGCTTTAATAAAGGTAATAAAGCTTTTCCGATGTGTCAGGAAACAAAGCATCTTTCTTTTATGGAGAACAATAAGAGGAAACAAATATCAGGACATTTTCATGATTGATGATACTTTTCCTGCCATTTGTTTTCTGTTTACATGTGAAACAACAACTGCAACATGATAAATTTATGTGCATACGCCTAGTGGCACAGGGAGCTTTTACATTTGTATGTAAATACGAGGAGGCATATTTAAAAATGGAGCTCTTCTGTAAATATGCACTGGCATGTGTGCTAACAGAGGCTGTTCTACAAACGTGTGCTGACAGGCAGTTTAAATGTGCATGCAGTGTGAGCAGCAGTGGATAGGAACAGGGAGATTTTACACCAATGTGTGCTGACATGTGTTGTGACAAACAGAGTTTTTATGTAAATGGATCTGGGGCTGAAGGACTGGTGCAGCCAACACGTAGATAGTGCCAGACAAAAACACAGAAAGCAGACAGCTTTAGGAGGATACTGGTCCGTCTGTGGTCGTCTGAAGCTCTCTGGCAGGTGGGCTTCATACAGCTGCCGGGCTCTGTTGTTTCCCATGTCCACCATACTCTGAAAGACAGAAAAGAGGGAAATGTGTGACGTTTTAGGAGTTCATGGGGACTCTAGGTTGTCTGTAGTCAGCAGCAGTTCAGTCTGTAAGGAGTTGGGTTAGGAGCTGAAGTGCTGGTTGGAGCTCTGCATGTTCTATATCTGGAGGCTGGTCTGGTAGCTGAGAAGATGCAAGAACCCCATACTGCTCAGCACTCTGACACCTCTCCAGTAAACATGAGCATGTATGTGTAAAGCTGTGAATAATGTATGTTTGAAAGGTGAGAAAAACTGTGTGGAAAAGTACATTTCCAAATGAGAGGCAGTAAAAGAACTCTCTCTTCCATCTCTGTTTTTAGTTTCCCACATCTTATCGAATGCCAAGCATTTTCTGGTAATTTTGTGCTGTTCTCACATTTTTACTCCCTGTGGTCTCATTTTTTTTTATATGAAGTCCAGCGCTTCTATAGATTCAGAACAATCATGGCTGTTGACTGATGTAACTCAATTGTGTTGACATGCAGTGTAACAAAATTTACAAGCTAAAAATCATGAGAAAAAAGAAAATCGAAAATAAAAAAATCTAAATATTTATTCATAATTATTAGGCTATATTACTACTATTAATTATATTAATATTGTTCATTTACAGACTTAACTGTCGAGGCTATCTGTAAAGTACTCTTTCCTTTGACAGTTTTGCTGAGAAAATTTTGCAATGTAACATGTCTTGTAGCCACTGACAGAAGGTGTTGCTGCTCAGTGCTTATTACTGCTGAATGACTTTGAGCAGGAATAGGAGCTGCGAGACACTGCCGTGGGACGAAAAGATTTTTTGAGCGGAGAATTCAGGAAGTACGTGAATCATTCAGGTCTTGTTGAACGCGGTAAGAAGTGTATAATAATTTTGTTTCTTACAGAATTCAGCCAGAGAAAACAGTTCATGAAAATTTTAGAGAAGACATGAGAATTAGAGCAATGCTGATGAAATCTCATGAAATATGCCCATTTTCTTCTGTTTTTTGTCGATATGTTGCCGACGTTACTTGTGATACATTCAGGTACCTTCGGAAACTTGAAAATCTAAGGATTACACCAGTGTTTTCCATTTCTGGATAGAACAAATGGTTTGTAAATGTCACTCATTTAGAAATAAGTGTTAGTTTGGTCCGCTGGTGGTATTGGGGAACTAAGGGTCAAGATCAAGTCAATTAAAACTGCAACAGCAAAAAAAAAAAGGTTAATGTGCCATCCATTCAGTGCTAATTTTGACAGTATGTTAAATTTAGTTTTAGTCCTTTGCCTCAAATATCTTCAAGTTTTAGTCACAGTTTTGTCATCTAAATTGCTTAATTTTAGTCTAGTTTTAGTCGACAAAATCTACTGTAAATTTAGTCGAATAAAAATAGGAAGTGTAAGGTGAAACATTTTTTTGTGTTTTCTTGAATGTCTGAAATCATGTTATACACTTCCCACCGCCATGAAGCTAAGGTAATTGTGATTGCATGTCTCTCTAAAGTAATCCAACCTTTCTACACAACCAAAGTAGCTGTGATTGGATATATTCCTAACTATATTCCTCTACTTTCTACATGATGAAATCAGGTCTGACTGGATTAAGTCTCTGTCAAACTTTTAAGTCTAGTTTTTATTTGTTGACGAAAATGCCAGTAAAATTAGTTTTAGTTTTTGTCAATCTACGTTTCTTTTTTTAAGTTATCATCTAGTTTTCATCAGAGGAAAAAAGGTTGTTGAAGAAAACTATGATGACACATGAGTCGTGTCACATGTTTGAGCCAAGAACCTTTCATCTGAATGCTGCAGCAGAAATAGACTCGTCAGACCAGGCAACAATTTAATTACCTTCTACTCTTCAATTTTGGTAGATCCATGCACATTGGAGCTTCATTTTCTTAGCCAATTGAAGTGGCATCTAGTGTGATCTCCTGCTGGTGTAGCCAATCAACTCTAAAATTTCGTTCACACCAAACGTGACTTGGTGACCCAGATCATATCGTCCACCCAAGTCATGTCACCTGTCCAGAAAATGCCTCATTTTGTCATCATTGTATCACTCAGTGATGTAACGCCAGCTCTAGTTTTACTGTGAACAAACATCATATAAAGTATTTGCATCTATTAGCTGACATTATTCCAACTGTACCCTTTTCACTCACCTACCAACTGTACAATACTGCAGCTGAGACAGATGAGGAAGGACAGAGCTGCAGAGAGCCGCCATTTCTGTTGAATAAGGCGGATCTAATGTGCTTGCTCACTAATGTTCCCACATGGCCGTGCATTTTCACTCCGTTATCCTGAATAAAAGCAGTTGCTGTATGTGTCATCACCAATCCACACAATGCTGAATAGCTGTTGCAGCACAGCCACACGCAATGTTGCCTAAAAGTCAAAATTTCCAACTTTGGTGACCAAGCAACGTGATCTGATAGCTAAGCAATATGGTAGTGCAACCAACTCACCCGGATCATGTCCACTACATTGCAGAAGAGTTGGCTCTGTCCCATCGCGGCTCTACCTTGACTTTACATGGAGCGTGGTTGGCCAGGTCGCCCATGTGGGTTCAGTGTGAACACACCTTAAAGCAGCACTACGGAAGATCCCCGCTTGACCGGAATGAGAACTCAACTACCCATAAGCGCTAGCGCGTGCATACTGCCGTGAAGGTACAGATCTGCCGGTCGCGTGCATTTGTTTTGTAGGCGAATCACAGAAGCCAGGACTTTGCTCAAAAGTATTCTTCTGTCTTCAGTGGCTGTTTGCAGGATGGATAGCAACGAGGTAATGTATTTATTATTGACTAAATGACGATGTTAAAAATCGCTAAGTTCAACTTGGTTTTATTACTGTGAAGTCGCCCCCGTCCTGTTGAAGCGATAAAGTGAATAAAAGTAAAGACAACCACGAGCTGGCAATATCACACACTTGAAATAGGTCTAAACAAAACTACATACTGGTACGTTCTCATGAATACTGTAAACGGATGGTAAACAATCAACAAGTACTTACAAGTCAAGCAATAACAGGGCCAAGTCGGCATCGGTCTGACATCCCTCCTCGTCTTTTATTTCACGCCAGCGAGTGAACACCGAACCGATGTTTATTCTGGTCCGAGCATTCAGCTTGTTTTTCTCTCGGTTTCTTTGTTTTGTATCCTCAAAATAAACTTTTATTTTTTTTTTCCTTCTTTGCTGCCTCCACCATGACTACAGCTCTGCGTTTGGCTTTCGCCAACACTTCCGTGTTTTAAACAAATCGGGAATCGGGGGAAGTGACGTAGCCTATACCGTAAAGCAGGCCAAACTTGTAGTTTTTAGTGTGGCAGGGTTCCCACCATCCACCTCGAAGTTACATAGCGCTAGTGAAAGCGATACAGACCACTTCAGAACACGACAGAGGTGTCATTCAACTCATTGTAAAGTGGTAGACCATCACAGTGAATATCGAAGAACTATATTATGTTTGAAAAACTACATAGTGTTGGTTTAAGCCTGGATGTTGTGCATTCAAACATAGTCTTTGACAGACCTTGATTGTAATGAGCGCTTGAGTTAATGTTTCCTTTCTATCATCTTGACCACCCCGTCAAAAACAAGGCATTTTGTCCCAGAGAACTGCTGTTAACTAAACATTTTCTCTTTTTTCTAACCATTCTCTGTAAGCCCAAGAGATAAACCTCTTTTCCACAGAGTGGTCTGGTTTGGTTCAGTACAGTTTGTTGACAGTTTGGAGCAGTAAACCCTGACTTTGTTTGTGTTTTCAGACAGTTGTATCTTCACATGAAGGTGAAGGTGTGAGGAGGGGATAGAGGGTCACACCAGCTACATAAATGCATGAGGTCACAGCAGCGGGACACACTCAGGCGGTCTGAAGTAAAACACTAATACAACGGAGGAATTCCAGCATTCCAGTACTTCATGGAGCATTATTTCGTGCACATTTTTTACAGCAACAGCAGTGAAAACATCCCTCCAAATCCATGGGTAATATGAACATGGCCAGGTACAGTGTGTATTTCTGTTTTTGCTGCTGTTGCATAGAAATGATCAATCAACAAACTGTCGGGCTTTACACTTCATCCTAGTGGCTGGTTTGGTAGGCACGGTAACTCTACAGAGGGGGCGCCAAAAAGTGAGATGCAACAGTTTCTCTTATTTGGCAGTGAAGACATCTGTAATTGTGTCCAGCACTGAGCCGAACTGACTGCTGGGTGAAAACACAGCTATAGTTGTGTATAGCGCTGGACAATAAAACAATTATACTGATTAATATGCATTACTTTCTGCAGGAGGTTAAAAATTTAAAGTTGAGATTTTTTTTCATGACTTACCTCAATTATTTGTTGTAACGTTTGAAAATATAAATACTTAAAAAAATCGGTTTCAGGATGGCAGGCCCAAGCACTTTTACATTTTTTTTTTTTGGAAAATTAAATATTAATCTTAGAATTTCATGTTAACATACTGTAAAAATATGTCCGCTTTTCATGCTTACTTAGACAAACATGCATATGTTTAAAATATATAATCAACATTTAATGACATACACCTTAACTTTTAGAGGGAAATTCTGTTTGATTTGGGTTTTGTTTTGAGAGTTTTTTTTTCTGCGATGGAAAAAAAATTAAAATCCTAAATCAAGTGTTATACTTTGCTCTGGTTAAGAACTCTCTGAGGCCACCCCCTTGTCGTCAGTTATCAGACGGCAAAGACAATGGGTAGAACTGAAGTAGAGACGAGGTCACAGGCCTACGCATACACACACGAAGGCACACATAACACACACAACCTCCAACTCAATAACTTCTCAGCCCTCATCCTCCCTCCCTCATAGAAGTGCAGTTGCTGCGGGTCAATTGACGCATGTAGTGTGGCTGCAAGTCCCCCTCCCCTACTGTTTGTTTTCGAGTTTAGTTGTAATGCTTTATTGTATTGCTTATGTGCTGAGGTGTTCTTTCCTAATCCCACACTCTGCTTCTCTTAGAAGCTCAGTCTGGGGTTAGCCCTTTCTTTCCCTCTTCCTCCATCCTGTCCTCCCTTTCTTATCTAAGAAAACAGAGCGCCGCTCTAGCTGGCGACTCGACAGTCGTCCTGTTCCTGTCCCCCCTGTACGTCACTGTCTTTTGTATGTTCTTGGATGGGTTGAACTGCAATGACACTTCGTTGCGCTGCTTTTGTGACAATGTGCAATGACAATAAATTAATCTGAATCTGAATATTTCCCAACCCTAGTTGTGCATGAAAATTCAAGTAGAGCGTCTGGCACCAACAATCACGCCTTATTCAAGGTCAACTAAGTCAACTTTTGGCTCATTTGTCATTTGGTTTGAACACTAAATGTCTGTGCATGTGTGAAGTAGAAAGACTATTTAATAACACTTCCATATTTTCAAATTAAAGGCAAGAGTACCTGAATTAAACAATGTGATTGCCCAGGGATACATTTTTAATTGCTGTAGTTTCAATACTAGGAATGGAAATCACAGGATACCTCACAATAGGATACAAAACACAATAACAATATATATATGATAATAGATATAGTGCTAAATAAATAAATGTAACAATAAGTCATAATATATATATATATTTTTTTGAAGTTATTTTTTTGGCCTTTTATGGCCTTTATTATATAGGACAGCTGAAGATAGACAGGAAAGCGGGTGAAGAGAGGGGGGATGACATGCAGCAAAGGGCTGAGGCCGGGATTCGAACCAGCAGCCGCTGCTGGGGTTTGGCAGCCTCCGTACATGGGGCGGACACTCTACCAACTGAGCTAATGTCCACCCCATAATAATCTATTTTGTCTATCCCTTCAATTTTAAAAAGGCAAAGTGCGCCCCCTTGAGAGAGCATAAAGTTGCATCTCCAGGGGAAAACCAACAGGGACATACAGAATAAATTATTAACTAACATATCAATGTTTGGTGCCAGCATATCAACATGCATATCACAACAGAGAGGATGGTGATAATCACCATATTTGGCCCAATACAGGTATCAGTATGTTCTGTTTTTACTGTTAACATGGCAATATCTAAACTCTAATTTTGTGACAACTCTACAACCGAAAATTTGATTAAAACAGCAAAAACAAGAACTCACTTTGATTGTGCACAATTGCCCTTGAAATGAGATACAGCCTTTACAAGCTCTTTAACAAATATCTGATGAGCAAATCTTTAGAAGCATCAGACATTTGGAGCTTAAACTGTGCGAAAGTTGGGCCGAAGTGGAAAAAAAAAAATCATTATCCCTGAGACAAAACTGAGCCAGTTGGTAAAATGCCTGAGAACATGTCAGACACACACAGCGAGGTCTTTCATCCATCACATTTGTATTCAGCTCAATTTGCTGGCTGACTTCTTCCCACACACACATGCTCCCAAACACACAACGTTAAAGACACACTGGCCGTATGTGTCGGGGCTAAATTAAGAGGAGGGTGATAAATGGGGTGATGATACGAGAAGTGGAGGAGATGGAGTCGGAATAATCAGCCATCCAGAATTAATTAGTCATTGAAAACAGTGATTAACATTCAGGGCGCTAACATGCAGCTGATGGATCGCACCGCCTTCCAGACGCACACACACGCAACAATGGGATGTATTAAAGACTCGATGATTAAATAAATGACTGGCATGCTCAGGTGAGTTTCAAACACACACACACATCAGGTCTCCTGATTTACTGTGTGTAATTGAATCAATAAAACATGCTAGTTACTCACAAAACACAGCTGTACACTGACAAATTACACTCCTCTCCATTCATTAGCATAAGTGTATGTTCGTGTACGAGGAAGCATGTGCAGGCATTTTAACAACCTACTGTCCGTGTGCAAGTACACCCAAATGAATTATAAACACTGCACGCTTTTTACGACTTTCTCTGCGTATCAGGTTGTGTTACACGATGGTTGTCCGTTTGACCTTAGCTTTCTTATAAATGATGTCTTAAGAAAGAGACTTTAGGGACACTTGAAGGGATTTTTTCAATTAAATAGAAAAGTCCAATCTGATCAAGTATTCTGACATCTGACACCAAAAACCCTGCCTTGTTCAAAGTCAACTAAATCACCATTTTTGCCCATTTTGATGACATTGAGAGCAGCACCTACTGTTCATACTTTTAAAAGCAAACTCAAGACCTACCTTTTTAGTCTAGCTTTTAGCTGATTATATTTATTATTATTGTTATCATTTAATCTTATTTATGTATTTGTTTTAACCCCATTAATATGTTTTATTTCTCAGTTTCAGCTGAGATTTATTGTTATCGGAATTTTGCTATCTGTTCATTGACTTTCTTTCCACTATCTTAAAGGGAAACTCCGTTTTTTTGACACCTGGGCCTTATTTACAGGTGTGTGCATGCTCATATACTCACTCAGACAAACATCGGGCAGCTCGGAGTCCTTCAGAAGTTACAGAAGAGCGATTTTGCAGAGATTATGTCCCGCGCTGAAGCTCCATTGCCGTGGCCCCCGCTAAGTGCGGCTAAATCGGTTGGATCTAAATAACTTCTGAAGGACTCCGAGCTGCACGATGTTTGTCTGAGTGAGTATATCAGCATGCACACACCTGTAAATAAGGTCCAGGTGTCAAAAAACTGGAGTTTTCCTTTAATGCAGTACATTTTTATCTCATTTTACCATATAATTATTTAAGATTTAATTTTATTTACCTATTTATTTTCTATAGAATGCTTATATATTTATTTTAATCTGATTTCTTCTCAGTTTTTTTGAGTTTCATTTTAGTCTGAGCTCAAGTGTTTCCTCATTTTTTATGGAAGATGGCGTCTCCTCAGTCCTCTTACTCTGTTTTCTGTCACAATCTCTTCCTCATGTCTTTGTGTGTAAGTGAGTGAGTGTGCAGCGTGGATTGTTTGTATTTTTCATTGTATTAAATTTTCTACTTTTTATTATTTTAATATATTTTCTTTTTTTCATTTCTGCGTGAAACACTTTGTGCTACAAAAATTTGTATGAAATGTACTATACAAATAAAGTTTGACTGATTGATTGATTAACAGGTAAAACCAGTGAAGTTGGCACGTTGTGTAAATCGTAAATAAAAACAGAATACAATGATTTGCAGATCCTTTTCAACTTATATTCAATTGAATACACAGCAAAGACAAGATACCTAACGTTCGAACTGGTAAACTTTGTTATTTTCTGCAAATAATCATCAAATTAGAATTTAATGGCAGCAACACATTGAAAAAAAAGTTGGCACAGGGGCAATGCAAAAAGTTAGTCTGGAGCTCTGATAGATAACAATAAAAAACATATTTTAGCATTAAAATATTCTGTAACAGAGCTTCTACATACTGGTGTGTTAATCATAAAACCATAAAACCAACAGAACCATAAAAAATGATTTTGTTTATTACCACTGCTGTTAATTTAGGGCAGCTGTGGCATGAACATTAACATTGGGTGGTGGTCTAACAAACTGTTAAGCACTGTATATCAAATCGTGAGGCAAACGATATTTCCTCATGCTGGAGCAGTAAACAAAAACACTCTGAAGTCAAGAAAAGGCTAAACTGGGACTTTCAGCTTCCAGTTTTTGTTCTGGAAGGTACAAGACCCAGACAATCAATCAATTTGATCTCTTTTTCAGTCCATTTCAAAGCTGGAGAAAACTTTTCAGCTTATTGAAGGACCACCCACCTTTACTTGGACATAAATCCCACAGCTGACAAGAATGATAGCCGATCATAGATCATAGATCAGGATTCTGGATTTGCACCTGTTGTTACTCCAACAGAAGGGAGGCCAAGATGATAATGGGGGAATTTCTAGTCTGTAATTAATTGTTTTTACATTTCCCAGCATGAACAGCGGAGGTATAAATGACCTAATACCACATCAGACCAAACTGAACCAGACTGCTCGGTCAAACACTCCACAAGAAACTCTGAAAAGGCATCAAGTGGCATGTTTACTGTTTTTTATGTAATGTTCTCAGAGTTACTGTTTCCATGGCTTTATTGGAGGACCTGCATGACAATCAATAAAAACTGATTGGCTGAATGCGGCATGTGTGAGTGTGTGTACCTGGATCTGCTCGGGTGTCCACTGGTCCAGGTTGACAGATTTGACTCTGGATATGTGGACGCCCAGGTTGCGATGGATGCCGGCACAGCGGATACACATGAACACCCCGAGGTTCCATGATGCCCACCGTGGACCTGAAATATGGAAAAGAGAGGGAGAAAAGTCTGCTTTAAAGCTGAAGTAGTTAAATTTTACAGCAAAGGTCCTGCTGTGCTTTTAGTTTAACTGAGTAAAACTGCTGCAGCGAAGAGAGCCTGTTCTGAAGCGATTAACATTTCATCCTTATTGCTCTTTATTTTAAATCTCTATTGTGAAATTAATGAATGGTGGGGTGAGATAACATTACATTTTTCCAGTGAAATAAAATACGGACCCTCTGAACTGCCTTGACAAACACTCTTTAATAAAAAAATACAATTAATTGCTCATGAACACATGATGTAACACCAAAAAGTACACTAACCATGGTAGCTCTGCGTTTGTAAATTAAAACCTCTCAATAATATTGATGGAAAAAACACCAAAGTATAACTTAGCATACAATGGTTTTAAAACAAATCTAAGGCCAAATTCAAGCCCTTTAAAGGTCTTTAACAACATCCTTAGTTTAACATGTTGTGTATTTATCAGCTTTTTGTCCATTTAACAACTACTATTTCCCATCCTTGTGTCTGTGAAGGTTGTCAGTAATCCAGGTCATGTTTATCCAAAGCTGATCAAAGTTGCAGATGGACTGGTTCAGATTCTTTGAGACATTTCACTTCCCCATTCAAAAAGCCTTCTTCAGTTCTAAGATTTGACAGTGGAAGGTCTTAAAAAATACAGCCCTCCTCAATCAAATCAAATTAATTTCATGTCACTTCAATGAAACCCAAGTCTCAATATTTTTAAAAGTCATGCCATTAAGCAAAATTAAAGCATCATTCCTAAAGGTGCGTTCACACCGGATGCTACTTGTACTACCTCAGTGATCACTCTCCATGCAAAGTCAATGTAAGCCGCGATGGGGCGGGGCTAACCCTCCTGCGATGCGACAGCCACTTCTCACACTACCACATAGCTCGTCGCGCGATGTGAAAGTAAAAAAAAAGTTGATCTTTTCAGACGATGTCCTGTGTTGCTGTGCAGCAACAGCCAATCAGCGGTGTGTGCGTGTGTGACGGTGCTTTTCATCCGGACTACAGAGGACTACATGTCCATGTGGGAAACATTAGTCAGTGAGGACATTAGTTCCTAGATGGACCGCGGTAAACTCACAGATGATGCTGCATCAGCTGCAGTGTTTTGTGGTTGATAAGTGAGTGAAAAGGATACAGCTGGAATAATGTCCGCTTATACATCCTATTATATGATATATCATAAGATCGCGGTGAAACTCGAGCGGACGTGACGTCACCGAGCGACGGCCGATGGCAACGGGGACCAAAATGAGGTATTTATGGACACGCGACACTATGTCAGTGGGCGACGCTATTTTGGTAGCAGGGTCGCTTGCGGTGTGAACGCAGCATAAGAGTTTGCTTCAGCCAAAGCTGAATCTTTTAAAATCTACACAGAGTGATAGCCTCAAAACTAAACCAATAAAATAAGGAATAAATGGTTGAACTGCACCGCAGCACACTTTCTTACAGCAGGGAGGAGAAAACACACAGAAGTTTTTATGTCTACCAAGTGGAGGCAGACTCAAAAATAACCAGAGCAGGCTTATATAAAAGCTCTGGCAGAGGACACAAACAGGACCATGAGCCCGCTGCAGAGAACCAGAAGACATGAAGAACCTCGAGCCAGACTCACACCAAGACTTTGATTCTTGTTGACACACCATCGTGCCATGTCTGTTGAGAGAAAAGAAGGAAATGTGGGAACATCCCACAAGCCTTTGCCTTCAGAGGGTCAGTCCAAACCAGGACATCTGAATTTCTTAAATATTTGAGGCATTAACAGTTTGCTAAGGCCTGCTGTTTAAATAACTTGTACTTTTATTATTTTCAATTCTGTGCGTTTAAAATAATGTATTTTTTATGAATGGTCCACTGTAAATAATCATCCTGTAAAGTAACATTAAAGAACAAGCAGCACAATATTTTAAAGCCTTTATGCCATAAAATGACTTCAGAGAAGTGGACAGAACACCTGGACTATATGTTATACCTGAATTTGATGAGTAACAAAAAACACTGAAATATAAATATACTGCAGATGTCAGAGAAAAATCAATGTGCTTAAATTGATGCTTTATTATTGTTGAAGTTGGGTTGTGTCAGGTACTTGACAACAGTCAGTGACGCTGTTCCTTTAAAGAGAGCGAGTTCAGACTAAAAGGCACACTGCTGTGGGCATGTGCAGATATTTCACATAATTGTGTGAATTTTATGTCAAAATAAGCCATTAAACTGTTGGATCAAATGATCAATGGGAGAAACTGCTTTATTTTTCCTCCAAAAATTCTCTGTGTGGCACTACTTTTGCAATGCAGCAAATGGACGGTGTGATGTGCTCGTAAAAAGAGTAATTGAAATAATAATAAGCTGTATTTGTAATGCACTTTGACTTTGAAACATATATTAAAGTGCTATGGTAGTAAAAGTACAGCATAATTAGACACTGATAAAATACCAACAGTAGCAAGAAAATAATCATCAATCCAACACCCAATATTAAACATTGAAAAAAGCAACTTAGAAATCATCATTAATTAAGTTATGTCAGGTCAGTAGAGTCAGGGATAAACTTTTATAAAGAGATATGTTCTTACAGACATTTAATAATGCTAAACACAGATAATTGTGTGAAAAAAGAAAAAGAAAAAAATAGGGAACTCTGAAATTTTCCTCAAAATGACAGACAAAATTAAAAGCTTGTGATACTGGTAAGTAAAGACATGTTGAACATTGTCAACCTAAAAAGTTAAAACTTCTTAATCAATTTCACATTACACTCCAAACTTGATGTCATGAATCAGGGCAGTGAGATTTTGCAACACTGACTGTGCACTGCAATTTTGGTGAAAAAAACCCCAAATACTTCATCACCATTAGTGCATAGAGTGATTACTTGTTTATTGGATTTTGAAACAAGTTTACAATTTGTTTAAGAGGTACTGAGACATCAACGCCTTCATGAAAAGATGCAGATTCTCTTCAAATGCTGATGTCAGTTCAGGTAAAGAGCTGCCAATGGAAAATATTTCCCTTAAACACACCCCCCTTGTTTGCGCCAACCCTCCGTGGGGATAAACAGGAGATGGCACTGAAATGACAGAGGAATCATTTTAATGGGCTCGTGGCTACAGTCCCTCGGCTCCGTCGTTGGCTCTCTTCGCCTACAGAGCATGAAGCTTACTATCTGTCATTCTGACGATTGGAGGCGACTTTAAAAACAGCTGGAGTAAAGGATCAACTTCTATGGATAACGGAGGGGCAGCAGGACGGTCGGCTGGAGCGCCGTCCACTGGGCCTGCCCACCTCGGGTAAGAGCATCAATGTGTTAATGCAGTGGCACTAATGCACCAGACAGCCTAGAGGAGTATTAAGGCAGGGATGACTGAGTGTTAAGCCTAAATCAAGCAGCTCAGCCATTGTAAACTGGACTCTATCGATATGGATTGAACTCCACTTTGGCTGCTCTGAGATAACCTCCTCCTGCTCTCTCTGAAAAACAAATACATGTTTTCTTAGCTGAGATAACGCCCAGGAGAAGATAGCACCGCCAGGAATTTAGAGGCTGGAAATCCATTTTCTATTGACAGAATACACTGAGATTTGATTGCTTTTGGATTATCATAATTGAATCTCTGAAAATACTGAATTAGGGCTCTGTGATGAAAATTAACTGTCAGATTTGGATCTTGTCAGGCTTCATGCCAGCACATGAATATGTCTTTGTATTTGTAATAACCCAAAGTCATTATTACAAACTTTGCATTCAAGTGAGAATCAAACAATATTAATAACTACACTGAAGAAAAAGAAGGAAAAAATGAAGTCCATCACTGTGATGGGCAGTTTTACATTTATCAGTTGTTAAAACTTTCAGCCAGGCACTAAAACTGTAAAACAATAAAGTGGCTATATTGAAACAAATACACTGAGGCGGTAAATGTTCTTAACTCCTAAATACTGTGTTCAGTAACAATAACTTAAAGTGTTTAGACAGCAAAAAACTCTGACAATGCATTTTTAACACGTTAGCCGAGTTATTAGCAAAAAGTGAAAAACGGTCCAAACTTTCAACAAAATATCTCATAGCTGAGCATCAGATCTGTCATACAAGTCTTGATAAGAATTAATAAACAGGTAACACTCTCAAAGGCCCCTCTAAAATAATTATACACATATAAGTGTTTAAAAACAAGAATAATGCGTCGCACTGCACTTATGATGCTGTATAACCATATATACTAAAGTGCTCCAGATAGTTTAAAGTATAATTATGCCATTATTAAAAGTGTTGTGTAGAGTGTTGTATTGTATACAAAGTTATGAGAAATTATAAGTATACTTATAAATATACATAATGCTTCAAAACAATAAGTCTAACAAACTAAACCAGAAAAACACTCGGAGAGCGCAGACCTCCGCCAGCACCACAGTCCTCTCCCATATTGTGATTTTTACCATAAATACTAGTCCTACCTTTAGTTCATCGAAATATGTAGATTCCTTGACCATGACAACGTACCACTAGCAACTGGTTTCATAATGATATCCATTTTAGTTCAGTAGTTATTCACGAAAATCACATTTTTCGTCGGTGATCCAGATCAACACCAAAATTGAATCAGTTCTTCCTTTTCCCATGCTGAACATTTCCTGAAAATTTCATCAAAATCCATCCATAACTTTTTGAGTTATTATGTTCAGAGACAGACAGACAGACAAACAGACTCTCCCGAAATCATAACCTCCTTGGCGGAGGTAACTATTCCATAAAGTATTCAAAGGTGAAGAGTTAATTCAACTAGCAGATCAGTGACAGGATATAAAAAGATTAAAGCTTACAAAGACTTATATTCTCATAAAACATCTAATCCATTTATTATACATTAAAAAACAATATTATAGTCAGTTGAAAGGTGATTATGAGTCACAGTGTCCCTGGATGCTTTAGGTTAAGAGAAAAAGCTCAGATGTGGAAGTGGATGTATCTAGTCGGAGCTGTTTTGAGTCACATTGTTGTAAGTCACTTTGAGTGTTGTGCAGATGGAGCCACTTCTTTGATTGAGTCTTCACTGGAGCTTCCCACAGTCATGCCTGTAATAACATCCCCAGTAATGACTTGACAAACATAACTGGCTAACTATAAGAAGTTTAAGTCCACTGACTGTGTTGTGAGTGAAGCAGCATCTCATGTGGACACCCTGCGAATGACTGAGTGGAATCTTGGCAAACCAACGGAGAGGAAACTGAAGCAGCTGAATCAGTCTGACTTAGGTAAAGCAAAAAAAGACTGAATGCAAGATACATATATGTATAAACATTCATCTCTCTATCTCTCTCTCTCAGATATGGATGGATGGATGGATGGATGGATGGATGGATGGATGGATGGATGGATGGATGGATGGATGGATGGATGGATGGATGGATGGATGGATGGATGGATGGATGGATAGATAGATAGATAGATAGATAGATAGATAGATAGATAGATAGATAGATAGATAGATAGATAGATAGATAGATAGATACTGAATGTTTATTATAGTTTATCTAAAAAAATGTACACCAACAATTTTAGGCACATTTAAAGATTTTGTAGTATGTTTTAAATGCATTATACACATTAGAACGACAATTACAAAACAATGTTACATTTAATCTTCCCAGCTTTTTCCCATAAGATGCTGCCTAAGACCGTCATCTTTGGCAGAAGAGACTCAGCACCAGGCTGCAGGCATATGAAACCACCTTAGTTTAATAAGAAGAAATGTAAAGATGGCTGAGGAAGCAGCAAACCACCATCATGTCCTCAACGTGCAGCCTCCACCTGTGACACCTGTGGCTGTGCCAGGCCCTCCCGAACAGGCCTTCACAAAAGACGCTGTCACAAAACCTAACTCTCAGGCACATGGTCTAAAGAGACTGTAAAGCTGAAGGAGGTATCAAGCAACAGCATGTCTATAACTCTGATTATACAGCACAATAAGCACTTTATTATACTTATAAAGATGTTTATAATTTGTCTATAATGCCTTATGAAAAAGGGTTTTAGACAGTGTTACCCAAAACCAGCAAACCCTTTCTTTGATAACAAAAGAACACTGGCCGACCCCACATCTCATCTGAAAAGATATCAACGTAAGAGTTCAAACGTTCTCATTACCAGAGTACCTCATTCTACTGTGTGAGAATAAATTGAGACGTTCAGAGAGGTCTGCCTATATTTAGAAAAGTGAATGACACACAAATTAAACTCAGAGTTTTAAGTGTGCTTTTGTGAGAGACATTTTCTTTCATCTGTGCCGGGCCGATCACGTTCTCCCTGTAGATCACTGAGCTCTGACGCTCTTTGATGATCTGACTGCTGAATATCAGTGTCTGGAGATGACAACCCACAATCTCTAAACCTCTCTCTCTCCGGGCAGAAACCAGACCTCCAAACAATAACGTGAATACAAGTTAGTTTCATAAACTCTCCGTCTGCTTTAGATCTGTTTTTCATCAGTCTTAGAAATAAGACACAATTTAAAGGAATCTTAAATTTGCATTTTATTTTTTAGCTTTTGAGGTTTGCTGTTTGTAGGTAACATAGTAACATACGTGGGCCTAAGTTTTTGAAAAATAAACTAGGGATGCACAATATTACTATCGGTTTAATATCAGCATCGACTGATATCAGCCTAAATATTTAAGTATCAGTTTTGGCTGATACTGTAATTTTTGCAGATATTTACATTAAAAAGTTAAGGTTTCATTTTTGCAAGAGTTAAATGCTGTTTTTTTTTGTTTTTTTTAAATGTATTTTTTGGGGGCATTTTCTGCCTTTATTGATAGGAGAGAGTCAGTGGATAGGCTTGTGAAAGGGGGTGAGAGAGCAGGGGAAGACACTCTGCAAACTGGTCACAGGCGGGATTCAAACCTGGACCGGCAGAAGCATGTACATGGGGTGTCTGGTTGCTAACCACTCCGCCAAACCAGCACCCCAAATGCTGTTGTTTTTGTTTGTTTTACAAATGTTCAGCAAAAAAATATAATGTAACACTAAAACAAACAAGTCCATTTCTGTTAAGTACAGAGCTGAGCTCTTGACCAGAAATACCAGTATTGGTATTAGTATCAGAGATAATGAACAAAAATATATATATCAGGATATGGGATATTGGCAAAAATCCAATATCATGCATCTCTAAAAATCCTTTTCTAACTTGATCATTTATTTCATAAACACTAGGGCTGGTATTTCCAGCAACCCCACGATACGATTCAAATCCCGATACTGAGGCCACGATACGACATGTATCTCGATACATGGAAATTGTGAACACTGATTGCTCTTTTAACGGAATTCCCTACAAACTTTATTATTACAAGAAGAAAAAGAACAAGGATGAGTTTTATATGATTCTACAACTTAAGAATCAGAAATTCAGAGATGGTAGACCTAAGTTTAACTTTGGATCATGTGTTTCATCATGGATCTCGGCTTCTACTTTGAACTGTGCCATTGTTAATAAGTACTCAAAGTGTATTGAAAACAAGTGTCAATCCATTGAGGCCGAATCAATTCTGTAGAATCTGTATCAATACACGTATCTCCAAGAATTGCATGAAGATATTTTGCCGTATTGATATTTAGAGCACAGGCCTAATAAACACGTACAGTATTCAAAAGTTTATTCAACAGATCTCTTGTCTGAATGTTGGCTGTAGGTAACGTTGTCTCATTTGGCAACATTTAATTGAAAAGCAGTCTCCTGTGCCGCTCAATGATTATAGTGCCCCATAAAGCTTTTTTTCTGAATTGAAGCACAGGTAGGAAACACACTTTGAGCAATGCACTTTCACTACACCCCTTACATCTGGCACTTTTCCCTCTCCAAAACAGGCCAAAGGTCAGTGTCACCCTGACGCACAGGTGGAGCTGCCTCTGGTGAAGCAGGGCCTACAGGGTACAGTAATAAATCAAACTTTACTTTTCTGCAACCAAAATCAAATGTAATATTATTGAATTGTAAAGATGAAAATAAAATTATGATGACTGGTACAATTTTGGATTAGATTGGATTGGGCCATCTTTATTTCAAACAAAGGAAAAATAAGATGAAGTTAAAAAACAAACAAACAAAAACAACAAAAAGTGAAAACATTATTTATGGGGAATTCTCTAAATATCAACACTGATCGATGTTTGAAACAGGGAAGAGTTTAAGCTTATCATGTCCCACCCCATTTTCATGTGTGTATTACGCAATAGTACGAAAAAAAATAGTTTATCATTTGAATAAAAGAAAATAAAACAGCAGAGCAGAAGAATACACAGATTACAATCAGCTACTTTTACCTACACCTGTTCATTAATTTATTTCCTGAAAACAAGGTTAGTATACATCTTGATGAATTGTTTGATATTTTTACTCTGATGTTTTCTTCAGTATTATTCCACAAAACCTGCCCCACAATGAAATGCACATGCTTTAAGATTCATTTGAGCAAAATGCTCTTCACGTTTAGTGTCCCTCTATAGTGATAACCCCCTGCTCCATCTGTGAATAGTTTCTGTATTTTTTCTGGGATTAAATTATTTCATGCTTTGTATATTATTTGTATTGTTTTATTCCACCAAATCTCTTAACAGAAATGTATGTGACTTTATAAATAATCTATTGGTATGTTCCAAATAATCTGCATTGTTTACATTCTCATAACTTTTTTTGAAGAGTGCAAAGTGGTTGTAGGTTAGTTTTTTAGGTATTGCCCCATACTTCAATGCAATAATTCAAAAACAGACACTATTGTGTAATGAATGTAGTGAGTTTTCATTCAGAAGGTGCCTGATTCTTCTGAGCACCCCAACACTCTGTGCTACTTTTGCAGTTAGATGTGATATATGAGGTTTCCAGCTGATCTTGTGGTCTAACATAAACCCCAAAAATGCATTTTTGAAGATTATAAACACTTTAACACTACCAAACTTTAGGGCTACCATGATAATTCCATAATGGTTCACCCCTGAGTCAAGGCAACAAATGAAATTTGCATAATGACACAATGTTGTCTCGGGCAAGAACAAGTTTTCACTACTTCATTAGTTAAAAACTGTTTTAACTACCAAAAATTAGGCTTTGCTCACCTATAAGTTCAAATGTAATTTTTCCAGATGAAAAATGGACAGGAAATTACGTTTTATATGCTTTATGTGGAGCAAAGTGGCAGTGTGGTTTATTTTCAAAAAGTCTTCCAAACAGGGTTTCAATAAGCCACACCCCCGCCCTCCCAAAAATAAGCCTTTATGTGTCATGTGACAAATTTAGGCCCTGTTTACAAGAGGACACTGTAACCTAAAACACAAAGGTTTTTCCTTTGCATATTCAAACTGGATCCGTGTTCAGACAGAGACACTAGAAACAAATGAAACCGCTGTAGTATGCATGCCAGTCCAGCAGATGGCGATGCAGGTTTGCAGAGAAGCAGCACTGCTGCAATGAAAGTATGAAGAAGAAAAACTCTACACAAACAACAATGGCGAGTGGACAAACAGAGACGCAGGAGTTTCTTTTCTGAACAACAAATCAGTTCGGACAACAAATCTGTTTGGATAGTTTTGTCTGGATATCAAACCGAACACGGTAAGCAGCTCACATGTTACTCGGTAGATGGCCGAAGCTGTTGTTGTTGTTGCTGGTATGCGAACACAGGCTTCATGTAAAAGAGTACTGCACATGCTGTGACATCAGCATTTCACCCTGAAATGCTCTGATTCTGGTTTACACTGAGTATGGAGGAGCGTATTGAAAACTCTCCACCCTGGACTGTGGTTTAAAAGTTTGCTAATTTAAGCACTCCAGGTACTGTTCCCATGTAAACTGGAAAACGCAATGAAAACTCTTCGGATTAGGCCGTATAAGGCCTCATGTAAAAGGCCCCTAAGGCCTTTTTGGGGGGGGTCCCTCAGAGTCTTCTCTTCTTTTTAAAGTGTTGCATCATTCAAAGAGATGAATTGTGCAGATGTAACAGGCTAAAACTGGGTTTTGTTGCCTGAGGGCAACATGATACCACAGAGGGTTCATTTCCAACATCCTGAAGGACCTACATGAGATAAAGTTTGGCAAACTGCCCCTCATTCCCTCTTTAGCGTCACTTCAGGCGTGTCTGAAGGGTAACGTTGCTAAACCCTGACTGTACATGTTAAATCTTAATGGCTGGTACAGAACAGGAGCAGAGGTGTCTGAAATGGTGAAGGGTAAAATTCCTTGATTGATGAGTGCTGACCGTCTGCTTGGATTAGCACAAACGCTGGTTCTGAAACATTAGCGTCAGTTCATCTGTGTCTCATGTGGATAATTCAGATCCAATAACAGCTTTATGATGCCATTCATCTTTACTCCTGCTCGGCACTGAAGTTTGGATAAAAATAGACAGCTGGAGGGAGTTCTCTGCGTAGACCTGAGCTCTGCAGTCCACGCTCACGGAGTACAAACACAGAGGTGCTAATTTACAGACTGCTGACCTGATTAGACACAAATGAGCTGTTCTCATACACGCCCACACGCACATTTCCAAGCTCTCTGCAGCAGGTGATTTAACACCTACAGTAGAGTGCAGTGAACACAGGCACACGCATGTGCTGGCACCTACAACTAATACAGAAGGTCCAACATACAGCACAGAACAGCCTCTATAATGATATGTAACAGATTCAGGAGGGACTCCAGCTTATTATGACAGGTGAACCCAACAAACTGAGATACAGACACAAGGCCTCTGTTCATATCTATGCTGAAATGGGCATAAATGAGCCTTGAGATGAAACATTAGCCCAGTGGTTCCCAACCTTTTTGTCTCATGTACCCCCTGAGTCTTTTTGTCATACCAAGAGTCCCCCCCCCCCTCCCCACTCATAAATGTTGATGATTCTTCAGAGTAGAACGTAATCAGGCTGGTTTACATGGATTCATTTCTACGTCTGCAGTCTCAGTGCTTCTTTTGCAGTGAAGTCCTGGCAAATAACCCAGTGAAATCAGCCCGTTTACAGCCACAGCGAGCACCAAACACTCAGGAAGTGTCTGTAACAGACAACACTCGTTTCTTCCTGGGGAGCCTAGTAGTGATGCACACTTACCATTTTATTGGTAGGTTTATCTTAGTACTTTTAAATTGGAAATAAATTGTTATATCCTTTCATGTAGACCCCTCAATATGCTCACGGACTCCTGGTTGGAATCACTGCATTGGACAATGACGGTCATCACATTTACTATAGTGTGAGCAGTCTGCATTAACGTAGGGCTAGGACATAAAACAATCTCAAAAAGGGGGCACATCAAATTTATGAAAGGTTTTGGGTGTATACAGGATGGACAGGGATGCACAGTATTGGATTTTTGCCGATATCCAACATATGATATTTCTGAGCGCATTATCACAGATACTGATACACTGTATGTTATTAAGGGCACAAACCCTCCACTTTATCAAAACTGGCCTGTTCCTTATGTGGTGACAGTCTATCTCTGTTAGAAACAGATGTAAAGTGAGAAAAAAACTTTTTTATTCTGTAATGGATAACAATTTCGTTTATAAAATTGGACTTTCAATGATGAACCATCAATGTGCATTTGTGCCAATATTTCAGACACTAAACTGGATTTAAAGGGTCAAACGTCCTGCCAAAATATATCAGCAGCAAGGATCAGCAGGAATGTTCATATCTGCCAATACTGATAAAAAGCTTTTGGAGCTTTTATCTGCCAATAACGATATCATACTGATAATGTGCATCCCTGAGGATAAAACAAAGCAGAATTCACACACTGGCTGCCAGTCAGAGTTTCTCTAGAGGACCTGCTGATACAGATTTTGACTGATTCTGATTTCTTTCTCTAAGAAGCTATTATTGTTGGACAAACTATAGGTTTTGTACCATTTCTTTAATGGATTTGATTTGGTTTCATACACAATTTTTGACACTTGACAGGCTTATATTACAACCATCGGTCCATTATTCACCAGGCTGGAGCCCATCACAGCTGACATTGGGAGAGAAGTCGGGTGCACTTGAGCCATTTGACAGTCATTTGTGACAGGGCCACATAGAGGGACAACTACTCACACTCATACTCACTCATATAAGGACAATTAAGAGTCACCAGTCAACCTAATGAGCATGTTTTTCATCTGGAAGGAGACAAATGCACAGGAGAAGGTGCAAACTCCACACAGAAACATCCAGGGGATTGAACCAGCAACCTTCTTGCTGTGAGACATGTGCACTACATGCTGCCCCACCATGTCGCCACTTTTTAGCAAAATCTTCAAAACACCAGCCCAAGAATATTTCTCTCTTACTCTGAGACATACTTCCTTCAGACCATTTTGAGCCATTTAAAACCTTATTTTCCTTATTCTTTTTAATCCCAGGCCATAATCCTTGATTGGATATTTAAATTATTTTGTAAGGTAAAATTCAGGCAAAAAATAAATGATGTAGAAATATATTTATGTATAGGTCATTTGATGACTTTGAAAGAACAAGTATGATTTTTTTCACTAAATGTCTTGTTTTTTGGGACATGGATAAAAGCACATTTTTAAAGATTAATGATATGTTTATATTCATGTACATCGGGAAGCTAAATAATAGGTTAGTAATTCATGGAAAGGGGGTGGAATAAAAGAGGTTTGACTTCTTATTTCTTTTCAGACATGAAACATTTAACCAAGTGCAAGTTTTCCTTTTTTCTGTCTGAACTGTTATTTTTGCCTTTTGTGGTATGTTTGAAGTAACTTATCAATCAGAGTTCTCCAGTGACAATAACACACCACCAGCAACAAGCTGGGACACTGCTTTACATTGTTCTGTCTATAATGATTAAAGTACATTACAGAGCTAGCTGCTTCACCCTTGAGCTTTAATCTCTCTGATTCTGATGAAAATAATTATCAATTAAATAACTTTGGCCTCTAAAATATTGTTTTAAATCTCCTCCCTGCCTCTCCATCCCTCCTCTTTTCCTCTGTAAACAGATCATTTACTCTACTTCCAGCTCAGTCTCTTCAATCACACACTCACGTTGAGGTTTGTCACACACGTGTTCCACCTCAACCAAGGTGGAGCAGGACGGGGCTCATGTCCGTTTGTCTAAGACCAGCAGGATGATCTGCCATGCATGTGAGGACCGGGCAGTCCCCATCAGGGCGGGAAAGTCAAAAATCAGTAGACTTTTGGTCTTAGCCAGTCTTTGGTGCTAAACATTGTGAATGCATCTCACACAGTTCAATTAAATTTATCATGAGATTAAACTAATTCAAGATACTCTCTGAGCTGTTATCAGCAGTGGAAAAAACATCTTGTTATAAATTTCTTTATAATATTGGAAAATATATTGTGATTGATAATATATTTAGCCATATTGCCCAGCCCTACAAAAATACATTTTTCCCTTATACCTGAGATCTACTCTGCTTTTTCTTATTCTCCTTCATCTGCTTTCAATGTTTTTCTACAACAATGTGTAAACAACAGTTGTTTTAATTATGAAATGCATTCCAAAATTGGTCTGTAGCCATTAAAATCTTATGAGAAACACTTGTGTGCAGCACACAACAAAAATCTTCCTCTTTAGATTTTAACCTTTGTTGATCAGATTTTTATCAAAAAGGTAAAAAAGTCAATTAAGCATCTCTAATGACCACACCAAACCAAGAGAAACCCCATTTTCTCACAAAAATAAAACACTGTTCTAAATAAAAATGCAAATATTTCTATACCTACATGCATAAAAACATCATAAATACACAGATCTATCTCAGCATGCACACACACACAAACACACACACACACACCCCGGAGGCTTCCTGAGTGACAGCAGAGGAGGGACAGCAGCCAGCCGAGCATGAAATTAAAGCCCCAATTGTCAACCTGAGGACAGGATGGAGGTGTGTGTGTGTGTAACTGTATTAGTGAGGTGAGGACAGCAGCAGCCACAGTTTCAGGTGAAAACTCGTCAGTAGAGATCAATCTGTGACCTGGTTTAATCCCTCTGTAGATACCGTGTTTAAACAGGAACGTCTGAATCTACTGAGGGGACTCCGTGGAGATGAATCAATCAATATTAACACGAGAGAGCAGAGACTCTTCTTTTAGGGACACAGTGGAGATATAAAGTTTTCAGCTTTATGCTTAAAAAAAGACTTTCTGGACTTTAATGTTTTCACCTGTTGATGCCACACGAGTCTGTGCCTGATTTATTTATTGAATATTTAGTTCTGAAATGGCCAATAAGAAACAAAATAGAAAGAAATATGGCATACAAGCTTTTATGTGGTTTGATTTTATTTTAGAATTTCAAAAAGGGAAAACAATTACAGGTGCATGGTAATTTTGTTTTTTGCTGATACCTGAAAAGTCCAAACTATTTACTGCCAATAGAAATATTTCTGTAAAGAGCACAAAGTCTTCACTTAAAATTGACTCCACTCTTTCACAGTGAAAGTCTATTTAAGTAATACTGAATTCATGGTATCTTTGCATATTCTGCCAATACTACCACCAATATGGGATATTTTGGCCAATTTGTACAGCTAAATAATTAACGTAACACATATCAGGCAAAAGGGAAACATTTTCTTCTTTGAAAAATTACATGTTGGATAAAAAAGTGGACATTTCATTATAGTGAATTCATGGTATCTTTCTATGAACACTCAAAATGCATCTGTAAGAATTGAAAATAAAAAATAATGATTAATATGCATAAAGTAACTAGTAAACGTGCTGCTACTTGCATTTCAGGCAAAAGAGAAACATTTTCTTCTTTGAAAAATGGCATGTTGGATAAAAAGAGGACATTTCGTAATACTGAATTCATGGTATCTTTGCATATCCTGCCAATACTACCGCCAATATGGGATATTTTTGGCCAATTTGTACAGCTAAATAATTAAAGTAAATATTGATTTTAAAAAAAGATATTGTTAACCATTATTTTGGGAAAGTATCTGGAGATCCCAATACCGTACTGTTAGTTTTGTACATCTCCAAAGACCATGCCTAATACTGTCTTCTTCTTCAGTCAATACACTAAATATCACTGATAGATATTTTCTGAAGTCCACGAGCATGCTTAAAATCATTTAAGTCTTGGCCCTGTTAATGACAACATCAGGACTAGGGATCAAAAAGTAGTTTAGTTAAAAACCATTAACACCTCTGAGAAGGCATCAATATCATAAGTCCTTTGCTTAACGAATCTCGTATCAATTCCCTCTGCTTTGTTCTGTGTGCTTTACAAACCAAAGATGTCACGCTCTCATCAGAAACAGAAATGTTAAATAAAAGAAGACAAAAATGATGGCATACTGCACAACCTTCAATAAGAGGAAACACTGCAACTTGTGGAGGCTTTTATTCATGCAACATGACATTGAACATCAGGAATGCCATGTGTTTGACATTGTCCACCCAGAAAATCAGGAACAATCTATAAAGGGAATCTAAAGAATTGAACCAATAAACAGAATTGTTAATGGCACTCTTATCCATAACATCTTATCAATTTCCATCCCTTTCTATTTCTACCTGTTGAGTGCCACTGTGAGGGCATCTTAAAGGAAAAGTTCGGTTTCTACAGCTTTCACATTGTTTATAGAATGAAGTAGAACAATATACTCACCCAGAAGGCTTTCCTGATCCAAACAGTGCTTCGGGAGATATTTAGATCCAAAATCTGCATTAATCATCAAAAAACTCATGAGTTTCACCAATATTTCATCATGGTCCGCTCGGGCTACTCCTCCATTACAGTCTGTGTCACTCCAGACCATGGATGTATTATAAGAACTGGATAGTGTGGCTCAGCCTTCCACCATGTAACGGATTTGAAGCCTAAATATCCCCCGTCAGGGCGCCGCCATTGTGCAGCCAGTAGAGAATTTGGGCCATAATCCGGACGCAGCTTCCGTAAACGGTCGCAACACTCCACAGCATACGCCGTACACAATCATTGTGAAGCTGCCGTAAACCGCGGTTATTTTTAAAGTCTAATAACTAATAAAAAAGAAACTTTTCAGAAAAAAGAGGACTTGGAAAACACGCAGCCCAATAATACTTTCATATCACCACAGCATACAGATGGGAGAAATATTTGTACGGGGTGTATTAATTTTTTGAAGTTTCACTTCGGCCTGTCCAGATGAATGGGGAAGACGGAAATTTGACCTATACTGCAGCCAGTCACCAGGGGGAGCAGTTTTCGTGGAGGCTTCAATTTGAGCCCAGCGACGTGGCGTCCATGTTTTTTACAGTCTATGCTCCAGACACGTTTTGTGACTGTGCCGACCTCTGAACTGAAGAAGAAGAAGGCTTGCCTCCGTGCCTGCGCAGTACTCTCTGGAGCGCTGCCTCCGCATCCTCCTTTCTATGAGCTCCTCATCTGTAAACTCTGGCTCGAAACTGTAAGGACACCCATCATATTCAAAGTTCTCCTCCACAACATCTTCATCGGATAGATGTTCGTCCATTTTGCACACAACTGGAGGAAGAAAGTCGTGTAGCCAACGGTCTTCCCCTGAAACAATGAGCCGCACTGCGCATGTGCGGAGCAAGCGCTCTTCTTCTTCAGTTCAGAGGTCAGCACAGTCACACAACATGTCTGGAGTGACACAGACTGTAATGGAGGAGTAGCCCGAGCGGACCATGATGAAATATTGATGAAACTAATGAGTTTTTGGACGATTAATGCAGTTTTCGGAGCAGCGCTAACATGCCTCGTGTGCTACCATTATACAGATGTCCGATGTTTAGATTATGAATCTAAATATCTCCTGAAGCACTGTTTGGATCAGGAAAGCCTTCTGGGTGAGTATATTGTTCTACTTCATTCTATAAATAATGTGAAAGCTGCAGAAACCAAACTTATCCTTTAACTCCTCTGGGAGTCAAATAACATTTCAGTTTACTTTATTTTTGGATTGTTTCTTGCAAATATTTTACATAAATTTCCTTTAGTTGGTAAATAATTGGTTTAATCTGAAAGGTGTTGGGGTCTTGAGTCTGATTTGATTGGATAAGGTGTTTGCTGTGGTCAAGGTGCTCTTGAAAGAGGACTTTATTCTGGCTTCAGCTCTCGTACAAATCTGATACACTTTATACTGTAACCTCTGTATCTGAATATTGACACTGAGTTAAATACCCAGCCTCATGGTGAAGGAAGAAAAACAATCTATCTCCTGCTGCTGTAGTTTTGTGAGCATGAAATATATCTTTATTTCTCCCTGACAAAAGGACATCCCTCTTCATGTACACTTTCTAACACAGAACACCAAAGGAGTCAAGGCTTATTCAGTCTAAGCAAATTATAACTGATGCTTTTTGCTGATTACATTTTTATCTTTCATTTTGTGAGTCGTGCAGCGTTTTTATTCAGTTACAATGTGGGCGATAACCATCCCTGACCTTAAACACAATTATGACATATAAAATAAAATAACTATAATGATGAAAACCTCAATAATTTAATGATTAAAAGGTTTTCTTTGTAAATATCAGTAAAAAGCTCTAAGAACTTGAAGGTAAAGAAACGACTGCAGGGATCATTAAACACAGCACTGTGCTGCCCTCTGCTGGCACTGAGACTCACACTTAGAACTTTGGTGGATATGCAGCATTTTCTCATTATTATTCTGGGATTAAAATAGAAAACAGGGTCAAAAAGTAGCAGCCTGAGAGTCACGTGGGCCCTTCTACCTCTCATAATATGATCAACCAATCAGTTAAAATAAAAACAATTATGCAAATGAAAAAACCTGAGAAAATCTGCCATGAAATCTTAGAAATAGCAACATTTCAAAAGAAAGAGAGATATAATTATTTAAAAATATTTCTATGAACACTCTAAAATCCATTCGTAGGAATTGAAAATTTTTAAAAAATAATGATTGATTTGCTTAAGTAACTAGTAAATGTGCTTCCACTTGCATCAAAAGAATCCTGTTTACAGCCAATTAGATCAAGTTTGGTAATTGAATTTCATCTTAAATTGACTGGAATACTGATAAAGGAAATTATTAGGACAGATTCATGTGTCTTCTCCTTTTACTGCCCTTAATTTGGGAAAATCTGATCCTCTGGCTATAGGACAATTCGAAAGTGTGGTCCTCTATGCCCATCAAAAACTTGATCTATTGTCTTTATAAAGTGACGGGGCAACTCTATGGCAATGAGGAGCCTTTACCAAAGTGAAGTGCAGAAACAGAGCTGACAGTGGATGCTTGGTATCACAGCCTTATTCCTTTAAAATCACTGATTTGAACAAACTTGTGTCTCCTCCTTTCCTCGTACCTTTTATATTAGTAAAAACAACAATAAACTCTTAAATAATAAAGCAAGAAAGACACTGAATGAAATGTCACACACTGAGGTAAGTTTACATACATGTTAAATCCAACAGCTGCTTTGTTGGTTAATCAGGGACTTAAAAATGTAATCCAGCATATAAAATGTTATTTCAGTTCACTCTCATGGGCAACCAGCAGCCCCTCCTCAGACCAAGAAGAGAAAAAATCAGAACTATGACATAAGAAACAGTATCAGAGGTAATGGGGACTCAACACAGCTACACAAACTTATAATGAAATTATTCTGAAATTAACACAATGGCAAAAGCATGACCGGTACCACAAAAGATGATCAGCAACATCATTCATCAGCTGTAGACATGCAGGCAGAAACAAACAGGTCCAGACAGTAAATGAAGCCAGGGCGCCATCTGCTGGTGACAACAAGATGTGTGACGAATACAGTCAGATTCAGAATGTGGCTGATGAGCATGACATTTAAAACAGGCCATCCATCAAGCAATTCAATATACTAAAAGATCTTACATTCATATCTCTATATTCTACTTTTCCTTAACCTTGATGGAAAACGTCATGAGGTTAAGGAAAGGAGAAAGGAGAATTCAGAAGGACTTAGGAAAGGAATACTGCCATACAGAGAGAATCCGACTACACTTTCACTACACTTCATCATCATGTGACGGCGGATGTTACTGCTGCAGTGAAACTACAATTTTCCGAAGGTGGACTACAAAAGACGCATCATGCATCATGTATCATGACAATGTTGTTCCTTTCAGACAACATTGAACACAATAACCTGGTAAAAAATTGCATCATAACCGATGTTGAAGTGAGGATGTAAATAAATCTGTCCTCTCATTATCAACATGAACACCAATCAGTGCATGAAAATAAATGAACTGAAGGAAAGAAAGGCACAAACTGTTAAGACCACAATCTAATAGAGTACAAATGATTCATATTGAACCATGTTTAAAACATAATCATCATCAAATGTCTCATATCCTGCTCTCTTCTGAGAATCAGACTGCTGGAAAGTTAAGGCAGGTTTTGGTAAACTTTAGAAAGGATGAACAGCAGAGGGAACTCACATGGTCTGAGGGGGTATCCTATGCTAAAGGAGATAATAAAGGAAGCATTGAGCCTCCTTTCCTATGCATTTAAACTATTCGAACAGTTCAGTCTGATGAGCATGACATTTAAAACAGGCCATCCATCAAGCAATTCAATATACTAAAAGATCTTACATTCATATCTCTATATTCTACATATGGCAGAATAGTCCATGCTTTTTTTAAATGTATTTTTTGGCCTCACAAGGCATCACAAAAAAAAAAGGTAATGTTTTACTAAGTACAAATGTCAGTAATGCAAGTTACAATGGTGTTTAATTAAACCTGAAATGAAGAGGTGCTTTTGTTTTGTTGTTGTCAGATAGCCACCACATCACCTTCCACTGGATGTGTAACAAGCTTTTAGAGTGTAATGAGCTACATTTAGAATGCCAAATCCATATTTCCTGTTATTTTGACGAGAGTAACTAAAAAGTAATGCGATAATAGTGTAATGCCTTACATTTTTAATACAGTAATATTATAATGTAACTAATTACTTTGAAAGAAAAAAGGCACCTACTGCACCAGCACCAGCAACCTAAGCAGTTAAACATGCTGTGACGTGTGTTTGACGTTGTTGCCACTGGAAATCTACAGACCAACATTTGACCACACGGGAAAATCTGCAGGAATCAATCAGGGAATCCTTAAAGAATTGGATCGATTAGCAGGATCATTAATAGCATTGGTATCAATAAAATATTATCAATTCCCATCCCTACCAATATCTGTTAAGTAGTAATACTTCATAATAATGTGTTGGACCCCACACCCACCATCTCCACAGCAGATCATTACAGGACCAGACAACATCGACTGATTCAAACACTTGTTCAGTTCAGTTCTCTCTTGAAACTTATTTAAGTGTTGAGGTGTAACAAGTTACCATGCTGTGTTGTCTGCCACAGACAGTGATTAAAACCCTCTTTGTTGTGCACTGAGTTTTTAACTTTTGTATCGTATAGGTGCGTCACACATTGTTCAGTATTTTCATCTGCATTTATGAGACGTTTGACCTCCTCTTAAACGACTCATTCTATAGCCAGCTAGCTTCCTTCCTACAATGTACATTTACAGTGCAACACTCATGCTACCCACAGCCTAAAGTCAGTCAAATATTTTCCAAGAGATTAAAGTGAGCCAAACCTTTGTTGTCTTTTGATAAACACCCTCTCCTAATTATTAATGAAAACACAACAATAACCACTAATGTGTTCAGTATTCTGAGAAGCTTTAGATTAATCTGTTCAAAGTCTGAAATCAGGGACAAAGTTTGACCCAGATTGCTGTGGTACTAAAACCATTTACTTCAACAAAAAAATAAATACTTCTTTGTCCACACAGTGTGATTTATATACAGCATCAAGCACCATCAAAAAATTGACAGACTGATGGAACACTCTGAGGATGTCAACCAAAAAAAAAAAGAAGCTTCCAGCAAGACCTGAATTTCTCCTTTGTGTGTCACAAAAACATGTTCTCCTTTTCTGTTACGAAGCTGCATAGAGCTAAACTGATACGCCAGATTGACAGTTCAATCTGTAGCAGGATATATCTCACCAGCCCATCTGGGAAAAAGCCCACAGTGTGACGATAGGTCTGTCAGTTACATACTTTGATTAAAGGCCATTTTCTTATTCTCTGTTCTAAAAGTAAGAACTGAACTAGGAAAAAACGCACTCAGGTTTTAAGGCTCTACATACTTGAAATGAACTACAAAAAGACCTGAAACTAATAGATCTGGTTTCTCTGGGCACTTTTAAGATGATGTTGAGCAACTTGGAGGCAGACACATCTAGTAGCAGATGTTTTGATTGAAGCACCTTGTCTTTCTCACATGGGCAATCCAAGCAGAATTGGTTGTCTAAAATTGTGACTATTACCTTTAGTCATTAGTAATAACTGCGTTTGTCAGTGTAAAACTGTTGACTACGCTGCTGTCTTTGCTAGGACACTCTTGTAAAAGAGATTTTAATCTCATTGAGGTTTTTTCCTAGTTAAATAAAGGTCAGAAAAATGCCACTACAGCAAACAGCTTCTAAACGTTGAGCAGGCAGCCGCTGTTAACATGTCTGCGGTCTGCTCTTGATGTGGTCGTACTCGTAGCTCGTCGTATGACGGTCTTCTCAGAGGATGCTGACAGGTTCAGGTTCAGGTTCAGGTTACTTTATTTGTACCCGTAGGTAGATTTGTTTTGCAGTCCATGAGATCAGCATCACACAATTACAAAACACCAAAGACAAGATAAGAACAAATTTTAAAAAAATAAAAGTAAACATTGAACATAAAACATTTAGTATTGTTAAAGTGCTCTATGTTTTATCATCACAGCAGACATGGGCATAAGCAGAGGCAGCCTCCATTAAGACATAGAAAAAAATGCACACAGTAGAGATAAAAAAAAGAGTGCATGAACAGATAAATACTTGTGTAAAAGTAAATAGGCTATTCTTTAATATATGCATTTGGTCAATCTCAGTAAATAGCAGGGCCAAGGAGACAAAACTGTTTTGTTTTTAAACCCTGAATATTTCTTATTACAAAAAATATCCCAACAATATCACTTGACGCCCGCCCAGAGGAGATATTGGAATACAAAATAAGGGTGGGAGTCATCATTTAAAAAATAAGCATAGGGGTGATTGCAATTCCTCTAGCTGACAACTGTTATACCAACTTGATCACAGATTTTATAAAGCTGGATACAGCTGAGGCTCCCCCAATGAGACGACTTGCCCACTTCACTACAAGTCTAATTGTCTAAATTTTAGTCCTTTAAAAGGCGTATGATTGAACCTAGGACACCAAGGCAAAAAGACAACACTGACTCAATAAAAGCCACGATGATGATGAACATTTTTAAGAATCTAATTGTTATTTTTCTATGAGCTTTCGTTCTTGAAGTGAGACAGTTTCATTATATAACCTTTGCTGTCTGCTGTTAGCGCTGCTGGGCAGTGCCTCTGCAGATCAGTCTCAGTCATTCATGTCATTGTCTTTAACAAGAACTTACAATGGATTCAAATTTTTACCTGCAGGACTTCGTGCTTCTAAAACCACTTTGTGCAGATAAAGAAAATCTTTCCTTCTACAGAAGCCAGTCAGTTGTGAGTTGTGAGTTATGAGTTACTTTGTTGAGTTTCTTTTGAAAATTGCACACAGCTATGGTGAAAAGGTACAATATGAAATGTTAAAGTAAATCTATTCTATTATAAGGCATTTAAGGTCAATTCTAGTGTAACAAGGGCCTTTTGAGGAGAAAATGTTGTTTTTTAACCCCTTGAATAGTTTCTTTATTACAAAAAATATCCCAAAATATACTTGATGCCGTGTAAGATATGAAATACAAAATTAAAAATTATCACATTAAAAAAATAGCATTTTGTGGGATTATTCCCCTCTAGCTGACAACTGTTTATAAGGCACCCATGATCACAGTGTAGGCAAAGCTGTACAGTCAAAGTATCTGACTTACAATAAAGTTCTGATATTAATTAGGATTTTTTCAGGTTTGGCAAATGCTGAACTATCTTCACCCTTTGTCCCACCATAGATGACAGGATATTTTTTAGCAAGCATGTTGCCAGTGTAGAGCTGTCTTTGAATGTTTCATTATATAACTGCCCATTAACAACCTGTTAAGCTAATAAAACTTGTAAAAAAATCATCTCAGTGGTCTGGCTGGTCTTTAACAGAACTTTACAGTGGATTACACATTTTTTTACCTGCAGGACTTGCATGGTAGCACCAAAACCATTTTGTGCAGATAAAGAAAATCTTTCCTTCTACAGAAGCCAGTCAGTTATGAGTTGTGACTTATGAGTTACCAGAGTTTTTCTCCAAAGCCATGGTGAAAAGGTACAATATGAAATGCTCAATCAAATGCACTGTGCTGATGTGCTTAGAGTTTATGTTTCCCCTGTAAACCTGATGTTCTTTTACACACCAGCAGTTGTTGATATCTTAATATGGCGCACCATGCCTATATTTTACACCGATATGGCTGAGGTAGTGAAAGTATCAGTCTGCAAGAGGTGTGATTACTGTTGACATAAATATCATCCTGTTGGGTGACCTAGTCAGTAGTGGGTCTTGTAACTTGTCGATTGAACCAATGTGCTGCTGCTTGTGCAGATGTTAGTGTTGTGTGTGCCGTGGCGCTTCCAGTGGGTGATGTCACCGGTGAAAAACCATAGCACTTTGGTGGGCGCCACAGGTTCACTCTATGTGGACTTTGGGGTTGATTTTTACATGTACACAATCCTCTGTGTCTGTGAGCAGAACTCTGCATGCCCCAGCTTTCACTGCTGATTGGCTGATCACTGCTGACTGCGTGTAACCAGAGCATGTAACCAATCGAATGATTCCGTGGGTGGGACAAAAGATGACCCGGTGTTAAGAAATGGGACTTCATCATAAACTTAAATGTTTTTTGTGATGTCAATTTAATGTCTTCTCCCCTGGACCAAACCATACCTCTGGTAAAATTGTCATGTTAATCTATCCAGTAATTTTTGAGTAATCTTGCTAACAGACTCACAGACTCCAGTGAAAACATAACCTCCTTGGTGAAGATTATAAATGAAAGCTGTTTGTGTTTAACACAAAATTGATGTAATTCACACGTGCATATTGATCAGCGAAATATCTAGGGCTGGGCAATATGACCTAGAAACAAAATCCCTGATTTTTTTCCACAACACTCGATTTACCATTTTAATCGATTTTTCCCTTCTAAAAGAAACAAAACTCCCAGTGACATAAAAATTAAACAAATCAAGTTTTGCCTTTATGTTGTCTAAATGTTTCCTTCTTAAAGTCAAAGTCTGGGTCATTAAATGTTGATTATGTAGTATAAACATAGGCAGGTTTGTCTACATAAACACTAAAAGGCTGAGGTATTTTTACAGTATTAGCATGAAACTCATATTTAATCTACTTAAATAACAAATACAAGCCTATAAAGGTGCTTGTGCAAACCCTACAAGGCCGACCATCATGAAAATTGTAATTTTTTTCCAAAAATTGCAAGCACTTACAATTGGACTAAGACAAGAAAAAAAAATCTCGATTTTTAAATTTTTAAATCTTCTGCACAAAATAATTCGAATTAATCGATTTAATCGATTTTTTCCCCAGCTCTAGAAATATCGTAACACACGCTTCAATATTCTGTTGGATCCCTAGTATAAATATCTTGTCCCGCCATTTAGCTTTAAAATAGAGACTTGTGTCTTGGTTGTTTTATTTAGACATATATCTATCATTCATTTTGAGGCAGAGCTGAGTCTATTTTACAGGACACTGAAGGCCAATCTGTCCTTCATCCTTTAAAAGGCTTTCACTGCAGGTGAGTCTGCAAGCTCTTGGGTCCAAACAGTGTGAGTGGGTCTGTGTACATGAGCGTACGTGTGTGTGTATTTGTGTGTAGCAGCAGAGTATCAAGGACGGGTCGTCAAAGTGCTGAGTGCCCCGGAGGCTGCAGCCAAGATCTGCTGTGTGAGCAAAGAGACTACAACTACACTCTGACACACTGCTGGTGTGTGTGTGTGTTGGGGTGTGTGTGTGTGTGTGTGTGTGTGTGTGTTTGTGTCAGAATGATGAAAGGACTGTTTCAAACCAAAGGGGAAAATCATGGTGTGGACTCTGAGTAGTGGATTTGGTTCAACGCCACAGAGTAAAGGAAAGTGGAGCTGCTGTCAAGATTCACACACAAAAACAGAGAAAGCACCACTGCAGCCACCCTGAGTGTAACGTGGTGTGTTACTGCACAGTATTGTGGTAAACATGAGCTCTCTCAATGAAAGTCACTGTCCACATATCAGACCATTCTGGTAGTATTCATGCCTCTATGATTTGGGAGATTCGTCTCTATAAGTGAGCGCTCCCTGCTTGAATATATATGAATGAACAATCTGTCCCTGTTTGGCACAAACAACATTGCTGAGCTTCCATGAAAGAGGCGGACATGGCTTGCTTTCCGTCCTTGAATCACTTTGTTTGCAGTGAGGATGTAATCAGCCCAGCAATCAACAGTTGTTGACGAGTTAACTCATCCTACTGCTGTAGTAGTACACTCCTGATCAAAATCTGAAGACCTCTGCACTACTTAAGATTGATGATGCTATTTTGGCAGGTAATATGTGGAGAAATAAGAAATAAGTGTGGTATTAGAGAAGTCCTTATCCCCCAGCCCAGTGATTTGTCTATTAGGACTAATTCCAGACTATTTGAAGGCACAGAAAGACACTATTTAATGTCTTTTAATGCTGGCTAGGAAGGCTATTATGATTAAGTGGGTTAGCGTTGACCCACCTTCTGCCCAACTGTGGAAATCTCTGGTATCCGAAGTTTTAATCAGAGTGACTGAGATACTACATTAATGGAAGAATGCACCTTTTCATGAAACAGTGGGAAAAAACTCTGAAATCCTTAAAAATTACAAGCACCTTGACATAAGATTAAAGGTTTGAATGTATTTGGGATTATTTTGTTCATGTACAACATTGCTCGCCTACTCTCTAGGAGTGTTTTTTTTAATTAATTATTATTATTTTATTTGTTTTGGATTGTTTTATGTACACCTTGGTGGATGCTGTATGTGGTATTAAGGACCAATTGAGATAATACTTTGTATTAGAATGGACCATTGTTTTTACCTCTGAAAACTACAATAAAAAGAATGTTCAAAATCTGAAGACCAGTTAAAAAATTCCAAGAATTTGTCATTTGTGCTGTAGGACCAAAAGAAAGTTCTCAGTAAAGCAATGCAAAAAGAAGACATGGAAATATACTTAAAAAGTGCATTTAAAGTCAGACATGTTTTTTCAGCTGATGAAAAGTTTCAGACCAGAGCCTTTAAAAGCCAAAATCTGCAAGCCTGTATGTTTAGGAACAAATGTTTTCACCACAGTTTTCATAATGTAGGATCTGTTGGACATGTTGAATAACAGGGGAAAGGTTGGATGATTGACTCTGTGTCACTATTAGGTTCAGAGTGAAAAATTTAGTGCTAAAGATGCGTCAGTAACACACATGGATTTGATTTACTGAAATATCATCTTTATGCTTGTTTTGACATCAACTCTTTTACTACTGAGAGTTACTTTTCAGGGATTTGACTCAATCAAAAGTAGAATCAACTCTGCACTTACTAACATTTTATCACAACCAAAATTTTAACTCTTCCAGCACAATGATGTGATTATTACTGAAGGCCAGACCTGCCTTTTTGTGTGATCTGGTCTGTCTTACTGTACTACCCTATGAATATGAAAGAAGCCAACAGAAATATGCAAATCTGAAGTGTTTTTTTTTTTTCAACTGAATCACAACAAAGCACCTGAGCTGTAAGTGTGAAAACACCCTTAAACACCGGGCAGTGTGCGAGTGGACAGGAGAGAGTGTGAAATTACAGCAGAGACTATAAGTGGAGTCACTGCACCACAGTGGATGCAGCAGGCCGCCATTTTACACACACCACACACACACTAACAGACACACTCTCACCCAGTCTCCAGTGTGAATGAAAGAGTGTGAGTGCAGGCCAAACTCCAAAACAAACTGATCGATTGAAGCTGAGCTGTGTAATCTGAGTGGTTAGTGCTAAAGCCTGTTTTAAAATCAATAACAGCTGATAGACTCTGTCATGAGCTTAAAGCATCCAGACGGCACACACTCATGATCTAATTCACAGGTCAGAGTCCTGGATCAAGGCCTGTTATTCAGCAGCGTCTATCCTCGTATAACCACTGGCTCTGGGGCTTACATCTCCAGAGCTGGTATTACAAGTACTCAAAGTCCATATTTAGCCTGAAGTGGGGTTCATTCACTTTTAAAGACTGCAAGAGTATGTTCACAATCTCTTACATTCCTAAAAACTTTAATACACAGAGTACCTGATCCACCCGTACTCCCACTTTAAATCCTTGCTAAAAAAAACGGCTTTGGTCTAAATAGACAGCACATCTAAAGACGTGCAGGGGTTTTGAGGATTTCTGGTTTTAGAGATCAGGGATAGATAACCAAGGTGGGCAAAAAATCAATTAATGTCAGAGTCAAGATTCTTACTCTGAATTCTTAGTCTGAATGGATTCAATATCTGAAATACACTTGTCCTATTTTGAGCGCCTGAGGCCACAGCGCTTACTGTTTGTCTGCACAGACTTCTGTAGTACACAACTGTAACCAAGGGGCATGCTAGCAATACCCAATTGTGCTGCTAGAGTTAGCCCATATGCTTCCTGTATAGCCCCTTAGCTTGTTGGCTCGCTGCATCCCCTGTCCCCCCGTTAGCTGGTTTGCTGCCTGCTTTAGTGATGTTTCTGCATGAAGCAGGAAAGAAAATGCAGCCTGTACTTTCTTTACTAAAAGTAAGTGTGTGAGTGCATTTCGGACTCTACAATGTCATGGGGTAACACGGAGCGTGACATGGTCACATCAGCATGTAGATTCTGCAAACTAAAACTCAAGGACTCTTACACCAGTAGCCAAAATTTTATTTTGCCATTTTTATTATTCCTTTTTGTCATCATTGCTTTGAGTTTTTATATTTTATTCCTTAACTTTAGTAGTTACCAAGTACATTTTTACTTCATTTCCTTCGTTGGATTTTTGTTCACTAATAGGATTGAAGGAGGATATACAATTTTCCAGGCCAATTCAAACTTTTTGAGGACATTTTTACTCATTTCCTCATTTTCCAAATGTTTTCCATGACTGGGAAATTGGTCCATCATTTTCCAGGTTTTCCAGGATGTGTGGAAACCCTGTTAGAGGCTGCTAGCTTCAGGCTGCTAGGTGATTAGTGGCAGGTCACTCTTTTTATTTATTATTTATTTATATAAACTTTACTTTACCGGAAGACCTCAGAGATTTAAAATCGCTTCTTTTACCCATTTCAAGACGAAGTTTGATAAACCGATTCTTCTAGCGGCATTTCTCTCGTAGTGGCACTGCAGCATACTATGGTTCATCATACTGAGTCTTAAATGCCTAACGGCAGTGTACCACGTCAACCCAAATGTGTACTTGTGTCTGTATCTAAAGTATGTATGAAATCTCACAGCTGCATTCCATTTTTCATTTGAGATCTTTCCCCTGTGGTTGTAGTCATTTCATGGACAAAAACTACCCAATAGTCCAAGTCAGTTAAAGGGACTGTGAGGAGTTTCTAAGTAATTACAAAAAAGTCTCACTTTTAGATATATGCCTGATCAAAATACGCACTTACCCATGAGTTTTATAGCATCAAAATAGGTTATCTATAAATGCTATTTCTTAGCCTTCCGGTCGAGTTGGACAGGGCTGGACTGGCCTGGATACTCAACTTCAGGAACAAGACAATTAAAACTAGAGCAAATTTATATTATTCGGACACGTGAGCACCGGGCTGTAAGTAGTGATATATAGCCGGATACAAAACTACGATAATAAAATTGCTTGTTGTCACGCATCAAAAACTGCCACTACGTAACTCGAAAGAGATACATTACCTCGTCGCTTTGCATCCTGTAAGTTGTTGAAAAAAGAAGTTGAATAGCAATGCAGAGTTCTGAGGACGGTCCGAGCTACATTTATTAGCATCACAACAAACACACGCTTTGGCTTGGGTCACGTCTTTTGGTGCGTTCCAGTTGTAGTCAGAAGTAGGAATTTCCGAGTTCCGAGTAGGAAACTGCAACTGGAACACCCCCGAAGTTGGAATTACCTACTGGGAACTCGGTGAAACCTCACCACCCCCCGAGTTGACAATCAAAGATGGATGCCCCCAGTGTGAACAGTTATTTAGCTCCTGTAATAATCAATTTATTTGCACTTCTGACTGGGGTGTGTCGCTCTAGATCAGCTGTATACATCGTATTGTTAGACTTATATTTACAAAAATGCTGCCATAGTGATAATCACATTCTTCATGTGATATTTGTGAACAACAACGCAGGGCGTGCTAACAACAGCTAACAATAGCCTGGTAGTTTGGCATGTTTTTTTCCGACTTCAACTGGAACACAGAAAAGTTGGAGATGATGTCACTCCCAGTTCTGAGGTTACTGGAACGCAGCATTACGACAGTCACCACGCATGCTCATGGGTAGTAGAGTCTGTATGTCGCCGGAAATAGATTCTCCTCATAGCACCTTTAATAACAAAATCTAACATGTTAGCCAAAAGCATTAATCAGGAAATACAGCGGTCTTCATAATATCATAGGAAAAAATCACCTTCAGGATATATTTTAAATGAGTGTAAATATTTTACTTGAGGTTGGCAACACATTATTATCATTGTGGTCCTTATATTTGTCAATGGCATATATGAGGGGCTGTAAGTAGTGGTTATACCCAACATAGTTTCTCACATCTTGATTGATTGGCTGATTGGAAAGTTTGAGAAATTTTGCTGATTTAAACACTGACACATACTTTCCTCCGCACATACCTCTATGTTATGGTATAGTTCAGGTGGAAAATGCCACTAGAACAAGCAACATGCCACAAAAAAAGCTGGCAGATCCCATTAAGAGCAGCAACATGCCACGACACAAACAGCAGATGCCATTTCAAAGTCCGGCCCGCCACAGTCCCCAGTGGCCTGCCACATGCAACATTTGGATCTCACTGCTGCCAAATTCCTTCAAAATAAATACTGAGAGATCCTCCTAATGTCAATGACACAAAAGCTCCTGTCTTCACTGATATTAAGGTCGACAGGTGTTGAATTATTATGTATTCACATCATCTTCATATAGTTTGGATAGAAATAGCAGTGACAGAGGCTCCATGACTCAGAGGTTGTGTCTGCATGCTGCTGCTGCTTCATGACTAACAAAAGTCCACACCCCTCAGGCTGCTGCAACCAGGCGGATGCTCAAATCACTCCATCAGACTGACACCGCACCTCTGGATATAAAAACTAAAGAATAAACATATTTGATGCTTCAGTGGTTCACAGTCTTGATAAGAGGCTGTGATCATCACTTATAAAAAAGGATCAAACTTATGAGAGCTGAAGATTTCAAGTATTCTGCTTATTGTGTCTCTTAGCTTAGTGGTTTATAGCAAACTTAGACTTATTTTTCAGTTAATGAGGCAGTAAGGCTCAAGTTTTTCATTTGCTTGGGTCCAAATAAGCAGGATCTAATACTTTTGTCTGTACTTTTACACTCCAGAGAGATTTACAGAAACAAGGCTCTACAGCTGCTGAAAATCATTTCACATGAGACTGCCATGTGAGCTGGTTTACAGGGAGAGTGGAGGAGAAAATGCCCAAAGAAATTTCAGAAAGTCCTTAAAAACCTTTACAATGCAGTAAAACCTGAACAATAAGGCATTTTTCTATACAGAGAGAATAAGATGACTTTGCTACTCTACAAAGAATTTGAGTTACACCAGCCAAACCAAGTCTGCGACAGTGAGAAGCAAACAAACGGCTTTAACTAAACAAGTGAAAAACAGGAATCAAAAAAGAAAACACCATTTTGCTTTAAGATCAAACAATTATCATATACCAGCAAGTTTTTCTGGACAGTCCATATAAATTTAAACTACGCTCAAAGTATAGGCCTGGATTATTTTTATCTGAATAGTTTGGGTACAGTCAGAAACAAGCATAACTAAATATACAATTACCATTCACAGTAATGTTTTGTTTTTAAAAGTATTCAGTGATAAAAATAAAACATACATTAATCATTCATTCTGATTACTTGGTCTTTATCCACAAAAATGTTATGTCACTTTATTAGGGACAACTGGTCAACTGCCCATTAATGCACATGTCTAACTCGCCAATCACCTGGTAATAAACCAATGCATCATACTAGCCATTTGGCATGGTAAAGATGAAATGGGCCAACAGAGAATGGTCAGAAAAAGATAAAGTATTCAGTGAGCAGTTTTCTTGGTAAAAACAATTTGTTGATGTAAGGCTCCAGAGGGAAATGGCCAGAGGGGTTTGATATGACATTAAGGCATCATTACTTAAGTAATCAATCGTAATAACACGGGTATGGAGAGGATATTTCCTGAAAGTACAACATGTTGCATTTTGAAGCAGATGAGCCACAGCAGCAAAAAACCACACCGCGTTACCGCCCTTGTTCGCTTTAAAGATGTTCTGATACCACTTCTTTCCTCTCGATAACGATACTGATACTTGTGCTGTGGGTATCAGCCCATACTGAGTACCGATTTGACACCAGTATGTCATAAAAAAATATCATACTACGCCTGCATGACTGTGATTCATTGTGGTAAGGCCTGGTCCAGGTTAAACCCTTAGTAAAACATGAATAACTAGAAAAGCACTCGGAGAGCGCAGACCTCCGCCAGCGCCACAGTCCTCAGCCATATTGTGATTTTGACCATAAACATTAGTCCTACCTTTAGTTCATCGAAATATTTAGATTCCTTGACCATGAAAACATACCATTAGCAATTGGATTCATAATGATCTCTATTTTAGTTCAGTAGTTATTCACAGAAATCACATTTTTCGCCATGGCGGCCAGACACTGATCCGGATCAACACCAAAATCGAATCAGTTCTTCCTTTTCCCATGCTGAACAATCCCTGAAAATTTCATCAAAATCCATCCATAACTTTTTGAGTTATTTTGTTCACAGACGGACAGACAGACGGACAGACGGACAGACAAACTCTCCCGAAAACATAACCTCCTTGGCGGAGGTAAATACAGCAACACTGTAGCATGATCGTGCTAGTTAGCTTAGCTCCAAGACTCACGTCAGCTGGCTCTGACAATTCCTCCAGGTCCCTGCAGGTGCAGCACAGCGTCACTGTTTAAAGACTGGTGAAGAAGAACTGTGCCAGAATTTAATTAGCTAAACAGTAAATCGATTACTAATTTATTAAATTACGTGGTATCAGATTCCAGTACTTGTCGATACCCATACCAGTATTTTCAGCAGTATCGTGCAATTTTCAATCCTGGTACTGGACTCAGAACAACCCTAGATAACCTGGCACAGGAAACTGGAGCTACATGTCGCATGTGGCCTCACCAAAATTGGACAACTTCAGAAAAACATTTGCTGGTCTAACAATTCTTATTTCTGCTTCAGCATCCAGATGGTACGGTCAGAATTTGACATTAAAAACGTGAAATCACAGATCCGTCCTGCCCCGTATCTATGATTCAGACTGGTGGTGGTGTACTGCTGTGGAAAATAGTCTTAGCACGCTATGTCCTCATAGTATTAGCTAAGCATCATTTAAACATCACCGCCTACTTGAGTACTGTTGTTGACCATGTTGATCATCTTCTGACGTCTACTTCCACCATGTCACAAACCCCCAATCATCTGGTTCAACATGGTCATGTTTAAGAAACTGGTTTCTTAAACATGACCATCCATCCGTCCATCCATCATCTAGACCCCTATCAGCTGACACTGGGCAAGAGGCAGGGTCCACTTTGAACCAGTTGCGGGCCAATCACAGGGCCAACAAGCAGACAGACAACCATGCATGGTTACGCTCATACCACCAATTAACCTAAACATAACAACGGTGGCGGAATGAGAGATTTCCATCTGCCGTTCCACCACATCCCACATGCAGATTTGACATGCAGCCAACAAATTTGCATGACACTATGGATTAAAATCTCTGAGGAATGTCTCTGGCACCTTGTTGAATGTATATTGTGAAATAAATAAGGCAAAGCGGGTCCAACCCAATACCACTAAGGTGTATCTAATAAAATGTCCAGTAGGTACTTTCTAACAACCACTGAAACAAGTACCATAAATAACAAAACAACAGCACATCTGTTTCAGTAGTGATATTTTTTTTTCATCTATGAGCTAAATTCATTTTGCATCTGTTCCATGCCTGCAGCTGCAACACGGGAACATGAAACAGTTCAGATAAACATCAAGGATGGAGGAAAACACCCTGCATCTGACAAGAGGAGCATTATCAGAGGCAGTCAGAGCGAAATCACGATTAGACCTGCTGTGTTTGCAGAGGGAGGTCTGCTACTACAGATTACTCTGTCAGATGGCAGCAGAGGCATGACGTGATGACGCAAAAGGCATTTAATCTCAGTCATAGGTAGCCCCGATATGAGGCGTTCAAAGTCCGTCCTGAAGGCTGGGAATTTCATTCTGTCAAACTGACAGACTCTCAGGTTTAGGTCTTAAAATGTGGCAGTTATATTTGATTATTTGAGCAAAACATCCTTACACTAACGTGGAATCTTGAGGATTTGTAGAGCATGCAAACACAGAAAAGTCTGCACACTGTACTGATTCAGTGATATCTGGACTATTTAATATAGGCCGAATTAAATATTTTTTTTATATTTCTTCATTAGGAACTGCCCATCTGCCTTTATTTTAAAGTTTGTTGAATACAGACTTAAACTTCTCTTTTTTTTAACGGACTTTGGCGGTGGTTCAGCCCAGCCTGAGGGCATCCTGAGGCAGAGGTTTGCTTTGTAGCTGCAGCTTCATCAAACCGAGAATCTGTGAAGATGACATGCTTCTTTTAAGAGTCACTGTGAGAGTGAAGAGTTTCTCTACTTCACACTGTCGGCACAGGACACACATGTTTCCGCTCATTAATAAAACAGTCAAGGACATGACATCGATACTGTCGGGCAAAAAGATGGATAAAGCCCGCAGCAGCCATGACATACAGCACGGAAGTACAGGGAATGGCTTTTCAAAATAAAAGTGTGCAACTAAAAATCTTAACGGCTTCAGAAGAACTTGATGTACCAGGGGTCACTGACTTATGAGCCTGAAATCAGCCAAAAAGATGGAATATAATAAAGAGCCTCTCTTGTTTGATATCATGTTACACCTTTGTATAGATAACCTTAAAAAAAATCTTTTTATGCATCAGTAGGCTACTGATGAAGTTGCACATTTTTCTTTCAACATTTAATGAATTAGTTATTGCCATTGAGTTATTAAAACATGAGAAGATTATGTGCATCTTTAAAAATACATTTATCTTTTAAACTCAACTCTTATGAACACAACAAACACCTTTTTTTTTGTTGTACACATGACACCAAAGCAGCTCTAGCTGGAGCAAACAGTGTTAGAGGTGTGGCATCAGTGAATCAACTTAAAAATGAACCCTACGCAGATTGAAGTTTTAAAGAAATTAGAAATATTTAAAAAGCGATGCATGTTACATTATTTTCTGATAAGATTAAAGAGTAATTTATTGGGAAAACATAAAACCTGACGGTTAAAATTTTAAGTTCTAGTGGTAACTTGTGCTACTTTTAGAATTTCCATGTGAGCTACCAGGTGCTCCCCAATGGCCAGAATTTCCCAAATACTTCTATCAAAACACATCACACTTTATATTCTGTAAATATTTCACTCCATCTGGGTTTTTAGGGTATTTTTTGTTTGTATTCATTTTTCTGTGACATTTTTTGAAATGTATTTTTCGAACTAATGGAAGAGGTAAAGAACTAATTGTATCGATGAAAACAAGATAAATTCATACACACATGCAGATAGATAGACACATACATACAGATAAAGATACATGTATACAGATTTAAGGCAAGCTATTCCAACATCATCAGTGTACTGTGAACTTTTCAAGAGTGATTTGCGCTAAAAGATTGTGAGAATTCACATTAAGATACTTACTTTATTGCTACAACTTAAATGAATCAGTATTAATTTCCAAGACAAATAATTGGAAATCCAAAATTCTTAAAGAATATTTATGGGGCATGGGTGATGTGCATAGATATTTGGGACCATGTTGGGCACCTGGATCTGGATATTTTGCGCCAACTGTTTTATTTTGGTTTTCCTCAAGTTCATTGAAATCATCCCCCTCCATGGTCAACGTTGGTCTGAGAGCCACCAGAACAAACCTGCTCTCTTTTTAGATATTTCTTGTGCTTGAGTTTATTATTCCATTTCTGTGTATTAGTTAGAGATCCTTGATTTGTGTTGGACAGTTCCTTGCGTATTTAAGCCCTTGTGCTTTTTCCTCTGTATGTTCCTGTCTGTTTGTCAAAGCACTATGTAAACCTCTGTTAAAAGTGCTATACAAAGCTACTAGCTACTACTTAAGTTACTATTATTATCAGTATCATTTTTAAGAAAGTTTTTGTTATATTACTTGATAACAAAAATTACAGTTGCTATCTTAGAAATTCATTATGTAATAAAATTACACCTTACAATACTACGTACCATGTCAAAATTTGACTTCTAATACATCTTTGTACTCCAGTTTAATCATTGTATAGCTTGTTGTAAAGTGTATTGACATGCAGTGAAGTGATATAGTCTTAATTAGTAATAAATATACTCCCATGTTATGTAAATATACCTTTGTATAATACATTGGAAAATGATTTGATAATAAAAAATACATCATAATATGCGAGGCAATAACACAATGTTTCACAGCAGAGCCTTTTCAGTAAAAGTTAGTTTGTTCTGTAATATATTTCAAACAATATAAATCAATATAAAAAATCTGTGCTATTTAAATACCAGTTTTTAATATTAGTCAAAAGTGGAAAAAATATTCTTGGACTTGTTCATGGCGAATAAGACGGACTTTTATTTTGAAGTGCTACCAGGAAGTGGTACTGTCGTTGTGGTTTCTTTGACGTTTACCTCTCAATATTATTTATTCAGGATTAATTCTAACTGGACGAGCATACCTCCGAGTGTATTTTTCACTTTGTTAATTTCTGAAATGTTAAAATAATCCGATTAATGTGGCTGTCACTGCGCGGTTGCCAGGCAACGAGGAATGTGAGGGTAGCTTCACCTGACTCCCTCAGAATAACGTTACACTATGATGCTAGCTTTGGTGACCCGTTAGCTGCCATCACTTGAGCTCATTCCTGACACACCTGTTCACCTGTCCGACGGCCAGCTCACCTTTAGCCTCGCAGTCAGCGCAGTACTTGTTGGCGTCCTCTCTCAGCAGTTTAGACAGAATGGCCTGATGCTGCTCGTTCAGTTTCTGGGCTTTCTCTCTCTCTGACCGCGTCGTCATGTCGGCTCTGCTCAAAGTTCGGGCGGTGCTCGTCTGAAGCTGGAAGAATCCACGGAGAGCTCAGTTTGGGTTAGAAAGGGTGGGACATCCCCGTGAAGCTGCTCCGTACCGACCGTCTGTGTTCAGTTAGCATGCAGCCTGCTAACGAGGTAATATGGTCAAGCAGCATCATCCCTGCTGCGTTCAAGACCGTCGGAAATTTGACGACCACACATGAATCAGCTTTAAAAAAATCTCTTGGGGCTTATTCAGGATTTGTAAGAGAACTGAATAAACATGCAGTTATAGAGGACATTTAGCATTCGTATGGTTTCCTGATGGCAAAATCATAATCCTGATTATTTCCAAAATATATTATGCTGAACAAGTTAAGGCACCTGTTATAATAATGAAAAGATATACATTTTAGAAAATGTCTAAAAGCTTGATTAACACTAAAAAAATGTTATGTATTGTTACCAATTAGAAGAGGATTGTGGAAGTTAAAACTGAATTCACCTTTTTAACCTTCAAAATGCGAACCTGCCTGCTGGACTTCTCTAAATCAGTCATTCATTCATAAATTTTCCACACCACTTATCCCTGTCAGGTTCATGGGGGTGGGGCTGGAGTCTATCCCAGCTGGCACTAGGCGAGAGGTGGGGCAGTCAATCACAGGGCCACATAAAGAGGCTAAGAAGGCGTTGAGTTGGAGGGTGTGTGCGTGGTATGTGTGCCTTTGTGTGTGTGTGTATGCGTAAGACCGTGACCTCGTCACTACTTCATTCCCCCCATTGTCTCTGCATTGTCTGATAACTGATTACGAGGGAGACTAAAAACAATGTGCTTTATTTTTTACATGCATGTAGGAGTGTGCACTTATTTGTATGATTTTTATTATTAATTCTAGCTTGTAACTATTTAGAATTATTTACTCTTTTGTTTTCCAAGTTAATCACTGTCTGTATGTTTTTATACTGTCTGTATGTTTTTTTGCTTCAACTGCTGCGTCAGTGGCGTGTAAATGGGCATGAAAGTGCATGAATGTGTTAGAGAAACTGATGAATAACATAGAAACTCAAAACCATCAGTGAGTGAATGTGAGAGTGAATGGGTGTGAATGGGTAGGTGTGACCTGCGGTGTAAAGCAGCTTTGAGTAGTCAAAGACTAGAAAAGCGCTATATAAGCTCAAGTCCATTTAAAGGTAATTTGTAACTCGTCATATTAAAGTAAAAGGGAATTAATCTGTATTTTTTTTAAAGTGGAAGCATTACACCTCCTGAGTAACTTTACTAACACTGGTAGCATGAGAAAACAGAGACTCATAATTGATTTTCTCTTGTATAAATAGCATGAGAGAGGACCCAGACTGGCACTAGCACTTTCTGGTCTGATAAAAAATACTCATGTTGGAGGCCTGAAGTATTATTTAAAATTTTATCCCAGTCATTAAAACTTATGAATCAGATATTTGCTGTGCTACATGCAGCCTTTTCAACACCTGAGTGTATCTGAAAAAAGTACAACTATGACCTCTGACCTGATATAGTTCAGGCTGGTTGTGTAATGATGAGGGGAAACAGTCACCAGATCTCAATATAGTAGAGCTCCTTTGGGATGTATGAAGCAGAAGATTTGCATCAACGATGTACAGCTGACAAATCTGCAGAAACGGCTCTTGTGTCAATAAGTTGACGTGTTTTTGTCAGCCAACACAGAAGTTAGCATCATGCTGGTTCAGTGCTGGTTTCAGTTTTTTCACTTCTTATAAAATTATATTAAATTTAGATGTTCTGCTCTTTATGATAATTTCAACAAACAAACCTTTTTATGATGTTTCAAGCTTCAACGTGACTATCAAGAGTGAAAAGCTATTAGCATGCTAGGCTACAATGAAACAACAAAACTGCAGTTAGAAGCAACTACAACATTTCCAATGTATAACACCATATTGTGACCTCTTTTTGAGAGTTTAGCAAAAAAAAAAAAAAAAAGAGTCACTACCAAGATAGTCCTCATGGCTGTTGTGATAGTAAATGGATTATTTATTGTAAAAAAACTAAAAACAAACAAAAGTGCCTGCCTTTGGGTCTCCGGCCATTATTGTAGTACTTGTTAGCAGTTAGTTAGCAGTCATCTGTTTAAACACACAAGAACAGTTTCAGATTCAAAGGAGACAACCTAAAACACCATTTTTCCTCTAAACATTAAAATCCCATGTGCATGTGTTCACCATTTACCTTATTTCAAGCATTTATCGGAAACCAGTGCTCTAAATTTCATTTACTCTGAAGTGCTAAATGCTAACTCATTTTTAGACTTCAGGAGTGATTTCAAGATTTTACAGACTGCCTTTTTGAACCCACTTTTTCTCCCGGCTTCATCTCAGACCTTTAATACCATGACAGCCAACACATATGTTGAGATCCTGACCGAGATCTTCTGGTCGTTCCTCACTGCAGACTGAATACTGAGGAGGACGGGGCATTTTCAGGAAGGGGGCCCCAAATTCGTGGAACAATCCACCCCAGGAGATCAGGTCAGTAATCTCTTTTATAACCATAAAAATGTTAATCAGTGATCTTTTTTCTGGTATTATTGCTGTTAGGATGTCCTTAAAATAATTTATGTCTTTTAGAGTTTTTTTAAGGTGATTTCTATATTTCAAAGTTTTGTATTGCTTAATTTTTCTTTGCTAGTGATTTTACAACCTACTGTATGTGTTGTATGTTTTATTGGCCATAATGATTGCTGTCCTTGTAAAGACATGGCAGATTTATTTGTATTGCACCTTCCAGTAACAGGCCAATAAAGTACTTCACATAAAACATCAGAACACAAAAAAGAAGGAAAAGGAAAGACACAGTAGAAAAAAACAGGAATTAAAGATAAAAAGAAAGAAAGGTTTGAATGTAGAATAAATGTTTTTGATTAAAATGCAGGTCAAATCATGTTTAAATGGCACAGTGCATTTAATTGATTGAATATTAAGTCAAATATATAAAATAAAAGACAGATGGAAACTGGAAAATATAGTCTAATAAAAAAGCTGTTGTAACAAAGGAGATTTAAATCTTGATTTAAAATAGCCAACAGTTTCAGCAGACCTGGGGTCTTTTTTTGTTGTTTGTTTGTTTGTTCTAGATATCTGGAGCACAGAAACTAAGAGCTGCTCCTCCATATTTGGTTCTTAAAGAAGGTCACTGGTGTATTTGGGCCCGAAACCAATCAGAGCTTTAAAAACTAAAGGGAGTATTTTCAAATGGATTCTCTGAGAGACAGGGAGCCAGTTAAGTGTACAAACCTGAGAACTGGACTGATGTGCTTTTTGGGTCCTAGTGAGGACTTAAGCAGGAGGGTTCTGGATCAGCTGCAGCTGTTTGATAGATCTGAACAGTAACTTACTGATTTTCAAAATGTGTCATAAATACAATTTATTATTGCTATTATTATTCATAGTAGTAGTAGGTCACTACGGTGGTGCCACAGGTAGTGCACTTGCCTCAGAGCTACAAGGTCGTCGGTTGCATCCCTCAGGGACTCTCTATGTGCAGTTTGCATGTTCTCCCTGTGCATGCATGGGTTCTCTCGGGACACTCCGGCTTCCACCCACAGACTGACATCATGCTCATTAGGTTGACTGGTGACTCTAATTGCTCTAAGGTATGAATGGGAGCATGAATGGTTTTCTGTCTTTCTATGTGGCCCTGCGATTGGCTGGCGATCGGTTCAGGGTGTGCCCCGTCCCTTGCCAAGTGTCGACCTGGACAGGGTCCAACCTCTGCGACTCTAAAAAGCATAAGCCGAACAGATAGTGGATGTATGACTACGAGCAAGGTGTACCTAATAAAGGGGCCAGTGATTTAGTGTTTTTGAGGGGCAGAAGGTTGTTTTTCTGTGTAGAGCTGCACATAAAAAAAGAATGGTACTGGAGAAAAGGTGATTTTCTCTGTTACATTTATATTTAAATTAGAAATCAGATTTTTTTCACTTTCCATACTTTTCATTTTGATCAATTCTGCAAACCAAAATCTGTCTTAATATTTCCTAACTTAAATTGACATATACTTCTTGTATGAACAAACAGATAATAAAGAAGAGTCCTCTGGTTTGAGTTGCGTGAAAAATGTACTTTATCATCTTTAATGTTGAAAGACAGCAGGACCAACAGCAGAGACAGCTGCACAGTGTTAATCATTGACATGGCACGAGCGAGGAAGCAGCTACTCTCAAATAAAAACACACAAAGAAAGTAAACTACATTTTTAACATGATATTAGAAACACTGGCATAAGAAATCATTAAAAAGTTTATTACAACAATAAAAAAGGTGATACTAAGAGAAAGTGTTAAAAGGGTAAAGTACAAATTATACAAAAAGTTAAAACAATTACAAATAAATTACTATCAAATATATATTTATATAGTACATGTATGAAATTATGAGTCATGAAATGTGGTTGTACCAAATATAATCAACAGAAACAGTTGAAATCATCTTAGTTTAAGGTTGACAGAGCAGTTGTTAGCTTAGAAAAGTGATCTGTTCAGTCTAAAAGGATGAGCGAGAACAATTCAAACACACCTCCTTTTTTAGGCAGACATTTTCAACAACATGCGCACAATGATCCAAAACTAGTCAGCACCAGAACATCATTATGAGCATCTTAGACATCACATGACAGCGACATGCAGATAAGTTATGTTCACATACATAAATTCCTTCATCACAGAGGTCTTTATTCTTAAATGTTCAAACATGAGGCCTTTGCACACCGAGGAATACGTCTGAAAACATGAAGACAATTCTGCTGTGTTGAACTAGTTTTCACACAGACTCTGAAACTTTTGTTTATTGCTTATAATTTCTCAACAGTTTTTTTGTGTTATCTTTTCGAGCGGCATCCCCCAGTGTCAAGAAATGACAGCAATATCAAACCTACAAGAACCCTGGAGTTCTCAGTGTGTCTACTTGAGGTTGTCTTCACAGTTTGAAGTGGGGTTGCTCAAGGTCATTACATTAGTAAATACAACTGCCAGTAAAGCAAATGGTCAGCTCTGCTTTTATGAGAAGATATCGGTCTCCACAAGACATTTTGATTTGTGAGTATGAAAGGACATCTTTATGAACCACTGTACACAGAGGAAAATGTTTGTAGATGGAGTCACGGGTGGATGGATGGAAAAACTGTTGTGAAAACTGAGGAGCAGGACAGATCACACGTTACATGGTTGTGGTGCAGATGCATGAACTGTGAGCCCATGTCCAAGAACCCAGAGGCCCATCACTGTCACAAAGTGTGACTTGGTCACAACACTTTTCTTGGACCTCTCTGATCCTGATGGTAAATTAGGCACCACAAACATGATGCCCTGTCGCTGCAGAAGGAGAATCCTGATGTTCATACTCAAAACAACAAACCAAAGTTGGCGAAGGTCCATGCCAAAGAATGGAAATCTGTACCGTGACCATTTGTTAAGCCTGTTTTTACATCCAGGATAAAAACAGGAGCTGTCCTTCTTCTTAATATTCATGAGAGTTAGATTTATATCAGTTTATGACTTGACTCATACCAGTAACATATGAATCAAGTAACATACCAACATACTTTTTTAAAAGTAGTTTTACTCTTAAAGAGGGATAAGAATGAGGCATTTAGTGGCACCATTAACTGCTATTTAACTCTTAGCTTCATGGCTAACCAGTTGGTTTATAGGCAATCATATTTACGATTAACCTTGAGCAACCTTACTTAAAAAAACACACTGACCCTTTAAAATGTAAGTTTTTACAGGTGAAATAAACACAACACTGTCTGGTTGAAAGAATAAGACAATAAAGATGTTGATCTACAGTGCTAGCAATTTTGGCGCCATTGATTGGGTCACAAAATGTTCTTAGGAGTCTATTATTCCAATCTAAAAAATGTGATAACCTTTGTTTGACAACTCAATTTGTCTTTTCATATTCTTTCACTGAGTAGACAAAAAAAAAACTACCTTGTACTCCATTTCTTGAATTCTTGTATGATTTCAAAAAGGTTCTTTTTGCAAAAAAAAAAAGCTCACTGTGCAAAGGCCATCACCCAAAAGTCTCATTAGCAGTTGTTACCCATGTTATTTAAAAACAAATAAAACACTCAAATAAATATTCACACAGTTTTCCTTCACCAAAGTCAAACAAAAACTCAGTAGACATTCACTGAAAAAGTGAACATCTGAGGCTCTGAGATGCCAACACTTAAAATTTCACATTAATTTGATGCACCACTAGAGGGCAGCACAGCTCAACTCTTTCAGTCAAGAGAAAGGTCTACCTCAGTCTTTAAAATCCTCTAAAATCAGGTGTGGATTGACAAAATAACAACATACATTAGGATGGGAACTCCTCGTGCATTTTGGTCCAGTGTTAGCTGTAAACATTCATTGTAGCTGTGATTTCTGCGTGATTGTTTGATCCTAAACTAGAGAAGCTGTTGACCTTGACGACAACCATGTGTGTTCTTCAATATATGGGTATTGGAGTGTGTTCATTGTGTGTTTACAGTACTTGCAAACCAACTTTCAATGAACTGTAATTATGCCTTGTAATATCAGTCATTCTCACCCAGTTTACCTTCACTTTGAGGCTCTTTTAGCCCATTTCTTCATTTGTTTACTTGTAGTTAGCCAAAATCAAAGTATTGGGGACTTAGCCTGACTTTTTAAAAGCATAAAATCCTATTCGGTTAACTTAAATCTAACCAAATTCAGCTTTACAAAGCTGAACTAGCACACCAGAATTAGATGGCTGGAAGCAGTTTATTTTTGAGGGTTAACATCAATCAACCCTTGCACTTTGCCCCAGTCTTGACATCACATACATATTATCTCAACAAACAAGAACTACAAGCATTAGTTGGCAGACACTTCATGTCAGCTGCCTGTGTACATAACTTTAGCCCGAATATGGTAGCAGAGTCCACAACAACCTAAATCATTGTTAGGCTCCGTAAGAGTAAGCTAAATGGGTGTTATTCCATGACTAAAGTAGTTTTCATACCTAGAGCATTTGGGAGAGTTGTTCTGAAACAAGTGGGCGTTCCCTGCACAGCACTTATTGTGTATATATGAACACAACAATCGATCCCTGTTTATGTCCCAACAGTCTTGTCAAGCTCACCTAAAAGAGGTGGTCTCGGCCTGCATCTAATCAGCCCCTCGCGTAGTTTGGTTGCAGTGAGGATACATCAACCCAGCGTCCAGCATAAACAGGTTAAACGGGTTATCTCATCACACTGCTGTAGTACTACAAGCAGCAGCAGTAATAAAAATTGCATTATGGCTACCAAGCAAACAAGCTGACAAAGTACTACTTGCTTGACACCACATCCTAGCTGAATGCAATACTGGTAAACGTTAGCAACAAAATCAGGCTAATTACATTAAAACAATTGTGTCAAAACTGCCTGCAAGCAACACAGGTCAATGCTGACATTATTGGCTCGACGCATCTCTATTTTCCACCCCACTGCCCGTGTCAGTGCTGACAAGGAGAGAGGAATGATTCTGATGAGGTGCAGGAGGGATTTTCTCGGCTTTCTTTTGACTTTTCTCACTCAGCAGTTTGTTTTTCTGTTTAACTTAGCAGAGACAGAGGGGGAGTCATCTGTTTTGGTCAGGGAAATAAGTACTTTCGCTTTCAACACAGAGAGAGAAACTTTGTTTACTTCTTTAGCTCACAGAGAGTTGTGTATTTAAGAGCCCTTGAGACCAACCCCCATCAGTAAAAAGCACTTCACGTCCATTTCTCCTGCGCTAGAGTTAAAGCACTCGATGTCCTGTATACAAGGGGAGGCAAAGGGCATGGGATTAAATTCTACAGATGCAGTGAGGGCAGCAGTTGTGCAATGCTGAGCGATACAACGCGACACAACATCTGATGTTCAGTTATGACATGATGGAGTCAGTTACTGTGCACCGGCACAACATAACATGAAAATAGCAACAGGTTAATATTACTCACCATCTCTATCAAATCATCACAGGACATGACAACATCAACTGAATCAAAACCTTGTTAAGATTTCCTAACTGTAGTCCAGCGGGAGAATTGATCCTGCTGCTTTGTAATTTCCCAGATTACCAATAGTTTCTCTGCAGGTGTTAAAGTGTAATAAGTTACCAGGTTATCAAGTGTCCTTAATGGACAATGGCAGAGTTTGTTTACATTGATATCATAAGAAGTGTCCTGCACTGATACATAAGCTAAGCTGTATAATCTTACATAGGACAGTTAACCTCTTCTATCAATCAGTGATCCTTTTTGTGGGTAGCTTAGCCTGCTAGCATCCATTCCATAATGCAATGAGTTTGACTTGTACTTAGCAATACTGGCTGTGACATAATGACAAAAGGCCAGCTCAGGCTTTTTGTGTGACTTGGCCTGCTTAAAAATCCTGCTGTGCGAAGATGAAAAGATCCAAAAGAAATATTGCATCTCTCTTTCCAGTTGAATCAGAACAAAGCTGTAGGTATGAAAACCGCTTACTTGTTTAAGTGTCATTTTCATGGGATCTAATATGTCACCATTTCCTCATCGAACCTTTAGTCTGGTTACTTAGGGGCCAACAGTATTGACTGTTCAACATCAAATCAGTGGGGCTTCTCTCTTGAGACCTCAGCAGCTGAGCACAAATATGAACAATGTTTGAGATAGTCCAATGTTCAAGATGCTTCACCACACTGGTTTTCACTGGTTAACGGACTGTTCCAAAAAATAGGCCAAATTCTTAACCTGTCATCTGAAGGGTTAATGTTTGACACTGCCTGCTGACCTGGGATCCAACCTGATCTGACTTTGATTAACAACATCTTCTGCCAAGGCCATAACAAAAAAAATAAAAATAAAATGCAAACTAATGATCAGGCTGCCAATAATGTGAGATCTAGACAACAGACAACTATCCAGCTAGTGTTAAAGGATTTAAGGATGTATCATGATTGTTAGTGATCTGCTGGTCATTGAGTTTACTGTCTGAAGATAAAATGAAGTAAATGCATCTTATAAGTATAAAAGTATGGCTGTGAGTGATTTGTATGGCATGCAAGGCAAACTGAACTACAACATAAATGGGAATGTTTTTGGTACATTTTGCACAAGAGTGAGTTTAGTCACCTCTTAGCACAAAATGCTTTTACAAAAAATGTCAAAAGTGAAAATAAACAACACCTAAATTGTTCTGAACAAAGAAATTCTCCAGTTCACATGATCCTAATCTGCACTGAAACTCTTCAATGCAAAGTGTTGAAATTTTATCCCAAAAGACCAAATTTCAAAAGCACAGCATCAGCACCAGAATAAGCAGACTACCACATTGGCACTTTGTTTTTCCTCACAGATGAAACCATTGGTGACCTTGTTTTTTCTGAATGGACACTGAGTCAAAACGGAGAGTCAGCAGCATCGTCAGAAGTGTCGAGAGGTCTAAAGGTCTGGGTGTCAAAAATCAAAGTTTCTCACAGTTCACAGGACTGACTCGATAGCCTCCGGCGTGGCTCCTAAGGCTTTGCTTTGATGCGTGACGAGCGGCGAGGTCTCCTCCTCCGCCTGGACGTTGGCCAATGCTTCCACCCGTACCTCGGCCAGCTCCTCGTCCTGCTGCTCCAGCTGCTGCAGCTTCTTCATCTCCTGCTGGTTGATGTGGTGGAGGATCCCTGCTCCCAGAGCATCACCCTCCACATTCACCACAGTGGTGGTACGATCACTGTATGAAAAAAGGGCATTTGGGACAGAGATAAGCAGGGATGGGGACTGATCCACCTTAACTTTATATAAGCCCCTGTAAAACTTAGAGATGTACTTTATAAGCTGGCCAAACAGTGTGTCAGAAAAAATCTACAACAGATTGAAAACTTGGTTAGACTAGTTCTTAATATTTTCCTTACACTTCTCCAAGATAAAATCTCTACAGAAGCCAGTAAATCTCAGAAAATGTAATATTTCCTTAAGGCATCAGATATCAGTAAAGCTTGCTTGTTTACTCCCATCTTGTGTTTTTCTCTTTTGGAAAAAATTAGGGGACTGGGGGATTACTTTTCATTTACTTATTTATATAGGGTTTTCATGATTATTGCCATCATTACTGTTTCATTTTTATTATTATATTGTGTTCATATGTATAATGAGATTATCTCTAAACTCTTTTCATAGGAATACTTTTAAGAATTTGAATATTTGTCTATCCAGTACATTTGTTTGTATGATTAATGATGTTTTTATTTTGTATTGTGATTTGAATGCATTTTTCTTGTTCTGTAAAGCACTTTGAATTGCCTTGTGTATGAATTGTGCTCTACAAATAAACTTGCCTTGCCTTTCATTCCTCAATGAACATTGTCTCTGTATGTCAATCATAAGAAAAGTCTATGGATAAAAATATAAGTATATACTTGACGGACACATCCCTAGTCCTAATTATGAGCTCAGTCTAAACTGAAATACAGTGACCAGCCACTAGTGGTCACTGTAGCTCCAGTGTAGCTCTGCTATATTGCTCTACAACCCAGCTGTAAACAAAGCACACTGAACAGAAAGCACTGATAGCACTTCATATATGAGCAGTTTTGGAAGGTTTCATGTTTCATGATTTGCATGTGTTCTTGAAATATCCTTTATCAGCCAAAGTCAAAGTTGGAATGCTACTAACAGCAATAACCAAATCAATACGATTTTTTTTACAACCATACAGTACGTTGATTAAATGCATTCTAATTTAAAATCAATGCTATGAGGCATGTAGCTCATGTTCCTCTTGCATGGATTGATATATTTTTGTTCACCAGTGATTTGACAAAATGATGAGACTTGGGTAGTTTTCGCATCTAAATGAAATAAAGAAAAAGATTTAGCCAGAGCCATTGCATTCTGCAAGGACTTGTAATGTTAACCTGTTAAGAGAATCAAAAAGTGATAGCAATGCTAATGTTAGCTGCTCTGCTTTCATAATGTCAGTGAAACCTGTTTGCTGAAGTGCTCTTGTATTTGGCCAAATTAAAGCCACAATGCATGGCTTTTCCATTAGCTTGCCTTTTTTTTCCTTGTTTGGCCTTTATGGCTTTTACACCCACTGTGAACTAAACGCTGATTCAACCTGCAGTGAACAGAGATCAACTGTTTAATAGCAGACCAGAGTTCAGTTCTGTGGTCTGCAACAGAGCTTTCATACCATCCCAAATTAACAAAGCTTTCCAAAAAAAAGCCAGCCAGATTATGTTTGGTAGAAAACAGATGTGCCAGGTGTAAGAGCAACCTTAATGTTACATTACATGACCAACAATACCTGATATCAGTGTCTAAAAGCTAAAATCTTTCTGTTTTCCTTGGTTTATAACAAATGAAACCTGGTTCCAATGAAGCTGGGATTCTCCATCCCTACAGATAAGGTTAATCACTTCAGGAAAACATGAAAACCAGACTAGTTTATTAATTCAGACCTGAATTTATGAGTGATCATTTTCCACCTGCTGCTCGTTATTCTCCCCATCAACAATTTCATTTCTTTTTGGAAACCTGTTTCTTCTTCTAATTTTCTTGTAGGTTGTTATATTTATCTGTTATGATCCTGGCATAGCCTGTTCTGGTTTTAGTGTGGTGCAGTCTCCTCTGTTTTCAGAAATGCCCATGAGAAACATCAACTGGACTTTGAAGAGTCATTTTTTGGGGGTTTTTTTGGTATTATAGTCGTACCCAAACATAGGCTGATCCACTCCTGCCTTCAGGTATTAGTCTGATCCTGACGCAGATCACTATGCTGAGAAAGGCCGATAACCTTGTCTTAGATGTAAGAGTACTTTGTTCAAAGACAAGTGAAAGATGGCTTTTCCAGATTCTTCCACCATCTGAGACCAGACCAATCATTTCTGACAAAGAATTAGGGCTCAAAACATCACATTTGTGGTGAATATCCTATAACACCGACTTTGAAGGAGCCTCTTGTGGGTAGACATGGCTTTCTTTTTGTCAGTTATGTCATCTAGCACTCTGTACTTATATTTTGGATGTGTGTTTGGTTTTCCTCATTTTCTGTTTGACCACCTGGGACCTGTCTCACTGAACAAAAATGCTTGGTCAGATGTAAAGCTTGTGTGCATTTAGACTATGCCATTTATTAACCAGCCCCTGTGTGTATTTCCCTTCGCCCCTCTCCTCATTGGCACACCAGTTGGGAAACCCTGGTCTTGTTTTGCTTCCTGTAATGTTGGCAGCCTCTAAAGTTGTGATCAGAAGGACTGTGTGCGCAGTTTCTGACAGAAGAGTCAGCGGGTTCAGGGCTTTACTCACACAATCCAGTCGACAGCCAGCATGAGGGACAGGTCGTTGGTTGGCAGGCCAATGGCCTCCAGAATGATGGCGATGGTGATGATGCCACCAGCTGGGATACCTGCTGCTCCTACACTTGAGGCTGTAGCTGTGACCCTAGAGTCAATCATATGTATTTGTTGGCAATTAATGAGCAAATAATTCCAGCTAAATGATTTCAGATATCCTGTGAACCTACAGGATGGTGAAGATCTGCCCGGCGTTCAGCTCAGCATTGTTCAGCTGGGCGATGAAGACAGCAGCGATGCACTGGAAAATGGCCGCCCCATCCATGTTAACAGTGGCACCAATGGGAAGGATGAAGCGGCTGATCCGTTTGTCCACACCGTTGTTCTCCTCCACACATTTTATCATCGATGGAAGAGTTGCTGAGCTGGTGAGGAGGAGAGGAAGTCTGTTAAACCTTTGGCAGCAGGGTGCAAGGAACCATAGCAGTCTTGTCACAAGCCCCATGCACAGAGGCTAGTCGTAAAAGTGAGATGAACCCCAAACATGTACCATCATTCTACCCCCACATAGTTCGTTGTAAGTCTGCACTGGATAGTTATGACATTTTTTGGCAATTATAAAATACTCAGGAGTGGCACAGATAGAGAGATGTTTTCGCTGATTCAGCAGGAATAAAGGAATGCCGTGCCCTACTCCTAACACCTTCGTAGAACTGAAATATTGCAAGCACACTGATTGGCTTTAAAGATAGCTTAAAATGTATGATGTGACTAAGACTTTATTAACAGTCCATCATTATACAAAATGCTAATCCCTCAAGTTCCTTGTCTGTGAATAAAACAACTGATGTGGAAAACAAATAATGTGGCGCGATTCTGTCAGAGCTGGATGAGAGGAAAGTTCATGCAGTTTAGAGGGATTTCCCGCTACTGATCAAGAGTATACCCAGTAAAGTTCATGGAAAGCTGCCAGTTTCTGACCTCTTTTTTGTTTACAAATTGAATAGTAAATCCAACGAGAGCAAAGGTCAGGATGTTCACACTTGTGTCATTTGTATACAGCTCAGACAATGTTTTCAAGAGCAGAATCTTATGATGGGTCCAGACCTGAAGGAAGGAGCTGTTATAAGTGAACTGCAACTTTTTCAGTAATAAATGTAGATTTTTAAATTCCTAAAAATGTGGATCCCCATTTCTCATTGAGCAGAATGGTGTGGGCCTTGATCAGGGATGGAGATACTTAGTTTTGACACTGATACCCATATTAATACTTCTTAACAATCTGAATGCTGAAAGCAGACACTTTTCTATTCTCTGGTGAGAAGTTTAGACCGACAAACATTTCTTGTTAAACTGGTAGAAAGTCAGTAAAGTTTGTGTTAGTAAAGGTAATAAAGGTCCTTGGAGACCAGGAAAGTTAACAACCAGTGCTAAAAAAACAGAGATTTAAATTATGTGACTTCATCAATCAAATTTCTGTCTTTAAGTGTAAGAATTTGCTTTCGGGTGTTTACCTGGAGCAGGTGGCGAAGGCAGTGGTGAACGGCGTGATGAGTCCTGACAGGAAACTGAAGGGGTTCTTGCGAGTGAAACCGAAGTAGATGAGGGGCAGGACAATGCCTCCATGGATAATATGGCCCAGGATTGAAGCAAATATATATTTGCCCAGACTTGTAACCAGAAGAACCACATCCACCATCTCCACAATCTTACTGCCCACCAGAAACATGATGCCAAATGGGATATACCTGAAAAACATACGAGGTAAGATCTCACCAGGAATTCAAGCTCCAATTTGACATTTAAAAAGTGTCCTGTGCAAATAAGTATTAACAAACTGGCTTTAATCTCGATAACATACCTAAAAATGTACAAGTACTCTGCTGTTAATGTATCAAAAACCCACTGCACTCACCACATGATCCAGGACACCAGCACCATGGTGGCCTCATTGAAAGCATTGAAGAAACGAATGAGCTCTTCCCCCTCATCTCCCAGTTTCCTCAGAGCCACTCCAAACACCATGGCAAACAGCACCAGGCCCAGGATGTTCATACCATCTGTCTCTGTACCAATGGGCACCTGAAATAGACATAACAGTCGGAATAATAAGCACCAAACACAGTTCAGGTTTCATGGGAGAAAGACCTGTGTGAGCACACCTTTGACATATTCATGAATAGAAACAGAGGGAGACTTGAAGTTTGGATTTGGTTAATTGAGACTGTCTTATTTATACATTTTCCGTCATAGTGGTAATCTGTGTCAGCCGTGACATCACTCGAAGAATTATGCCCAAACAGTGTCATGGCTAGCTAGATAGCAAAGCTTGGAAGTTTGGCATTTTAGTAAAACAAAAGAGAAGAATGTACAATAAAAATCTGCAAGGCAGAACTTGCCTTCCATGGCAGTACGACGGTGAATCATGAGCACCTGAAAATTAAGCATGCTGAGGCCGATTCAATTTCATCAGTAAGCTTGGTAAGCTAATTGGCTAGTTAATTGCTAACATTAGCATCAACAGTGATGTCTTACTCATAGCTGTAAACGTTAACATCAACAATGGTGATTTCATTAGCCTTAGAACAGGTTATGTGTTTGCTGTACATTATAACAGCTGAAAGTTCATTAAAAGTTGAATGAACTACCATCGTAATTGTCTTTATTTTTAGCTGGCATATACCCTAAAACACCACAAGTAGGAAGCTAATGATGGTTATACAAGTGCAGCTCGTTGCTGGTACGGCAAGCTACAATTTCAATCATGCATGATCCCATTAGTCAACTAATCACAAAAAATAATCAGTGACTAGTAGATAATTAAAATTATCGTTTGTGGCAGCCTTATATGATACAATGTAGTTGATCTGATCCAAAGGTCTAAGCCAAAACTGAGCTCTCTCTGCAGAGGTAGGCCCAATCAGCATCCATTAACGACAGAGAGGATTACACATTGGAAAGTGTAACAACAGGAAGAAGTATCTACAAGTCTGCAGGCAATGGCTGTTTATACACAGATTAGCACAAATGCTACCTGCTTTAGTTGTGCTTTTACAACAACTTGACAACACTTCTCCATAAAAGTCAGAACACTGCACTACAAGCATTTCAACAAAGTGAGCTGGGAAACATTTATTGTCCTATGCTCAGGCCTGCAAAGATTCGTTTACCCTCAGGACCTATGGTAAAGATTTTGCCATCTTTGTAGCTGTTGTGCCTGTTTTGTCTTCATCTAAAACTGTTTATCAGACATGACGTTCTCACTGATGACTTCCACCTTTAATGACATGATTTTTAGCTGATCGTACAATGTGTAGTGTCATCAATCCTTTGCTTTTTGTGTATAGAACTCAGAGTGGAACTGCCCCACACTGAACTCTTCTACAGACTGCTTTGAAACTCTGAAACTGTTCCTCTCTCTTGCAAGACAGAATGCATTAATGACATGAGGTACTTATTATAATTATTATGACAACATGAGGTAGTGATATTGACAACATGAGGTAGTGATATTAGCCTTTGTTCAGGACCCTTACTGCTGTTGGGTAGAAACTGTCTCTACCGGTTTGTCCTTGCAGTGATTGACCTGCACCGCCTACCTGACGGTAACAGACATATGGCGTCCAGGGTGAGAGGGGTCCTGGGTTATTTTTCCTGCCTTTCGGAGGCAGCGGGAATGGTGCAGTTCTTCCAGTGTGAGGAGAGGGCAGTCGGTGATGTTTTGGGCCGTGTTGATGATCCTTTGCAGTGACGTCCCCGTTGATGAACAGAGGTGGAATGTCTGTTTTAGTCCTCCGAAAGTTGATGATCAGCTCCTTGTTACCTCTGCACCACCCAGTCAGACTCATCCCCCCCAGAGACGAGCCCCAGTACTGTGGTGTAGTTGGCGAACTTGATGATGGTGTTACTGGGGTGTGCAGAGGTACAGTCCAATGTGTAGGGGGTGTAGAGCAGAGGGCTCAGCACACAGCCCTGGGAGGAGCCGATGCTGAGGTTGATGGTCCTGGATGTGTGGTCTCCCACCTTCACCCTCTGCCTGCAGTCTACAGGAAGCTGTAGATCCACATGCAGATGGAGTATGGAAGTCCAAGGTCTCCCAGTTTGCCAACCAGATTGTGAGGAAGGATGGTGTTAAACGCCGAGCTGTAGTCCACAAAGAGCATCTGTGTGTAGGTCCCCTGCTACTCCAGGTGGGACAGTGACACGTGGAGCTCTGTGGCTACAGCATCCTCCATCGATCTGTTGGTCCTGTAGGCAAACTGGTGGGGATTGAGACTTCCGGGGAGGAGTGAGGTGATTTGACCCCGTACCAGTTTCTCAAAGCACTTCGTCACCACTGGAGTGAGAGCTTCTGGCCAGTAGTCATTGAGGCTGTACATGTGTTGCTTCTTGGGCAGGGGGACGATGGTGGAGGACTTCAGGCAGGGTGGAACGATGGACTGGGACAGGGACCGGTTGAAGATTCTGGTGAACACTCCAGCCAGTTGGTCAGCGCAGTCCTTCAGGACCCATCCAGGGACACCGTCGGGTCTAGCCGCCTTACATGGGTAGAGTCAGATTAGAGTCAGATCCATGTAGGGGTTGATGTAAAACTCCTCACAGAAAGGTCCTGATACAGAGATCCAGCCAGCATGCTTCTGGCTAGGAGGCACGTGCACTACGTGCTGTGTCACACTTTCTTTGGGCTGCTGCCCAGATGGACTAGTGAAGCATGTCCTGTACTTGTCAAACTGTTCTTGCATGCCAGGTTAGGCCAAGATGGCACCAAAGGTTAAGCCTAGAAGATCTTAAAAGTAACTGATATATTTCCTTAAGGAACCATCAATGCCTGCACAAAATAAAAAAAACTTAAAGGGAATCCATCCTGAAATAACCACCAAGTTCCATAATTTACCAGAAATAATATAAAAAAATATAATCATCGGGATCAGAGTGGGATCACTGAAGATATACACAGAGACTAATGTTAGGAAGAGGAAGTGTTTGTGCAGTGTAATAATGAAAACTTTAAATTGCTGGCCAGACCAGACATGGTGCTAACATCTGCTTCTGCTAAGCAAGTCCTCTTAGTGGAGCTAACAGTCTCTGAGAGGGCGGTATGGAAGAGGCTAATGAGCACAAGCGGCTCAAATACCACAAGCTTTTATACGAATGTCGGAAGAGTGGCTGGAAAGAGCCAATGGAGGTGGGATGTTGAGGCTTCGCTGCTCGCTCCCTGTGTAAAATCTGCATCACTGGAGCTGCAAAGACAAAAGCCATCAAATCCACCACAGATGCTGCAGAGAGAGCCTTTTGGGTAGATTTGGATCAAATCTCCAAAAAGTGGGATAACGCTGCTGGGACACAAGTCAGGGACTGATTACCCCTGGATGGGTCGCCTGAGGGAGGTTGTCTGATGTTGCGAGACTCGAAACATTCTGCGATCTCAGGAAACCTTAATAATGATGCGTCCCAGGGCATCCAGAGATGTATCTATACAACTTTCATTGGACACATTTTTGCGTGGTATAACCTCAATTAAAGTATTTCTCTCAACTATCTTTTTTTTAAGTCAAATTGTTCTCATTTCTCAACCTAAGTTTGCAAAATCTAACACAGTTGTGTTGAGGTCAGGCATGGTTGGACACGCTTTGTATAAAGACTGGTACCTTTAGGGTAATGGTTTTAAACAGCAGTAAAGAATTGGGCTTTTAGTGTGTACTTTAGTCGGCCTTATACCCGTTATTGTATTCATTTTAAGAAGAATCATACGTTTGAGCCGAAACTTAAAATTCCAGAGCAGACAGTTACCATACCTGCTGTTAGAACATCCCAGTCCAAAACAAGTATTATGGTGTTTAAACCAAAAGTTCTTCCCAGGCTGAAGATAATGTGCTGTTTTACTTTCAGACAAGGCTGTTTTAACTGGTTAATGAAGTACTTCATGTCATTTTAGACCAGGGCCTCATTCTCATCCTTTCATTATGGAGATTGGACCTTGAAAAAGCATATACTGTATGGTCAGCGGTAGTGGTGTCGGCACCTTGCTCGACAGCATGTGTATACATGGGTTTGTAGATCTGGAGGCAGTTAAGGGATTCAGTGAACTGGATGATGGATAATGAATAAGGACAGGAACAAATCCTCAGCTCAATCCTCCTCCATTGTCCTGAGCACTCCCACCAGCTTCAGCTGAGGCTTCTGTCCACCATAACCCTACTACAAAACACAAATACCATGGACCAGTGCCAGGAGCAGATCCTGCAAATGTTCTCTGATACCGGGTCAGTGGGTATGATCTATAGTCACAGGGGTAAAGGAGGTGGATTTACCGGAGTATGAATACATGCACAAAAATAACATTGCCAGATCATACAGACAGCTGGTTCGGAAGAAGTAGAGCTGGGCAGGACCAAAAATAATATTTTTATGATTCTTAAGCTGACTGGCCATATATGATGCATATCTCAGCCAAAAGACAGTATAGAAATGACAAATCTTTGTAACAATACAAAAATTAGGATAATCCAAGTAAAACAATTGAACATTTTTTACCTGTGTGATGTCACAGCAAAAAATAAATAAAACTGTCCCAATGGGGAAAATTTCTAAACTCTTGCTTGTCAATGAAAGCTTTAAAAGAGAGAAGAATTTGGCTGAGTATAATTACAGTTTCATATCTGGCCCATGAAAGCACTGAACGTTTTTGAGTTTTGTAGGCAATGTGCTGCAACGTCTTCTGTACGAGATTGAGTAACCTGGCACACCGGGACATTCAATATATTTCACTTGTCCATCTAAGAAAGAGCCTATTGAGAGTTTTTGTGGAGGGCAGAACATTTCAAGTATATCCAGCAGTTGAGTGTATGATCATTCTGTTGATCACATTTATTCCAGGCCAATCAGGTAATTTAGTAGATGGACACTACTGGCCTACAGAACATTAACCACTAAATCAAACATGTCAGAAGTGGAGTGAAAACATTCGTACTGTAGAGAAGTCTGTAGTGCTGGTACTTGTTTTTCATTTACTAAATGAAAAGGCGGTCCAGATTTAATAAAACCGTTACTGAAGCTGTTAGCATTTATGCTAATCTGCACAAGCAGTCACTTCCTGCTGTTTCCTCGCTCATAGCTCCCACCTCTTCCTGCTCTAGGACTCTGATTTGGCTGTACAAAGAGGGCTCTGTCTGAATACAGACAATGAATCAGGTCGATCCAGCTGCTGTGCAAGGTTATTGATAGAGGACTTGTATGGCATATGGACTACAAAAGGGCTATATTACCTTAAGTTTATTTATTCTTCTTTACAGACAGATTATTTGCTAAAGTTTGAGTGTATGTACTGAAAGTATTTTTTACATATACAAGCTCAGTACTGGTGTTGGATTTGAGTGTTTTCCATGCTCACCGTCATTTCAAAAAGGCTATCTAAGCGTGGCAATGACCATGCACCCATATTGGTCATTTGCACATTTGATAATAAACAAGGGTCATCATGCTTGTTTAACCCAAAATAAACATTTGACTTACCCTTTTCAAACTGAATGATTTGTCTCAAGTACATGCATGAGTCCATGGTGGACAAACCCTAAAGACTTGGTCGAACGTTGAACATTTTATTACAATGATAATATTTCCGTCACTTTTTCTGACAGACTCAACAGTGTTCTGTGAATCTGCAGCCATCTCTGGCATGACAGTGTTTGTTTCCTGTGTGGACAAACTCATTATCGTCCCCTGGGGCCCAATAGATATTTGGCGGGTCAAACTGACCTGTCTGCTTGCCAACGGTCCTCAAAGACTGAAAGCTTTCAATACCACAAAACCAGCAATGATTGCATCAGTCTTTTTGTATTATTGTTTTAGACTCACACTGAGGGAGATTTAACATTTCCTCTGAAGTCCCTCTATGTAATGCATTATGATCTCATTATAAGCAAATTAATCATATGTTTTATTGTGTTACTGCTCTTGTAATGCTGTATAATCACAGTAAATAAGCACTTGCTGTTTTGACAATAGTGAAACTATGATGCTTTAAAATGATAATTTGAAGTGATTATGATACAGTGTTTGTAATGGGTAATAACACTAGGGTGTGATACTACACTAATAGCTATATCCATCTATACAACTAATCCCTTTCAAGGTGGTGGGGGGCTGGACCTTGGGTGAGAGGTGGGGTACATACTGAACCGATCACCAGTAAATCACAGGGCCACATAGAGAGACAGACAAGCATTCACACTCACACTCATAACTAAGGGCAATTTACAGTCACCAGTTAACCTAATGAGCATGTTTTTGGTCTGTGGGAGAAAGCCAGAGTACCCAGAGAGAACCCACGCTGCAAGGGAAGAACATGCAAACTTCACACTGAAAGGCCCTGTGCGACTCGGGGATCAAACCAGGGACTTTCTTGCTGTGAGGCACATGCTCTACCTGCTGCACTACCGTGCTGCACTATATATATTATATAATATTATAGCATGTTACATTATATTATTTTACATTATATTATATTGTATTGTATTGTATTATGATATGTTTTGCTATGTTATGTTATGTTATGTTATGTTATGTTATGTTATGTTATGTTATATTATATTGTATTATTTTGTGATTATTATCATAGTCAATTATCATGATTGTGGCGGCACGGTGGCGCAGCTGGTAGAGCGCGTGCCTCACAGCAAGAAGGTTCCCGGTTCGATTCCAGGTCGGGAGGGCCTTTCTGTGTGAAGTTTGCATGTTCTTCCCGTGCTTGCGTGGGTTCTCTCCGGGTACTCTGGCTTCCTCGCACAGACCAAAAACCATGCTCATTAGGTTAATTGGTAACTCTAAATTGTCCTTAGGTATGAGTGTGAGCGTGAATGGTTGTCTGTCTCTCTATGTGGCCCTGCGATTGACTGGCGATCGGTTCAGGGTGTACCCCGCCTCTCGTCCGATGATAGCTGGGATAGGCTCCAGCCCCCCGCAACCTCGAAAGGGATAGCCGGGTATAGAAAATGAAAATGAATCATGATTGTACAGCATTATAATATCTACTAAATATGCTTATAATCTGTTTATAGCGCATCATTAAGAGGGGCCTAATAGAAAGTGTTACACACATTTTCCTTTAAAACAAATACGTATTCTTTATGAATGGTCACTTGGACGAGGCAAATATTCATCCCTGACACATTTGCATGAAGAAAAAAAATATCAAACTCTTACTTCTCACCACATTTCTGAGCACATTCTGATCAATTTAGACTAAAAGCCAACATGACACCCTGAGTCTTTCCAAAATGTCAGCACTCCCTTATCATGCCTGGAACACTTGCCCCAAAGATGTATCATCCATTAACTTCTCACGTGTGTTTATTTAGTGTGTTTGCACCCGTGGGTGAATTACAAACCCACTAAAATCTTTAAAAGTACACATTCTCCAGGTTAAGTTCACCTCCAGGTCACAAATAAGTTGAGTAACTTTAGATTCATGTTCTTTTTAACGCTAATAAAGTTAAAGCTCAACATTTATAAGTGTATGATCATTTTTCTGATGAAGACAGTTTGGGTGACATACCTTTTGATACAGGGTGGTCCCATTGGTGTCATTTCCTACAGCGACCATCTTGTAGTCAGTGGCATACTGAAACAGAGAGAAAAGAAGAACATAATTGACCCAGTCTGATTGTGGTAAATAAAGCTTTTATATGTGAATTCTATAAAGGAAACAGAAGAACAGAATAAGGGCTTAATTATGCTTTCACAGGGATGCATGCAGGGACACGAACTGGAATGGTATCCAGAAGATATGACTACATCACACTCATTTTCCCAACCTCCATTAGTTACCAGTCAACTCTAGGATTGATTTAAAGGGGACATATTATGCAAAATCACTTTTTGAGGGCTTTTGAACAGGTTTTTGGGTATTTGGGAGGAATCCCAGCCCACAAAATGTGATAGTAGACAACAAAGCCTGTATGTAGCTGAATGTAAACTCAAGGTATTTGGCGAAATGTTGAATCTGTGGATATACTGTGGCGTAACAAGCATTTTATTTGCATAAGCCTACCTGTACCTCAATATATCTCCACCCGTGACTTGAAAAATTTCTGTGAAAGGGCCACCAATGTTGATTTCACCTTTAGGGAGAGATCAGCGTACACCATGCCTGGACCCAAAACCTGTGACTACTCAGTTGCTGGCTGTAAGCAACCATATAAATTTTCAAATATAGGCTACCAGCCTCAGAGGACCAGAGGGCTCAGTGGGTTCATTTTGTTTATGAAGGGAATGAGTCAGCTACGGTCCGCTAAAACCTGTAGCTATGTGTGTGCCAGTCACTTCACGTTCGACTGCTTCTCAGCTTCAGTCAGTTCAACACACTGCCAACTACACTTTTCCTGAATCCGGGATCAGTGCCAAATCTGATCAAGGAAATGTGAGTATTTGAATGTGGTGTAGCATTTATTTTGACCATTGCTATGAGCTATTTCCAATAGCAGGCTGAAGTGAATGTTCATCAATGTTCACATTACTGTTTGAAAGTCTGAAGGACTTCAATGTATGAGTATTCTTGCATTTATCAAGAGAAGATTAACCATTAGCTGAATATGATAAGGTCCCCCATCACCCCTTCATTTCTGCTAATGTTAGCCCGGAGGGTAGGCTAAGTTTCAGCTGTGTCTCACTGCAGGGACTAGGCTGAGGTTAGCATGTTGTGTGTTAGCCTGTGATGTTCACGGAAAATGAGTTTTGCTGTTTTCTGGTAACTAACATGCATTTGCAGTTTGTGTGAGCTCAGGAATGTAAGGCACCACATTGCTGGTGCTGCAGTGTGCTCCGCTTCACTTGAGATACGTTGCAGGTCTATCGTTAAGTCCCCATATGTTACTGTGTTGGCAGCGACTATGTTCTGCCCTATTAGAATATTAAGACGACCGCCCTTAAATGCAGCTGTTCTGAACAGTGGGGTTACGTGAGCACAGAAAGAATGCAGCTGCGCTTGATTCATGGGTTTTTTGGACCAAAGCATGTTTAAAATGTTTTATGAAGACATCAAGGATCCATGTTAAACTGCAGAAAACGAGCAAAATAGGTGACCTTTAAAATAATTTCATTAGTTTTAAAAGTCTTACACGGCCAGGCTTCTGCTTATAATCCTGATCCTTTGCTTTTAATGCCCTAAACTGGAGTTTGAAATCATCTGGTAGGACATTTTTGTTGATGTCTGAACCGATACCTTGAACAAAAGATGACCAGTCTTTTGCTGCTCATCTCCAAAGCTTTAAAGGATTTCTGATTGGCTAGTTCTGTGCATTTTTAGTCACTGCTGAAAGTGGGGTTTTTTTATCTGAAGGCATTCTCTTAACTTTTAATAGCTGTTGCTATACTGCTTTCTTGTCTACTTTTACGCATGTTGTTGCTTTTTGTACATTTTTGTCAAACCCTTTGTGTTTAAAGTGTCTGCTTGTGAGGCACCTTGTAAACTCGTTTTTGAAAGGTGCTTAGTATCTTAATTGCTCTTCTGTGTGGTGTTGTAGGGGCCCCTTTTGTATCTTAACTCGAGTTCAGACATTGTTGTTCTAATAAAGAAGTGGACCTGACCCTCAGCATTGCTCTCCCATCTTTGCCTCTCTTATGCAGCCCAAAGGATAAAGGTCTCTAGCATCATGGCAGATTTACGGACTTTAAATGAGGTTGCAGGGTCTTTCAACACATTTGGACATGAAGACATGTAAAGTTAGGGTCTATAGTTGTAGTTTTAATAAGGCAGCCATCCCAATGCTCTAAATCTTTTACTACATTTGTTTAACTGTCTATTTAAGCACTGAGCTGCTTGTGGTTTTGAGTAAATCCCCCCCTCTCTTCTGCTTGTTTTGGTTTAATCCACCTTTGGATTCTTTCCATGGGGCTTTACCACAGTATAGGCCCGCTCGAGGGATAAACTTGTTGACCTGTCAGCACTTTAAAAATCCATTTAGTCTTTTTACTTTCTCCTTCACTGGCTTGAGAGGAAATTTTAAGGCTATTGGTTTCATTATTGACTGAGTGTTCCTGTCTGCTCTTTTCTTTATATGTGTACATGTGCCCGTGTGATTGTCTTTGGTGTGCATAGTCATTTTGCATCCCTGCATCCCCAAATATTGAACTTTCCTGGCTCGTATTTCAGCCTTTAAAGACACCATCATAATTCCAGGAAGAGGAGCGGTGCATGTCTGAAAGCAGCGAGGCGAGGTGGGTTGCTAGGCTGGCTGGAATGGAATGGTCTCACCATGGTAATTGCTGGTAGCCCCGCCGATTGGGACAAGGAAAAGAGGCGTTTGGGTGAGATGGGGAGAGCAGCGGCCTCTATTCTGAGCGTCTCCTCATTAAAAGGCATTATGAGGCTTCTGCCAGGATTTACAGCCGCTGTAAATGAACGCTAAGCGGCGTCCACGCAGTCAGAGGGGAATAAATTCTAATGAAGTCCACTTGAGACGCAGGTGGTGGTGAAAGAAAGACAGACAGTGGTGATAAAATGTGTACGTGGTGGAAAAGTGTGTCTGGCACTCACAGAACGGAAAGCAGCAGCCACCAAGTTTGCAGGGAATAAATTTCTGTGGAAGAAAGAAAGAGAGGAGACAGTTAGATCTTACTGCTGGTTGTTTCATGTAACTGACCCACATTTCTGATGATGTTTAGACCTCAGCTGGCCTCAGAAAATCTGTCAAAACAGTGACGAAGCCTTCTGAAGCTTTAATTGTTCACAGGATCAGTTTGTCATCACGGACTCCATGAACTCTGGCTCCTCTCCCGGGATCTTCTATTAAACCACGATTCCCTTCATTCCCTGACAGAGCAGTATTTCTGGCTCGGATGTGCTGCTTACTTATTCTTCTGTTATAACAAACCACTGAGCTCTAAACCAGGATTACATATTCCTGGAAGTTTCACTGTATTCATTGAATCTTTAGCCTTGTTTGGTCTAAACACTGACATGTTTCATGAAGCAGCAGAGCAAGTGTTGGCATGTTTGTTTTGCTTTCTGTCTGGTTTTAATGAGCCCATAGTTTACCTTAAGTCTGGTTCATATATTCCGTTTTAATGACAGGGGGGTATGTTCACAATCACATAAAAAATAGGTTTTACTTATAAACTATCCCTGATCCACTTGTATTCTCTCTCTATTTAAAGCCACTTTCAAGATGCCTTTATACAGAACAACCACAGCAAAGCTCTGCCATCACTCAACCCTCAGAAATTGTAATTTAATCTGTGAGGGAGTAACATTTGGCTCAGTTTATGTTCTGATGTGGGTTTGTATGCTCAAGAAAACATTACACAGCAGCTCTGTGACTCACTGTGTCCACATGCCCCTCTCTCACCAAAATCACAGCTAATGCACAACATTTAGAGCGGAGGTGAAACATCAACTGCAACGTGAGTGGGGGCATAAGATTCTCTGTTAGAGCTCCCCTTCCCCTTGTGGGACCCGTCTGTTCTGATTTATTCTCCTCTGTGGTAACTGGTCAGTTCAGTGCTGCTCGGCACCATGCTGTCAACAATTCTGCATTTGTTCTAAAGTCTGTATTCTGAACTAGCAGGCTGAAGCTAACAATAAAAGAATTGTAGGACGTCACCCCATACAAAAACTTACAAAATGGAAATGGCTCAAATTGCTGATGTCACACTGGTAGGTTTAGGCTTGCTTGTTTGGTCCTGAAACCTCAGCACCGTGGGGAACAGGGCCTTCAGTCGTTCTGCTCCCCAGCTCTGGAACTCTCTCCCCCTGGACCTCAGAAATCTGACCTCCCTGTCTCTTTTTAAATCCAGACTCAAAACCCACATGTTCTGAACTGCATACCCTTTACCACGAATATTCCACTCTCATCCACTTATCCATTACTGTCTGTTGCATTTTGCTGATTTTACAGTTGTATTGTTGTTGTTTTATCCTGTACAGTGTCCTTGAGTGTTTTGAAAGGCGCTTTTAAATAACATTTATTATTATTATTGAAAATACAACGTTCCTTTGATAAAACAGCTGTTGATTTTAATGGATGACATTCAAGCTCCACCATGCTTTTGGTGGAGTTTTGATTAGGACTGTGATATTATAAACAGCTGTTTAATGTAGTCAAAGTAAAGTTGATCTTGATCTTGGTCTTACAGTCCAGCTTTCTCACTATTTAATACCATCAGGTAAAGTTGTATACGTTTTCTAAAACAATAAGAACTGCACAAGTTAGGACAAAGTTAAAGCCTATATGCACTCTGTATCGTTTGCTTAACTATCACAATCCATATTGTTTGCACATTTTTGAACATTGTCATTGCAGATTGTATGATTTCTCATATCATGCAGTATAAATGCAGCTTGCATCTTTTCAGGCTAAAATATATAAATATATAAAATAATGTCAAATATAATATAAAATATAACCTGGTTTATATTTCTATGCAAAATCTGCCAAAGCTTTACAGTCTTCACTCGTGTGTGCTGGTGTGTCTGCTAGACTCTCTGGGGAGATTCCTTTCTTTATTTGCTTATTTACAGGAAACAATGGCAGCTGAAACTCAGTGTACCATGTAAGAGTTGGAGCTGCAACATTTTGAGCAGAGTGTGATCAAACTTGGATAAATGACAGGTCTGTGTGGTCTGTGTGGTTTTGATAGGCTTTCTCGTCAGCTTTTGCAACCCAAACCTGTGACTTGAGTTAAAAACATCCAGTTAGCACAAAGTCTTAATCTCAACGTTCAATGTCCTTACACTGACATTTTTACCTCTGTCATGGATGTTTTGCTCTTGGTAGTGTTTGTCTGTTTATGAGGAAAATAACTCTAAAGCTCCCAACACATTTCAATGATATATCAAGGGCAGGTCACCAATCTTCTTTAGTCTGATAGCTCCCCAAAACAGTTTAATAGAGGGTTACTTGTTTGACTTAATGCTTCTAAGTAATAACGATGTGAATAATTTGTCTCAAATAATTATTACTACGTGTTTAACAGGCTACATATGACACCATGTGCCCACTTGTACTCAGTCTTTGCAGTAGATTTTACTAATGATTAATTATTCAACCATCTATTAAACTTTATTAGCTGGCACCAGCAGTGATAAAGGTGTGGCATCAGTGCGTAAACATAAACTTTGATCCCATGCAGGTCCTCGTATGAAAGAAAATAGTCTGTTTAAAATGTAACTCATCAGTTACGTGTCCTGGCAAGAGCTGTGGGGAGGGAGATATTCAGGAGCAAGCTTCATATCAAGGCTGCCAATGATGTCCGAGCATCTCCCACAAACCTCAGCCAACGGTATGACTAAACCCCAACATGCTCACCTGCCCAACTCCAGCAGCACTGAAACACTTAAACCACACCCAAGGCTGTTACACCAGGCAGCGCAACCAGGTGTCAAAGTGTCCTGCAGCAGTGCTGGACAACACAACGAAAAAGCATCAACAGGATAATTATAATTTAAAAGGTTATGAACAGAATTTGATTACATTTTCAGGATAGGTCAGAATTGGAGCCAAGGACCAAATGATACAATTTTGGTGGTGATCCTAATCCGGGGGTGGAGCAAGGAATTTTATTAATGGATTTGTTTAAAAAAATTTGCCCAAAGTTTTTACAATAACTAACCTGACAATAAGGTTTGTGCTTTCAGAGCACTTCTAGTTGTTAATATATTAGTGTTTTTTATAATGACTGACCAAACATGCTTTAGATGATTAAACAACACACCGTGTTACTTTAAGTGTTGAAAAAACAAGATTGGTACAGGATAAAGATTAGCAAGGTAAAATACACAGGTCAAACATTTATCCAGACACATCAAGTTGTTAAAAATGTTTGTTATTTGCAGAATAGCACATCAGGAGAAGGCATGTCTTTCATTAACACGTTTAGTTATTGATTGCTTTTGTGTTCACTTTAATAGATGCAGGAAACAGATTGACTTTTAGACTTTTCAGTTGGAGGCATGTTGGCTGCTTCACCTGCAGACTCACTGTCTTCAGGTGAGGGGTTGCAGAGTTCTGATTAATTATTAACAAAAACTAAAATCTTGCTATAGTCTGGGTTTCACTGTCCCGTCTACATGAGCACTAACAAAGATTTGCTTTTCACTGTTTTGGTTCAGTAGCAGAGATGTAAACCCTGAACGGCTACAAAGGGTTTCCTTTTTAACTCAACCCCACTCAAAATAGCATAATTACTATAAAACAACCTTGCTCTTCTTAATAAATGACCTCACCTCAAAATGTGACATTCTGCAGAAAGCTCTCATAATAACAAACCACAGTGGGACTATTTTGATGGGACTGGCCCACTGTGACACAGACTTATGGGAATTGCAGACAGGCCACGCTGGTGCAGAGCACTGCTGTAAAACACATCTATTGTCCATGTGCACCAAGCTCAGAACAGAACAAGGCCACGTTGCCATCCTTGGAGTGTGATAGAGTTAAAAAAAAAAAAAGGGCAGTGCCTCAGAACATCCAATGAGAGGGAGATCTGATCTCAACAATCGAAACTGTGATAATCGTCTTGGCGGTTCCTCTTTTTCCTCAACAATATGAGTTTTAAGACCCAGCATGATGACTAAGTATGTCCGAATGTGGCAGAAACGCTGGAAAAACGAGTTTAAAGCCCATGTTTCCTCACATAACATCCTTGTAAGACATGCACAATTACTTGCAGATATCTGATATGCTGATATTTCTGAACTCATTATCCCCAATACCAATATATTTATTTCTTGTACCAGAAGTGCAAAGTCAGTGTAGTAAAACTGACTTGATTTATAAAAGTGGACATTCAGTAATGACGTTGTAAATCATAATTGCTCATTTGTAAGATCTGTCAACATCAAAGCATATATATGGGATATACACACGTGGACAAAATTGTTAGTACACTTCTGTTGAAGTAAGAAAAAACCACAATGGTCACTGAAATAACTTGAAGGGTACCAACAACTTTGTCCACGTGTGCATATGCTGAATATGTACTGCCACACATCAGCAAATACTTTCACATTCACCGATAGCAATAATCAACTTTTTTGGCAGTTACCTTCATTTACTAAAATAATCACGCATCCCTGATCCACACAGTAGTTGGCACACCCGGAAAAAATTATGAGCACACAATCTTTTTGATCTCCAAGTGGCTCACGTTTTGTACTTTACCCCCGCAGCAGCAACGCCCACCCACTACAACATCCTATTGGCCAGTAATGGATGTGATAACCTTGAGGATATCTGAAAAGTTCTGCCTTCCCCAAACACCTTCTATGCCTTAAAAGATTGACCATTAATAATTTATTTTTTCAGGTATAAATGCCAGGGCTGTCTTCTGATAACGTGATTTGTCCTGCATCCAAAAAATCAGTCAAAAAGTAAGATATATTACGACAATTATCACTCACGCTACCCGTGTTTGATTTGGATTACAAGCCACTTGAGTCAGTAATTACTATGAAAATGCACGTGCATCCTTTTCACCTGCTCCGCGCTCAAGCTCCATAAAGACCACAGCCCAAACCAACACTTATTTGAAAGCTTCCTTAAGGAGTGTGGGATTTAGCTTGTGAGCGCCCAGTCAAAAATGAACAAGGTTCATACAGACTTCTGAAATTACAGAGCCCACCTACGATTATAAATAATGACAGATTTGAGATTTTTGTTCTCATAGAGCAGGAGTGAGCACCTGGTCGCTCAGGGGCCAAATTCAGTTCAGCCACTAATGTGTCCAGCCAGTCAGCTTAGACAATAAAAAATCTAACATTAATGTAAAACATTTGACAAACACATCCACTCATGTACATGCACACACACATGCACATAGTGAGGACTCTTCAAACAGCCACAGATAACTGAGGAGACTCAATCTTGGAAACACAGGAGCTAAGACCAAATTGATAAATCCATGATGATATAAAAAATATAATAAAGCCGTTTGAGTGAATTTCAATAAAACAGTCTTAAAACCAAACAATAAAAGAAAACATTTAAAAAGAGGTAATAAACACAAAATAGTAACTCAGGAACTACAGGAACATTAATATATATAGGCTATATATATACATACATAGTAGAGACAGTCAATAATTGTTTAATCTTGCAGAGGCTGCTCTTAAATTTTAGTATCAGTTTTATTTCTGAGGAAGAAAACAAGTAAAAGAAGATGAGACCTACTACATGTATTTATTTTGGTTTACAATAAAATAAAACATATTGCTGCTGTAGTTGAACTCAAAAGCGATTTCTAATTAATAAAATGATTTCTATTTATCTGACTGCTTGTATTTTTTATCTTAAAAATGTAGCCTGTTGCTGTTATACGGAAAATCAAGGATACAAGTCACTGCATTTGAATCGTGATTCACTGTATTATCTAATCAAGTAAATAACTTCACTCACTAAAACTAAATAAATGCAACTGAGTTAAATTGTGAGACTCAAACTCTTATTGTTTTGGTTCATGTCTGCATTCTGTCAACATTACAGCAACATATCTACAATATAACAATATTTGAGGGTATATGAGAAAATAGCACTAACAGTCAGAGTGGCTGTAATTTTTCTGAGAAATATCATTGTATGCATTTGGAAAAAAAGAAAAATGTAAGTAAAATACACTTGAGTAATCTTAAAAAGCTTTAGAAATTGCATCAAAAATGTTGCAACAATAATTTTTTATTCTGTCTTTATGTCACTAGATTAGGCATTAGAGCACTGAAACATGTGAATGTGGACATGATAGCTTCTTGTGACAGCTACGTCTATTTCTTCTTTAAAACTGCAAAATCCTGGCTCTCAAGCAATGGTGATAAATCTAATGAGCTCTCTCCCTGTTTTGGAGTGTGTGATGGGCAACAAGACGATCCTCAAAGAAAACAACAGACTCACCCAAACACATATGGATGAACTGAAGCTAAACGGAGCTAGCAGTTAGCTTCTTTGGCCTCCCACATCTGAAGAGATTTCAGTCCAATTCCTGACCACGCCAGTTATTCAATCATGTGATTCACAGGTTGTAGTACTCTTTTAGCCATAAATCAACACACTGTTCCTCTTTTAATGGCTTTCATTAAATATTTCTACTCTAAAGATCAACAGAGTAAACCTTAAAGGAGACATATCATGCATGTTTCTCCATTTCACTATACCAGACTAGGATGCCTGTAAAGCATTTCTGCCCTCAGTACAAGTCATTTAGTTCCTTCATTGCCCCACAATAGCGTTCTCAAAATCCTCATTTTAAGCCACTATGAAGCTCTCGTTGAAAAGCTTGGATCTCAGGCTGACCTACAATAACCTTGCAACGTCACAGCCCTTTGTGCTCTGATTGGTCAGTTCTGTCAGGGGTTGAGCCAGCCTGTCCTTCTTCTTCTACTGTATTTTCCGGCAGGCTCAAAGCAGCAACCGCGTATTGAATCCCCCTACAGGCCAGAGCTGGTAATGAGGGAGTGTGAGCTAGGGAGCTATATACTGCTGCTTGGTGGATGTGTTCCTGACTGATGGTTGTGGGGCTAACAGACATCACAGAGGAGGAAGTGTTTTATCAGATTACTCCAATAAAAAGAAAGGTACCTCGTGTCGTCATGACGATTTAAATCTCGCGGTCATCTCGCAATGACCTATTTTCAGAGGCATCAAATCTCTTACTAGGATATCAGAAAAAATATAATATCTCATTTTTTGAAAATTAAGGGGGTGTAAGGTCTTGTTTTCAAATTTATTATATTATATGTAAGTATTAAATCATGCATCAGCATGATATGTCTCCTTTAAGTTTAGAATCCCCATGCACTGAAGGACACAACAAGGCCAGAGCATAAAAAATAGTAGAACTTTACCCCTGATGGTGTTTTCTAAGGACCCATGCTGACTTTATTTTCACTGCAATAAGAGAAGCATGCAGGGACCAGTGGAGGCTTGTAGGCCTTTTTCATTTTCCATGTATTACAGTGTATTTGTTGTAACTTGATCCTCTAGGGTTTCACTGTATTGTGTGAAGACATACAGACTCTGCTCACATTTATTTCCACAAACAGACCACAGCCAAGTAGGGATGAGTAACATATCCAATACATCAGATAATATATTGTTAGAGGACAAGCATTATGATGTGGGTAATGTCAATGTTAAATAATAATTACAAAAAAAACTCATCCATCATTTGGACAGTTCAAAATGTTTCACTGGTCCATCTTGGAAAGAGGCCTCAGAAAGTGTTGTGCGTTGGTGGGGGCAGAACCTTTCAAAGTATATGCGACGTGTCACCGGACGATCTATTCGTAAGTCACATTCATTACAGGCAAATCAGATAATTTAGCGAGCAGGCACTGCTGTAAGTACACTGTAGTGTAGAGGACATGAACCATTTCATAAAGCAAACTCTTCTTAAAACATGTCGGCAAAAGCATCCTTTCTATTGAAAAGTTTAAAGTGTTAATTGTTTTTCAACTGCTGATGAAGCTGTTAGCATTAATGCTAATCTCTGTCCAAGTATTCACTGCCTGCTGTCATCTCACCCATAGTTCCCATCTCGTCCTGCTCTAAGGGACGCTGACTGGACGTCCCATGTTGGGCTGCCAGATTGGAGCTTGGCAAGATGGATCATGTTGGCCAACAAAAATACATCATCCCTGGACCACTCTATGTTTATCCATTATGATGTCATTACAACAAAAAGAATATTGTAAGTAAAGTAATTAGTTACATTTATTAATCGATCAAAAGCTGTCTGACTGGATTCAATCACAAAGAGATACATTCAGAAGATATTCTTACACTGTCCCTTTAAGACGTGTTCTGAAACTTCATTGTATGAATCAAATAAGGAAGATTCTGGAGAAGAAAATGTTCACTTACTTGAAATATAGAAGTGGTATCACAAGTTGATTTAGGAAGTGGAAGTAAAAAGTTTGATGTTTGGCACTTTTTGACTCACTTATACATTAAAGCTGTGGTTTCTATGCCTCGGGCCAATCACCACCTCAATAGTCATCAAGACCACCTAAAAAATAAACACTTTGGTTTGTTTCATATAAAATTGTTTTATTTTGAGGTTAGATAGAAGAAAACATATTTTTTTTAGCAAATCGTACATAAAAAGGTTTTTAAACAATGCATAACAACCAGAGCCCTGGGAGACTTGCATCCATGAATCTACTAAGTTTTCCAAGGTAACATTAAATGTTGGTTGAATTGGAAAAAAGTTCAACCAACATTTTTTGTCCGTTTAAATTTTTAGACACACTTAACCAGACACATCCCACTGAGATCAGGTTCTCATTTACCTGGCCCAGAGGTAGAATGAAAAAAGGTTCAAGAAATAAATTACAACCAATAAATATATCAAAATCAACATCTGACAGTTACAATTAATAGCACAGGCATTGTTTATAGAATTTCTCTCTGCCTGATGAGCAAAATGGAACAAAAAGCTTTGAATGAAACCAGTTCAGCCATTTTCTGTTCAGTCTGAATAGTGTTCCAGGCTGTGGGAGCAGCATAAGAAAAAGCTCTTTTACCAAAATCAGTTCAGACTCTGAGCACATTCAAATGATAGACTGCACAAGAGCTTTGGCAGCATTACATCACTGCTTCAAGGCCTGACATAACAGCATTTTCAGAGTCTTCACTTGGACAGACGTTTTTTTTTTTTTTTTTTTTTTTTTTTACAGAAAAACATTTTAGAAAACAAAATTGTTCATCCCCAGACAGGACCAAAGTGTAGTCAAATCATGATTGTGATGTCTTCAAGTTTAGTCAAATGTTGTCAAAACTGTAACTGAAATCTGACTTTAGACAAAGACATGTAACTCAAGTCCACACTTCCTAAATTCTGTCAACTAAACTAGATTTCAGGCCCCGTTTACACGACAATGAAAACAACCAAAATTAGACTTTCATTGCATTTGTGCCTCCTGTTTACATGTGAGCTGTGACTAGATTGCCTGAACCTGCAAATTGTTGAAACCAGGATCCAGACTGAAAAGTGTTGAATACGTTTTGGTATCCGTCTCTGTGTAAACAGGAATCAGCGTTTTCGGGGAATTCGATGACATACGGTGCATGCTCAGTACTCTTTCACATGAAAGTTGCATGCACATCTGAAGAACAACAACAACAGCTTCAGGCACCTACAGAGCAACATGTGTGCTGCTTACTGTGCCCAATTTATCCAAACAAAAATATCCAGATTTTCACCCAGATGAGAAACTCCTGCTTCTTTGTGCATCTGCTTGACATTGTTGTTTGTAAAAGAGTGTATGCTTGTTGTAACACAGCTGTTTCTCTACAAACCTACATCACCAACTACTGGCCTGGCATGCATGCTACAGCACTTTCAGCCATTCTTGCAGATCCATGTAAACGCACTTTTGAAAACGTGAAGGAAAACCTTCAAGTTTTTGGTGACAGCGTTGTCATGTAAATGGGGCCTAAAACTAGCTGAAAGTTGTACAGTCCTGTTATGATCTGCTGATGAGATTGTGGGCAATTATTAGCTCATTGTTATTACTGTGTAAATGCATGCTCAAACACTGGCAAGCCTCCTACTGTGATGCTAAAAACACAATTGGATTACAAGTTTTTTTATCGTCCTTAACATCAGTTGTAATCAAAGTTGCCTGGTAGCTGCATTACTTCTGTTACTGCTGCTGCTGCTTATCCTATCCAGCAGTATGAGGAGTAAACCTGTAAGTCGGTTTGTGCAGTTTGCTGGGTTGGTTGTGTGATCTCAGCCACGTTGTTTTGCTCTGACGACTGTATTCACGTGTCTAAACAGATTCAAGCCAAAAGTAGAAGGCCTACTTGTTAAAAATTACTTCTCCCGCATCACCTTGGTGTGAAAAACTTTGGATGACTATTTTTGTTTCTGCATTGTCAAACAGGTTGTGACTACAAACTTAATTTAGGTTTCAAGATCACGTTTGTTATTTTTAATGGAAAAAAAGTATTGAAGTGTATATCTTGTATTATTTTATTTTCAAAATTCTCTGCTGGTCCACATTGCACAGCCCTACAGTCTTACTCTCTACAGTCTTGAGCCTTGTGACCCCCCCATGAGCTCTCCCTGTCAGTCCAAATCCAGCCTCAGCTGTTCCTTACATCACTCAAACTGACAGGCTACCATGATATCTTAAATTAAGTTGATTTTTTTCATTGGTTTTCTTTACCTATAGGTCTGTTGACAAATGTTCAGTTTCTTGCCTTCAAATGAAACTTATAAGTCAGCCACATTTCCCTCTCACATGACAGGGATGAGGATCTGGATTAACCCTGGAAACCAGAGACTGGGCATGCTTTTCCCAAAGGGCCACCCCGAATACACACACCCCCATCCCCCGAGCCTAAACAGTCCCTTCTCTGTCATCGTCTTTATAAAGCAGAGTTACGTAACAGCTTTAATTTCCAATTAATCAGCTGTAAACATGAACAAATCTTTCAATTCAAGACACTGGGAGCCACACAGAAGTGTCTCTGAGTGTCTGGTGGATCTATTTGTCCCTGAGTCTAAAACTTTGTGTAATTTAAAGGGCCTGACATCATTACAGAGTGTCCCTGGCTGATGAATGAGGAAATCCTATTTTTAGTTATAACAGCAGTTATATTGCTTTCAATGCCATCAGACTCCAAAACTGACATCAGATCAGACTCTTTTTAAAATAGAAAACAATGTTTAAAATTTGGGATCACTGGAATAAGAACAGTTGAAACAAGTTTGTGACATTTCAATCCAAAATACAAGCAAACTGATTATTTGACCGGCACAATTTTCATTACTTTAGTAAAGGTCAAGATCCTCCTGGTCAAATATTACTTCAATACACATAAAAGTTGCTTAGTTAGATTATTGCTTAAGTAGAAGTACTTGAAGTACTCAAAGAAATACTTAAAAGGTAATTCATCTTTTTTGAGTTGTAGTTGCTCGAGGTCTGCAGCACTAGTAAATATAATTGCCAATAAGGCAACTGTCCAGCTCTGCCCCTGAGGGATCTGGATAAAGAACCTCGGTGATGCATAGAAGTGAATAGTATCACATAAAGCCTTGTCATAGCCCCACTTTACTATGGTGTCTGACTAGACTACAGTAAGATTCTTTACAACATTTCACTTTTCAACAAAGCTCCTGTGTTTAGAAATGTTCTGTGGCGTAGCCTAATGGTTATGTATGCTTTAGGCAGCATCACAGTGTTTTCTCTCTCATCAGCTGTTCATGTCCTCAACCTCCAGAAGAAACAGCAAACACTAACGTCAGTAAAACTGAATCAAAAATATATGACTTTGACTCAAGTGATGACGATATTGATACAAGAGAATATCTTTATGAACCGGAAAACACAGAGGAGGAACTTTTGCAGATGGAGTCACAGGTTGAAAGAAAGATGGGAAAAAAATGTTGTGGAAACTGAGGAACAGGACAGATCACAAGTTACCTGATGGTCAGATGCATGTAAGTCCATGCACATGAAGCAGGAGGCCTGCTGCTGTCATGAATGGGACTAAGTAATAATGCTCTTCCTAAACCTTTCTGGTCCCGATGGGACTTTATTAATCCCAATTAGTCCCAACCAAGCACTACTAATACAGTGTTCTGTCACTGCTACAGGGGTGCTCCTGATGTCCATATCGGAAAGACAAGTTAAAGGTGGTGAAGGTTTTGCCTTTTTTATGACCACGATAAATTCAGTTGGGACTCATCTTCTAAATATCAAGGAGAGTTAATATCAGTTTGAGCTCAAATAACCGCTAACAGCAATGACCTGAAAGCTGATGAGTGGAGAACAGTAAGTTATGGCGGAGGGATACGTGGCCCATATGTTGAATCACATAATAATTCCAAACTAACTTTGTCGAAGAAAAGTTTAACACTGTAAAGGATTTCAGTTGAACCAGCATGTTTTTGTGTGGTTCTACCCTAAAAGCAGAGGAATGACAACGATTTCGGTAGCACCATGTACTGCTATCGCATATAGGGTCCATACCTGGCAGTGTCCCCTCAGGGGCAGAACTGGCCAGTTGTTTTATTGGAGATTATACAAACTACAGCCATGGGCCTCAAGTAGCCCCACTTCAGAAAAAAACAAAACTAGCCCCTTTTGTGATCAAAGTACCTTTTTAAAATTTAAATTTTCAACCACACATGATGCAGATTTCTAGATTTGCGCCCCAAAAATAATCTGAACAAGCAAAACAGTTGATGACAAAATCTGTCAACCAGCCTCTGAACAGAGAAACACATTAACATCTTCAACAGAGAAGGTTTAAGATCTTTTAAGCTCTAAAAGAGTCGTGTATATCTTACTCCTGGTGTCTTATTTAACTTTATTTATAGCTCTGTACCCATGTCAGCATCTCTGAGCAAGCCCGTCTGTTACCAACCATACTTAGTGTGGCTGTGATGAAGTTTGAGAGGAGTTCAGTGATTGATGCCCTGACTTGGCGTTTCTAACCTCTTTGCCTTGATCGCCACATTTGCCATCTTCACAGTAACTTCATCAGTGTGTGAATCATAAATCAAATAAAGTGTGTCCTGCTGTTTTTGGTGGTGTGTTTCAGGCAGCTGGTCACCACAGTAAACGGGAGCTGTGACTCTTTAAAGTAACAAGGCTGAGAAATAAAGCCACGTGCCCACCTGCTCAGCTGGAGATAAGACAGAAGCGCTGAGAGCGGCAGGTTGTTTTTACTAAGCAGAGAGCTGGAGTTTATCCCCAAACCTCAAAATACCCCCCTCTCCTTAGCAGCTGTCAGCCTTCCCTCGCTCTAGAGTTTAGGGTTCAGACTTTTTATAGGACTCAGGATCACTGACACTGCCAGGAAACTGTTTTTAACTGTGTAGTGTATCCAGGTTTATTTTTATTGTTTAAATCAGACCAGAACCAGTTACGCCCGGTGTTTGGATTCTGAGGGGCAGGTCTGGCATCCCCTACCACAGACTCAAAAGTTAGTTTGAACAGAACCAAACAAAACTTTTAGATATGAGCATGATAGCCAGAGTTTGCAAAAGGATACACACTGGAGTGAATGAATAATAAACACAGCCAGGTTAGTGATCTTCAAACTGGGGGTGCTGGCCCTCCATGGGATCATAGAGGAGCTTTAGGGGGGCCTCAGAAACTTGTAGAAAAGGGAAAAAGGAAGAAAAAAGTAACTACCGGTGCTTCTAGAGCACAAACCTTCACTAAGGCATTTCTGACATTCTTACCCAAGTTATTATTGAAAATGTTGAAAACTGGATCCACATCCAGCTTTGGTTCCCCACCAAAATCAAATCAAATCTCCTCTTTATGTTTCATAGCTGTACAGCAGTACATGATATCAGTCAATCGTTCAGAAAATCATTATTTGTATATCTCTAATTCATAACAGATGTTTATCGCCCAAAATGTAGCAGCACCAAACTTTAGCAAAAGTCCTGTCATGTTTTGCTTCCACTGCAACCAAGGGCTGGAGATGTGGATTATAGAGCGGTAGGGCTCAGATTTGACTTTGGCTAGCCAGTAACAGGGCTAACATATAGAGATAGACAAGCGTGAACACTTTAACAAACAGCTCAGGGTAATTTAGAATCTTCAGTTACCTTAACAAGCATGTTTTTGGACTAATGCTATGGCCACACCAAAGAAGCATGTTGAGATTACATACAAAGTCAATGCAAAGACGCGTTTGGACGTAGATTCGCCCCGGGCGGCGTGTTGGACGGGTTTGGCGTGGCGCGTATGGAGCGTCCGGCGCGTTTTGGGCATCAAACGCCTCTACACTCCACTTGAAAATATTGAACTTTCGACGCAAATTCGCGTGACGCTGTGCTGCGGCAGCTAATCAGCGATGGCATTCTCCCCCGACGTCATTAATTTGATGGCGCTCCTGCTCAAACCCTGCTGAAAGATGGAGGAGAGGTTGATCTGCGCTGTTTGCCATCATCCGGAGCTATACGATTCGACATGTGTACTCTACAGATAATGGAACAAAAAGGAGCAGGCTTGGGTTGAAAGTCGCTGAGGAGACAGGTTTTGAAGGTAAGTTCTGTAAATATTCATTTCCAGCTGGATTTGCCTGCACAGGTCATCACTGACTTCGACAAGCTCCGGCTCTCTACTCCACCTGCGCAGTGAAGCACGTCGCCCTCAGCTTGTCAGAATGGTCCAGCGTCCAGCCTCAGGCGTTACGGGTGGCGGTCACAGGCACTACACGCGTTTAAATTCGCCAATTCGTGTCCGGTGTGGCCGTAGCATAAGGGGGAAAACCAGAGTACTCAGGGAAAAACTAATGTTTATGGGAAGAAGATGAAAACTGCACATATTGTATGTACACAGGGCTGCAAGGTGGCACAGCGAGTAATGAGCCTCAGAGCAAGAGAGATGCTTGTTCAATCCTCGGGTTTGTCTGGGCCTTTCTGTGTAAAGTTTGCATGTTCTTCCTGTGCATGCGTGGGTTCTCTCTGGGGAACTTAAACATAGGGTTACATAAATCTGGTTTAAAGTCCATCGACCAAAACTTGACAATTCTCTGATAAACAGAACAATCCTTCACTTCTTCACTTTCCACTGAGAAAGAAAGGTATGACCGAGTGCTCCTTCAGCTTCACTCTGCATACCAAACTCAGATGTTCTCACATCTGTCTATTAGCCATGAAGGACAACCAAAATCTGGTGTTTCCCACTTTACTTCTTTGAACCTGATTGTACGTTTCATATTTTCAGTGCCAGAGACATGAGCCAAAGAAGTTACAATTGTTGGTATACAATAGTACTCCATACAGTTTGATACACTGATTAGACACACTATTTTGGGTTATTTGTCAAAGAAAATCAAGAAGAAGATTTCTGAATGTTAGAGGGTGGAACTTTCTTGTCACCATGACTTTATTGGGCTGCATGGTGTTTGCTTAAGTTGCTCCCTGCCTCTTAAAAAAAGAGCTACTGATTCAAGTCTTGGGTCTTCCTGTGTGAGCGTGCATGTGAGGGTTTTATCTGAGTACTCCAGGGTCATCCATTAGCCCACACACACGTCTGTTAGGTTAAAATATGACCCTGAATTGCTGGTAGCTGTGAGTGAATCTGTGCGTGCTTATCCGTCGCTACATGTCAGCCTGGTTGGCAGTAACTGTTACTGAATTTTTTGTCTGGTGCTGCTATTTTTTTTCCCTAGATACAGTCAAATTAATGAGGAATGCCCACAAACCTACATGTCTGGTCAGTGCTGAAGGGGAAATCAAACCACTTATGATAAAGCGAGAGGCTGCCGTGTGACCTTACGCACAATAACACACTAAAAAATCCAAATGATGGGTGTATTTTACCAAAGAGCAAAACCAAGTAGGACACTGTGGCTTCAAGCTCTCAGCATGAATAATTACTTAGAGTTTGTCTAATTTTTTAAAACACTAAAAAATGTTTTGATACATGAACAATGGTTAAAATGTGAAATTATATATTACCCATAGTTCACAATTCAGATATAAATCAGGTCAAAATGTATAAAAGAGTTTAAACAAACCATTTCTAGCACTAAAAGACAGCAAAAAATCAATTACAGGAAAAGTCACTCAAGCACAGCGGGATTGTTTTGGTGGTACTAGTTACTTTACATCTATTGATATGATTTTAAGTCTAATTCATCATTTTTCACCAAATATGATATGTTATCTCATGCCAGGGATTTCAGCCTGATGGCTTGTCAGCAGAGTGGGAACATCTACTCTGATCCTAATTATTGATTAATTAATTGTTTTTTATTTAACTGACAGTACTGACTAATATATTTAAATTCATATCAACAATATGTATATTTGCAACAGCATGTTAGCTTTAGGATTACAGTTGAAAACCTGCACGTTCAGAGCCTCTCTGACTTTAAGGTGAAAGGATTGTCTTCCTCTACACTAATGCCAAACTATGGAAGGTGCTGACTGTATCATTTCTAGATATACAAATAAAAATGGACTGAACAGTTAACTGATATCAGGTGCAGAGTGATGCAGGGATGACAGAATCTTTGCCTGCCAACACAAAAGTTAGCATGACAACTTGAAGTCAGAGTTTTATGTTTTCCCTAAAGTCTCTCTGAAATAATTAGCTTAAAAAATCTGATTAGTCACAATGTTATCCAATCAAAAGCAGGGCAAATCTGAGACAGGCAGAGTGGACATGTTGTGACTTGGTGAGTAAATGAACATGTGCTCTTTCTTCACCCTCCTCTCTTGGCTCTATGCACAGAGGCGCTCATGTGTGCAAACCAGCCAGTGTTCATGCTGTGCCCGGAGCGAGCGGTGCACTATCACACCGGCCTGCTGAATGTAAACACGACTCTGATCATATCACGCAGTTAAAGGCTGATGACAGTCAAGAGGGGTTTAAGTCATTTGGAGACCCCAGACAAGGACCAACACGGGGCTCCTAATTCCCCCTGTCTACAGGGGTCAGTTTGGGATCTATAATTGCTATTTCTGTTTGATATGAAGACATTTTGGGGGTGGTCAGTGCTTTTGAGGCACAGTCGCTCAATGGTCTTCAGTCATTTTCAGCTTAAAGAGAAGAGAGAACAAAGTTGTTTGATATGTTTGGAGGATCCTGTTTGGAGGAGAAGAGTCAAACTTTTTCCCATTCTGCAGCATACCTATGTAATGAACAACACATACAGTATCTGGCCCCTCTTTGGAAATGTTCTTCCATCACCGGGGGATATTGTCTCGACTTCCATGCTCTCGACTTTCTTGCCAGACTCCTCATTTGTGGAAAGAGTGGTACTTACAACTGGAACTGAGACAGTGTGGAGAGGTTTTTGTGATATAATGATATTAATCTAAATATGTGACATAAATGACATGTTGCTAAACTTCTGTGCTGTTTAGACAATGTACAGATTTTTTGTTAATCTGTACATTGTCTAACTTTCATTAATATGTCAGGAATTGTGACTAAAAGAAAATATTCATAGATCAGCATATTGTGATATTTAGCAGGCATATACTGAATTATTATTTTAAAGTGGAAAACTCATATTTGACTGGCTAATTCCATTATACTTCCATTGACACTTGTATTGTTCTTCAGCTTCCAGTTGCTTGTGGACATTCAGCCATTCGACCCTCCATCTGTCCATCACATTTATTACCTCCACTAAAAAGGTTCTGTTTTGATTGTGAATTGACTGTGATTCCATTTGTTTGTTTATCCTTTTGACTACAAGCAAGCCAACTGTAAAAGTTACGAAAATGTTAGTCAAAAAAGGACTGATAAGATTTTGGTGGTGATCTGAATCCAGGTGTGGATCCAGGTTTTCCACATTTTTGACAGTAACTCATCTGATAATGTTGGAAATGTCTTGGTGGAGGGTCAAGAGATCATTTTTAATGAAAGTCATATAGATCAAAAACTGTGTTTTTTATATGTGGGTCAGGCACAAAGCTCTTTTCTAAAGAACATGCTACATTTCAGTAACTGACAAAATTGCTCTCCTGCTAAATCAATAAATATTGCATTGTCTTTATTACAAGTTATTTTTTGTAATTTTACTTGGTAAAACCTTAATGAAACCTACTTATATGGAATGTTACAGCTATTTTATGAGAAAGACATTAAAAATTAAAATCAAGAAAAATTATATTACCGGGCAGCAAAGATATGATACCATGTGTTCTTAAATTTTTTGAAAGTTTATAATAAAGACTATTTATTAAAATAAATGCTCACTTCTAGGCACAAGTTAATCTCAATGGTCTATGATTTTCTTTTATTCATGTAACAGTCATACTGGTCACCTTGAAAACAGTATTCAGTCATTCAGAATTGTTTGTTTCCTGAAAAGTATTAATTTTGGATATAGGACTTTTGTCCAACATAAAGTTTTGAAATAAATTGTGAGTTCTCATATTGTCACCTTTGCGGATAGGTTTTTGCCTGACACATCCTGATTGGATGGAACTGGGTTTTTGGCTAATTTCTTGCAAATCCAAACCACTTTTACAAATGTTTGCAAAATATTTATACATCTGCACTGCAATTAAAGCAAATTAATAAAAAAAAACTGTAAAAAAAAAAAAAAGAAGTCACTCTCCTGATAGATCAGAAACAATAGAATATTAGGGTGATCTTTATTTATTCTATATTTTATTTATCTATATTTTGCCTGTTTCACATTATGTTATCCGAATATTGCCAAGTTCTTAGAGAAATTTGAACAGTGCTCCCTCTCTCTCTTTTGTTCTGAATATACTGGCAGAACATTCAGTTTGTGCGCTCCAATAGATCCTCACAAAGCTTTGAAACGTCTCAGCACAAACTAAAACCAGTTAGATCCCCTTCACCATAGGGATGGGGGGCCTCATGTTGTCTCTCACTTGGCCCTGAAAATGTCTAGGACCACCCCTGCTCATGTGATCAAGATGAATAAAGTATTGTTTCAGTACCTTGCCAGATCCAAGAAGGAGTCGGCGGTCTCCTTGTTGCTGCTGACGCTCTCCAGTCCCAGGCTGTTGGAGTTCAGGGCTCCTGCGCCCACCCCGGGTTTGATGATGAAGGCGAGGGCCACCCCGATGCTCGAGGCGATCAGCGTGGTCACCAGAAAGTAGGCGACAGCGATGCCCCCCAGTTTACCCAGGGAGCGCGTATCCAGGCTGGCAGCGCCCGAGATGAGGCTGCAGACGACCAGGGGCAGGATGATCATCTTCAGCATCCTGAGGAGCATCTCTCCCGGGAAGGCGAAGTAGGTCATCTGCGCTCTGGTCAGGTTCATGTTCCGGACCATCATACCGAGCCCGACGCCCACCAGCACCCCGGACACAGTCATGATCACCAGCAGGTTCTTCCTCAAAAACTCCAGAATCTTCTCTTTCAGGCTCTTCTTCGCCTTTTTCTCCACCATCAGGTCCGTGGAGGCCGAGCTGGGCATGGCGTGCCCGTTGATCTCGCTCTTTTTCTCCATGTTTGAATTATTGGTTTTCAGAGCAGCGTGGGAAGCAGAGTCCGGCTCCAAGTAGCGTGGGTTGGTTACGCGCACATAGAACGGCACGCTGTGTGCTGAGTGAAGGCTGGTCTGGTATAAAAGCTGAGCGCAAAGAGGGGGAACAGCCAATGGAGAGAGGGCGACGACACAGGGAAGCCTTGCTGAACATGCGCAGAGAAGCTGGCACTTCTACCCAGAGCAAATGATGCAAGAGCACTGGAGATTGCCAGGGTCTCTGGCACAATAGCCAGCTCTGAGTGTGATGATTAAGAGGGTAAATAAATAAATAAATAGGCTCCCACGATATTAATTTTCCTTGGATTTTTTAAAATTATTTTAGGTTTTAGATGAAGCATCAAGATCAAACAATGCATGATATGTTATTCTTCAATACGGTGTTTTTTCCATTAGGCAGGGGTGGCCCATTGTTTGGGGCTTCTTGCAATTAAGGGCCACACATGCACTGCAACAGCATGCATCAAAAATAAGAACTGCTGAAAATAGGCCTGTATAACAACTGGGTAAAACTCTCTGAAGCCCCCCTTTTATGACAAATCCTGAAAATATTATAAGCATATTTATAATGCACGATGCTTGCTTAAATCGTGCATAATCATAGTTAATTCACACTCCTTGCAGTCATCATGACTCATCATGATGCCAGGTCTTATCACGTGTTGTTGTAATGTGTAACATTGTGCATGAAACTACAATAAAGTGTAGAAATACACTAGAACTTCTCCATTTGCAAAAACCTGAGCCAAGGAATTTCTAACTCAGGCACGAGCAAAAATGTGGGACTCTCACACTCCTTACAAATCTTGAAAAACTTTCTAGATCCACATCCAGATTCAAATCAAGACCAAAATCCAATTTGTCCCTCTTCCATGAACAGCATTCCCTAAAAATATTAAAATCCGCCATGAACTTGTTGAGTAGTAAGAGATTGTACTTTAACTCACACAATGTAAACAATATTTAAAACATTCCTGGACACATCTGGATTCACCATCGAAAGCTCATCACCTTTCCTGTTTCCATGATTAACATTTCCTGAAAGTTGCACCAAACTCCATTTATGCCATTCTATGTTTCCTGATAACAGAGACAAATGCTGAAGACCTCCATGTTGCTGTTTAACAAAATGAAACCTGACACATTGTTAAATATTTCATTTCAGCATTTATGGCAAAATCTTTGCTGCAACATAAAACCACAGAGTTGATATCAACACTTCTAAAGTGTCTAAATGGGTCCACACCACAGAGACTTAATCAAACTCCTTTTAGACTTGGTGCAGCATTAATGAGGTTTAATTATTAACTAACTTTGGAGTTTGAATGTAACTTTGAAAAACTGTACAGTGTGACTTATGACAAACACGTTTATGAAGAACAAATGTACTCTGTCTGAGTATCTTTATTAAACATTAAAGTGTACCCCCCAAATGAACACTTCAAGATGTTAACGTTGTCATAAGCAATATTTGAACATTTACTAGAATATTGTGGTGAAAAAAAGATTCTGTGTTTGGTTGTAGGACATTTATGTTGAAACATACGCTCTAGTTTAAAATACTTTCTAAAACATGAAACAATGTCTGTTTTTTGTTTTATTCAGAATATTGTGCATCAGTGATCTAAAGTGAGCTGGTCACATAGCACAGAAGGTTTATCAGTTTGTTCCTCTGTGGCACAAAAGTTTTCAGCAAAGTGTTGCAGACTCTCCCCAACATGGGAGGTCATGGTATGTTCCAGTGCTCACAAACAGATAAATCTGGTACTTAATGTCATAATTTCACTGAAAAGTCACTAAATACAAAGTAACTCAAAGACCGTTCCTGCTGGAGCCTGGTAGCAATTGTTGGTACACACACAGGGCTGGATGGTTGACTCTCCAAGTGTCAACTCCTGGTTTAGATTTAAAGATGCTTATATGACATCTACATATCTGACTTATATGCTGCTGATATGACACCCAGTTTTCACTGTTTTTGTAACTTCAACTCGTTTTCTATTTTAACTTCTCAGGGATTTGACTCCACCCAGAGTGATCAGCTCTGCATTTAAGGAAATTTGAACCCCTCCTTCAATTTGTCGTGTTGAGGTCAAGTTGGCCTGATGTTGTTAAAGCAAGTTTGTGAATAGTCTCTTTGTGCATGCATGGGTTTCCCCAGCTACACAGGCTTCAACCCACAGACCAAAGACCTCGTCTTTAGGTTAAAAGATGGGCCTATATTGCCTTGAGGTGTAAAAAAGTACCATAAGATGCTCCAAGTTAAGTAACACAACCTGTTTTTACAAGCAGATATAAATATCAAAAAATTAATTCAAGAACTAAAAGGAAACGACAACAACAATATTATTATTATTATTATTATTATTATTATTATTATTATTATTATTATTATTATTATTATTATAAAAATTGGGTGGCATGATGAAGCAGCAGGTAGTGCACATGCCTCACAGCAAGAAGGTCGCTGGTTTATACCCTTGATCAGGCAGAGCCTTTCTGTTTGCATGTTCTCCCCATGCATGCATGGGTTCTCTCTGTGCACTCCAGCTTCCTCCCACAGACCAAAAACAGGATAATGACTTTGTTTGCATAGCACATTTAAAAATAAAGTGTTTTGACATACCAACAGAGACATATAAAGACAAAGACCTGTGGCACAGGAGAAGCAATCCAACAACAAGCCTAAATATTAAAAATAAAAAACCTTAAAAACAAGCTCATGTTAACTATGTAAACAACCCAAGCACAGTGGCAGCCTGTTTAGTATGCAATGGAAACCCAGTTAATGAAAAACTGACTACAAGTCTCTCTAAATGGTCATTATAGGCTTTAAGAAAAGTGAACAAAATATTATAATTTTTTATTTCAATTTAACTGTGGGCATTTAATAATAATAATAATAATAATACACCTTGAGTTATTCATAATTCATCATGAAAATGGGATCATAATGAGATACTATTACGAGCATAAAGCATTTTAAATTATCATGTGTGCTTATAACTCTGGAAATACAACATTAGAGAGGAATCCTGATGATAGCAAATATGCTCATAATGTGTTTATGATGTATCATAAAGAAGGGCTTCAAAGAGAGAGTCACCAAAAAGGAGATCTTGATTACTGAGGTGAGCACTGAGAAAGTAGGTAAGGTGGCAACAGTGGCTGAAATTGCATCAGAACTTCGATGCACCTTAAAAGGAGCCCCAGGCTGGGCCTGATCCTGAGCCTCTCCGAGCCTTCTTGCCGAGCACATTACAGTGCTGTAGATCTATATACAAATCAATAAATTGTGGATTTTCTGTGATATAGTAGCATGACTGAAGCTAAACCATTATTCCAGGCTGAAGGTCTGATGTCACACCTGCTTTTTTTTTCAAAGCTGGATTTAATTGCTTTACCCCGGGCACCAATATTCCAGAAAGCAACCCTGCACATACGAGGACATAATTCTTTAATTCCTTCAGTCGTTGAGAAATTGTGTTAATCCCACCATTTTTTCAGTTCAATCTTTCAACACAAAACACCCATTGTAGTTCAAATATTCTTGGAAATTAAATATATTTTCTGGTTTCATGCTCTAATTTTTGTGCACAAACGTCTTTTAAGCTCAAACTTTCACCAGTGGTTTTAGAATGGCCAGCTGTTATGTTTTCATCAGACTTAATTTGAGCACTTTTTTTGTTATGTACCTTATACTTCATTTTTAATCATAATTGTTAATCATTTTCAATCATACTTTTCTTAACATTAGGACGAGTATGAAATAAATCCTGCAGAATGAAGGATGAGCAGCAGCTGTCAGCACCATGGCCAGCGCTCTGTGCCACCTAGGGGGCGCTGTTTGCTCACTTTTTTTGCCCTTTTTCCTGTATTTCTTGGCTGTTATTAAATATAGTAGGCTGTTACTGCATTTTAATGTTGTGACAGCTCTGGAAGAGGCATGTCTTATTGTTTTTATATCTGGATGACTTTCACCCCACAGTTCTCACAGGTGTCTCTCTTTTCTATGAAATTTGTTGTTTTTTGTGATACGCTGACAAACTCCTCACTGACCGCATTGAATTCTTGTTGTAGCACCGACATTCAACCACAAGATGGCGCTTTAATTACACTTATGAGCGCACGTATATCAGTCTGAGGGTGTGAGGGGAAAATAGACTATAATGAACCATGACTGAAAAGGGGACTCTAAAAATATCAGCAGCATTTTAAGTTATTGTCCTTCAGAAAATCTTACCCTTCACTAAAATGTTTTTCTTGTTTCCGTTGTAAACAAAGGTCTGACATCTAATCTCCCTTGTAATGCATAAAAAGGAGGCAATGGAGAAAATTTTTTGGTGATTTTAGTTTTGCAAATGCATTTTGCTGTTGATGCAGTTGTCAGAAAAGCTTGCAAAATTTTAGTCATTAAAATTCTCGGATATGGAGAAAGACAAAAGTCATGTCATGGTTAACAGATCAGATGCATCAAGACTGATCACATGATTATTAACATGTTAATTGCTTAGAAAGTCACTCATGAACATTTCAGTCCATCAATCATGAGACCTTATTTTTATAGCACTTTTAAGACAACAAAATGTAACACAAAGTCCTTTACATAACCAAAAATGGTGAGTGTGGCAAACATTGAAAAATGAATGAAAAAAACTGAAAAGGAGCAATATCAAAGATCTGAGTGAGTGGGAGTGAAGGAGTGAAGAACCGAGGAAACTTCACACTGTGAAAACAGTGGAGATGAGATGAAAACACTGAAACTGGAGATAAGAGAACAGAAATGATAAAGCAAGAAGATCTTCAGTTTGACTCCCTTTGTCAACCTTTCTGTGTGTTCGCAGCTCCTCCCTTTGTCAGCATGGGTTTTCTCCTGTTACTTCTGACTGACCATAAAAAAATCATTAGAGTAACAGGTGACCCTGAATGACCTTTAGATGAGAATGAGAGTGTGAATGCTTGTCTGTCTGTCCGATGATGTGGCCCGAAGACCTGTCAGCCCAATGTCAACTGGGAAAGGCTTCAGTTCAGTGCCTGTGACCCCCGATAGATAGATAGATAGATAGATAGATAGATAGATAGATAGATAGATAGATAGATAGATAGATAGATAGATAGATAGATAGATAGATAGATAGATAGATAGATAGATAGATAGATAGATTTTTGTCCCACTCCTCGGAAACAAACTGCTCCAACTGTCTCAGGTTTGAAGGGTGTCTTCTCCAGACTGCATGTTTCAGCTCCTTCCACAAATGTTCAATACGGTTTAGATCAGGACTCGTAGAGGGCCACTTCAGGACAGTCCAATGACTCGTTCTTGGCCATTCGTGGGTGCCTTAAGCTGTGTGTTTGGGTCATTATCCTGTTAAAGGACCCATGACCTGCTGCTGAAACCAAGCTTTCTCGCACTGGGTTGCACATTTGGCTCCAGAATCCCTCGATAGTCTTGAGATTTCATTGTACCCTGCACAGATTCAAGACACCCTGTGCCAGATGTAGCAAAGCAGCCCCAGAACATAACTGAGCCTCTTCCATGTTTCACAGTAGGTACAGTGCTCTTTTCTTTGCATGCTTCATTTTTGCATCTATGAACATAGAGCTGTTGTGACTGGCCAGAAAGCTCCAGTTTTGTCTCATTTGTCCAAAGGACATTCTCCCAGAAGCTTTGTGGCTTGTCAATATGTATTTTGGCACATTCCAGTCTTGCTTCTGTCCTTCCATTAAACCTACTTTGGATCAAACAGCAACGGATCTGATACTGATGTACCTTGACCTTGCAATTAACCTCTAACCTTTTTGAAAGTTGTTCTGGGCTCTTTGGTTACCATTCGTATTATCCGTCTCTTCAATTTGTCATCAACTTTCTTCTTGCAGTGGTTCAGGTAGATTGGCTGCAGTCCTGTGGACCTTAAATTTCTGAATAATATGTGCAACTGTAGTCACAGGAACATCAAGCTGCAAGTACATGGTATTAGAGCCTTTACCTTTAACATGCTTGTCTATAATTTTCTTTCTAATCTCCTAAGACAGCTCTCTCCTTAGCTTTCTGTGGTCCATGTTCAGTGTGGCACTCACCATGATACCAAACAGCACAGTGACGACTTTTCACCATTTAAATAGGTCAAACGACTGATTACAAGCTTGAAGACACCTGTGATGCTACTTACAGCACACACCTTAGTTTATCATGTCCTGAGAAAAATGCATTCTTTTCGAATACTATAATTTTTGTCCAGGCAATTTACATTATTTTGTTTTTAAAATTATTATGTTGAGCTACAATTCAAAAGCTGTGTCTGATTTTCATCAGTTAATTTTGGCTTTATTATTACTTTTGTCAGCTTCAATTTATTTCAGTGATCATTGTTGTTTTTTTCTTTCTGTAACTTTAAGGTATCAACAATTTTTTCCTTGTGTGTATATAGATAATGTGCAGAATTGATGGTTACATCATTTGACCTGCTAATGTCTATTAAATAATATCTTATTTACAACAGTGCTTTGTCATTGAATTGTACAAAATGTTTATTTATTAAAATAAATGAAAAAAACTGCAAAAGTTGCATCATAGAACTGTGCTATCACTCTATTCAACTTTTTTTGTTGTACTCTTTTCTGGTCTGATTTTTCCACCTGTATTACTGCAATAAAATCAGACATTAATGATTTTTCAGAGCAAATGATACTCCAAAAAACTTCTCAAAAGGAGTCAATTGAGACATGACACTGTTATAGGAAATGTTATTGATTTTTAGCTAATTGTGTTACCATATTGCTAACCTTTTCCAAGTCTCACATTTTAACCAGCCTTAAATATTACATCTAAGGAGGGTCATTATCAAAGATGAGTTGTCCATATTTCTTTTCAGACTCCATTTTTGTTATTGAACTGGCAATATTTCATTGTTTATAATTTGCTATTTTTACCAATGATTAATGATTGATAGTCCTTTGACCTGATTTTTTCATCCCCTGTCTATGAAGTTAAAATAATACATGTAGAACAAAATGTCTCGCAGCCTGTGCTTCTGTCTGCTGTCCATGTTGTCCTCACTGACCTTCGCTCTGCTGTTGCTAAGTTGAGCTAAACTTTCCCTCCGTCCGCCAATAGAGACAGATTGTCCCCCTTCCCCTCACAGCTGTGTGGCCTGAATGCTGGAAATAACCACCGCGCGGCCTGCCGGAGGATCAGGAGTCATGGCTGTTTAACAGTGGGCAAATGTTGGCAGAGGGCCGCCGAGAACTGGAAGGAGGCAGAAAAGACAGAGAGGGAGACAGACAGAGCTTTATAATGGAGACAGTGGAGATGTTACCAACAGAAATTAGAAATGTGCTGGGCTGAGAGGAAGTGCAACAACATTTTAGAAACACTTTGAGTGTTAGACACTGTGTTTGGTCTGATACTACTCACAGTTATAAACTGAATCTTAAAGGGATAGTTCAGGATTTTTAAAGCCGGATTTTATGAGCCACAGCGACACAACTCAGCTCTACATCAGTGCAGAAAGGGTTTGCACGAAAGTTAGGGCTAAACAATGCAAATGGTGCCATCAAGTGTAGTTTAAACAACTGTCTGTAAAAACATGCCACAAAAATGAAAAGGGTGATCACAGGCTATGAGTAATTTAAAATTCCCTTAAAATGCTTGATTGTTTACTTCCTGTGGTTTCTGATACAGCCGACACTTGCATGCATACTTTCTATTCCTCATAGAAACCATGACCGTTTTGAAAGTTGTCTCCATGGCCTGTAGCCTCTCTTCCCCTCTCCTATCAGACATCTATGGGCAGTCAAACAACGAGACAATTATAATTGTCTCCTGTAGTCCCTCGAAAATATGGATAAATCCCAGATATCAAATAAGAATTAATACTGTATAATCAAGACTAATATTTTCATTGTTTTGTGGAACTTATAGAAGAACTTACTTTGCTATAATAGTGTTTCTAAGTCTCTGTCATAAAGCATTAGAATTAGGGCTGTCACTTTAGTGCATTAACTAGATTAATTAATTACACCGCAAATTAATGCGTTAAAAAAATTAACCGCAAGATTAATCATAGCACACAAACATTTTAATATTGTCCAGCTGGAGGACCCGTACATGGCAGTGGCACGTCACTTCACACATGTGTCTCTAGTCAAACCAAACAAAGCCCAGGTGCCAACAGGAATGGCATATTTAAGACTTAGTCTTATGTTATTTTTGAATTAATTTATCTATATTTGTACTACATTCTTTAATAATGCATCAGGCCTGATTGTTTTGCTGGATATCCTCGACCTTTTTCTTATTTTGAATTTGATTTATGAAACACACTTAAAGTGTAATTTGAGTTGCCTGATTGAGCTTAGAATTTTCTGGACAAGTTGCCCTGACTTTGGTTTTATTTAGTCACCAATAAAAACGTGGATTTACAAATCTTCACTTCTTAGTGTTTTCATTTGATTAGTCATGCACTACAATTTTATAATATCCTAGAATTCAAATTCTTTATTTGAGTACTTTAAGCAGATATGAGATTAAAATGCGATTAATTAGATTTATTAATTATAAATCCGGTAATTAATTAGATTAATTTTTTTAATCGTCTGACAGCACTAATTAGAATATTTTCTCAGGTATTACTCAATGCTGTATTTAGAAAATGGCAGCAGTAAAACATCTGTGCTTTAAAAATTGGAAAAAAATGATTGTTTCATTGATTTATGAATAGCTTAATTAGCTTTAACTATGTGTACATTGTTTAAATGAGCTTAAAATCTAGGTCAAGTTCATTTAACTATGCATAATAACATTTATTTTTTTTTAAAGATATAAATATGGGAATACTATTTTCACGACTACTGTATATTTGCATATTTTAAGCTTTTTCCCCCTATCAAGAACCTGAAAATTTGCCAGTGCAGCCCTCAGGCTGGGAAAAACAGCTTTATGTGGCCCTCATGGTAATTATAGTTGCCCAATGCTGCTTTAAACAGAGTAATCTGCTCATTTTTTTATTCAACTTAAATCTAATCCTCCTTTAATAGACACCCAAGATGTGATGAAAATGGTCTAAAACACTAAACTTGGAGCTTGAAGTACCTTGTAGGATCCCTAAAATCAAACAAATAAAACTAAACAAAACAAAACAAATCCTGGATCTTTTCTTAAAAAACAAACAAACAAATGAATCCAAAGAATTTCCAGACTGTTTACTTTAAATCAGTCTATTCTGAGAATATTTGTTCAGTTGTGGGTACATTTTTTAAGCTGTAGGTAAATTCAACAGCAAATGAAGGCCAACTATCTCAGATTCATTGAGATTCTGCTCATGTTGGTTTGGTGGTGAGTGAACATGCGTGTAGTCTGACTGAGTGGGGACACAGTTGTGGCAAAGAGGAGAAGGACACAAAGAGTCATGGTGAGTGGAAATCAGGATTTCAGCTCACAGTTGAATATATTAACACATAGGTGCTCAAATAAAACGGTGCTGAGGTTATCAGTTTGATGCTTTGGCACATCTTTGATTAAAAGATGAAAATCACTTTAACTTAACTTGCTGTTATCTAAGGTTTAAATGTTTGAATTAAAGCACTGTGATAAATCTGTAGGTCTGGAACAGTCAGCAGTCTGTCTTGGCAGTCGAAGCTCATATTTTGCTTTAACTCGGATATATCTAGATGCCATTTTCACGACTGTTCACAAACACAAATACAAAAAAGAGATTATAGAATTGTCCTACTAAAGATCTCTGATCCACCTGAATTCTCGGTCATCTGAGATGCTTTGACTCTGTCGCTGTACAGTGTTAGAGGGTCGCCTCCCCACCAGGGCTCTGTTTGGCTGTCTGGTCTGTGGTCATTGCTTGGGCCATCATGCTTGTTGTCAACAACTCTTCATTCATCAGTTAAATTGATCCTTTGCTTAGCCCCTGCCACAAACAGCTACTGTCCAATTCTACGTTAGCAGCCATAACTATGCTAACGGCAACCTGAAAGGTGTGCATACAGTACTCACAAGTCCAACAGTCCATATCTGAGAAGTCTGGAGGGTGGTGTTGATTTTTTTGCCTGCTCTAAGCCAGACGAACAACTCAATCCCTTCCACGTTAACAAGAACACCTACATTTGTTCCAGGGTTAGGTGCTACGAGTGGACTTCATCAGATTGGGTAGGGTCAGGCTGGATTTTTTTGGGCCTGATTAAACTCTGCTGGAAAGCCTGGACCCCAGCTTGGTAACCAAGGGTGGTTAATCAATCAATAAATCAAACTTGTTCACCACCAAAATGGAATAAAACATCTCAAGACACTTTCAAAGAGATTCAGTTGATACCTCAGTCTTCATTCTATAAATGTTTTCTATTTATTGTTTCATTTTATTATCCATCCATCCATCCACCATCTATACCACCTACTCCAATAAGGATCACAGAGGGGCTGGGGCCCATCCCAGGTGTCATTGGGCATGAGGTGGGATACACCCTCAACCAGTTGCCACACAATCCAAGAATCGCATAGAGACACAGAGGACTATCACACTCATACCTAAGGGCAATTTGAGGTCACCAATCTGGAGGATATAGTGTCCAAAGAGAACACCCAAATGCATGGTGGCCCTGACCGAGAGGGGTCCAACCAGCAACTTTCTATCTGTGAGACACGTGAACTACCTGCTGTGCCAATGTGCTGCTCTAATACTATTTTATTTTAATTTCTTTATATCTAAAATTTAATTCCAAACCAAAAATAAAGCCAAAAAGAGTGGCCAGCACTTAACCACAATTGGCAAGGAAAAGGGTTGATGAGGTTTTGGGGTTTAAAAAAAGGTTTTGGACAACAACAGGAAAGTAAAGACAAAACACAAGTTCTCTTTTTACAGTTTATTGTATCTATATGTATATATATAATAATATATATACATATATAAAACTACAAAAGTAAGACTGTTTCAAATTCATCGACAGCTGTCAGTTAATTTCATACACTATGTGTATATATATACATATATATGTATACATATACAGTATATATATATATATATATATATTATCTACAGTCCTCATTTGTATCAGCTGTCAGTTTCTCTCTCTTTGTTTCATTGCATAGAAAAAGGCACAGCTCAGAGGTCTGTGTAAAATACAGCCTTATTCGAGGAGATCAGTCTCGACTGCGGTCAGTCTCTCCGGGTTTCGAGCCGCAGCACGCTCGGACAGCGCTAAAACAGATTCGGTAACAAACACTGATCAAAAAGTCTCAGGAGCTTGAATGTTGTTCATACTATGTACATTACTTTTGGCATTGAAGCATCTGTGACAGGCTTTGGAGTTTGACATCTGAAGGTTGGAGACGGCTTTTTGTGTATTGCTGCATGAACTGTTCGCCTTCAACTGGAAAATGAAGAACACAAGAGTAAAAAATGTGTAAAAAGCTGTGGGTGGTGCCCACAAAAAAATCAATAACAAAGCAAAAAAACAAACAGATAAACATGATAATATAACATCCTATGTATATAAAAAAATGGCTTCCACCCATAATTCCACACTCAGATACATTCCTATCTGAAATACATTCCTACCAAACATTCTGTACACACATTTACAATCCAAATGTTCACTTCACATCAAAAATAAATATGTATATTTACACAGAAAAGAAAAAAAAATTACATGAATAAATAACTTCATTGACCCAAAGAACAACCACTCCAAAATTCAAACATATTGAAAGAAACAAGACAAAGTCGTCTGCAAACAGTTTGAGTCTCTCTCTGTTTGGCTCACGCTCTGCTGTGAATTCAGTTCATTAACACTTTAGAGATAAATGCACACTGCAGAAATTCTGATCGTAATTCGAACAGGTTTGTACACCACACAGTGACACGAGTCAGGCTGTGTAACACATTCTGTCCCAACAAAGACTGCAGAGACCCACCAGCTGAGAAATCTGCAAAAACACCCCCAAAAATCAACCTCAAATGGATGTTCTTTGCATTCCTGCACCCCAAAGCCTTCAGAGTGTCCTACATTGTATATATATTTTATAGAAAGTGAGGATTACATATTTTAATCTTCACTTTACCTGTGAAAAAGATGCACTGTGTAAATTTTTTCATGTAAAAATGGATAAAATCACTAAGAGGTTAAGTCTTCATTAATAAGATGGACTCAGCTTTTGATATTTTAGCTGTGTCCAAGCCAAAAATAAAAGCAGTTTTCTGTTGAATGTGAGAATTTTTGTGAGATTGGGATTGTTTATCTGAAACCAGACATGCAATATTTACTGGATCAGTTTGTTGGACTAAATTTACATCATTTTATGAAGAACAAAATGCAGATAATATCACCTGTTTCTCTGCAATAAATTCACTTTTAGTCCAGATGTTTAAGTGTAAATATTACACTACACAATAATAACTTTTAGCCAAAATTTCTACAGGAAATACACGTAGACACCAAACCACAGGTGCTCATTTTTAAGCTTCTGGCAAGTTTAACACCTGGTAAAATTTACCACAGTGATTACAAACCAAATCAGCTCCTTTTTATACACTTTCTGCAGGGTGTTGCCAAAATAACACTGTTAAAAATGTTTTCTACAGAGTTCTAATGTACCAATATGTTGAAGCCAATCATGCTCATTGGTTAAGTGATACATTTAAATTACTTGCAGGTGTTTGCATTAATGGGTGCTGTCTCTTAGTATCAGCACTGTGATTGGCTGCCGTCTAGTCAAGAGTGTCCTGTACCTAACACTTGTAAGCTGAGTTAGGCTTGGACTCTGGAAATCTTTAAAACTTGGGGTACAGATAACAGACAGATGGATGGACACGCTCAACAAACAAGTTTTGTAAATGCTGCTGAAATCAAGAATTTCTACAAATGACTTAGGACCAGAACAGTTTTCTCTGTGCTGATTGGCTTTGGATCAAATCTGTCAAGTATTTGTAAGAACTGATGGAAAAATGTACAAGAGAATTCCCTAGTGACGACAGATTCTTGTCATGTGTGTTACCAGACTATTGGTGTCAACGTACCATTATAAAATCTACTTTATTTATGGTTTGACCAGAGTTTTACTTTTTTGTTTAACAGTTATTACAGCTATTAACATCATGCCTACAGTGTTCGCAAACAGCCCAAACTGGGGCTAAAACCCTCCTTTGAAGCCCAGAGGACAGTTTTTAACGAAGGCTCTGTAAACTCACCAAAAAAGAGAACTGATCATTTTCTGCAACAATTACCCCTTAAATCATCTGAATTAGATTAGGGCATTAGGCTCATTTTTTGTTAAGTGGTGAATGCTGGCTGCACAGATTGCTCCCTTCGGGGATAATAAAGACATAAATGATGCTTCAATGTGATATTAAACAGTTGTGCAGCGCGAGTAGGAGGCAGAGTCAACTAAAACATACTCAAGGGATTTACAACACTTTCCAGCACAGCAGTCCTAAAAAACAGTTTCAACATTAATGACATGGTATGAGAGTTAAATAAAAGTAAAAGCACCTCAATGTGGATGTTTGAGACATTGAGTTAAATATTGTTTTAACACTCTCAAAAGTGCATCAACCTGCATTTTAACAACTCAAAAATCTGTTCATTCCTGCTCTACTCGTACAAGTTTGACCTTTTAAGTTACAGGAAACAAAGTGGGTCTGTGGTTTTTCTTTGCTTATTATACTGACAGTATTCTCTACCTATAAAACTGCAGCTGTCATATGGCAAACATGTGCTCTGTGCAAACCCTGGCTAAAATCAAACATTACGATACAATTATAAATCATGAGAGACTTTGCTCATACTATTTCCCAAACGTAAGTCAGTGCTAGTATCCTCTTTGCAAATGAAAATGGCGGAGGAGAAAATGATCTGACTTGTAATTAAATGCAACCAATTTCCAGATCTATAGCTGTATCCAACAGTGGGACATAATTTCTTGATCTTGTTTCATACTTCTTGGCTAAAAATTCCCTTAGTAGGGCTAAAAAAATTGCATGCAAGATTTTGAATGGCTTTCTAGAGGGAGCATAAGTTAAATTTTAGAACCAAAAAGCATTGAAGACTGTTGGGACGCTTTATGAAATTAGGTCAGACAACATGAAATTTTGCTTGTTTACAGCGGTCACTGCATCAGATTGGAGGAACACAGAGTCATAAAATCGTGCTGTGACTTTCCTGACAAACACAACAGACTATAAGACTGACATTCACTGCATTTACCCGTATTCTTGTATTATACTTTTGTTGGTCTTTCCAAACATTATGATACATTATATATTAGTTTTGACGATAAATTCAAGCAGTCACATTCCAAGGCACTAAGGCTCCTCTGCTGTTTCTCTACATTACTCTTTAACAGTCCTATGGTGGCTCCTCTACAATACAACATGAAGGCATGAAAGGCAGGATTTTAATGGCCAATGGGTCCCTGAACCCTACAACTCATGGGCTAGGCTGTAATTGTGCAACAATCATGTTGTCTGACCTGGGCATTTGATTGGGAGTGCTGCCTATGGACAGACTGTAATGGCTCTGTATACCTTTAGAACTTTGATGTCGGAGATAGGAATTATGCCACACTCCACTTAAAAGTGATACAATGATTAAATTATCTGACCTCAGAGATCAAACAGAACACACCACAAAGATGGTGCAAATAGCTTAGGAAGTTTTGCATTTCTTAACACAAAGCAGGTATTGAAATTGCCAACAGAGGCATGAGCAATTTATTAAACTTTTCTTAAAAAAGAATGAATTGACTTATTTAGAGGGTAGGCTACAGTTTCACACACTTAACCTGTTTATTTTTTAACACTGGCTGAATCTTAAAGGTCCCATGTCCAACAAAACCAATTTCCTTTGCTTTTGTTGTTTGAAGGGGAAGAACTTAACACCTTTTACAAAACTCTTAGATTACGGAGATATAAATGATACCTCTGTAAAGAAAATGCCCCCAAGAATGCTTTGGTTTTTACTTCCTGGGGTTTAAGAGTTTTAAAAGGGGAGTGACATAGAGCTGTATCTAAACCAAATTCTTGCATTGAAAAACAGCCAAGATATAAAGTCACTGGAACAACAGGACATGGGATCTTTAAAAAACCCAGCAATTCAGGCCTGAGTTGACTTAAATAAGTACAAAGATACAATTCTAAAAGGACTTGCATAAACACATAAAAACTTGAGAATTTGTGGTGAAGGCTGGGTCTGCAGTCTTGCAAAGAAGACCTATATTAACGTGAATTAACCATTTCCAGTCTTCACTAATCATCCCTTAAAGGTCTGTAATACTCTTATCATAAAGGAGGGTCGCTTTGTATGGCAGTCGAACAGCAAAAGGCTGATCTTCTACTGTTACAATAACCAACCATTAAACTACCTCTATGGTTGTAAAAAGTAAGGAGGGGGTGATTCTGTAAACAGGACTATTTTTAACCTCAATAGTGAGCAAATACAAGGTTCAGCTGAGGACAGAGCACTGATAAACTGCGTATTCCTAATCTATTTAAAACTGTGTGTGTTTGTGTGTGTGTGGTCTGCTAGGAAGGAAACATAAAGACCTTAAGAGTCCTGGCATGACCCCTGTGGGTACGATGCTGCTGTCACAGTTGATATTATTGTGCTAAAAATCATGTATAGTGTGCACGAGGACGGTTTTGCATCAATGTTGAGTAACACTGATTTGGGATTTTGCTGGAATTACTGGCACCATCTAGATTGTACACTGAACTGATGTGAGCCTCATGTGAATGTGAGGGTTAAACACGTGTATTCTGGCTTTTGAGGTTTAACTTTGCAGCACAGAACCCTAATATTTGGCATAAAGGGCTCCTTTCCTTTACTTAAAAAATCAGACTCTGCAGATCCAGGGCTGGGTGTAATCCTTCATGCTGCGCTATAATTTACCTGTCAGTAATGTTGCTAAATCTGTGAGAACCAAACCAAAAATAAGGCAACTCTATCAAAATATTGTTTCTTCGTATATTTCCAAGAATTTCCACAGGGTCACGTTTGGAGCCGTAAAAGCTTCTCTGCAGTCTGTCAGTGGTTTTGTCTTGGGTCTATTTCAGTGAATGTGTTCGGTGGCAACAGTCTCCGCTCAGGCTGGAGCTTTTGAATCAACTCTTTCCAAGAATTAGTCAGTGGTGTTGTCGCTGCCTCCAATGTAAACACTCTGTAGCTCATTTGAATGCTGCTGCAAGTGAAGCGTGATAACCAGGGAGAACCACTGAGCTCATGTAAAGCAGCACCCAGCACAGTTATACACTGTAAAAAACTACTAACACGTGTATGTGCTACCAGTCAGCGAGAAAACCTTGAACTGAATTCATAGACAAGACGTGTGCATAAACAGATCAACACTTCCACCAAAAGATATAAACAAACACTCAGGGCGATGTGTTTTTAGATCAAATCCCAAAGCATTAATACAAAGCCAAGCTAAACTTAATGTAGCACACAGCTAAAACCAAGTACTCCTCGCTTTATGAATAACATCTGCAATAAGATAAAGATTAAATAATTATTATTTGATCATGAGAATTAATCTGTCTTAATTATAGTTTTAATACAATAAATTAAAAAAATGGAGGAGTAACCTCTCTATAGGCTGTTAAAATGAAAAGAACTACAAAAAATACTGTAAAAAACAGGAATTGAATAAGTGGTCATTTTGAAAGGCACTCGTCTGCTAAAAGCCTTGAATTCATTGTGTTTGCGTGTTATGTTTGTATGTTACATATATCTCTACACTTGTGAGGATAAATGTGCTCAAGCTGATGGAATATTGATCAAATATTCATCTTTTATTTACAGTTAGACTCTTAGGGTAAATAAGCAGTTCTGAGTTTCTGAAGTTGGGTTGTTTGAGGTTCAGTTTGACGAGCTTTGGTGAAGTAAGATCTGCTCACATTTAGAAAGATTAGGGCAGGAAGTTTGACTGTACATTTCTGCAGATGGGGCCAAGAGCTTTGAGGGACTTCAAATTGAGAACAATCAAAAAAACAGCACTGGGTTGATTAGACATTGTACTGGGCATGTTTACATCACATGCTTCCTTGTTTTGGTGCTACTCCGGTACACCACATAACCTATGTCTTCCTGCCTTCAGTGAATTTGCACCACAACAAAGTTTTTGATGTTTACAACGCCGACACTCTAACTCCCATTTGAGCTCTTTCCTTACAGGTGCAGGGCTGATCAAAACCACTGTGGCAAGGGCAGTGGTTCTCAATTGGTGTGCCTTGAGGTAGGCCGAGGATGGAGTCATAAAGATCCTCGATCAGTGATTTTGATATAAATCTGCAGATTCTGAAACTTTCAGAAAATCAACATGAATCGTTTTAAGTCAGTTAAGATCTTCTATAGCTCACTGAATCCATGGCCAGAAGAAATTAACATTTTTGTCTGTCCCATTCATTTAGCCTGATTTTACGTGTATCATGAATCAATTTTTGAATGCTTGTTTACGATTCATGAAGACTAACAAAGCTTCAACTGAGTAGTTGGATAATTTTGTTAATGAATGTTTCATGAATATTACACTTTTTTGTCAAAAATGATCAGGCATTAATGGATTAAAAAAAATGGAAAACTCTGGCTGACCTTTAGATGTCCCTAAGTCAGAATGAGTGTGAAAATCACATTGGCTGGTGTATTTACTACAGACATGAACCTCAAACAACCAAACTTCAAAAATCCTGACAATCCATCTTATGGTAGGTTTAGGTTTGGAATTAATACTAGATTAAATATAAGAGTTAATAGAACTGATCAATACATTTACATGCAATTACAAAAAGCCAGTTTATGGTGTATGCCAACCCAGATAGGGCATATTTGAGGTGGTTCTCACACCTACAGCTCAGTTGCTTTGTTCTGATTCAGTTGAAAAAACTGCTACAAGTTTGCATGTTTCCTTTGGATCGTTTCATCTTCACACAGCAGTATTTTGAAACAAGCTTTGACCAGACTGAGGGGAAGGAGCTGGCCTTTCGCCATTACATAACAGCTAGTGTTCCTATGAGTTTCAACTTGATAGGCAATATGGTAATAAGTCAGTTGGTTAAACTATCCACAAAACAGTAGTATAATAATGATAATAGGGGATACTTAATGTTCAATGTAAATTTTTTACAGAGGATCATTGTGGAACATGTCTTACGACAGAAGTGGAAACTTCAAAAAAGGGTCTTTTAACAGTTGCCCGCAGACCACAAGGGACACCAGATAGCATGGGATCTTATTATAATGCAACACCTGCAGAGCTGTCTGCAGAGACACTGCCAGTGATGTGGAAAAGGCAGACAGCAGCTTTAGAAAGGGTTAACTCTCCTGCTTGTAAAAGTTGGACAAATACAGTCTGAACAAGTTTTTGAATCAAAGTTGGTGACTTTTTGATGATCTGTAATGTTAACCTATTTTCATAGTATGTTGTACCTGTACACAGAAAATGTCTCTGCAGGATCTAAACGTTCAACTCTGTGATCAGTCTGGTTGCCTGGTAGCTGTAATTTAGTCATCATCACAGCTACTGCTCATACTTCTACGCTAGTGTGATGAGTTAACTCGTCACCCAAATACTATTGGTTACCGAGTTGATTGAGCCCTCACTGCAAATGAACTGTTTCAGGGGACGATTGGGAACAAGCCATGACCACCCACTTCAGGCAAGCTTACCAAGACACTGATTGCTGCGTTCACGTAACTATGGAGGAAACAGCGCAAAGCATGGAATACCTACATGTATCAGAGCAACTCTCCCAAACAACCTAGGTGTGAGAACAACCTTATGAATGTTTGTGCAACTGAAATTGTAGGATATTAACCATCAGAATAATATGACTGGGGTTGATAATGCTCAAGCCACGAGCAGCCCTAAACTGGGAAAAAATTGAGATGGTGGTATTACCATGGAGAGGACTATGAATTTTTAACCAGAGAAATTGATACAGCTTTAGAAAAGGGATTTCAACATTTGGACGTAAACAAATGAAGGGAAAGTAAAGAAATGAGGCTGGGTATTAACTGATATGTGACCTAATACAGGGATGGGCAAAATGCACCGTGGGGGCCACACAAGGCCCTCCTTCTCACTCGATGCAGAAAAAAGGTAAACTTCAATTATCAATAAATTACAAATATGAAGAAAAAAAGAAAAATCTACCAAAACAATGTTGTATATGCATCATTAAATGTATTTATATGAATAAAAAGACCTGCAAGTAAAATATATTGAAGAAAGCAAAAAACAGTACATTTATAAGGCTAAAAAAGAAGGTCCCCTAGGCTTGAAACATATGTTTAGCTCATTTAATAACCTATTACTATTTGCATTTTACCTACAAAAAAATGTATGTTGAAGAAGGATATTCTAAAAAAAGCTATATGTGGTCCTTTAGTTTATTTAAGTAGATTTATATATTGCATAATGAGTGTTTTGCAGTACACAGAGTGGATAACATTAATGTGGCCCTGTAGTTGGCGAGAGTTGCCCATCCCTGACCAAGAAGGTCATAACAGACGCAATCATAACTATCTGAAGATGGGAATATTATGGCCTGTATTATTCTGTAAGTTCATCAATTCTCTTACTTGAACAAGGACTTAGAACAATTAAATGACCTAACACATGGCTCAATTCGTTATGCATGTAAACATACTGACACAAAGTCCTCACAAGTGTAGACATACAAAGAAATCTGTGTGTTTGCTTTTGGGTTACTTCCATATTTCCGTATTTGGAACGGCGAGCACAGTGCATGCACAGTGTTGTGTAGTAGTAGTTGTCATAGTAGTACTGAATGACATCACCATCGATGTTTACAATTACCGACCTTTGAAAGATTTAAAATAGAAAATAAAAGCAAGAGGACACCCCCACATCGTTTCATTCCAGTCTGTTCTTGTGATTTTTCTGTCCTTGTGTTTGTGAGGTGGGGGCGTCCACAAGTCACGACCCCACCAGCACCTCCATGATGTGGTCCAGTTCTGTTAGATCAATTTTAAAAGGCTGATTGGCTGAAACCTGGGGGGCGGGGCCGCTGTATGGCGACGACAGCGATTTGAGGAGGTCGTCCGCTGACACCACAGATGACAGTTTGGTGATGCCGCCGCCAGCCGCCACGGCCCCAGCCCCGGCCCCTGCTGTCGTACAGGGGTCAAAGTCATACATGGACGTGTCGATGTCGGCGAACAGGACGTCGTCCAGCGCCAAGTCTGAGAGGAAACCCGAGGGTGAGGAGGAGGAAGCAGGGTTGGGGGGAGAGGAAGAGTTGTCAGCCAGGCCATTAGGGGGCAGTGTGGGCAGAGTGTCCATTGGTCGGAGCTCCACACAGCGGCCTTCTGCTAGCAAGACGCCAGCTGCCTCTGGTTTAGCGCCCGTGGTCCTGCAGTCTCTGGGTAAGGGGGACAAGGGTGTGAGGTGGGAGGGTGGGGTGAGCGGCGTGGGAGCTGGGGAGGTAGTCACGGTCGTAGTATTAGCTGCTGCTGTCCTTGCTATGGCTGTGGGAGGACCCAACTCCATGTCACTCAGAGCGGAGGGGAAGCTGTCATTGGACGAGGTGGGCACAGGGACCCTGGGGGCCGCTGGGCCCAGCAGGGACGAGGGTAATGGGGGCGGCTGTGCAGGGGGAGGTGACAGAGGAGGAGTGGGAGGGGATGGAGCACAAAAGGCCGAGTCTCCACTGTCCTCCTCCAGCAAGGAGGCCGGGGTGAGGCAGGCTTCAAGAAGGGTGGGGCTGGCCTCCACCCGGCCTGAAGCCTGGGGGGTCTGGAAGCTGGGAGGCACCATTGGGTGGGGTGAAGGCGGGGGAGCAATGACAGGCATGAGCAGCGTCGACGGCTGGGACACCTGTGCTGTTGCGGACAGGACACCTAAGGAGGGCGGCGCCTCTCGGAAGCCCTCGTCCATGGGGTCGTCCGGCGGTGGTGACGGAGGGAAGAGCAGCGGCCGTAGGGAGCCCTCCTGCTTCAGTTCGTCCTGGATGCGTCGCAGCATGTTGTTGATGAGGACGCGGCGCTCCAGGCTGGGCTCGCAGAGCGGTCGTTGGCTGTACAGTTTCATCAAAGAGATGTTGAAGATGGTCTGCCGCTGCAGCGTGTACGACACCTTGGACAGGCCCTCCGGACCGAGGCCTAGTCCCCCTCCCGCCAACGACGCCTCCAGCGTTTTGCCTTCCAGCCCCTCTTCATCCTCGTCCAGCTTCCGCTTCGCACCTTTACCGAACATAAATCTGGAAGACACAAAGCAGAGAGAAAATTCAGAGATTTATTTACTTAAAATGATAAAATGTTATAATTAACTTGCTTCTACACCAGAAGTGTTTTTCCTTATTCATGTCTCATTCAGTGGCCAAAATGAGCACTAAGAAAGTTTTAAGCCTTCACTAATTCAGCATCCATACATATGAAGTCTTCTGATGCTTTCTCTTGCTAAAATTTATTTCTCAGCTTTGTACTCTTGTACATCTTGGTGCAGTAGTGCAGAGTAACATGTATCCACAGCAATTCCCAATAAAATCTTGAACTGTTTGGTTTGAAGTCCACAATTAAATAGGCATATGTGAATTGTGCATTTAAAGTAGCAGCTTTCTTTTTTCTTGCCCTTTGTTTCTGTATTTGCTCTGCTGCCTTTATGCCCTAATTCAGACCACAGAAGGGAGGAAACTCTTGCCATGGGTAGCAGTAGCAAAGATATTACAAGAGAGCAGAATAATATGAAGAATTAAAATCATGTTGCAATAATTTTCCCTCCTACTACATATATAAAGCAGTTAACCTCCGCCAATGAGGTTATTTTCACCGGGGTCTGTTTGTCTGTGAATCTGTTTTTCTGTTAGCAAGATAACGCAAAAACCACTGGATGGATTTACATGTTAATTTTACCAGAGGTGTGGTTTGGTCCAAGGACGAACCAATACATTTTGTTTCTGATCCAATACAGACAGATTTTTATTGCAGATAGTCAGAGAAACAAGAAAGTTGGCATCTTTGATCTTCATCACTTGACACGAAAATGTCAGTGTGGTGCTTATAAGGTTATGTGACTGACATTGCTCATCCTGCCCTGTAACTACTGTGCATTAACTGCAGTTGGGATATTAAAATGAAACATTGTTCAGCTGTATATCATTAAGCTACTGCTTTGAGAGGAAAGGAAGCAATATGCACCCACAACCACAAAAGGAGGAGCTGTGGGAGCACGGTTAAAGTAATGTACCTGATATAAAACATGCTTGAGCTCATCAATGTGCTTGGTAGGTCCTCACAATATTAAACTGCTGTTAAATAAACATTCATCAGGCTGGTGGAGGAATATAAACTCAAGGTAAATCAGCAGAGTGCAGCAAATGAACCAAACAAAGATGATAAAGTTGATATCTTAAGACATCAAACATTTGGGATTTTCAAGAGATAGCACACCTTGCTTTTATGTTTCTGCATAATCAGACTAACTGACACTGAAGGATCTTAACATTAGATTATCACTGTCATATCACATTTCAGATACAAAAACAAAGATACACTCAGTGGTGAAGTTTTCTGAGCAGGAGCCTGCAGCTTACAGCGGTGATTCAAGAAGCTGCTTCAACGCAACAAGCTTACTGCAACAGGGGATTTAAAGAAACACACGGTGAAACCGGGAGCAGCTGCAGAGAGAGCCTCACCGCTGCAGACTGTAGCCCAGCAGCACTATCACACTCACACACACACATACTAAGTTATGTAATAGCAGCGTTCCCTGCTGTAGCACAGGATCATAGGCCAGATTTAAAGCCCAGCCCCTTCCTCCCCCCTCCGTCCTACCTCCTGTTTCAGTATTAGAACAGCACATTGAATTACTTATTCCACTTAAAGACGGCACGCGTGTTTAGCCCGTGTTGGATTCATTCATGCATAGACAGCTGTTTACCTCCTCACTGTCAGACGTAACTTCATTCTGCAGGCGAGCTTCACTTCAGTACTGCAGAAAAAGCTCTAAACCAGGTAAAGGTGGATTTAACAAAGGGCTAACTACACAAGCCAAAACTCATACCTGGATTTGTCTTTAACTGAACGGAGATACAAGATAAAAATGAGTTTTTTTTTAACTTTATCCGCAGTTTTTACGTAATCAAAAAAAAGAGAACATTCTACAAACTGTGTTCACTATACAAAAAAACTTGCAAACTTCAATTCTAAAAAGGTTGCTTAACTTTTCTGTCCCATAAAATACCTGTTTCACCAAAGTAGTATCACTATTAACATTATTGATTAATGACATCAAATAGTATGGAATATAGAATATACTTTGTTAGTATAATTTTGGAAAACTGTGAAACTGCAAGGATTAAGGGTTTGTATTCATGCAATTACATCAATTATAATGAAGAGTGTAAAGTATTATAGGTACGATATAGGTAGATACTGGCCTCAATATCCGTACCTGCCAATATTGATCTTTTTGCAGATAACTACAGTTGATATGTCATCCATGAATTAGCTGTAATTTTGGCAAAAATGCAAATATACCATGATTCTTGGGTAAATCTACATATTGAGAACAGTTTTTTTTAACCCATCACTGACACAAAACCATTCTGTTATATTGAAAGTAGAAGATCAATTTTTATAAAGTACAGACTTTGTGCTCTTGAAAAAAAAATGTCATAGGTGGAAAAAATCCAATACCGTGCATTACTGACTACAGCCCAAGGCAACAACAATCTTCGGGTTCAGGACCTGTGGACCATGAATCAGTCCTTTTTGTATTCAACAGAGCGGTATAAGATATTACATAGGGGTTTGTCTGCAATTTTTGATTTATCTAATCAACAAACTACTTCATGTTGTGTAACACATTTGATTATTACTGCTGTCATCTTACTAAGATGCTTTTAAATCTTACATTCTTACTTTAAGCCCCACTATGTAAGATTCCAGCTTTCAGCTCTCTAGTGGCCTCTGTGGTCATCGAGTGTAACTGCACTGCCGTAAAACAGAGCACCTCACAAGCAACGTGCATTTGTTGACATACAGAGAGAGGCAAAAGGAGCTGACAGGATGTCCCAAGGGACAAATAAACCATGTGGACTGATAAGGTACAGTCTGATCATGTTGTCTTTTCGAACAAATCATCACATAAGTCCAACAATAACAGGGCAAAATCAGCATTGGTCAGACATCCCTCATCTTCTCTGAGTTCATGCCAGTGTGCAAACACCGGGTCAATGTTTGTCCCTGTCCGGGTATTTAGCTTGTTACTCTTCTGCTTTATTTTTTTGTCTCCTCTGCTAAAACTTTTCTTAGGGCTTTTGCTGCTTCTGCCATGACAACAACTCTACATTTAGCTTCTTCTTCTTCTTGAACAGTGGATGGCATCCAGCGTCAGAAAGGCATTACCGCCACCCACTATGCTGGAGTGTGACCCCGAGGTCCCTATTTCCATTAGGAAAATGAGAGCATACTCACTTTTAAAAATTCAAAATCTGCTTTATATTCTCCTTTTCCCAACGTTTAGCTTTCGCGTCGAGGGGGAAGTGACATTTGCCGTAAAGCAGTCAAAGCAGTAAAATTTGTAGTTTTTAGTGTGAAGTGTTCCTACCATGCACATCAAAGTTACATAGAGCCAGTGAAGGTGATAGAGACCCCCTCAGACCATGGCAGAGGTGTCATTTAACCTGTTGTGAGGTGATGCACCATCACAGTGACTCAAGAAATATTACAGTATATTAGGGTGAAAAAACTACATAATGTTGGTTTAAAATCCCACCAACACAATAATAATATTAATAATAATAATAATTTATCATTTTCACATTTTAATACATCAGCTTTCATGTTAGTGATCAGTAAAAACAGGTCCAGTACGAGAGGATTTTCAAGTCTTAAATGATCTCAAAAACTCTATTGGCAACAGACAAACACAAAGCTTCAACAGAAGTTTTGATCTTATGATCCTTCAAACATGCTAGAAGGTTCTGCTGGACTGTAAGACCACACAGTCCAAGATTATCGAAGGTTTTAATGCCTTTGTTTGGTTACTTTGCTTTGATTTAGCGAAAAAAAAAAAAAAAACACATTTACATAATTCCTTTGGATCATTTTATGTTCACACAGAAGCGGGGGGACTGCTGGAACTTCTGGACCCCATGAAAGCTATCAATGTGGACCTTCACCACAAGCTAAACCAACCTCACAGTTTGTCTAAGCAACATCTCTTCACCTAATGGGGTTCCAATGGCTTAGATTTATGTCCTCAATCTGGTTGCACAGGTCCCACCAATGGTTCCTTTTCTATATTTCATTATTTGAATTGTAATAAAAGAAGCTGTAATGTGAGCTCTGCACTGGCCTTTCAGGTTTTCAAGCATCCAATAGATATTCTTTATAAGCTTTTAGTGAAGACCTGAATTTGGCCTTTTTTGCAAAAGAACTAAAGGAAAGAGAGAAAGATGATTTTACTAGCATATGAGGAACGTCTCTGCTTATGTGGATTGGTTTATAAATTATGGTAAAAGTAAATATATTTTTGTATTTTGTGGCCTCTGTAAGAAGGCCCTTAGAATGGTTTCTTCTCCTCCCACACATCTAAGTATTATGATCTAGCCAAACCGCATGCAAAAGCTCTTTTCACAGTATTTATACACAAATGTACCAGACTAAAACATGTCATCCGTCTCTGAGAGAGAATACAGCTGGATTCGAGGTATTTCTCATTTAATTCATAAAGATATCAATTACTTAAATGTGATCATATCAATTTCTGCACCCGGACTATTTCCTGATTCTAATTCCTACTTGTCAATCTAATTGTGCCAGTTGCTGGGTCAAACTGTTCCAGGGTTGAATTGGAAGTGACATTCTTCAAAGTTTTTGTACTTCTCTTTAGTGAACTGCAGTCTGCTGCCAGAGTTGCATGGTGCTATAAGCAGGTGTCTGCGGCACTCTGTGGCAATGGGACACATGCTCCCTGTCATTCGACTGTTAGATTATACGTCAAACTACAATGCTTAAAGTTTAAAAAGTTACTCATTGCAGCCTTACTGACTGAAAGTCTCCTTACTTTCCCTTTTTTTCTGTGCCTGTGCCGTCCCATCTAAAGTTCAGAGGAGCCAGTTCAGTTCGGCAGTGAAGCACTAACTTTGTCTTATTCTTCATTTGGTTTGGTTTTCTTTTTTGCCGAGCAGAGCGAAGCCTGTCAAATGATGCATAATAAAGCCACCCGCCACTAGTTGTGTGGCTGCAGCTGTGGTCTTGGTTCCTGCCATCTGGCCTATTGTTGCACTATGACCCCTGAAACACACAATCAGGCTCCATAAACATTCAGTTCGAAGCAAATCTGCAGCATTTGAGTGATAAATAAAGACAAAGTTATATTAAGGTTGCTCAGATGATGTGGCATGTCTTCTGGGGGGATGAGTGACCATTATCAAGGACAAACTTCAAGCCTTGAACATGTTAAGAGAAGCAGAGGCTAGCAGTGCTAGCAACGCTAAAGTTAGAAGCTATTGTCAATGAACACTACATTAGCTTGCCTACTGTGAAGTCAGATTTAAACCAGAAACTCCCTGCTTTTTGATTATCTAATCTAATTTGACCTTTGTTGGTTTGATTGCTTTCACACCTGCCACGAACCAAACTGGTTGGCTTGGAAGTGAAACAAGACCTCCTGTTTTCAGGTCAACAAGTGTTCAGTTCTTTGCTCCCTTGCAGAGTTTATGTGAGCTTTCACACCATCCTTAATAAACCCCAAATTGACAAAGAAGCAAACCAGAGTTTCTTTGGTTTGGACAAAACAAGTTAGGTGTGAGAGCAACCAAAGACTTCACTAGGGTCTGTTAGAAAGGCTTACAAACATAAACTTACCCCAGAATAAATCAAGCTAATTAACAAGTTAGTACAACATTCAGTTTGTATTTCTGTGTGGAAATGACCAATTAAATTAAAAAAAAAACAGAGAGGAAGAGAGGCGGCAAATGTCATATATTCTCTGATTTACTTATTTCCTAAAAAAAAAAAAAAAACATGCAAATCCAATCATCTAACAATCTGATGTTAAAATTAAGATGATGAAGAAAAGGCAGAGAGGGCAGAAATAAAGAAATAAAGTTTGAAGAGAGAGACACAAAGACAGAAAATAAGAGAGAGCGACAGAAAACAGGCATTGCTGCAGTGTTTTTGACTCTAATCCAGGCTGACAGGCTCATGCAGCCAGTCGCTGTCGACACACACACACATACACACACCGTGCACACACACTCTGCGCATGCGCCGCCTCAGACACACACAGACACACACAGACACAGAGACTACCACACACACACAGGAAGTGTGAGCTGCAGGCCCAGTCACCACGACTGGTTGGTTGCCATGACAAACAGAGTCAGCTGGGAATTCACCCAAAGAGATGACAAAGACTGGGAGAGACGGGGGAGATGAAGGGGGGGTGCTGGGGGGCAGGAAGGAAGAGGAGGAAGACAGGAAGGAGGAGGAGGAAGTAGAGGAGAAGGGTGAGGGATCGGTCTGGGAAAGGTGGGAGGGGTGTGAGCTGTCTCTGCTTCCTCCCTCTCTTCCTCTCACTGCTTAAACTGCTGCTGAGGAGACGTTGAGCAAAGCACTCGCAACGTCATCATCCTGACTTTATGGACGTCTTACAAGTCCGACAGATCTGGAGGTTTACTGGTGGACACATGATTCCATGCTTACATTTTTGAGCTGACAGTCTATGGTTTAAACATCATGTCTGTGACATACCACAGCCACATCCCAGACAGTCACTGCCAGCCCTGTGACCTGACACGCATCCTGCTTTCACTCCTGTATTGTTTAGGGCTGGAGACATACTTGCTGTTAAAGGATACCCAAACATTTTGGCTTTGTTTTGGTGTCTTGCCTCACTACTGAGTGACTGACAAGCAGATAGACAATTTGCATTCAACTGTGGGTGTAGGAAGAGACGGGCAGACCTGGCCCATCACTAATTAGCTTAGCTCAAGCACTGAAAGTTGGTGGGTAGTGTTAGCCTGCCTCTGCCTACAGTTATCAGATAAACTGTAAGCAATTCTGTGTGCTTCCTGAGACCCTTTTTTTGTTTTACCCAGTTGTGTTGTGTTTCGTTAGCCCTAAGAAATCATCCCCATCCTCTCTTACAAAGTCAGCCATATTCCTTATTTCCAATCTTCTTCTCCCTGCCTACAGAGACGCTGTTTTGTCAACCTAATGACAAGCTTATCCGCGTAGTTTGTGCAGGTGCTCTGCAGTTTACTTTCAAATGTATTTCTTTATAAAAGAACATGAAGTGCTAATCTTATTCTAAAAACAGATAGCATAATGTGGTAAAAATGAGTCACAACAAGCACACAGGGCCATTCAAAGCAGCTGAAGAGTTTATCTGATGACTGTAGGCAAAGGTAGGCTAACACTACCCACTGACTGCCAGTGTTTTAGTTAAGCTAATTAGCAGTTGGCAAGCTCTGCCCGGCTCTTCTATGTTACTGCAAGCACAGTCTACCTACTTGTCAAACAACAAAAATGTTGACTTATCCCTTTAACCACCAGGACACAGACCCATCATGGCTGCTTGTTGTCCCCTGCACCCATTTAGCACTTCTATCACAGGAGTTCTTTAGAAGTAATACAACGCAGACTGGAGCTGCCATCTGCACCGCAGGTAGGATCAGTTTATGAGCAGAGGGGATGTTACAGTGCTGTCAAAGCGGCAGAAACAATGAGGGTTTACACTGGTGTCACAACATGGACGCCAGACAAGCAGTTTCACTTACTGAATGGCAGAGAGCGACGTCTGATAACTGGAATCAGTGGGAGCAAACAGGAAAAAGCTTTAATTTACTTTAAAGTTGAAGTTCTTAGTCATTTACAAGTAGACCAAAATAAATTTCCTAAAAAAGATGAAATAAAACTATAGGGGACATGAATTCCTATTTAAAACGCGGAATTTATGATCCTGATCAGCAGGGTGAGTCAATAACTGTAACCAGGCGTCCTCTGAACAAGTGATTTTGGCATCGGTTTTACTAAAGTTTGATCCTGTTTACTTTTAAAATTATACATGAACTGGTCTGTCACCTGAACTTCATGATGAATATGTGAAATAACATTAATATTGGACCAAAAAGGAGTCCAATTAATTTAAGTATTTCATTAATTTGAAATTAAATCTGCCAATTTAATTTTTCAAGTATCATTGACTGTCAAAGTAGCAACAGTAATCAGACTTCTCTGGGTTTATGAACATTACAAGCATAAAACATACTGCATTGTCCTCAGTGACTCTTCATCTAACATATTAGTCTTTTGTTTTGTGATTGATTTGGTTAACGTTCATTACCACCTGAATACATGTTCGGTCCTTTATTTTTTCATTTGATTTCAGTTGCTGTAAGAACATGGCTTGTCCAGCTAAGTGTAATAAGTGTAAAAATACAGATTCTTCAGTATGAGTGCAGCCAGAAATTAAGTGACAGCAGTAATTAAGTATGCCTTATGTAATGTTATCAAGATGCAGTTGAAAAGATGGTAAAAGAAGCCAAACTACGTGTTGCAGACACTTGTTTTTAAATGTCAAATTTCTTCTGACATCTTAGAGGATCTGAAATCACAGTGCATTGAGTTTCAAGGTTTGCTGAAAATACCCAGACCCAGTAACATGGCTTTGTCTTTGTCATAAACCAGACGTTACGGCTCCAAATGCTTCATCAGCTGAGGATCTATCCTGCCCACAGTGAACATGATTAAATTATATTACTAAACACTTGGAATTAATAAAAGTTTCTGCTGCTTACTTCCCACTGACTGTTGTAAGCCAATCAGAAACTGCCATCCTCATCTTTCACTCTGACTGTAACGATTTAAAGAGAAATTAATGAATAAAAGTCAGAAATCATTAACATTTCAAAAATGTATGAGACACTTACATGACTGTTCATCTGGCTGATGACAAAAGTGAAATATGGATTAAGTTTGGTGTAATAATTCAACTTGAGACCATGTAAATTGGTGACTGAGTTTGGCTTTACTTGACAATGTGGTTGGCTCTGTCAGTTGGAGTGTTGATGCAGCATTTGTTTCGTTATAATATCTGACATACAAACTATTGATTAGTTGTTTTCATACCATGATTGACAAAACACTTCATGATGAAGCCCTGAAGTGGACAACCTCTATTTTTGCCTTTGCTTTAACTACAACACCTATCTGAACAGTTGGCCAAGCATCATCAGCTTACAGCCTCACTCACTAGACCATAACACCAAGACAATTAGGATGGTGCATGAGGGAAAATATCGTAGAACTGGAGCATAGATTACACTGATGATGTGATTCCACACTGGTCATGCGTTGCTAACAAACATTTGGTGATGACATTGATATTGGTCTTCATTTTGCTATAGTTACTCTAAGAGCTACTGTAACTGCTGCCATGTTTTCAGTTTACTTCTCACACAGCAGGTAGTTGCAAACAGCCTGAAGTCTTTGTGCATCCTGTAGGGGGAGCCTCCAGTAACACGCACCATATACAGGCAAGTACATACACAAAAACACTCAAGACCTCAAAGGACAAAAAAGCAAATGTACAGAAACACTGCAAAAATATTCTGACCTAAGGGGGGTATTAAAATTGAAAAAAGGTTAACAAGAACAAGAACCATGTGGACCTTACTGGATCTCATAGCCAAAGAGAGTAAAAAAAATGGTTGTTGTCAGAAGATGTCAGCTGTTTGATTCCTGATGCTTTGTAATGCCACAATGCCCATGCCATCTCAACCAAACTTTAGCTCAACCTACGCAGAGACCGAGAGAGTATGTTGAGGCGGGACTTAAGGCTATCTGACCAACAGTAACTCTGCATGGATATGTAAATAAAGTCCCTATTTCCAAAAGTAGAAATCCTTAATAAAATAAAACTGGCCTGATATGAAATAATTCAGCCGTCAGAGTGAGAGTACATAGATATGTTAGAGTGAAGCTCTTTAACCAGGCTGTAAAGATGTTTATTTAGGCCATAAAAACTGCCTGTTTCCTCACTCAATCATACCTCCTGGGTTCCTATCCACACCTACTGTTGTGAAGGTGGACTCCTACTCCTGTCAGTCATCCTCTCTTGATGCATGTTTATTGGAACAAGGGCAAAAGTCTAAGTAAGTCATTGAATTAAGATTTTACTGTACCTCCACTTTGTCCAGGTTTAATGGACGTATGATAAGAAAAGAACACTAAACAAAAAAGGACAAAACTTGATTTTCAGAGGGTCATGAACTGGTTCTTAAGCTTCAATTTGGTGGGAGGGAGAAGAACAGTCTACTTTCAGCATGTAGATAATCAGCATTTAAACCATTTCCACTGTGTGTCTGTTCTCTGCAGCAGCTTCAGGAGCTCGGAGGAAAAACAGCGATCATGAGGCGTCAGAGTCAAAGAGAGCAGCAGAGAGACTTTCAAAGCAGTTTGTGATTGAGAGCTGAAGCAGCTGCGCATGTCTGACTCACTGACTCATGGCTGCTGTTTAGACACACACACACACACACACACACACTCACACAGGCGGTGCAGGGCTGACATACCAGAGGTGCCCCACCCCTTACATTCCTCTTCATTATCCTCCTCTTCCTTTTTCCTTTTTCTCAAACCTCCTCTCTGAAAGTCTCACACCTTTGCTTCATCTTTACCCAAAGCTGCCTTTTCACCGACCAGTCTGGTTTAGTCTGGTTTAGTACGAATTCTTTTGTGTTTTCACTCGGGCTGCATGATACATGGTTTATGAGTCAGGCTACCTGATTCAAGTCGTGTTTGTCACTTCTGTGTTGGTTGATGGAAACCAACACCCAGAGTTTACTAGTTTTCTCCACCAGTCTTAGACAGAAATCTACAGTAAATGGTAAATGGACTAAAGCTCATCAACTCTTTGAAAGTACTCTTAGTGCTTTAACACCACAGGTCACATCTACCCAGTTACACCCATTCACTCACTGATGGTAGAAGTTCCGATTTAGTATTTACTGTTGTTAATAACACATTCATGCTCTTTTATATACAAGACAATCATGCAGCATTGGGAACAATTTGGGGTTAAGTGACTTGCCCAAGGACACATTGACATGTGTAAGAGATGGGCTCTTAAAGGAAAAGTTCGGTTTCTACAGCTTTCACATTGTTTATAGAATGAAGTAGAACAATATACTCACCCAGAAGGCTTTCCTGATCCAAACAGTGCTTTGGGAGATATTTAGATCCAAAATCGAGCGGCGGACATCCGTATAATGGTAGCACATAGGACATACAGCGCAGCTCCTAAAACTGCATTAATCGTCCAAAAACTCATTAGTTTCACCAATATTTCATCATGGTCCGCTCGGGCTACTCCTCCACGACAGTGTGTGTCGCTCCAGACATGTTTTTTTGACTGTGCCGACCTCTGAACTAAAGAAGAAGAACGCTTGCCTCCGCGCATGCGCCGTGCGGCTCATTGTTTCAGGGGAAGACCGCCAGCTACGCTACTTTCTTCTTCCAGTTTTGTGCAAAATGGACGAATATCTATCGATGAAGATGTTGTGGAGGAGAACTTTGAATATGATGGGTGTCCTTACAGTTTCGAGCCAGAGTTTACAGATGAGGAGCTCATTAAAAGGAGGACGCGGAGGCAGCGCTCCAGAGAGTACTGCGCAGGCGCGGAGGCAAGCGTTCTTCTTCTTCAGTTCAGAGGTCAGCACAATCATAAAAACATGTCTGGGGCGACACAGACTGTAATGGAGGAGTAGCGCGAGCGGACCATGATGAAATATTGGTGAAACTAATGAGTTTTTGGACGATTAATGCAGTTTTAGGAGCGGCACTGTATGCCCCGTGTGCTACCATTATACGGATGTCCGCCGCTCGATTTTGGATCCAGATATCTCCCAAAGCACTGTTTGGATCAGGAAAGCCTTCTGGGTGAGTATATTGTTCTACTTCATTCTATAAACAATGTGAAAGCTGTAGAAACCGAACTTTTCCTTTAATTATTGGTAGGGCTGTTTCCATACTAAGCCGCGGCCACTATCAGTAGTCAGAGAACCGATCATAAAGGAAAAAGCCTCTGTGTATCTCTTAAGAAGAAAAATTACACAACAACCCTGCTAAGAGTCTTTGAGTAACTGTCACTGATGTGGAAAAGAAGGGTAAAAACATCTGCTCAAACAAGCTGGACTAAAATCTAGAACAAGTTTTTGAACCAGTTAATGTCGAGTCTTATTATGACTGGCTGTAGACACAGTGAGTGATGTTAACCTGTTGATACTGTCATGGCAAGTTGTGCCTGTGCACATGTAATGACTGTTGTATCCAAAACATCATTATTACACACTGTAGTACTTTGTTGTTAGTCTAGTTGCCTGGTAGCCCTGATGCAATTATTTTTGCTACTACTCCTGCTACTGTATCTACTACAGCAGTGTGATGACTTAACTCGTCACTCTGCTTGCATTGCTGAGTCAATCGTATCCTCAGTGCAAACAAAAGGCTCCTGAGGTTTGATTGGAGGTAATCCAGGACTGCTTCTTCTGGTGAACTTGGTGCAATCGTTTGCACTGAAGGTGATCCACTGCTTTTCATTTCAATCCAAAGAAAACATGAACAGCTCTCCTAAATGGCCCAAGTATGGAAACTGCTTTACTTGCTCGTCAGCTCAAAGAGCTTAAAAGGTTAATGACCAGAAAGCAAGGGGAAAGCTGCATCTAGTATATGTATTTAAAAAAAAGTTTTGGTGCCACAGCAGTTCGATCCATGCAGAAAACAGAACTGAACCTCGGCAATTTCATTACTTTCAAGACTGATAAGTGGAGTTTGAACAACAGAGCTGTAAGTTTAGCTGTCTTCAGAAATGACTGAAGACTATTTTGTACCTACAAGCTGAAAACTGGTGTAAAGTTAATACAGAAGCATGTCACTGCCACTCAGCTTCCTCAGTACGTGGCCTCCACTTCTCAGTATATTGAACTACATTTTCATCAGTTAAAAAAACATTTTATTCTTTTCACACTCAGGTGGACTGCATGTGTAAACACAAACAGCTCAGGCTTTAGCCTGAATGTACCTGTTCTCCAGGTCTCCTTCCCCTCCCTTGACCAACTGTGGACATGCAGTTGACATGCAAACTGCAGGAAAACTTTGTGCAATGAAGGACTGAAGTGAACAAGAATATATTTTTTTAAAATTATGGGATGCATGGGATATCAGGGCTGCATGTGTAAAAATAATTAGAGTTTGTGTAAGTTGCTCTCAAAGGGCAGCTTTAAATGGAAATGAGATAGAGTTAAGAAATGAGATTTAAAAAAAGCTCAATATCAGATTGGCAAGAAAGAAGATAAATTATAAAAGGGAAAAATATTGTAATATCACTCTTTTATATACCAGTCAGCCCTAGTTCCTCTATGCAAGAGTTTTTCTGTAGTTCTTTTTCACAAGTAAAAACAATGAATTCCAGAGTATTAAATACTGGGACGATGTTTTTGTCAGTGTCATTTTATTTTTACATTTGTTTGAAAGTAAGATGTGCAAATAGTTATGGAAACAATTCCCAAACTAGACTTAACTTTTATAAAAGATGACTGTGTTTTTTACATGCATATTACTGTAACTGTTGTTAATCATTTTCGGTCATGACCAGGCGAGTATTTGATGTCAAATCTGTTTCTACTTTTGCAAACGCGTCTGGCTACACAAAGTCATGTGAAAGGTATAGTTTATTTTAAACAAGTAAACCTCTACTTACATAAATAATCTAGGCCTACATCTAATGAGACACTATATGAATACATTTTAAAACCTCAATATATCTCCCAGCCCTAAGCCTGGACCTTTTATACACCCTGTGATCAGCCTACATTAGAACGCTAGAAGAATACGAAGAGCCCTGAAATAATTTAAGCAGAATACGAACCGCAGCGAGGAGAGAGCTGCTCTCTAAATGGAGCTGAGGTCTTCCCTCAAAGTTGCTCACAACCCACCTTTTCTTCATTTTCTTCTTCACTCATGTGAAATTGGATTTTGGAAGAACTGGTTAAATGTTAGTCCAACATAGAAAAGAACAACTCTTTCTTAAATAACAGTTTTTGGCTGTTTTAATTAATAGAGATGGTGAATAGAGTCACTAAGTTGGACAAGACTTGTGGCTGCTTTGAAACAAGAAATGTTTCAAAGCAGCCACACGGCAGAATGAACTAAAGCATTCAGCACGAGGTCACAGCCTCCATACCCGGGACGTCTGAATACAGAGCAATGCAAAAAGCATGCCAACGAAATGAAAACTGACTATGTGATGATTCCTTATTCACACATGTTGATTTATGTCAATCAACAAAATCCCTGACAGACTCAAAGGTATTTAAATCTATCCAACAGTTCAAAAGGTGCAAAAAGCAAAATAAATACAAGGCAGCGTGTCCCAGGACATTAACTTTAACAATTACATGAATAATTTGGAGCATCAGTGGCTTAGCCTGGTTGTCACATGTCAGTGTGTCCTTGGGCAGAACATTTACGCCCAGTTGCTCCCACTGCTGTGTCAGTGGTATATAAACAGGTTTGAAATGACATGGATGTGTTAGCTTAAACTGATGGACAATCCAATACGTAACACCATCTCTACGTCAATGAGAGGCTGTGGCCTGTGACGTAAACTCTGAGTCGTTAGAAAGACCAAAACAGCACTTCTAAAAACACAAGACAGGTGACCATTTCACTCAGTTCCATTATGTCAATGACAGAATTATTAAAGAGGTTATGTTTTTGTCAGCTGCTGTTTGTTTGCACACAGGGTCGTTCAGAAAGTCATGGGTGAACATTTCTGGTCAGAAACTGACCAAAGAGCAATCAGTTAGGTTTTGGTGGTGATCTGAATCTAGATGTGGATTGAAGAATTTAAAAAAATCTTAGCTAACATTGCCTGATCAGACAGTTTTCCACATATTTCCCTAAACTCAAATAGTTCACAACAGACTTTTGTGACGTTTTGAGGGAATGTCAACCATGGCTCAAGTAAAGTGCTCTTGTTAATGTGGTGACCTGAGTCCGTATGTGGACCCAGACTTGTTTTCAAGACTTTGTTAACAGAGCAGGATACTGTAGGTCAGTTTTCTGCATTTTGACACATTTTTAACAAGCCTAACAAACTAGCCTAACTTTTTTTAAAGTAAGGGCCACACAGAAAAACAGCCTTTGGAAAAACTCTTTTTGTAAAGGTCAGTCAGATCTGGAACAGTCTCCCACTCTCCATAAGGAAGTGCCCCCCATTACAAACTTTCCAAACCCACATCAAGCAGCAGCTGAAAGCAAGCCAGTCCTGTAACCACTGACTTTTAGGGTTTTAGAAACTTCCTGGTTTGTGATGTGCTCTTTTTGTGATCAACTGCCCTGTTCAATGTTTTACTTTTGTGTGTGTGGTGTGTTTGGCATCATGTTTTTTTGTTACTGCGGATGTAAACGAGTATTGTTGTTATTATCCGGCATATTTTGTGTATTTTTTTCTGAGTAAATGTTCATTAATGTTTACTGTCCCTATTAAATAAATAAATAGGAAACACCTTGGTGGAAGTTTGTGCTCTTGGATCAAGTGCAGTTTCATATTGCTAGGAAAACAAATGTCCCCACCTGACCTAACAACATTATTTATCCATTAATTCTTAGTTGAACTGTAATACCCTTCCCTTGGTAATACATTTGAACACATCATGCACTAATTTTTTTCTTAGAGTCAATTTAGTAGGCCAAATAAAAGCATCATTACATTTCCAACAGGACGAGAAATGCATCACCACTGCAGTTTTTATCTTGGTAGGCTAGTTGATAAGCTTTTAAGCATTCTTTAACATCGGTTAAAGACTGAATTCATATTTCTGAGTTTGAGTTTTGGATAATCCACCACAGTTTTTCATGAGAATAACAACGCAGACAAGTGGATGAGTTTGTTTACAACACCCTGCTCAGTTTTTCTCTTTTTGCGTTCGTTGAGGGCAAGCTTTAAAAAAAATAAATAAAGTTTGTCAAACAGCAAGTTATCTCCAAATGTTTCAAAGGAGAAAAAGACCAGCAACAATAGATGTCGTCTGACCTTGAAACAGTTACGAAGGAGGGTGCGGTTTGATGCAGGATGACTTCCTGGAAAGCGTGGGGCTTGGCCAAAATTAAGTGAGTTTTGCTGACCACTTCAATGGGAAGCCCGTAGTTTATTTACACTCTCCACATGTATTACTATTGTTCTTGAACTGAAAGTAAAACATCCTGCTGGATTTGATGCTCTTGTTTGGACATTAGCCTTAATTACCTTTGATAAGGAGGTTAGTTTTGTTACCCTTTGTCAGTCTGTTCACAGGACAACTCAAAAAGTTATGGGCAGATATGATGGAAAAGTGATACGATGTTGGTGGTGATTCTCATCTGGATGCAGATTTAGGAACTTTTTTAAGGATTTGAACTGAAGTAATGCTTTATAGTTTCGCTTTTAATTTGGCTAACAACGTTGGAAAGGCCTTGGTGGACAGTTGGGCTCTATTAGCACTTCTAGTTATATTTACGTAAGCAAATAAAACTGTTGGACCTTAAGTAAAGGTCTAAAGTACATGTAAAACACCCACCTTCTCAGCTTTGACCCCAAGGGGAAAATTCAGTTTACTTTTGTTAAATCTAACTAATGAAATAATTAATTGTTAAAGCAGGAAGCAAAACTAATATCCTAAATTAGGTTTGGTGTAAAGAAATCTGGATATATCTTTAAACATTAACCTCCAGCCTTATCTGAAAAGAATAGGTTACATCAGAGAATAAAACTTTATTTTTCAAAAGAGTATGCAGTTAGATCTAAATTAACATTTGATGATGCCTTCAGGGACATGGGCCTTGGTAGTAAAGTTAAATTATAAGGAAATGAAGGCTGTGAATGAATGATAGGGAATAACGACGTGAAACACTAAAAAGGAGTTTAACACAATCAGATTAAAGGTCAGGATTGTGTGTGTGTGTGTGTGTGTGTGTGTGTGTGTGTGTAACCCTGCGAACACACGTCAGGCCATGTGGCTGAACACAATATTCCAGGAGCTGTAGTGACTGAGTGTGTGTGCGGTAGTGCAGCGCGAGTGGACGGACTCTGCAGTGATATTATGATCCTGTAACTGGATACGCTGGTTTCCATGCCTGAGCTGCACATCCACCCCTCCCCCTCACCTCCACGCCGGGCTATTTCAGGTTCTCTGGATGCTCTGAGTGTGGACGCAGACTGCTCTCTGCACCGCTGCAGGTACTCGAAGTAGCACTCTGCCGTGTGCATATTCAGAGCAGCAAACACATACAATAGGCATGCATGAGTGCAGCACGCCAACAGATCTCAAACATTACTGAGCTTCAAATGATCCGCCTCCTCGCTGCAGTGCATCCAGAGCTGCACACGAGGACGACACTGCTCAACTCACTGCTCTGTGTGTGTGAGACACACACTCGCACACAATGAGGAGCTAGTAAACACATTCCAGACAAAACCCAGAGGAAGAGATAATGCGTTGTAGTGCTCGCCCGACCAGACGCACAACGCTCAATAGCAGCTACGCTTCACTCACAACTTAAGATTCAGTTTCAGCACGATCACGATACTATTACTACTCCACTACGACTATGACACTGCAGCTCCTCTGATAGCTCAGCCTTCCTGAGGGTCCATGCTGGTTTGATGTCTTCTTAACACTATGGACACGCTCACAGTTTGATCTCATGATCATCAACCACCACTGGCTGCAGATCCTCTTTTTTTATAACTTATCTCAATCTTTTGCATGAACTTACAGTAAAACAGGCAAATACCCTCAACAAGGAAAAAAATAAAGCGTGCAAGGGTTTCCCCAAACAGCACATTTACATGCAGTCACAGCTCAGTTCAGCTTTAAATGGACTGCAGGAGAAAGTTGACCTATGATGGTTCACATTTGGCAGGGAAAGTGGCAAAAAGCCTCCTTATCAAGAAGTTATTGTGAAACCTCTTCCTGTTGATTATCTTTTAGGAGGGCTTTTCTTGCCTGTTTGTCAGATAAGGCCCATGCAGATATCAAAACTGACCGTGTTTTGTGTGGTTGAGTGTTTGTTCAACAAAGCATCAGAAAGGCTCCCAATAAACAGTACATTCAATAATAAGGAGATCAGAATAACATGGCATGACTCGTGTATTATAGAGATGACTGATATTATCAAACCAATATCACTATCTGCAGATATTTGCCTAAAAAGTTGATTATAAGTGTCTCTGGACATGGACATTTTTGCTGATATTTACAGCCTATATGGCCATAAATATCCCACATACTGGCTGTAATATTATTAAAATTAACAACTAAATCATGCTGGTTTACCTTTTTATCACTCAGTAGCCACTTTGAAAGATCAAAAGTATCTATCTATATATATATATATATATATGTATGCAAATAAAATTTAGTTTTTCCTTGCTTCACATCTTTTTCTAATACAAATGGATGTTGCCATGCAAGGAAAAGATCTATGTTAGTTAAGTAGAGGTTTTGTATCCTTGGCACAAACATATCAAATATGGCAAATATCCAATAACATGCATCCCTAATTCATTACTTACTTTTAGTCATGCTAATAGCGAATGTATTGACGGACTGAAAAAAACTATTCATCCAATCTAACAGGCAAAACACTGCAAATATATTTAGAAAAAATAAAGGAAACACGTTGAAAAAATATTAACTCAGTAACGTAATGTAAGTCATGTAATTATTTCATTCTGCCAAGAAAACAAATTTTTCCCCCACTCAGCAAGCACTCAAGGATCAAAATCTCAATAATCAACTTTGTGAATTATATTTAAAAACATCATATATTTAGCTTTGTCAAAATCTAATGTCACCAAGCCAACCTTAACGTATCCCGAAGTTACCGCCCAGACCTCAAACACATCACTAAACATAGCGTGAATAATGTTGTGCAGCAATGTGTGGTTATTTGAGATTATGTATAATTTAACACAGTTACAGTTATTTAATCTCACAAAATAATAAAGAATTAGACTGTTTTGTATTACCATGAATTCGAAGTTTTGGACAGTTAGGCACATGACTGATAGAGCATCAAACCTGCACACTGCTGCTATCGGTGGTCAGACAGCCCACGTCCCACCCCAGCTCTGCCTCTTTGTCTGCAGGTTTGTAGGTTGATCTAAAGTTAGGTTGAGACATACTGTGTGGCCTCATCCACTGATGAACCTTAGCATCGTTCAAGCCTCCTTTGATAATCTAATAATTTAAAATCCAGTCTAAGATGAAAGAGGATCAACATTGGAAAAAGTTTTCATCAGAAAAATGAATTTGATCAGCAAATTTATTTTTGGGCATGCTTAATTGTAAGAGTGCTGATCATTGTATAAATCTGCTGAGTGGTCCTACATGGCAGCTGATGCAGTGCATTGTGGGATTTGCACTATGAGTGGTGGAAGTGCTTTCAGGGCCATTTATGATTTTGATCTTTAACTATATTCCAGGCCAGATTTGGCCTCAGGTTTGACATGTCTGGAGTGAACAAAATGCTGAGCCCCTGAAAACATAGCACTGAGCTGACCAATCACAACAGAGTAAAGCAGTCAGCCAATCAGCAGACTCCGATCTGGTGGGGAAGCAAAGTCAAGGAGCTCCAACAGAGCACCTCAGACTGAGTGAGAATAGAGATGGATCAGGGGACTCTGGTATTTAAAATGTAAAATTTCTTTTAAAATTGAGTGATTGTGAACAAGATCTAACAACCATAAAAGCTTCATCTATGAAGCCAAGTGAAGGCAAAATATGACATCTCTAAAATTCCTCACAAATTCTTACCACAGTTCAAAGTAGATTTAAGCTTTATTTTGTCCAGTTTTGAATTTTTTCTTGCAGATTATCATTAGATAAAAGAAATGAAATGTGCACTCTTAAGAAGCCTAGATGGTTTTATACAGACAACTAGAGTCCACATTATTACTTTTCATGACTGTGCATAATTTCTAGTAGGGATGGGCGAGTACAGATACCAGGATTGGTATTGGGCCGATACTGGCCTTATTTCAATGTTTGGAGCACTGCTGAAGGCTGCCGATGCCAGCCATGATACTCAAGGCAGAAAGAGAAAATTAAGTCGACTTAGTCCTCCTCTCCAGTAGTTGGCACTACACTGCTGTGGTTTGACACCAAGGCAAATCATCATGTGTGTCACATCCTGTTCATATGATTATAAACCTACGAACATGTCTCTTCCTCTCACCAAAACTGAGAGGAAGTACTTTAAAAAAAGTCAACCCAAACTTTACAGAATGGAAACGCTGCAGAGTAACACTTGCAAGAGATTTAACTAAGAGTAGTTCGTTTAATACAAGTAACTCGAGGTGAAACACGAGAACGAGCAGAGAGAGGCTGAAGCTGTTGTGCTGGAAAAGAGGCCAACTTTATGGCAAACTCCACGTAAGACTGAGATATTGAAGAGCACCTATCTGAACGTGGAGAATGTGGGATTCCGACGGTTCATTAAAGTTGTGGAGCCGAAGTATGAAGTTCCATCTCAGCCATAATTGTGAGAACTGTGATGCCACAGGTACATGACTCTGTTAAAAAGCATGTTAGCAGCTTGATGTGCAACGCTCAGCCCATTAGCTTCACCTTTGATATTTGGAGAAGCAGCACGAGCTTATGGCCCTTTTCCACTAGCACTCCTTGGCCCTACTCTACTCCGCCCTACTCAATTTGCAGGGTGCTTCCAGTAGCCCCGTACTCCTTAAACAAGCTAGTTTTAGTACCTACTCCGCTCTGGTTCCAAGTGAGCAGAGTCGATGACGGCACTCACTGCCAGCTACTGATTGGTCACACAATGTTGTCATCGATTAGTCATGAGCGCGACGACCTAGCATGCTAGCGGTAGCTACCATTAGCTTACCTCATACGTCTTCTTTGCAGCTCGATTGCTCTCGTCCTCAGCTTCATTCTTTTGTATAGCTTCTCAAGGGGTATTTCTTCTTGCCACCTGCAGCCTTCTTCTGCTTTCCTTTTTTACTTTTGTGACAAAAAGCCACAGATTGTTGTGTCGCGCTTAAAATGACATCGCCGCAGTGCCGTTCACCCCGTTGGGCAGGCGACTGGGGCTAATGGAAAAGCAGCGCTCTACGCGAGAAGGGCAGAGCCGCGTAGAGTCGAGTAGAGTAGAGTAGGGCTAATGGAAAAGGGCCATTAGTGTCTCTCATCAGCCAGACTAGGGACTAAACTACAAAATCTTTAACTTTCTGTTGCATAGTGACTGTGCTGCCTGTTTTCAGAAAAAAAGGTGGTTGTTCAAAATCATCTGTCATTGTGTGAATTTAACTTTTATGGATCAAAAGTACCTGTGGTATCAACGAGTACTCAAGAGTGGAATCAAACATTCCTAATGTTTAAGTTTCATATGAGTATTGAACTTGTATCACTCATAATTTAGCAAGTACAGTTTTACTTAAAACAGATTCAAACATTTGGTAATATCTCAATTTCATGCCCTAAAGTGCTGTAATTCATGAACTTTGCTCCACACTTTGGACAATATATCATAATTTTGGGATTTTTACAGTTAATACTACAATGTTGGCTACCATGGTTAGCAAAAGGCTTAAATAAACTTGAACTTAATCTAGTTAAACTTATTATGAAACATTCTCCCCTTATTTTGCTGAATATCTTGAATATAAGCAGAGCAACAGGAAAGAAGCACTGAGGGCCATGGAGAGAGACAATAAACATAAATAAATAAACCAATACTGCACCTGATAACAATGTCCATGTGAGTGCACGACACAGCCAAGTATGCGAGTGTGTTTGTATGTGTGTGTGAGCGTATTTTCCCTCACAGTGATCATAAATGCTCACATGACAGAGGTCAGCCGGGTATCAGACCGGGAATTCACTACCATCTCTTACGTAATGCAGACCTGGTTACAAAACAGTCAGGCTCCAACTGCGCAACACGCAGCATCACATTCACAGAGACGCCGGCGTGTGTGAGTCTGCATGATTTAAGAATGAGAGATGGAGAGCGTGTCCACAAGCACATTAAGAGGAATGTACAGGATTTAGTTTGTAGCTGGAAGATCTCTGGGAAAAGGCAGAACCATTTATCTTTTAAGACCAATGATGGTATGTTTTCCTCAATCACATGCTTTAGTGGTTGAGTTCACGGTGTTTTGAGCATGTTTTAAAGTTTCAGAGTCTATGTTGAAGCCTTTTACGCTGTCAGTGGGACATTAAAGGCTTTAGGATGTTAGAGGGTGACAACTGTTTCTCTGTGGCCTATCCTGAAACTGAAACCCTTCACCCCTTTATATAGTTAGACCATCTCTATTTGAAACCATAATAAAAACACCTTAATAGAAGAATATAAAGGAAAATTGAAGAAAACTGGGTTAAATTAAGACTTAGTAGTGGCATTGGCTCAGCTCTGTTGGACTCTACATGGTTTTGCTTCAGTATACTTTGCTTTCCATTGGGGCTGAATGATTTGAGAACATAATTTAATTGCGATTTTTTTCCCCAATATTGCGATTTACTCTGCAATTGTTTTAATGTTCCTCATCTTATGTATTCTTAAACAAACAAAAGCAGTAGATCTTTTTATAGTAAAACCAATGCCACATTAAATTAATCCAAGGATAAAAGATTTGAGAAAAAGTGGAGAAGTGAGGAACAGAAGCAAAATAGGTATGAAATTGCAAAAAAATGGGGAAAAATTCTCAAAAAAATTCCAATAGTGGCTTAAGAAAACTGATTATGGCAGCAAAATTGGGAATTAAATTTGAAATTGAATTTCAAAAACCATGTACAAATTCCAAAAATGGTTCTGACAGTGGCCAAAAAAGATGAATGGGGGCAAAATAGGCAGAAAGTTGTAAAAGTGGGGAAAAAAAGTGTATGAATAGAGGTAAAAAAAATAATAATAATAGTAGGCATGAAATTGCAAAAAAATATATCACAATGCCAAAATGTTCAATACATTTTGGGCTAAAAATATTGAACCTTTTGCGATTTGAAAATTGCAACAAGGCAAATTGCGATTTAATCTAATTTGCAATTAATTGTTCAGCCCTACTTTCCATCGCACAGTTTTAGTCCTATTATAGCTTGGACTAGCAAACCCAGAGCAGAGCATGCTTGTAGACAGAATGCCCTTAAAAAACATGGCGCTACACTGACCAATCACCACAAAGTGGACCGGCCAACCAATCAGAACAGACTAGGCCGATGGGGAGAAGGTTGCCTTAAAGTGTTAGGAGCATCAACAGCATGTCTCTGAGAAAGAATACGAGTGGATCAGGGGCACTCAGATGTTAAGACAAGACATTTTTGAACATAGCCCTTTGTGAGCATACTCTACCAGCCATCAAAATTGGACATCATTACCTCGAGCCATGGCAAAATATGACTATAGCATAACCAAGAAAATAGACCATGTCACCCCAGTCCTTAGATCACTGCACTGCCTCCCTCTGAGCCAAAGAAAAGATTTTCTGATTTTCTCCTGGTTTATAAAGCATGTGAGGCTTTGGCGCTGAACACCTTTCAGATCTTTAGTCCCCTGTGAGGAACCCGGACCCCTTAGGTCCCTTGAGACAGGTTTGCTTATTGTTCACAGGGTCACGACTAAACAATGTGAGGCAACATTTAGTTTTACGCTCCTCACCTGCTGAACAAAATACCAAAGAAGCTGAGACTTTTACATCTGTGAACTCCTAAAAGTACGTCTTTCTTCTCTTTTTGTGTCCTCTGTTCTCTTAACTAAGTATATATATAATTTCTTATCTTGTGTTTCTCCTTTTAACCTTATACCTCTAATGTTTTATGACTTGTCTTACTTTTGCAAATTGTGTATCTTTAATACTCTTAAGATCTTTTTACATTCTTGGTATCTGCTCAGTTTCACTTGTATCCTATCTGATCCATTTCCCACTACAGTATTTTGGCTTTATCAGTTCCTCTTTGAGCTCGGTGGAACAGCAATAGCATGGCACTGTCAATAAAACAAAGTGGGAAACAAATTTAAGAGAGCTGGTGGTCCATTTGTGGATTTTTGTCACAGTTAGGAGATGAATTTTGATCCAAAGATGGTTGCAGGCAGCAGAACAACATGCTATGTAAGCGGAGAAGAGTTTGGGAAGTCATAAAGCATCCAAGAACCATCAACTGGTGCATTTAAATACTATGTCAATACACCAACCTGATCAGCAGCGTTGAGCCAGCTTAGTCAGCTTACTTGGAGCCTTACTGAAGTTGATATTAAAAACTGAGCCAGGTACAAGATACAATCACTGATGGGAAACCAAGACAAATATATAGTTATGAGCTGGGTTAAGCTGACATCACATAGTGTAAAAGCCCCACAAAGGCCATGATAGGTTAGACTTTAACTCTTTTAAGCTCTCTGCTCAATGAATTGCTATATGTATTAATGCTGCTCTATAAATAAAGCTGTCCTGCTTTTGATAAACTCAAGTTATTTTCCAGAAAAGATTTTCTTATCCTTTCAAACCTGATTTATCATTTAAAAAGAGGAATCTTTCAGCCTTTCTCTTTATAAAAGCCTGTTGTATCATATTTGATACTTACTTTTTTGATAACACTATCCAATCAATATGATCAAAAAATTACACATTATCACATAAACGCTAAAAATGTCCTCAAGTAGATTATCAGCTGCCACCTACTGTATATGTCAAGTATTTTAGAAATTATGATGATTTTGGATTTCAGTAGAAAGTGAAACAAACATTTCTGCTCCAAAAATCACATTTTTCTGGCTATAATTATTTTTTTAGGCTTTTAAGTGTTAAATAGTGGGACTGAAAAAATAGTTGAGGAGGGCAAATGACACAAATGACCGGGTTTTTTTTGTCTTGTTTTGCAGCCAATCAGAATATTGGTCATAATGATCATTGTGACTGACTGAGGCACCTATAATTAAAAGTGAAGAGTGCATTTAACCTACTTTTCTGCATCAAAATGGTGCAAAAACATGAACATTAATCTCCAAAAGATGTCATGTACACTTGGTTGGTATGAATGCATTGTTGGACAACAAAACAACCCTGATGAAATGCAATAATTTAGACTTTTGTGATGACCTGTGCAGCCCAGAGCTGACATTTATAACAACCTGAGCCTCAGCGTTGAAAAGAAAACCCCACAAAATCTTACTGGACATTAAAGAAGGGGCAGATTTCCCCTCAAAGATAATGGTGTGGTCACTGGAATCATAAGATATTGTACAAAAAAATGTTTTCTTAAGTATTTGACCCTAAAATATAAAACATATCCCACACTGGTGTACTTTATACCTTATCCTGAGCCACTGTTTTGCTTTGGTTTTAACTGAGCGGACCTCGTTTTCAGTACAGTAAGAGTGACAAAAGCACAAAAAGCAGCACAAGTGAGCCTATTTGTAATGCACATTTCTGGTCATCAGTGAGCTCACACACAAACTGACTCACTGCCTCTCCCTCACACACACACACTTAAGTCTATAAATAAAAGGCAGAAGAAGAGAGCAGATTTAGGTCAGCAGACGTGTCTACATGAGCGCTGCACTCTTTCCTCAGAGCCTCGCAGGGAGAAAACAGCCCGACAGTTCAGTGACGAAGCCTCAAATCTGCAGAGATCCACATCATCCATACATCTGCTCGCACAGAGTAGAGTAACATCCACATGATTACTGCAGTACTCTTCTTATTACAGCCGTGAGCGCTGCAGCACGGGCCGTATTTCCACAGTGCACACCTTGTTACAGCAGCACCGGCTTCACTGCTGCAAGTGTCATCATTTTTACTGCAGGCAGCTCCTCTATTACTTAAGTATAATCCATGTGAATGCAGTATTACTGCGCCCGGAGCCTCCCTGCTGCACTATGATCCTTATTACTATTAATTCTTACAGGTTTTCAGCTTCAGGAGGAAGGCAATATACCAAGCACAAACTGCTTCAACCATTACTTAAAGAGCAACCAGCAACACGGCTAGCTTTCAAGTCCAAGCCCTACGAGATGACAGAACAAGCCTTTAGCAGTCCTGCCCTCTTTTTGGTCCACCGCAGTGTTGACATAATACCATGTTATTGATCTTTGATATGATTCAAGTAAAAATCAAACTATTCATAACCAGTTTGCTACTATGGCAACAAAACTAGAGGGCAAACAAACCTGGATCTGTGTTATTTTTGCTTTTAATGGACTAAATTTGCAAGTTTACTCTTTTCATGCTGTCTGAAATGTACACTGTGCCTTGCTTGTTAATGCAAGTATCTAATTAGCCAATCACATGGTAGCAACTTCAGGCATTCAGGCATGTAGACATGATCAAGATGACCCGCTGAATATCAAACCCAGCATCAGAATTGGTAAGTTAGGTGTAGGGATGGGAATTGAAAACCAATTCTAGTTGAGAATCGTTAACAGCTCCATCAAAGAATCGATATCATTCCCTTATCAATTCCTTCCACTGACAGGGTTCAGAAGTGTCACAATTGTGGCTTAATTTTTTACAAAAGGCACTTACTGCACAACCTTAAGTGGAAACACCAGCAACTAGCAGAAGCAGTGATCTATCCTGTGATGTGTGTTTGACATTGTTGCCACTGAAAGTCTACAGGCCAACATTTGGACACATGGAAAATCTGCAGGAATCAATAAGGGAATCATTGAGGAATTGGATCAATTATCAGGATCTTTAATAACACTGGTACTGATAAAGTCTTATCAATTCCCATCCCTAATTAGGTGATTTAAGTGACTCTGAACGTGGCATGGTTGTTAGTCTGAGTATTTCAGCAACTACTGATCCACACAACTATCTCTAGGGTTTACAGAGGATGGTCTCAAAAAGAGAAAATAACCAGGGAGAAGCAACAAAAACACCTCCTGAGCAGTTAAAGATGACCAAAGTACACAGAAGACCATTTCAGTGCTGAGGCAGATGGGATACAGCAGCAGAAGAACACACCAGATGCCACTCCTGTCAGCTGAGAACAGTATACTTGTTCTAGACAACAGAAAATGTGTAAAATGAGTCATTTTGATGTTAAGGTCAGACTCTGACATGAACATCATGATAGCACAGATCCATCCTGGGGATATTTTCTTTACACACTTTGGGCAGTTTTGTACTAACTGGTCAATCTCAAGCTTAGCAACTTGAGCGCTGGTGCCGACCATGTTCATCCCTTTGTGGCCATGGTTTGCCCATCCTCTGACGGCTAATTCCAGCAGCAAAGACCACCACACCACACCAAAATCATCTCAACGAGTTTCTTCAACATGACCATGAGTTCACTGTACTCAGCAGTCACCAGATCTCAGTCTAACAGAGCACTTTTGGGATAAGAATGGGAGGTTCACAGCATGGATGTGTGATAGATAATCTACAGTGACTAAATGGTAGATGGACTTGAGCTTTCACAACACTATTTCAGTCTATTGGACAACTGAAAGTGCTTTAACACTGCAGGTCACACATTCACTCACTGATTTTCTGGCTTTCCTCATGAGATTTTAATCATTACTGCCTGACAGTGCTTTCAGACTCATTGAGTTGAATGTCTTGCCCAAGGACGCATCAACATGTGACAGGTCAAGCTGGGCTCAAACCCTCAAGACTGCTCTCCAACAGGCTCCCAACAACACCAGTATTACTAAAAAATGTGTAAGCATTTACAAAAAGGAGGGTAACATTTTCAAAAAGTAAATATCAGTGTTAATTTTGACGACACTTTGTAATTTAATAACAGTTTTTTGTTACAAGTTAAAATTGCTTTACTCTTAGTTAAGTTTTAGTTGATAAAATATCACAAAATTTTAGTTGACAAAATCTATGGTAAATTTAGTCCAATAAATATGAAGTGTAAAGTGTAAGGCATTTTTATGTTTCCTTGAATTTCTGATGTCATGTTTTACATTTGGGTCCCACCACTGTGAAACTAGGTCAGCTGTGATTGGATGTCCCTCTTAACTCATCCAACCTTTACACACAACCAAAGCAGCTATGTTTCCTAACTTGTCTCTACTTTCTATATGACGAAATTAGGTCTGACACACATTTTAGTCTAGTTCTTATTTGTTGATGAAAATTCAGTTAATTTCACTTGTGTTTTTTTTTTTTTTTTGGGTCATAGTCTAGTTTTGTCAGGGGAAAAAAGGTTAATGAAAACCATGACGCAAATAGTCAACAAAATTAACACATCAACACAACATTTACAGCTTTGATAAGTTATGCATCTATTTCTCTGCATGAATTATAAATCTCTGGGCAACCCCGTGATTTTGGGCCCAAGAAAGCTAGACCCTTGTCCCCCTTATATCCAACCTTGATGACATATGTTACTTTGTAAAACTGTTGATCATGAAAAAACGGAAGAGGAAGAGCTTTAAATTGTGTGACTGTATAACCTCAGCTTAAGTTGATAGAAGATTCTGTTTGGAGCTTAAACTAAGTCAAGCACTTCTGCTAAAAAAAACATCGTTGGACTATTTTAAAAGTTTTATAAGTTCAATTCTGGGGTAAAGGAGGATCCTAATGAAATCACGGTAGTGTTAAATATTAGACATTTTCCAGTAAATGAAACAGTGACTTCTACAGAAGCTGTGAGACCTCTGAGGGGCTGCCCCCCTCTGTTAACCCCGCTTCCTTCTCCTCTCTGCGGTTATCATGTTGTATAACTGCATCACGCCGTAGCTGCAGCTCAGACGAGGCTCAGCTCTGATCAAACGGGCCTGTGTGGTCAAGGTGCGAGTCTGTGTTGTGGTTGATCTTCCAGATGGTGTCAGGAGGCTTGGAGGTGACCCGTGTGTATGTGTGTGTGAGATCGTCGGTCAAAACACTGGAGCAGCAGAGAGGAGGAGGTGCTGACCGTCATTATAAGAGCCGACTGCTGTGGTGTGTGTTACGAAACAGAGACGGAGCACCTTCACTCACCACAACACACAGACTGACGATCCAAAACAGAGGAGACCAGAACATCTCTGACAAACAAATCTGACACACTGCTCTGCGGGTTCATGTGTGGATCCCTTTAACAGTAAAGCTCATCACGGTTCTTTGAGTTTTTGCTCCGGTACTTAAAGATCCTGATGTTGATTATCTTTCATAAGTCTTTGGAGAACATTTACTACCACAATGTTTACTGTGAATGATGTTTGAATCTGTTCTGAGTCTTCACTCTTGCCTCGACCAACAAATTTCTCACTTTAAAGGGCCAAAGAATAAATTATAAAGGATGCGATATTTGAGTTTTGCTGATATCTGTTATTTCAAAGTTCATTATTGCCAATAACTACACTGATATGGACATTTTTGTCTGTCTACACTTAAGTAAGATCTGTTCTTTCAATGTTTACAGTCTATTTATAGTAATAACAAATGTGAACAAAGAAAAACATTTTAATATTAAGTAAATGACACTGTTGGTTTATAAACGTGGGCATTCAGTGATGACAAGGTAAACAATTATTGTACGTCTGTGCATTCTGTCAATATGACAGCCAATATATGGCATATTTTTGGCCAGTTGTACCTTCAGCATATCAGCAAAAAGAATGATAAAAGTCGATACTGGAAATCAACTTTTAAGGTTATTATCTGCTGATGCAACTCCGATAATATGGTGCATCCATAAGAGAGAAAGGTCTTGAATTTGATGTTTCGCAAAAGGCAATCAATAATTTGGCCAGTGACCAGTTCAGGGTGCACCCGGCCTCTTGCCCAGTGTCAGTGTGGATAAGCTTAAGGCCCATGCAGCTCCAAAAGCGACAGAGCGTGTATACATTTCTGACAAACCACTTCACTTATGAGTGGTTCCCTTTCATACCGTAGAGTTCGTCACAATGACAAAAGTTCAAATTAATACTACTGCAGATAAACCATGGTTGATACATGTTCTGTTGCCAGTGTAATAATAGTATAACCAATCCTAAACCGCCTTTATGGTGAACTTCAGTTTGTTTTCCATGATCAACTTTGCAGGCTAATTTTGCTGCTACATTTCAGTGTTGCTGGTTTTTAGCATAATATTGACAGTGGAGGACTTCCCTGCATTGTTCATTTGTTGATTAAATCCCACAAGACCCTTATTTTTTTTAAAAAGGAAGGTAAGTAAAAAGACATTTTAAAGCTCTGGTGCTATTTTTTAATTTCAACAATCTGGCAGCAAGATGCTGTTGGAACTGAGTAGTTACAATGCTTGAACTGTTGACTTCGATCAAGGTCACGCAACAGGAGGGATAGAGGGGCCGACTTTCTGGCCCAGCCTCAAAGCTCTGCCAATACAGGTAAAAAAAATTAGGTAGATATAATCAAACTCTGCTTCTGATCCAAATACTCACATTTTCTATCAAAGAAATAAAAAAAACACCTTGATTTCTGAGAACTCAAGTAAACATGGCCTGTATCAAACTGTAAACTCCCTTTTCCGAAAATATTTCTGGCCTTGTCGCCAAATATTATTTTTAGCAAGGCCCTAACTGTCATATCATACAATATCAAACAACTTTCAAGATAATTTTATGCAATAGCAACATGACGAAGCGGTCTTGGGCACCTAATGTTGTTTTTAAGTTGCCAGTCTGCAGACTAACTCGTTGTTTACACATTCAAAAGGGGAATATTTCATTTACTAGTGTTAATGCAGGATTTTACCAGCAAATTTTCATAGTTCGAATATACCTCAAAAGTGATTCGTGTACAATACAAACTTTAATGAAATTCATGTTGTTATTCTTCTCTCTTTCAATAACTTCTGATTGTGAGAATTGATATTTCCCCATTGAAGACATAAGGTTTTTTGGGATAATTTCATATTCATTCAATAAATAAAGGTATAAATAAACAACTTAACTCATGAAGATCTATGTTGCACCGATTTATAGATTTTTTAAACTAAACAGAATCAACTCTGTATTATTAAAGGTGCCATGAGGAGAATCTATTACCGGTGACATTAAGACTCTGCTACCCATGAGCAAGCGCGGCGACTGTCGTAATGCTGCGTTCCAGTAACCTCAGAACTGGGAGTGACATCATCTCCAACTTATCGGCGTTCCAGTTGAAGTCGGTAAAAAAACATGCCGACCTACCAGGCTATTGTTAGCTGTTGTTAGCTCGGGGTGGAGAGGTTTCACTGAGTTCGCAGTAGGAAATTCCGACTTCGGGGAACATTCCAGTTGCAGTTTCCTACTCAGAACCCTGAAATTCCGACTTCTGACTACAACTGGAACGCACCAAAAGACGTGACCCAAGCCAAAGCGTGTGTTTGTTGTGATGCTAATAAAAATGCAGCTCGGACCTTCCTCAGAACTCTGCACTGCTTTACAACTTCTTTTTTCAACCACTTACAGGATGCAATGCGATGAGGTAATGTATCTCTGACTAGTTACGTAGTGGTAGTTTTTGATGTGAGACAACAAGCAATTTTTGGAAAACTTAGTATCGTAGTTTTGTAGCCGGCTATATATTGCTATTTACTGAATAATTTAAATTTGCTCTAGTTTTAATTGTCTTGTTCCCGAAGTTGAGTATCCAGACCAGTCCAGGCCTGTACGACCTGACCGCGAAGCGAAGGAACAGCATTTATAGATAACCTATTTTGATGCTATAAAACTCATCTTAAAGTGTGTATTTCCATCAGGTATATATCTAAAAAGTGAAACTTTTTTGTAATTACTTAGAAACTCCTCACAGTCCCTTTAAGACTTGACTATCGATATTTTTTAGTTAAGCAATCCACAAAATTAGGCTTTATTTGTGTCATTCCTACATCATTTTGCTACAAAACTAAATCATGTTTCTGTATGAATGCTTAGATATGCAGCAGAGTAATATTTGATTTGTCTGCTTGGTCTGTTAGAGTTACATGACATGGAAAGTGGAGCTTTTCTGGCACGTAGAAAGAGAGAAAGACTGAAAACATCACAGATAAACATTACACAGCAATACTTTAGGGCAGTAAACCATACCAAGAGAGCAGTTGTTAAAAGTAATACTCAATATCCCAATCCCTACTGTGTTCCAATGTTCATATTCTCTGTGTAAAGACAACAGAATCTAAAACAGAGTTATAACTGTTTTGTCAGTGTATTACGCTGTAGCAGAAGTATCGCGATAAGTATCGTGCTGTTATCTTTACGTTGCTACATTAAAGACAAATGTTTCACTGTTCGGAGGAAACACGTCTCTTTTCTAGACTTATTTTTTCCAGTCAAACTCTTAAATTTAGGTCATTTCCCAGCCCGAACGAACTCTGGCCTGACTCATGTATTTGCGGAAGAGGTCTGTGTTGAAGGAGAGAGTATTCTGGTGAGAAAAGTTGCTCAGACTTCTCTCCGCAGTGACGGACTGAAGCCCCGCCGCTGCCTCGGCTCTGGAGGACTTTACCCACAAACACACTCAAGTCTCCGGGCGGACATTTCCACGACAAACTTTTCACCCAGACCCCCCACAGCCCCCCAGCGCGACCACCGAAACACCTCCAACCCACAGCGCGTTTATTATTTATCACAGACACGTTTCGCAGCCCGGTCCGCGTGGATTTCCTCTGCGTGGTTTCCTGCGTGTCCAGGACGGTGAGAGAATAAAAGCAGCGTCTTACCACATCCAGGTCCGCCGGGCTTCGACAGAGAAACATGGGGGATTTAAAGAGTGCTGCGGGCTAACACAAGAACAAGCCGTCCTCTCGACAGGAGACTCCGACACACAATGGCGCTGATAGGAGGAGAGAAAACGATAGGAGGGGAGAATGATAGGAGGAGAAAATGAGAGGAGGAGAAACTGCCTCTGAGCGCAGGGAGCCAGGCGGCGTTCACGGACTGTGGGACATAAGGCTGCTACAGCGGGAAGGTGAACGAGACGCTGTCCGAGTCATTTCAAAACAAACACGGAGAGGATAGTGGGGCTTTCATGATGATAGTTGAAGACTCTGATCTAATAATGGCAAATGCAAGGTTTCAGTGCCACTAAAACAGTGACATGTTTTCTTTTTTACAGCGAGGGCACACCTGCCACTCCTCACTTTAGTATATTTAAGTTCCCCTTTTAGGGTTTAGGCTTTTGTTCCCACCTGTCTTAGGCTGCGTTTACACGGACACTCCTGACTTAAAAACGCAAAGATTTGTCCTTTGCGTTTTAGAATTCTTCTGCGTTCAGACGACGACGCTTGGAGACGAGTTAATCTGCTGTAGTGTGTATGCCGGTTCAGTATATTTTTTTTTGCAGGTTTGCAGAGAGGCAGCGCTGCTACAACACATTAACAAAGAAGAAAAACTTTTCACAAACAACAATGACGAATAGACAACAAATCAGTTTGGACAACAAATCTGTCTGGATAGTTTTGTCTGGATAACAAACCGAGCACGGTAAGACGCTCACACGTTACTCAGCAGATGGCCGAAGCTGTTGTTGTTCCTGGTATGTGCACGCAGCCTTCATGTGAAAGAGTACTGCGCGTGCGGTGACGTCAGCGTTTCACCCTGAAACGCTCTGATATGGGTTTATATGGAACTGCATGGAGAGCGGATTCAAAACTTTCCACTCTGGAGCCCGTTTTCAAAAGGTTTCGTTTTAGATCGAAACGCAACGCGCTCTTATCTAAACGAAAGGCCAAAACGCAACAAAAACTTATCGGATTTAACCGTTTTTGGCGCCATGTAAACGCAACCTCAGGGCTCTGGGAGGACTGGGTTCATACCTGAGTGTGATATTCTCAGAGATGGGAGACACTGGCGGCTTAATTTCAGTCAGACACAAAACAAGAGTAAACTGCAACAATATGTCAAAAATTAGGGGCATGTTAGTGCCTGAAGTTGAACATTGCAACATAATTTTTGAATAGGAATTTGTGATAAAGCAAATACAGCAGAAAATGTGCATGATTGATAGTATCTGCTGCTTTAATGTAAACACGTTTTTTCACTCAATTGTTTCAGGGCCAATTCAAAACAGTTTGGACACCACTGCACTAAAATAAAAAAAAAGAAACCTGAGGCACATCTAATTTCAGGATTTCATTTAATTAAGAGAAACTCATGCACAGTTTAAATTGCAGTTGATTAATAAATCAGTGAATAAATCAATAAAAACTAGAAAAGCCCAGAGAGCAGAAACCTCCACAAAGGCATCTTCGACATTGTTGAGCAACTTAGTTTTAAAAAATGTAGAAAACTGCCCTATCTCACACTGTAAACAAATCATGTAAATAAGTATTTGACAAACGGTGTTCATTTACCACCCTGTGCAGGAAAAAACAACATCCTAGGCCAAGGGGCCTCAAAACAAGAGGGTTGGATCCCCATTGATAAGGGTCTTTCTGTGTCAAGGATCCATGTGCATTCCTTGGTTCTCTTCATAAACTTCAGCTGCCCCCCACAGACCAAAAACAAACCTGTTAAACAAATTGCCCTTAATTATGAGTGTGTTTTTGAATAATTATCTGTCTCTCTACGGGGCCCTGTGATTGGTTGGTGACCAGTCCAGGCTGTGCCCAATGTCAGCTGCAATAGACTCCAGCCCCCGCAAGCCCGAAAAAGGGAAGCAGTAAAGATAATGGACGAATGGATGGATGAAAAAAAGATAAAACACACAGAAAACTACGGGTGCATCTTCAACATTGTTGAGCAACTTACTGTCAAAAATTTGGAAAACCAGCCCTCTCTGCCTCTGTAAACAAATCCTTGAAAAAAGTCCTGGACCAGCATGCAGATTCAGATTACCAAAAAAATCTAATCAGTTATCTCTTGTGCTCTGAAAAACATGTCCTAAACACATCCTCAAAAGCAATAACATTAGCCTCTTTGCTAATCAGTTCCTCCACGTTGTATGGCATGCTTTACCGAACAGTGGTGCCTCATTCTTGGGAAGGAGGAGAGTATGGATTCTCTTATAAGTGCTATTTTTGGTATGTAGGACTTTAACAAAATATCATTTCCAAGCAAGTTCTCACTCTCTTTCTCTTTTCTCTACAGGTCACGACAACCAAGTTGTGGAGGCCAATCAGACGTCTCCAGTGACTCAGCAGCAGGCTTACAGTTCAGTGACAAACTAGAGACTGAATAACACAAAAAAGGTTTAGTGCATAGACTTAGACTTTAAGTTTTTATTATGTGCTACAGAGCTGATTAGTCGAAGTGAGGTTGTTATTGTACTCAAACATATAAAGCCAGGGTACAAAATATTGATGCAACACCTTATTATCAAGCTGAACTGTTCTTTAAAGAGGGGGAAATTGCAAACATGAGGATGTACAAATTGCTTAATAAAAGCATCCTTTATCTGCCACAGTTATTTCAATGTTATCTGCAGCAGCCCTGAAGATGATTTATAATAGATTTATAAAACATTTTTATAATAGATTCTAGATGTCTCAGAAAATGTGCCATCTGCAATTGCAATCCGTCAAAGTTGGAAATGAGACTTTAAATATTTTTATGGCCTTATATAAAAATAAATACAACCCTTTTTGACTTTAAAAGGATGGCCTTTTGAGTTGGCAACAGTAACAAAATTCTGTAAAGGATGCTGGATGTAATTTAGAGAAACTAAAACCCTTTTTGTTTCTACCTTAAAATCAACTCATCAATACTTGTAAGCTGTCTTAAGTGCAAATGTTTTGCAAATATTCGTACAACTTAAACAGAGAATAAATATTTTCAGTCTCTAAAATGCAATCTTAAGTGCATGGACATTGTCAGTATGTTTGTACAAACTTTTACACAGAGTCTCAAATGTCCAATCATTCATAATTTCAAGGTTGTCAATGTCTGAAAGAGTTTGCCATTTTTGCTGGCTAAATTTCTCTCCTGTGTACCTCTATTATTTTTCTTATGTGTGTTGTATAGTTTTATAGCTTCAATACTGATAATTCAGAGATATCATTTTGACACATAACATATCAGACAGTTTTAAAGTGCTGAAAATGTCGACATAACAGCTAGGGAAGGGAAATATGGACCAACATTTTAGGATTAATATTTTTCAGCTGATTAGCAATATCCAATATACAGCTAAATTGTTCTCTACATAAATAACTTTAAAACACAATGTCATTCCTAATGGTGGTCCTCCTAATGCTATTTTAGTACAACGGCAACTATATCAATATTTATTACTTGTTTGAAAATATATTGATATTTTTCAAAAACGTGATTTATCCCCCAGCCCTACTTACATCTGCAGGTCATAAACATTTCACATATTTGAAACATTACAGGATATTAAACCTGCCCTTTATCATTTTATAGAAAATTAAAGGGAGTACAAGAGGTACAAATACTTTCTGATGCCCCCATGAGAGTCATTTTTCACAATGTCAAAAAAGGTAAACTTTATATTTAGGACCAGTATAAAATCATCTGATAGCAATTCTTGTTAAAGCATCAGTTTTTAATGCTTAATCATCACTAGATATCTATTTTGTCAGTTTTATTGCAAGAACAAGTTGATTTCTGTCACTCAAAGGCTCACTTGGTTACGGTTGTTAAATTTACAAGCTGTACTTGAAGGCATCAGAGAAGCTGAAACGAGCAGCTGCCCAGAGAAGTGGCGTCGACAGCTCTGCTCCGCCCACACACACACACACACACACACACACACACACACACACACACTGTTTCCCTCAGTACAATGTGAGTTAAATGAATATTCACATTTTGAAACTGTTAAGTGGAAAAAACATCCACACTTAAAAGTGACACTAATCTGAGAGCAACAACATCACATTTCTTCTCTCTTTGTTTTATCCTGACACCTTAAATCCTCATTTTGTTCCTCCACTGACACAGTTGTGGTGTAATCACTGGACTAACGGAGTGATTGTTTGGTTATTGATGTCCGTGTGACTCTGCAGCAGATGGCTCAAAGTTGTCCGGTAAACTTGAACAAAACGCCTCGAGCAGACAAAAACTCCAGTGGAGCATCATGGGGCAGAAAATGGGCATCTCGGACGGTTTGTGCCCCTGATGCCCCCTGCTGCACACTCACCCAGTTGTGCACTGATACACTCACAGTCACAATAAGAGTCTCCTGTTTATTCAGACCGGCTGTCTGTTCTCAGGCTTTGATCAACCTGCTGTCACGAGTGGGTCAGTCTAATGAAGTCCAGCGTTTAAGCATCAGTGGTTGGCACACAGACATATGTACAGTTCCTCCTCTTGAGGAGGTGGTTAGGCCTTTGGACTCTTCAGGTGAAACACAATTCTGCAAAATACGGCCTGACATTTTAATTGTGCAATTTGGTGAAGGATCTGGTCTAAAAGCCTTTGTGAATGCAGCTGCAGCTGTGTCAGTCAGTGAATAACCTACCATCTTTATTTTTCCTGTTTGTTGAGATCTTTTTACATTTTGTTACAGAATTACATAATTGACTGGGGTGGTTTTCACACCTACAGCTCAATTACAATTTCCAGAATTCACTTTAAAAAACTCTACAAATCTGCATATTTGTAAAGTTTCACACTCACACACGGCAGTATTTAGAAACAAACCAAATTGAACAAAAAGGTAGGCATGCATTCAACACTGCCAGGGATGCTATGAATACAAGTCTAGCTCTGCATTATGGGAAGATGGGAAGCTATCCACGAAACAAGGGCTGTGTTCAAAATTGTCCAATCATTCACTCACTCACTATTTCCTATGTAGTGTAAATGAAATGGTGAACAAAATAGTTCGGACACTACAATGAAATTTTCTAAACATCATTGTGTCAGTCGATGAGCATTCTTGTGACAGAAGTGGATGTGCCAACAAACGGCACACATGGGAGGATATGTAGCAAATTTTGCAGCTGTTCACAGCCGTTAAAGGTGCATTGTGTATAAACTGGCATCTTAGCAACATCTAGCATTCAGATTTTGGAATGAGCCCACCTGTTTCTAAAACGTCACATCACAAAGCAACGAGAGCCGGTGAAGACCAAAAAGGATCATGAACATGGCAACATTTACAACAGTGACAAGGTTTGTCATTCATATTTGTAACTATTATTTTCAAAGATTATAGGTCAGCTGAGATGATGATTAAAGTTTTTGTAAACTTTTGTAGACTCATATTCAAAAATTGCGTTTCACTATTTTTGTCCCCAAAACCCACCCGTAGACAACATGGCGGATCATTATGTCAGCCTCCACAGAGGGGAGACCTGCAGTACATTGGTATAAAATCTTTTTCTCACCTAAAAAAAAGAAAACTAAAGTTTTATGAGGATGATTGTACACTCATTTTGATGGACTTTACATACAAATAGAAACATTATATCCTATATTCATCATTTCTATTCGGCAAAAATGCTGCCAACTTCAACACACTGCAGCTGTTAAAAGATGTAAAAAAAAAAAAAAAGGTATGTTACGATAAAAATACTTTGACATTTCTTCCACTTATAAATGAAAGGAAAGCCAATTTGTCCCATAGCAGCCTTTCTACTCTTCTTCTTCTTCTCTGGAAAAATACAACTGTATTGCATTTTGGTATACAGGAGTGCAATGAAGGGTACATCATATGTACTCTCACATTTGCTGTGCATTGTTGGTATTCTATAGCGTGCTATAAAGTGAATGCAATTAAACACTGAGACTTCAAACAACATTACACAACGGCAAACACACTATATAGTGCACTATATGAGTGTATGGAAAACGATCAAATCATTACAAGCATATCACACAGTAACATAGGCAGGTGCTACTGCTGGTGTAGCTTACAAAACATGAGCCACTTCACAGAAAAAAATCTAGAAAAAACTTGTAGGAAGTGGAGCGAAAATATCCTTTCTGTTGAGAAATACAGTACTTTCAGTGTTGTTTGTTTTTTTGTTTAAGAAATGCAGAAATACAGTCCAGATCAGATAAAAGTGCTACTGAAGGTGTTAGCATTATTGCTAACCTCTGCATGAACAGTCGCTTTCTGCTGTTGTTACTGTCCACTTCTCTCTGTTGTAAAGGTCATCTTTTTAGCTGCTCTGCTTTGGGTCGCTCACAATCGTCATAGATTAGAGCTTGGTGACTGCTTTTCTTGTCCCTCACTTCCAAAGCATCCAAATTGTTCATACAAAACGTAATAAAATCCACGAAATTGCTTCAAACTGACAGAAGTGCAAGGCAGAGATTCCTCCTTTTTGCTTGGAGCCCCTGCCCAGCATTACCTATAAGAGAGAACAACATGACTGCATCTCCACAGTCTGAGACCAAACTCTGTCCTCCAAGATGGCAATGCTAGTCAACACAGAGCAGGTTTATCAGAGACTACCTCCAGAATTTGGGAATGGAGAGGATGAAACAGCCTGTCAGCAGTCCGGACCTCAACAAATCTTGAGGGATCATACCTGCTGTTCATGCCAGAATGACGAACACAACACAACTTGAGACAAATACTGGTTTAAGAAAGGGATGCAATCCCACAGCAGTGTGAGACCATGATGGTGATCAGCTAGCAAAGGGTATAGCAAGCTGTTGTGGCTGTGCATGGTTCTTCCACATGCTACTGAGGCTCCTGTTTGTTAATCTAATAAAATTTCTACATTGCCAGAATGTCTAAATTTCTGCAGACAAATTTTTCATGGGCACAACCCACTTACTCGGCCCTGCTGCCCCTCCCACAAAAGTGTGTTCTTTACAAATTTGGCACAATTTAAAAGGGAAAAATAAGCAAGCTTTCTAGAGGTATACGATGTAGCCTATATACAGGAAGCAAAGAAGTTACCTAACCAACACTCATTTCCCTTTTAGTGCCACATTTGCATGAAGTGTCACTCTGGCATTGGCTAAGCTGTTTTCAGAGATAATAATGCTATATATAGATCAAATCTCCCAACAACTTTTTGGTCAAAATAAAATCTCAGGTTTTCTGTGGGCATCACAGGATGCAAACATAAAATGAAAATTAAAAAGCCTGTGCTACAGCTCCAAACATGGTCAATGCTGGCTGAATCTCTTTTTGACCTTTGAGCATCCAAGCTGCTGTGACCACAAGTTATCATTTAGATTTTTTTTTAACCTTATTGGGCTATCAAAGCAACAATATGTGCCTTTTCCACCTTAAAATTAAAGCTTCCAAATCAAATGGTACCCTCACTTTCAACTGGGTAAATGTGGTTAATCCCATTGTTATAGAGTCCTAAATCTGCTGCTTCATGGCTTTGTTATTTAACAGGGGGTCATGACTCTTTACCAAGAATGTACATAGCATCATGGCATGGCTTTGGCAGACCATGGACAAAAGTGTATTTTATAAACTAAGTAAACTGTGACAAAGACTATTACACAGAAGAGGAGGACATGTCCTCGAAAAACTAATAGATCCATCACTGAGTTACAGTGAACATTTGCGTGAAGCTATATGTAAATATCTTGAAGCCCTCTAAAAGTAATGTATTCAAAAGCAATAACACATCAAGTCAGAACAGAAAAGTTCTTTGCTGTCCTGTCTAATCAACATCCTCTCTGTGAAGCTTATTTGTGAAGAATGTTTTAATTCACTGGTACAAAACAACTTTGAAAACTTTTGTCTGTATCTAAAATCACTCAAGTTACACATATTTCCGTATTTTGCTGGGAAAATTCAATTTTCTCAGATGATCAGATCAGCTTTCTGAGGTTCAAATAATAAACAGCCCCCAAGACAATTAGGATATTGCTGTTGCACAGCCCAGAAAGAGAATTTAATAAGATTTTCCAAATAAAACCGTCTTAAATCTTCTGAAAAATAAAGCAGTCATCAGTTATGAGCCATAATTAGTGTGTGGTGTTGCTGCAGGGACTCTGTGTTCTGCCCATATTCCTTGCTTTTCTGTTTGTGTCAAAATTTTGAGTGTGTACACCTGTGAACAGAGTTGTGTAACCAAAAACAAACTTCTAACCACAACTATCAGAGAGGCAGAGGCTGGTAGTGTAGAAGGCAACATTCAGCAAATTTCTGCTGGCTGGTGTTGCATTATGGATTCTTTGAAAGATGAGCACTGCTGTTCATAATTTTAATGATCATTCTGCTTTTCTGAAGCATTTTTATCTCAGGGACATTTGACAAACTTTGAATGTGCTTCCAGTAGATGTTTAGCAGATTAATCTTTTTCTTGCTTGTTCAAGAGTGCAGACAGAGTGGGCTTGGTTGATTCTGACAGGGGCAATAAAGAGTTAGTTATTAGTTAGATAGTGGGTGGCACGGTGGCACAGCAGGTAGTGCACGTGCCTCACAGCAAGAAAGTTTCTGTTTCATTCATGTGTCAGTCAAGATCTTTCTATGTGGAGTGTGTAAGTGTTCCCTGTGCATATGTGGGTTCTCTCTGGGCACTCCGGCTTCCTATGTCCTTGTGTATGAATGTGAATGATTGTCTGTCTCTCTATGTGGCCCTGCGATTGGCTGCAGACCGGTTCGATAGTCTCGCCCAGTGTCAGCTAGGATAGGCCCCTCCCCCCTGAGGCCCAGAAAGGGAAAAGTGGCATAGAAAATAATGGAGGAGCAGATAGTTAGGGCTAAATAAGACTTTTCTAACATGTGTTTTATGCTTTTAGATGCACAAACACGTCATTCAGGATGCCTTTGTAACGCTAACAGATTAAATGACATTCATGGATGCTTGAAAGTGGTCCCACATTGCTGTTCAGTTCATTCTATGGCCTCATCTTTGGGGATGGGGCCTATAGATGGAGCACTGATGGTGCTTTCCAATTACTTCTGAACTTGGACAAGAGGAGTGGGAATTTTGTCACATCCCAGTTAACGGTGTACCAGTTATGAGCTGGTATAGTTTGAATGCCTGAAGACTGTCTTCCAGAAAAAAAAATCCAATCGAAGGGGGCATTCCTCCTGACATTTCTAATTTAAAATCCAGACAACCCAACTTCCTAAAACAAATGGAGTGCACTATTATGTACCTGTGTTGGGGACGTCTCTGTGCAAGGGGCAGACAGACACAACTGCTAGGCAATTGTACGCCCCATTTCATGATATTTTACACAAAATTGCAGTTGATCAAACTGATAATGTAGTTTTTTTTAGCAACTCTGCATGGTTGATTTGTACTGTGCTGTTGGGGGCCCACATTGACACTGAATTGATGTAAGCATGCTAGTTGATCTTGATGTGCTGGCTGTGTGGTTTACCTGAGTTTAACACAAAGCAGACACTTTTCTGTGTTTATGTGAGATTCAGGGAACAGAATAAAGTCCACTCTCTTCTCAAGCCTCTCAGGTTACCTTGTATTAGTGTGACATGTGCATCATGCACATTGTTGAACCATTTCTCTAAGTCTTAACCGTATAAATATCAGTAAAGCCACAGAAGGGCCAAAGTTTTGAATGCTTTTCTGAGCTGCATGTCCGTGTATTTAGTAGCTTCTAGACATGTGACGGACATTGGAGGGCGAGTTTAGTGAAAGTTTCATTTCTGCTGGCACCTCTGAGTCACTCATCAAAGGCTTTGGGGAGAAGTGATGCTATAATTTGACCTAATTTGATGCACAATACTGATGCACTTGGAGTTTATGTTCCTCCTGCAAGTCCACATGTTTGCTTGTGCACAAACAGCTCAACAAAATGACAAAATGTCAGTGTTGGACAAAGTACTCAACTTCATAACTTGAGAAAAAGAAGATTCTCCTGGTCAAATACCACTCCATTCCAAGTGAAAGTTGAAAAGTCCAATTTTTCCTTAAATTTAAGTACTGGAGAAACTGCTTTTGAAAATACTTAAGTATAAAAGTACATTTTTGATTTAATCCAATGACTGAAACAACCTAGTTAATGCATTAACCTACTCAAAATATGTTATAAAGCCTGTAAAAATGCTTATTGAAACACACCCGAATCCACAAAAGGACAACCATTGCAGTTTTGATATTTTTAATTTAATGTTAGCTTAACGCTAACCTGCCTAATCTGAGCAGCGCATGTGCAAGGTACAGATACGACATCACCACTTCAACAAATCACATGCAGATCACATTTTAGAAGAGAACAGAAATTGCTGACTTCAAAGCAATACTTAAAAGTAACAAGACAATGTAGTGGAGTTAAAAGTACCATATTTGTCTTTCAATGTGTAGGACTAAAAGTCCCAAGTTTCCAAAAAGCAATACTCAAGTTAAGTACAGATACTCAAAATATGTACTTAAGTACAGTACTCAAGCAAATATACTTCATTACTGTCCACCCCTGCAAAATGTCATAGGTCTCAAATGACTGAATAGCTTTATTAAGAAGCTCAAACGTTACTGATTTTTGGGTTTTGCACATACTGAATTGTCTCCCTACAAAAGCTCTCTTCTCCACAAACCAGCTTTAGATCAACCAACCATTAGGCAAAGGGCTGGAGATGAGGTGGAATCTTTGCTTCTGGACAGAAAGTTGCAAAGACCATGAATCAAACAAATATAACAACAGCAAACCATTCACCTGTAATAAGGTCATGTCCTATGGAGGCTATGACCTCTACAGGGGCAGCCCAAGTTCATGGTTGAGCTGCAGCTTCTTTCCTGCAAATAATTCCCTGTTCTTCCTTCTGATTTCCAACTCAAGTTACAGTACTATCCAATAAGGAAAAACATAATAAAAATGTATTAAGAAATGAAGAACGCATGGACGTGTGATGAGCAGCTGTGTCTATCAGTCAGGAGTGATAAAGCATGATTAAACCTGTGAAGGATGTCTGTATAAGGGGCAGCACAGTGTGTGCAGGCAGAGGGGAGTATGGGAACAGTTGGTGAAACAATAATTCATTTAGATTGTTTTATTCTTGGCTGCAGTGATCCTCAGCAGATCAGGATCATGCCAGCAGTGGAGTCTGAATGAAAGCTCAGCTGGAGTATCATAAACAGGCGTGCATGTATAACGTAGGATCAGCGGTGAATGAAGATCTGATTTTAGTGCTGCGTTCATCTCTCTGGACGTTGAGTTGACTCATGAATGCGGAGCAGCGAGGAGGGATGGCTCTAAATAAAGATTTCAGGTCAAAAACAGGAAATGGCTCAGTGAGCAGGGAGGGCAGGGCCATAGCAACACCAACTGAAGAGCTGCGCCCACAACATCCCTCCTCCCTCCCTCTCTCCGCTCCTCTCTCCCTTCATCTATCTTTATTTATTTCTCCCTCGCTCTTCTTTTATTTCCCTCTCTGTGTAAAATCTGCCTGCTGCTCGGCTCACTCGCCTTTTCGCTGCTGCTTTTTCAGTTTTTCACTCTCTGTTTTTGCCTTTGTCTCTGCATCTGCAAGCTCATTCTATTCTGCACTTCTACCTATACACTCTACACTATTAAAAAAAATTTAAATACTTATTTAGAGTCTAAAATCAACTCACATTCGACTTAGCCATCTAAAAGTAACAGATTCTAAGAAGCCTCTTTAAAATGCATTATAACACATCATAAGCATATTCATAACACTATGATAACCTTATAGTAGTTAAAGTCACTTGTTTAATTCTTAATGTTCTATAGTATATATAATGCTATTGTATATAACGAGGTTAAAACCCTTATGGTGACAAAGCCAGAATAAATTATAAACAAACATAATGCTCAATAGCAATAAACCTGACACTTCGTAAAAGCATTTCGAAATACTTTCCTTTTGCACAACTTGCTGCTGGTGTATAAAAGTTAAATAATAGATAAATAATTTGATTGTTTTACAGCAAAATTGACTCCAGCGTTCCACTTTTAATGTCGGTTTTATCTAGCTTTAATTGTACATTTTGAACAGTGTCAAATGTTATTTTATTTTTTTAATTCTGAAAGATTAATGTTAACAAACAGTGCATTGTCTTAAATTTTAGCTCACAACTTTTCTTCATGGTGTTGGGAGGCATATAGGCAGTACAGTAAAGGTTTTTGCAAAGTTAAATGATCTCAGGGAATCCTGGTTGACTGTAGCCCTGGCTGACACTCCAAACATCTAAGAGCGTGGACAATAACGACTACTCTACATATCCTGACTCATAACAAGAACAAACTCGTTAACTCTGTGGGAGTGTTGGTCCTTGAAGATAACCAGTATTATTGTAGCATTTTTCACTGGACCTTGAGTGGAGCAGATGTGCTGTTGTTATTCATGTCGTGTCCTGTGATGATGATCTCCTCTAGAAACAGTGAGTGACGTTGACCTGCTGATATTTGCAATTATGATCACTGCTACTGCCGCTAACACTGCTAGAGCAGTGTGATGACTCAATTCGTCACTCTGTTTCTGTCCATTTGCTGCTCTGCTTGTGTCTTCACTTCATGTAATTCAGTGCAGGTCCAAGGGTCATTTGGAAGTGAGCCAAGATCACCTCTTTCAGGCAAGCTCTGTGCTGTTCTTTGTACTGAAACAGGGATCAGTTGTGATGTTTACATATTCACAGGGAATGCTCACTTCTTCTGAAACAACTCCCCTGAGATATCTAGAAATGAAAACAACCGTAAATTAAGACTGGAGTGTCTTTAATCAAAATGGCACAAAGCATAAAACAAAAATCCACTTTTCCCAACCTGTCTGCTGAAAAACAGCTGATTTTACCACTAGTCCACCAACATCCTGAGGTGTCTAATGTCACTAAAATCTTTAAAAGACAAAAACCCTTTGCTCTACATTCACTTTGTCTGTGCATGCATCCAGTTGTGTGCATGTGAGTTATTCTGACTCATGGTGTGTTCACTGGTTCGTCTCATCACTGTATGTGGGTCCTTGCATTTGGCTACTTGTTGCTCCTGTCTGTCACTGCTCTGTACCTTTGGGTGGTAACGTGCAAGATTTCACCAGCCACCAGAATATGTTTGGCGAGCATCATGATCCATTTTTACTCGCTGTGACAACACACGGGGAATTTTTTTTGTACCATCAAGGTCCAGAAATTCACTCTGACACAAGAGCAGAGGCATGCCAGATGACACACACTGAGTCTTTACACACACACACACACAGCTAGAATAACTGATTCATTCCCATGTGCTTGGGTGTTACTCATCGGTGTAGTTTAGGTGAACAAAGCATCGATCACGTCCTCCTGTACGCATTTGTAGTCTTCATACTGAGGTCACTTCTTTTTCTGTAAAGTGCAGTTATTGATTTTGAAAACAAAAATAAGTGTCCCTTGTAAATTTTTCACCTCATTAGGTTAAAGGGATAGTTAGGGTTTTTTTTAAATGGGGTTGTTCGAGGCCCATATGGCTTCCAATGAAGCAAGTGGTCAGCTCTGCCCCTGTAGGGAGATAAGTGGGTACATAGAGGCAATTTGTAATAGTATTTAGGTGCCACCAAAGCCTTGCAATTATCCCACTTTAAGACTTAAACTACAGATTAGCACCAAGTCCCACTCATTACAGCGATGGGCCTCATAGTTCAAGGACATGACAGTTTATGAACCACCAGGTAACTTGGGATTGGTCCTGCTCCTCAGCTTCCACAATTATTTAACTTGCAAAAATTCTTCCTTTGTGTTCCCTGGTTTGTAAAGATATTGTCTCATACCCACAACCAATAGCATATTGTCATCACTTGAGTCAAAATTGCTCAAAATTAGTTCAGTTTTTTCAAAGTTTGTGTTGTTTCTTGCTGGGAGTGAATGACCTCAACAGCTGATGTAAGATTGCTTCATTCCCCCTGATTGGTCTGTTTGGTTTAGTAAAGTTCAGTATGGTGTGGAGGGGCAAGCCCTGATCTTTTTGCATTTCCACTGCCAGCTGTACCTTCATTTGAGAGCATGGATGAAGGCTTGAAAGAGAGGGTAGTAGTGCATTACATTGCAAAAGAAGAGCAACAATAGAGGACTCCGAGCACTCTTGTTGTTCATGGCGCATTGTTGTGTGTGGCAATTCTTTAAACCAGAATGCGCCACTCACGCGGATCAGTGATGTGATTACATGGTGGTCCCCTTTTTTGTTTTAGTCAGTACTGCACACGAAGTAATGATTCTTGTGGTCAATCAGCAGACTTCTTCTGAGTTGACTCTGGGATGTGTCTTGGGCTCTTCACTACTCAGTGTTTGTAAAGTCTGGATAAAGGGGCAGGTAGCACGTATAGCAAACTGTGGAGTGTCAATTGGCGAGTTCGGATGACCGATCTGGACTTTTCTGAAGATCTTGTGGTCCCACAGGGACTGCAGATATCCTAGTGTCAGCTCGTGGATTGCTTACTGAGGAGGTTGAACCGCCGGGACTGCAGGTCTTCTGGGTTAAAAACAATGATCCGTGCATTCGGGGATATGTTGGATGCTGCCTTCGAGTCTGTGCCTGTGGGTGGGGAGAACATGGAAGTTGTGGATCTGTTCAGTCACCTTAGCAGTGTAATTCATCGGTCTGCTAACTGTGAGGCTGAGATTAATCGCAGACTTGGCCTTGCTTATGGAGCAATTATTTCACCAGACAAGGCAGTAGGGCAGTCACAATATCTGAGCATTTCAACAAAAGTCAGAGTCGTTAAGTCCCTGGTCTTAGGTCTCGCTGCACTGTTGCAAGGCCTGACGATGCCTCAAGGCCAGAGATGCCAGCTGGACTCCTTTAGGACTACTTCCCATCAAAGCATTTTTGGGTATCATTAGCAGGACCATGTTTCTAATGCTGACATGCTAACAAGTGCAGGAATAAGACAGGTCAGCTACTGGATACAGGAGTTTCAGCTGTGGTTTTATGGACACCCAGCGCACTTTCCTGAACCTGATCCAGCTCTCTGCATACAAGGTGCCCAGGATCAGACAACGTGGGGGCCAGTGCTTGTGTCATGGAGGAGACAGTTCAAAAGACACCCAAAGAGCTAGAAGATGGGTCTGGCAGAGGCCTGGATGAAGGCCATCAGGTGGTGGGAGCAGTTTAGGCACCAGGTAGATGAGGCAAAGTGCCAAACCAGCATGTGCTCCAATACCTGGATCAACAGACTGCAGTATTTTCAGTTTCACACTTTGGTGTTGGTTTGGTATGCTCTGCAACTTTCAGAGAGGATCCATGAAATTGGACAGCACAGATGAGTTTTCTTGGGTATGATTCTCCTAATGGGAACACCAATATTGCAAACTAAACTAAGCCAAACTGAACTGGACTGCTTGGTGGAAACACACTTATGCCATGAAGAATTAAGGAAGTTCAAAAGGGAAAATGGGGTCTACCTGGGTGGTGTTTCTTCTAAGCGGCCAAAGAGTGTATATCAGGTTGAATTTCAAAATGTTTATTTTCCTTAAGTGTTATTTCTTTACCCAGCTGATTGCTGCTAATGGAGAGAAGGCCTATTTCTACAAACAAAATATCGTTGTCTTGCTGAGATGATGGAGGTATAATTTGTTGGTAAATGTCAAAATGTTCCTGAAACAAATAATGAAAAGATAAACCAACAAAGACGTGTGTTACCAGAATGACTCCCCGTTGATTGAAACAAATTTAAGTCTAGTAAAAATAGTGATATAAAGCAAAGTGGCAGACTCAGAAAAGAGGATTTCCTCAAAGGTTTGCGGGCAGATTTTTGGAGGTGTGTGAAGAGGAGCAGAGAATATCACTAATACTATTAGACTTGGGTGCGGCACAGCAGCCCAATGTGGGGAGAAAAAGGGGGAGACAGGAGGGGAGGGAGGAGAGGGGTTCAACAGCAAAACACCCATCTGCTTTCTTTCCCAATCTCTCTCTCTTTGTCTCTCTTCATCTCTGTTTACTCCCCGTCTCTGCCCCAAACACAGCTCGACCCCCAGGACCGTTAATCCCTCATATTTTCCCTGTTTTAACTGATATCCACACCCACAGAGACACGGAGCCTGTTAGTGTGCAAAGTAAAATCTATCCAGTCGTCTCAAACACACATCTCCCGTCTTCCTTTCTCTTCGCTGCGTCGAGACTTCAAACACTTGTAAAGTGACTCATGAGCTTCAAAAGGGGAAGTACAAGTTAAAAGCACAGCGAGCCGGCGTCCTGCAGTGCTGCCATTTTACTCAAATATGTTTCCAAAATGTAGTCGTGCTGCCTCGAATCATGTCATGGTTTTATGAATGATCTGAGACTTTTCCCTTGTCCTACTGCGATGCTCAAAATGGGCAATAACGAAAGGAAAAATAATTAAAAGAGCGCTAACCTCTGTTTTCTTACAATGATGACTTTTTCCTTTCTGATGTAAATATTAAAGACTGGAGGACAAACAAACTGTCCCCTCACTAACGGGCTGTTTATGTTGAAAACTTACACTAAGGCACAAAATTACACACAACAAAACTGAAACTAATGACTGTGAAACCACTGTGATGGAGTATGAAACTTTAGACTCTTCATTTTCATGCTTTGAAAAACATATTTTTATTGATTATCATGAGTCATATATCATTCACATGGTGCAAAGTTTCTACTTCGTTACTACTGCAACAACATAGTTAGCCCTCGGTTCAGCATGCATCTCAGATTTTTTCAGTGGATTCAGTTATGACTGCCTTGTTATTGGACTGATGTTTTTACCATTTCATCCCTAAAGAAATTAGCCTTTAGTTTAAAGTATAAAACAAACCTATTCCATGAATGTTCTTGAAGATTTTTTTTCATAAAAAGAATATTAAATATAAAAAATATTTCTATGTTATTTTTTTAATACTAGCTTACATCTTTTTGATGCTGGAAAATGAAGAAATTTAACCTCCAAGCAGCTGTAATTAATGAAGTTGTTAAAGGTGCTATGAGGAGAATCTATTACCGGCGACATAAAGACTCCGGTACCCATGAGCACGCGCGGCGACTGTCGTAATGCTGCGTTCCAGTAACCCTGGAACTGGAAGTGACATCATCTCCGACTTAAATATAGGTCTAGCAATACTATGTATACAGCTGATCTAGAGTGACACACCCCAGTCAGAAGTGCAAATTAATTGATTATTACAGGAGCTAAATAACTGTTCACACTGGGGGCATCCATCTTCGATTGTCAACTCGGGGGTTGTGAGGTTTCACCGAGTTCTCAGTAGGAAATTCCGACTTCGGGGGATGTTCCAGTTGCAGTTCCCTACTAAGAACTTAGAAATACCGACCTCTGACAACAACTGGAACGCACCAAAAGACGTGACCCAAGCCAAAGCATGTGTTTGTTGTTTTGTTGCTAATGAATGCAGTTTGGACCTTCCTCAGAACTCTGCATTGCTTTACAACTTCTTCTTTCAACAACTTAAAGGATGCAAAGCGACGAGGTAATGTATCTTTTTCTAGTTACGTAGCGGTAGTTTTTGATGTGTGAAAACTTAGTATCGTAGTTTTGTAGCCGGCTGTATATCGCTACTTACAGCCTGGTGCTCTTAGACATGTCAGAATAATATAAATTTGCTCTAGTTTTAATTGTCTTGTTCCCAAAGTTGAGTATCCAGGCCAGTCCAGCTCTGACCGACCCGACCGGAAGGCTAAGGAATAGCATTTATAGATAACCTATTTTGATGCTATAAAATTCATCTTAAAGTGTGTATTTCCATCAGGCATATATCTAAAAGTGAGACTTTTTTGTAATTACTTAGAAACGCCTTACAGTCCCTTTAAAAATAAAACATTTCTTTTGTTATTTTATTTGAATACCTTGCACAGCAGCTGTAATCTCCTGTTTCATTGTCTATAATCATGCAGATCCATCCTGCCAAGCTCCTATCTACAGTTGTGAGAGGCCTGAAGTGGCACAGCCCAATCAGAGTCTGTCAGAGAAAGAAGAAGTGGGATCTACGAGTGAGAAGACAGCAGGAAGTGACTGCAGGTACAAAGATTAGCATGGATGCTAACAGAATCAGTATCAGTTTTATCAGATCTGGGCAGAATTTCTTTATTAAATAAAAAAATAAAAACATTACAAACTTTATTGCAAAAAGGATATTTTTGCTCCACTTCTGGCATGTTTTGATGATAGCTTGTTCTATGAAGGGGCTTGTGTTTTTGTATTTCACTCGGTGTCAGTAGTGCCTGCCTACTCCTCATCTGATTTGCCTGAAATGAAGGAGAGTGTCGAAAGGATTGTCCAATCACCTGCTGGACAGGCTACTGACCAGTGGTCCTTTTGGTGTATCAGGTTAGTGTTAAAGTACATTATATGGACATATTTATTATCATAATCATTTTATTTGTATTAATTCTCATCTCATTTAAATTTTTGGGGACTTTTATTGAGCACATAATGATGAAATCGTCAGAAATGGGATGAAAATATCCTTTCTACTAAGAAAAAGCTTTCATTGCTTTGTTTTTTTTTTGAATAAAGAAATGCATGAAGATCTGATAAAACATCAACTAAAGCTGTTAGCATCTATGCTAATCTCTGTACAAGCAGTCAACTCTCCTCTCAAAGCAGCAGTGTAACATCTTGGATGAATTTTGGCTTTGAAGTTTGCGACAGGAGTTTCCTCACGCTTGAATACTGACATAACAGTGAATGGAAGATGTTAGTGCACACAGATTGAACCATGGTTTTGTACTGTATGGTTCAACATTTTATTAATGTTTGGCATATGTTTGTGTGTTTGTTAGCAAGATTACAAAAAACAGCTGGATGGATTTTGCTGAAAGTTTCAGGAAATGTTGGTAGTGACTCAACTTAAAATCATTGGATTTTGGTGGTGAGCCGGATAACCGCCATTAGTGAATGATCATTTTGCTCAATAACTGTCTACCTAATAATGATATCACCAAGACTCTGAGTGAAATGTGTGGGTTTTCAGGTTCAAGGATCATATCTTTATCATGGAATTATTCTTATACATGTAACAGCAGTATGTGAGCTATCTTGGTGGAGTTTTGGGCTCTTCATGTTTTCTTTTCCGAGTTGAGGATTGTTGCATCCCTATTTTCTCACCAAACCCCCCAAACAAACACAATCTTTCCCAAACCTCACCTTTATATAAAGCTCCAAACTCGCAGACATGACCCAGCACAGTCTAAATCACCAATGGGTGTCCAAATGAAAAAAAGCATGCAGTAACGTTAGCATAATGACAAACAGTGGCTAGATGGACACAGTCAGGTCAGGTCAGGTATGGGAGCAAATGCTGGGTGTCTGGTCACCCTGGTCCTTGTGCTGCACCGGCCTCCTGATAGCCTGTGTCCAGGCCTCTGCCAGGTCATTGTTCCACCTCTTCAGGTATCTTTTGAGGTGACCCATCCATGGTGCATTCAGTCACTCCTATGGTCTATTCCAACCCACTGAATCCTAGGTACTCAGTATGCAGGAGTTTGTAGATAGTAAAACTGCAGCTCCGTATGCTCCCGTATCCATCAGCTGTCACAGCTGAAACAGTCTCATTACAGGCTTCTAGTCAGAAGTATAGGAAGACCTTTAGGACACAGGCACCAATACCTCTGTCTCCCCTAACTTTCTTGGTCCAAGAACAGTCTTCCAGAATACACTGCAATTTTTGGTCTCACTTTGTCAAGAAGTGGAGACGTTACATGATAAAATCCTCCTAAATATTCCATGGATAACAGGTTTATTTGCTTGTGTGAACCACAGCCCCCGTCATAATACAGGGCCTGGCCACTAATAGACCAACAGTCTATATTTGGGAAAATACGGTTATTATGGTGCACCACACACTCAGTGCCTCTCTCAGCTGCAGACAGGTGATCAGTTTTAGAGTGCTGTGACTAAAAGCATCTCTTCTCAACTACCTTTACTTTAATAAAAATATCTGATAAGTAATGGGTGCTCATATGAGAGAACTACATGATTTAGTGACATCTTTGGCCTTAACAACAATGCAAGAAATACGCTTTCTTCACTTTATAATTAAGAAAAGTAGGTCCATATGACTGTAAAAGCTGCTGGTATTTTGGTGTCACTATTTTCCAAGCCCAGAAGAGCTCTTTTACTTCTGTGCAGAGACTGAAGAATTCAGGGAGGAAGGTCTAAAAATAGAAACTAAACTTTCATCTGCAAGAAGAGGACTTATTGTGCTTTGACTAAGAACATGAGCAAGAGAGCGAGAGGGAGAGAGAGGGAGGTGTGTTTACTCTCGGCTGTGTGACGCCTCCAGTGTCAGGTGACTTACAGGAAAGAAGTTGTTGTTCTCTTTCTCTTTTTCTTCAAGTCTTTTCTCCTTTCTGTTTCATGACTTCTCAAGAGCTTCTCTCTGTCCCGACTTCACTGGCATGCTGTTTATCAGAATGAGTGATCAGACGACTAAATGTCAAACACAAGTGAATGGTGATACATTCAGATCTGCTTAGATGGTGATATATGTGATTTAAAGGCAGACATCTAAAAATTAAAGTTAAATTAAGTTTTTAAAGTTGAGTTACTGATACACTGTAAAAACAAGAACACACTGCTCCTGCTGTAGGTTTTCAGGCTTTCTGCTCGAGGCTGTGAAAAAGTTTACTCTTGGTCATATGGGTGTGTGTACGTGCGTGTGTGCGTGTGTGCATATGGGTGTGTGTGTCCATAGTAAACTGGTGTATGTGACACATTCCAGTGGGACAACTCACCAAAAGTCTCACAGTTGATGAGACACAAGATACCTCTGTACACAGAGGAAAAACAAACAAAACATTCTGTTGGGGGTTTAATTCCCCCAGCTGACCTTTTCTTTCATCAAGAATTCACTCTGAAAACAAAAGTACAAAAGATAAAAACAGAAAGATGAAGATCCTCCAAACTTACCTGGTTCTTGCTGGTTACATAAGAACAGGAGCGTAAGAAAACATCAACAAATCAAAAGATTTAACACAGTACTGCATTGATATTTAATACTGAAATATCAATATTTAGTCTGTCAACATTTTAGTGAAATTGAGGATATTAGCTTAAAAAGCCACGTTAGCATTTGGCTGTTAGTTGGCAGCAGTAATTTATTCATGTGAGCCTCTGTCTTTTTGTTAGATTTATTATCATTATTATTATTATTATTATTATTATTATTATTATTATTATTATTATTATTATTGTTATTATTATTATCATTATTATTACTTTGTCACGAGGACACTTCAGATTGTCTATGTTACAGGGATAGGGATGGGAATCAAAACCTATTTTGGTTGAGAACTGAAAACAACCCTTAACGAAAAAATGTCTTTTCACTTATCGATTTCATTGTCAATTCCTCCTTCTTTTTCCTTCGAGATGTAACAGCAAAAAAGACAAAAATGTAATCTTGGAAGACATGGAACAGATAAAAGAAAGATGGTTAATGCACACTTTCCAGTAAATGGAAAAATAAAGCAACTTTCAGAAACAGAACACTCATGTGTTTGACATTGTTGTCACTAGAAAGCTGAGTAGGCCATTTTTTTCCAATCAGCATGAATCCATAAATTAAATTCAATTTAATAATTTTACTTAAACCACCATTAATTTTAATGAACACTAATCAATAATGAATATCAATAAATCATCTGTACTTCTCATCTCTCGGCACAGACCTTACTTCTCCCAAACATAAGACAGAAAATGTATTTTTTGAGCAATGCTGTATGGTTGGTTACTGATATTGTATTAAAAAAGATAAAAAACAGGTTGTTCAATAAACACTGTCTTGTGTTGCACATGTTACTTTATCATCACTTTTGATTCCCACATTCTTGCCAAAACACAACCTTGCACTAGAGTATCAAGAAAAAAAATAGACTTAAACCAAGAGCATTAAACCTAAAGTACGTAAAAATCCAATGACAGGGGCTCAAAACTGAGGTGGAGGAAAGCTCTTAAAAGTGGACGATCTGGTTCTCACTGCGAGCAATTAGCAGCTCATTCTTGTATCGCTCACATTGAAAACTAGTGGTCAACTTCCACACTTATTAGGTATTAGGGAACCAAATCTACCCTTTGAGGGAGATTCAATCTGAATTTTAGTTTGCAGACCATGATTTGACCTTCTAAAAATGTAACCCATGCTCTACGTCCTCTGTACAACACTCACAGATACAACATGATGTTTCTAATGCAAAGATATCCCAGACACTTTTTCTCCCCTAAACTTAAGTAACATAAAGGAATTAAATTTAGTTTAATCCAGCTTTAACTTCATCTGACCAAAGGGTGTAAAGGCAGGGCTATTAAACCATGTTATTAAAAAAGTTCTCTTTACTTTGTCATGTTCAACTTCAGACTGTTGCGATGAGTTAATTGCAAAAGCCCGGATCACAGTAACAACAAAATTGAATCAACTGCCCTGCCTTCTTTGTTAGGGCTGAATAACTTACTAATGATTTAGTATCAGATTTGTAATGTGCATATGTGCAATAGTGACATCTTAAGACAACATCTGTCAAGAAAAACTGACCTCAAAATGACTGTTCAAGTTTTGAGACAAAAACTACACTTTATTTTTCTCAAAAAAATATTTGAACACATCATGATGACATTTCATTCATTCATTCATCTAGTTGTCATTTTTCTAAACTGTCATTGAACACATCACAATAAAGCAACTAATGTCCATTTGTTAAGGTTCAGTATGGCTTGTAAGGGAATGGGTTATAATCTTTAACTAAGTACAATTTAACAAAGATTGAGTGTGCTTTTCATAGCCGTTTTAGTATCTTATGAGTCTTTTTTTGCATATAATTAAGCCATAGCTGAAAGCATGTATTGCTTAGTTGGACACTCAGTGCTGATGTGTCTTTCAAACCTGATGAACTTTTTTTACTAGCAGTTTAATAGAAAAAAAATTCTCTGACGCTACACCACATGACACTCATGAGACTCCTAGGCTTATTGATGAGTTCAAATGGTATAGATTTTCAGGTTTTGCAACTGCTATCCTCTCCTCTACTCAAACCACAAATCCACCCGTCAAAGCCTGTTAAATCATATTTGATACATACTTTCATGATACATCTATCTAATCAACATGATCAACAAGTTACTAAAAAAACATCTGAATACAGTCACATAAATGACAAAAACATCCTCAAGTTGATTATCAATTGCCAGAAACACCTTATGTATCAAATTAGATACAAAAATATATATTTTAAAGGGACTGTGAGGAGTTTCTAGGTAATTACAAAAAGTATCACTTTTAGATATAGGCCTAATCGAAATACACACTTTAAGATGAGTTTTATATCATCAAAATAGGTTAGCTATAAATGCTACTCCTTAGCTTCGCGGTCGGGTCAGACAGGGCTGGACTGGCCTGGATACTCAACTTCAAGAACAAGACAATTAAAACTAGAGCAAATTTATATTATTCGGACACGTCTTAGAGCACCGGGCTGGAAGTAGCGATATATAGCCGGCTACAAAACTATGATACTAAGTTTTCCAAAAATTGCTTGTTGTCACACATCAAAAACTACCGCTATGTAACTAGAAAGAGATATATTACCTCGTTGCTTTGCATCCTGTAAGTTGTTGAAAAAAGAAGTTGTAAAGCAATGCAGAGTTCTGAGGAAGGTCCGAACTGCATTTATTAGCATCACAACAAACACGCTCACGTCTGAAGTCAGAATTTCCGAATTCCGAGTAGGAAACTGCAACTGGAACATTCCCCGAAGTCGGAATTTCCTACTGGGAACTTGGTGAAACCTTGCCACCCCAAAGTTGACAATCGAAGATGGATGCCCCCAGTGTAAACAGTTATTTAGCTCCTGTAACAATCAATTTATTTGCACTTCTGACTGGGGGGTGTTGCTCTAGATCAGCTGTATACATAGTATTGTTAGACTTATATTTACAAAAATGCTGCCATAGTGATAATCACATTCTTCATGTGATATTTGTGAACAACAACGCAGGGCGTGCTAACAACAGCTAACAATAGCCTGGTAGATCGGCATGTTTTTTTCCAACTTCAACTGGAACGCCGATCAGTCAGAGATGATGTCACTCCCAGTTCTGAGGTTACTGGAACGCAGCATTACGACAGTCGCCGCGCGTGCTCATGGGTAGCAGAGTCTTAATGTCCCCAGTAATAGATTCTCCTCATAGCACCTTTAAATTTTATGGAAATTTGTATTTTTTTGTTTCAGTATTTTAAGTATTTCAGAAAATGAAATCAACATTTGAACTACAAAAAATCGAATTTTCAGGCTATAAACTGTGTGTGTCAGGCTTCGTTAATTAAGCAGGTATTACAGCCCAACTTTAGCACACTGCCACAACTCGCACCAGGAGTTTTCTCACCCCTGAAAACTTACTCACAGGCACAAAATTAGCAGAACAATTCCAGAGATTAATGGGCAATGATAAATGACAGCTGCCTGTACTCAAAGCTGCAAGTACTATTAATTCACATGTGCATCTTGAACCACAAACATTATACCACCTGGCTAAATGTTTTTTGAGAATTGTTGCATCCCTTGTACTTTCCCTGTATGCCCTTTGTTCACTGCAGCCTATCACAGCTAAGCAGTACAGTGGTCATCTTTTATTTAGCAAACAATGTACCTAGAATGATAAAAGGACCTGCTACATACTCTATGTTTGGAGCATGAAGTAAAGCTAAGTCTTAATGATTAACTCTCAAAAGAATGACTAATAATAATTTAACAAAACAGGCCTTTCAATATTTCTTCACAGCATCCTACACTGAAACTCCTCCTTATTGCTCACAGCAGCCTGATCTGTAGAGGAGGTGGTTGCTGTTTTTGGGGAAGTATTATTAGTGATTGTAATCCTGGTGTTACTACCAGTAAAGGTGTATATTCTGGTCAGCAGAGGGTAAGAAACGCTCATCACAGACACTCACATTGTTGTATCATTACACGTCTGTGTGCATGCCTCGTCCTGCATACCACGCTGTCTCTCTCCCTCCTCTCACAATAAATTCTGCAGCGTTTTCAAAAGTGCACTTCAAGTCAGACGGAGCTGCAGTGAAACTGTGGAGAGAGATCCTGTAGCTGAAAACAGGAAGGTCATTAATCTTCCAGAGAAAGCGAGTCGACTCAAAAGTCACGGCACGAGGAAGCAGCTTCAGAGACAAGCAGACGGCAAACACAGTTCAGCTTCTAATCCATCTCTTCTTTGTATTTACTACCACCGGCATCTTCATTTTACTAACTTGTTCTCTACCAGCCTCCACACAGATTTGCCCTCTTTGGTGCTGATGTTTATATTGGTTTATCAAGGTGAACAAACACAAGAGAATAAAAAGCTAAAGTGGTTGTATTTTCTTGTCTCTTATAACTTTTCGATGTCGATGACTGCTATAACATGTCCACAATCACTGATGTTCAACAAACCTGCCAGCTCTCACATACTGAGTGCCTCGATCGACGTCTGTTCTTACTTCAGTTGCAAAGAGGTGAAAAACTAAGCTTGTGAATATTTCAGATTGGAAACTTTCCATGAGAATTATGGGAATTTTTGACTGGAAATTTTGAGTAATTTTAACAAACTGTATCATATCCAAACATAAAGGTAAACATTTTGTTTTGTCATAGGCGGATATCCATGCAAAACAATACACTTTAAAACATGACATTTCAGCATATTTATTTGTAAGTAGAATTTTATGAAGTTTTAATCATCTGTACTGAACTTTCAATTTCAATTTTGCTTTGTGTCATCCAAATGTGTGGCTACAAGAGTCTTGTGCTCTGAAATAAAAAAATAGCCTAGTCTCAATAGTCAAGAGCTCCGAAAATGATCTGTGCTTGTGATGGAGGAGTGCACGGTGCATGTAAGGTTTGGCTTCAGTATAAAAAGATCATGAAAATACATTTTCTCTAATATAGTAAATACCTCTTTTAAATGCCAAACTTCAGTCTTGTAAGTTCCATCTAATTCCCAAAGATTCCCTGTTAATTCCCATGGAAAGTTTCCAACTTTGAAAAGTCCCAGAATGTTGCAACCCTAGTTCTTACTCTTACAGAGACTGCTAGGCTAACATTTTAACAAAGCACTCATACACACGTGTATTTTTGATTCTCTAATAGGCCACCAGAGACAAACAGTATAAAGGTACAGTTTGGGTTTAACAGTTTGAATACATGATGGACCATTTTTCATTTTTTACGGGCCCCAGAAAGTTTGCCTCTCCTCCCTGTGTATGTGCGGCCTTGCTAGGACCTTCATTCACAGTGCTAATGTGCTTTATACCTCTTGGCCAGCGATTCGATATGCCTGTTATAACACTACCCTCTACACAGAGTGCTTCTCTGAGCTGTGGACACCACAAATAATTCACTTTGGTCTTGACGGATGGAGACATAATTCTGATTAACCAATCACACATCCTTTGTATACGATGCTCTTTAGCAGTAACTCTGTTTTATGGCACAGAAATGTCAACACTCATGTAACCCAGTGAGGGCATGTGCTGAGTAGGCTTGGGGACTCAAAAAGTTTCTGAGATTCAATGACTGATGGGAGTTTCAGTTCTGCTTTTCAGTTCCTTACAGGTGCATAAATCTGTTTAATAATCAAACCTCAGGGAGAACACTGCAGTCCATCCATATAAGATTTATGTATCTTTGAGGTCCTGCTTTGTCACCGTAGCATTACATCATTTATGCCGTTGTGCTTAGACAAAAGTCTTGAGGAGAGGATCATGACGGACTGCAGCAGCAGAGGTTTAACTAAATAACCCTGGACAGATAATGCAGTACAGGCAATGCAGCAAAGTAACACAACAAAACATTTTCATTAACTCAGTGCAACAGTGGAGAAATGCACCATGGTCAGTGTTACCATCTGCTGTCAACATTAGCCAATAAAATGTGACAAGAGGTAAAAGGACCTGAACTTATTTAGAGTTTTTCTAGTCTTTCTGACAACTCTAAGCGCTTTTACACTGCAGGTCACACCTACACATCCACTCCCGTTAACACACATTCTGGAGAAACTAGAGTTAGGCGTCTTGCCCAAGGACACATCAGCATGTGACAGGCAAAGCTTGAAGCTGCAACCAGAGTGAACTACCAAACTGAGCCACTGACATTTATTTCACTAAAAAGAATAAAATTCATTCACAGCTAGAGATGAGAATTGATACGATTTTATTGCTATCAATGGCATTAAATGATTCTGCTTGTGGAACCAGTTTTTTTAATGATTCCCTTAAAGGGACTGTGAGGAGTTTCTAAGTAATTACAAAAAAGTCTCACTTTTAGATATATGTCTGATCAAAATACACACTTAAAGATGAGTTTTATAGCATCAAAATAGGTTATCCATAAATGCTATTCCTCGGACAGGGCTGAACTGGCCTGGATACTCAACTTCGGGGACAAGACAATTGAAACTAGAGCAAATTGATATTATTTGGACACATCTTAGAGCACCGAGCTGGAAGTACCGATATATAGCCGGCTACGAAACTACGATACCAAGTTTTCCAAAATTGCTTGTTGTCACACATCAAAAACTACCGCTACGTAACTAGAAAGAGATACATTGCCTCGTCGCTTTGAAACCTGTAAGTTGTTGAAAAAAGAAGTTGTAAAGCAATGCAGAGTTCTCAGGAAGGTCCGAGCTGCATTCATTAGCATCACAACAAACTCATGCTTTGGCTAGTAGTGGTGCGTTCAAGTTGTAGTCAGAAGTAGGAATTTCTGGGTTCCGAGTAGGAAACTGCAACTGGAACGTCCTCCTAGTCAGAATTTCCTACTGGGAACTCGGTGAAACCCCGCCACCCCCGAGTTGATAATCGAAGATGGATGCCCCCAGTGTGAACAGTTATTTTGCTCCTGCAATAATCCATTTATTTGCCCTTCTGACTGGGGTGTGTCACTCTAGATCAGATGTATACATAGTATTGTTAGACTTATATTTACAAAAATGCTGCCATAGTGCTAATCACATTCTTCATACAACAACACAGGGCGTGCTAACAACAGCTAACAATAGCCTGGTAGATTGGCATGTTTTTTTCCGACTTCAACTGGAACGCCGATAAGTCGGAGATGATGTCACTTCCAGTTCCGAGGTTACTGAAATGCAGCATTACGACAGTCGGCATGAGTGCTCATGGGTAGCAGAGTCTTAATGTCGGCGGAAACAGATTCTCCTCACAGTCCCTTTAACAATTCCTGAATATTCTCTATGAGGGCAAAGGCTGGCTTGTAGTTTTAAGTGGCAACAATGTCAGACACATGACATTCCTGATTCAATTCAGTGCTATATGGATAAATCCCTCTGAAAATTGCTGATGTTTCCACTTACTAGAAGTTATGTAGTAAGCACCAGTTTGCTGAAATATATGCCACAATTCTGAACTCTGGAAGTGGAAGGAATTCATAAGGGAATTGTTAAGCCAAAAATCTATTGATGTCAACTTCCCTGTGGAAGTTGATATCAATTCTCGGGTGTAAGTGTTTTAATCCTATCCTGGTTTATAGATTGTAGAGTTTATCAAGTGGGGAAAAGAAAATTCTGTAAAAATAATCACCATTCATTTATAAACTAGACCAACAGGAAGTAGACTTTTTATTCTAGAAATGTTCAATACAATTCACTTTCCAGATGATATGGAACCAGAACCAGGAACCATTCTGAACTGGAATCAATGAGCAAAACAAGAAGCCAGTAACCCTAACCAGAATCAAAAAATCTTAACAGCACTCAAACCAAGTGTTGAGAAGAACAATAATTGAAGAGCTGAATTATATTGGTTAAAATAATATTTAAATATTGTTTCCTTGTGTGATATCTATTGTCGTTTTTTTGTATGGTCATCTATCAGATAAATTAGTCTTTTAAATGTTATTTTTAATGATAATGATTTTTTTAATGATATCCTTAAAAATGGCGGCACTGTGGCACAGCAGGTAGTGCATGTGTCTCAAAGATAGATGGTTGCTGGTTTGAGTCCCGTGTTGTGTGTTCTCCCTATGCATCTTCCCAAAGACCATAAACGTGCTCATTATGTTGATCTGAGATGCCAAATTGCTCTTATTCCCGTATCAGACTGGCCAAAAAACCTTTCCAAACCCGGTAACAATCAGCTCCTGTCAGCAGTTTCAAAGGGTTTATTCTGGCAACACGAGGTTTAATCGGCTCGCCTCAGATCGGCTTTAGTGAGAACATCAAACCCGGGTCGATCAGCATGACATCAGCAGAACATCCCCACGGCATAACATTATACCCATCCCCTCTGTCTGAAACTTAGGTGACTCTTTGCTGTCTCAGCAGCTAATTCCATCTGCCTTTGTATCATCAGCGCCGAGTTTGTACGTTTTTAAAGAGGGACAAAAGTAAAAAGTGCAGAAAACCATGTCCACGGCCTCTATGCTCCTTTTCATTGTTTACATGGACGTGATGTGATGACATCTGCTTGATGCACCAGAGGAAAAAAAACAGCCATGCAGCTCATCTGCTGCCAATTAGACCTGGGTCTGCTGGCAGTGGGAAAAGAATCCCTTGCCTATTGTTAGCTGGTTAACGACACTAAAAAAAACTCTGTTGACCCGCTAATTTTAGTGTGAAAGCGTTACGAGTTATGTATGTGAGAATAAATAGTTGTCTCTCTCTCTGGCCCTGCAGTTGGCTAGAGTTGGTTTACCCTGTCTCTGTCTCTCACACTATGTCAGCTGGTATAGGCTCCACCTCAGTATAGAGGTGGGTAAGCAGTATAGATAATGGATGGTATCCTCAAAAATGCTTTTTTGGTGAGAAGTTCACCGAAGAGATCCACACTAATGTTCACAAAGTCTCCTTTGGACATGGTCTCTGGTAACATGAAGACCCTGCATGCATCTCAGTCTCTAAGAAAGTGTGTTTATGGTAATATCAGACAAACTTTAATGGAATGAAGTCAAGGAATGCTGCAACTACAATGTAAAACAAATGTAGTGTTCATTCTTAAGTGGCAGGTAAACATAAAAGCAAGCAGACTGAAGGACCCCATTATTCAAATCATTTAATGCAGAGAAGTGACGTTTCAAGCATTGCTGCTCGTCTTCAGATGGTTTATTATGATTCAGTGTTTAAAGAGACCAAACTGCAGGCTGAATCATAATCTTTGCTGTAGTCTGTTAATGTATCAGTTTGTTACATGCTTTTACTTTGGTAATGGTGATATAGAGTGGATCTGACGATAGTAATCTGGTTGTATGCACAGTAATCCATTACTTCTTGTTCTTCTTCTTCCTCTGCTGCTGCCCTCCTACGCCTGGCCAGACTGGCTGAGTCAGCCCGCTGCTCTATCACGATTCAGCCTGACACACTTTCCCTCCCTCACCCCCCGTAAACACACACACACATTGACACACACTAAAACACACAAACACACACTTTCCTTCATGAATCTGTTCATTCACTCCGAGCTGCGTTTAAAACTTCACACTCCTCGTTCTCTCTCATCTGATTACAACCGATCGCTGTAATGTAGATATGGAGATAACAATACACCCCACGACACAAACACACACCTTTGCCTCTCTTTCCCCCTCTTTTTCAGTCTTTTGACCCCCCCCCTCTCTCCCCCGTCCCTCCCTCCCTGCTGGCTGCCTTCAGGGTAGCAGAAGGGAAGTGAATGGCTTCAGCCCTCCCAGCTGGTCCCATCACCCAGCAACCCCGAGCAAAACAAAAGAACACACACACATGCACGCACACACATGCACACACGTCCGCGCACAGGCTGGGAATGCACACGCACACACACCAGGCGTGTTGGAGGGATGCATGTTCTCAGACACATGCAGACACATATGCAGATGAACACACACATACATGCACACACACACACCTTTGCCCCCTCCAAACTCACATCCTTAAACACAGCCAGCCGTCCCCCTGCAGACTCCCACCCATCGTCCCTTCCCTCAGTCCCCCACCCAACACCCATCATCCTCCCCTCCCCTTCCCAGGCGCAGCACCCTCTCCAGACACCCAGTCCTTTGTCCGCTCCACAAAAAAAAAAAAAAAAAACATATTTGAGGGCAAAACAGATGAACATGTGTTGGTCCAAAAAAGAAGGCGACACAAAGCAGAGAGTAAATGTGCTGTTTATGTTTGTGCTGCTCACACATGCTCGCACACACACATTCACATACATAAGAGAAGACGGCGGCCGAGCAGCCAAACAGAGCTCGATTGTTATTTTGAAATCTGCATGCAGCCCCCGATGAGGCTGTTCTCATGTTCTCAAAACTTTGAGGGATAAGTTTGACAGACCCCAGAAAAACTGGAGAGAAAGACATCAGTTTGATTGTGTTGCAATAAATGAAAGTATGCCAAAATTCTGAAAAAAGCATTTCAGGAAATATGGTCACTGAGAAGGAAAATAGATCTGCGAATCTGATGGAGGAGTTTTTGACCTTTAAGAAGATTTAATAGAAGGCTCACTGAATGTGTTTACATGAAAATGTAGAGAAACAATAAAGAAGAATTTTGTCTGATGCACCAAGGCCTCCAACCCTCTGGTGTAAGATCCAACCATCCATCTGTCCATGCATTAATTCAGTAATCTATCTATCCATAAATCCATCAATAGGCCCATTCAACTGTCTATCAACCTAGCAATTTAGTAATCTATCCATCCGTCACTCCATACATTAATCTAACCATCCATCCACTCATTGTCTAATTGTTTGATTCATCAATCCATCCATCCAAACATTTCCCCAATCATCCATCATCTGACTTACCCAAACCATCTATCTAGCCATCCCTAAATCCTTAAATTCAGCCATTCCTCCATCCATTAATCCACCCACCTTCCAACATATCCATCCATCAAACCATCCATTAACCCAGTAATCCATCCATGACTTCAATCAACCATCATCCATCAATTTATCCCATCCATTCAACAACCTTCCCATCCACCTATTCCAAAATTAGTCTTTACAACTTAATATCGATATCCATTGTATAAATATTGTATATCCATCCATCTAGCCATCCCTAAATCCTTAAATTTAACCACCCTTTGATCATCCATCAGCAAAACTATCTATCTATCTATCTATCTATCTATCTATCTATCTATCTATCTATCTATCTATCTATCTATCTATCTATCTATCTATCTATCTATCTATCTATCTATCTATCTATCTATCCTTTAACCTTTCCATCCACCTGTCCATAAATGAATCAATCAAACTAGGTTTTAATCCATCTGTTCTTCCATTCGTGAAATCATCAATCAACCCAAGCAATTATTCAGTCACTCACCCGTATTACTTTTAAATATGGTTCAAAATTTCCCTTCCTATAGTTCTTTGACATAAATCACATTTTCTGAAGTGTAACATCTATTGTCAAATCTGATAGACAAAACATCAGGATGTATGATATGTCTAATGAAACCACTGCTTTGCTCTGAGTGCTGCACTTCACCTTTTAATCTATAGATTATAACTTCTACAGATTATTACAAGTAACAATGCAGAGGATGCACACGTGAATATATTTAGAATATACAAGGGAACTTCAGACGGATATCCTTCTAGATCTTGGGGCCTGCAATATGCAGGGAATTTGTCTTTTCAAAAATCATTCCTGACACCAAATACTTATTTCTCCAGCACTGATGTGTAGACATTTTATTCTGTTCCTCAGTCTGGATCAGAGGTTCAGGGGTATTCAAATGTGCAGCCACTGATCGCGAATGCTGTGGTGAAGGTTGATGCTTTCTTAGCACTTCTGGTTGATTTTTGGGTAAGTAGAACCAAGTCCAAGCAGACCAGTGTTTCAGTCCTGTCCTTAAATTCAATGACCTTGAGCTTTTGACAGTCAAAAGAAAACATTCAGCTCATCTGTTTGCATTCTTTAAAAAATGAAATATACAAGGAAGTCTTGGACAGATGGACAGGGTGGTGGAAAAGCCAAAACATAACACCTAAGCCTTGGCTGCCGCCAGCCCTAAGGTATAGAATAGTTTACTGATGCAAACACAGCCTCATATGGGTTTATCAGTAACAAAATGTTTTTAAAAAACACATCTATTTGATCCACACATTTTTAAAAGAGGCATGAAAAGTCAATACATGTTACAGAACACATCAAAATAGATCAACTGTACACTTATTTATAACTCACTGCTATATTCTTGATACATGTTTATTTCATTTTGATGCAGAAACATCCACGGCACCACACAAAGAATAAGCTGATGAGGCAGATGCTCTGGTATAAAACAAGGAGGGTGAAAAAATAAAGTTCAAAATATTTTGATTAACTTTCTCCTCCGAAACGATGACTGAGAGCCAAAACAAACCTGTATGAAAAATCACTTAGCTTTAAACTTTTTCAGCCAAAACTGCCCAAATAAACAAGGGGAGAGAGAAAGAGAGAGATTTTCTGGAACAACACAAAGTGGAAAACTTGAGGATATGAAACCTCAGCAAAGTTCTTAAACAGCAAAAACAGAAAATCTGGGAAAAATATTACCAGAAGTCTTGGCACAGATCGAAAACTAAACCAGAGTGTTCTGTTCCAGTTCAGCCTAAACCAAGACAGTACTGAGTGTCCCAGACCACAGTGTGGCATGTTAAAGCCTTTTCACCCAACTACTCCTGAAAAAACTCAGAAATTTTCAGTACAGGCTGCCCCTGAAATCTCTCCGAGCAACTGTGAACAAATGGAGCACAGAAAGAAACTTTTACTTTTTAACAACAGTGCTCTGGAGAAAGGACTTACATTGACCAAAACAGAAATAATGGACATAGTTGGAAAAAAGTACATATATGATACTAACCTTTCCCAGCAAACTGCTGCTACATATAGTTCATAGTTAAATAAATTTACAGTAACTCATTGAAAAGGATGATAAACAGCTGAGCAGAAAAAAGCAAAAAAAAAAAAAAAACAGCCATCACATGCACAAAGATGAAACCCGTCACACTCTAGATGCAGGGCAGGGATGTCATTGCCCTACAGGCTCCACTTGAAATTTCCTGAATTTACCCGCTTTTAATCATCGGCACACCGTAACTTTTTATCTAAAACTTTACAAGAGGATTGGCAGGAAAAGTGCTGAATAAGTGGCCATTTCCATTCACGCTGCAATATAATAAACCTCCAGAACAGCAAGGAATTGAAAAAATCATGTCAGAAGATTAACATTTCTACATGAAAAGAATCTCCAAGTTTTGATAGTTAACTCAAAATTAATTAAATTTGATTTCACAGTTAGAATGTTTGTGCTTTCTTTTCTGTGTTAACTGTTTAATGTTGACCAAGTATAGCAATTCTTACTGTTTCCTCTATTTTAATGTCTTTCATGATTTTTTTTAATTAAAATTGGTGCTCCAATGAAACAGATAATCTGAAACATTGATTTAGAGGTGGAATTCAGGGTTCTTATTCATTTGTAAGATCTATTTAATCCTGCTGTTCATTTGAACGTGTGCAAAAATTGTCCAAAATGACTCAGTGATGTCCAACGATCCCCTGCTGATTTGACAGAAGTTACTCTTTCATTAATTTCTCTTTGTAAAACCAGCTGTTGCAATACAAAATTTAATTTTGAAATTTGTCTGCATTATGTTTTAGTTCTTCATATTTTGCAGCTTCAGCAAAGGTCATTTTACTTCCTGTCTTGATAAAAATGTTTTTATTTTAAGGGGTAAAATAAGGACCTTTGGTACTATGCAACAACAAAAGTTCAAACCCTGGATGACAACAGCTGAAGGGAAGCAGAAAAAGATGAAATCAATAATCTAACAGGAGGTGGATTACTGTTGGCTCGTCCATTTTTTTGTTTTTTGTTCTTGGTCACAACTTTGGTGATGTCCTACATCAATGTGTGCAGGCACTGTAGCTCTACTTCATGTGTTGGGAGGGGGTTCTCTACTTGGTCAGTCAGTCAGTGGTATGACAGACACCACAAACTTCACTAACACATAAAAAGTAGTAAAAATATCCTAATTTCACAAAAATGTAGGAGGAGCTGTTCAAACAATCAACTATATTCTTCCCTCAGGCCTTGAAACCTTTTGAGGTTCTATAAACCAAAGTTTATAGCTGTAACACATGCAGCCAGATTTTGACTTCACGAGAGAGAAATACCACATAAATCAGAATGAAAACACTTAATTGCGTGTTTTATTCGATCTACTCTGGCTGTGAATCTACATGCATGTGAACAACATGAGAAGGTTTTGAGTCTCTGCTTCAAGCACACACACCTCCACACAGATCGGTAATGTCAGTGTCACACACATCATCATTCAGTCTCAAACCCAAACAGTAATCTGCTCAAACACCATCCTGCACCACTGACACAGATATCAGCTCTGAACGTCTGCCAAGCTGACTCAGCACGGTGTAACAAAGTATATCATCATTAGGCTATAATCAGACTGAGGCTGAGAGCCAAATACACAAACATCAGCTCCTGTTAACACTCATTCAGCAATCACCACGGCTGATTATTCTCAATAATGAAACTCCACAGTCTGTAATGTAAAGATATGACAGTGGCAGTTCACCCTATTGTGTAAAATGTTATAAATAATGCCCGCCAGGAGTGTACAAACTTTCTACACTGACGGCCACAAAGAGAAAAATGAGTATGGCTGGGATACATTTAGGCCTTAAAGGGCAACTCCGTTTTTTTGACACCTGGACCTTATTTTTAGGTGTGTGCATGCTCATATACTCACTCAGACAAACATCGTGCAGTTCGGAGTCCTTCAGAAGTTATTTAGATCCAACCGATTTAGCCGCACTTAGCGGGGGCCACGGCAATGGAGCTTCAGCGCGGGACATAATCTCTGCAAAATCGCTCATCTCTACCACAGCCCGGTTTGTCATTGCAGAGAAATCCTCCAGAGTAGTCAGACATATATTCCTGGATAGATCCATACGCGTGTCAGCCGGTCTCAAGTCCCACTCTGAGCAGTAAACACACTCCTCTTCTGTTGCTATAGGCGAACACTGTCCACAAGCGCACCACCAGTTTGCATTGAGTCGTGGAAGTACTCCTGTTTGTTGTTCTTGAGCCAGCTGTTCGTCTCTCTCCCTCCGCATTCTTCTTTCATGGAGCTCCTCGTCCGTGTACTCAGACTCAAACCGGTAAGGACAGCCGTCAAAGTCGAATTCGTAGTCTGACCCTTCGACATCAGATAAATATTCTGCCATGTTGCTCAGCAATGCCGGCAAAAAGTAAATCAACTGTACCTTTGTGTCGCGCGGCTATGACGTCATCAAAAGTTTGTTTAACAGGTCAGCTGACCCACCTGAAGACGGTAGACGAGCTGACTTTATGATAACACTGGCGATGGATGAAAAAATATAGTCGAAATGAGCGATTTTGCAGAGATTATGTCCCGCGCTGAAGCTCCATTGCCGTGGCCCCCGCTAAGTGCGGCTAAATCGGTTGGATCTAAATAACTTCTGAAGGACTCCGAACTGCAGGATGTTTGTCTGAGTGAGTATATGAGCATGCACACACCTAAAAATAAGGTCCAGGTGTCAAAAAAACGGAGTTGCCCTTTAACTTTACACTCTGACCCCATTCACACCTGCAAAAAAACCCTGAACTTACTATCCCTGGTTAATTTTCTCAGGCTCCCCCTCGTATTTCATCTATGTAAAATCTGAGTGAATGTAGGGTGAATGCAGCAGTGAATAGCCCAGATAATACAGGAAGAGTTGATGATATCATCCTGTGCAACCAGTGTGAAACTGGAAAAAGGAGACATGACACAATGAAGTTTATTTGACAGTAAGGAGAGTAGCACAAACTCAAATATGCTTTTGGACATCACAAGTGTTTTTTTGATAGTATATCATCAAATATCTGTGTAACATCTGCTCCAAAACGATCACCACCATATCTCTCATGTTGCTGTTGGGTAAGGAGCTAAAACACTGCAGCTTTCACTGCCAGTGTTATCATCATGCACATACTGAAGCTGCTTCATTTTCACTTGAGTGTTACAATGCTCCTCTCAAATCTTTCAACAATGGTACACTTTTTATTTGTATCACTGAAATGAGGAGAATTGTTTATCACAGAGTAAAGTCTGCTGCTCTATAATGAAGACTGAAGTCAGCTGCATATTTTCTGACATTTTGTCTTGCTAACTGTCAACTTTGAAAGGAATATGATCAAAAATTGTCAGGAAAGGGTTTGAGAAGCAGATGTTTAAAAGGCTTTTAAGGCATCAGATCTGGATCTCTATTAGGATCCGATCTTAGCTGTGGTTTTGCATGGACCCTTTTGTCATACATCTGTATTATTTAATGAACTTTTTTGTGTTATTGACATCAGCCAAGCTATTAGCAAAAACACTAAAGCTTCTGTATCTCACAGTGCTATTAAATCCTTTAAAAAGTTCCTGGTTTTGATCCAGTTTTAGATCACCACCAAAACGGAATCACTTCATCCTTGAAGCATGACCAAGATTCCCTTTATCAAGATTCAGTTATTTTTTTTACAAAGACAGACAAACAGAAAAAATGGACGAATGCCATTAAATGTATGCACTTCTCCCTTGTATCATGACAAAACTGGCCTATCTCGATCGCAATGTTAGCAAATCATTCGTAAGATTCCTGGACCCACATCCAGGCTAGGATCACCACAATAATCAAGTCAATTTTTTCTTGTGCTATCACAAACATCCCCTGAGAACTTCTTGATTTATCTAGCTCAGAGACAAACACAACATTTTAACTTCTCAGCTAGATTATTGCGGTTTGTGCAGAATGTTGTTACACATCTCTCAAGGACAAGAAAACATGACAACCCCAGTTTTAGCAGCGCTTCCTTGGCTTCCTGTGTGTTTAAGGTATGACTTAAAACTTTATGGATTGTTTTCATTTATAAACTGATCAGAACCGTCTTAGTTGATCTTGTCCTTTACCATACTCCAGCTTGATCTCTCAGGTTTTCTAACGAGCTGTTACTGGAGGTTGAATCATCGAATTATAAATCCAGAAGAGACTGAGCCGATGCAGCGGCTGCTCCCGAGCTTTGGACTCACTCTCTTTCTATATAAGATTGGTGGGTTGTTGAGGTTGTTTTGATTATTTCATTGGGTTTAATGGTTCTAGGTTAATTTATATCAATAATTGATTTTGCATTCTTTTTCTGTTTTTGGCCATTTTAGTTTGTTTTATGTCGTATGATGGTGCTTTCAGTCTTATTTTGCTTTCAGTCCTATCTTTTTCTTTATTTTCATAAAGCAGTACTATTGACCTTAAACTTTGGTGAATGTATTTTTTGACCAAATCAAAGAAAAAAATCAACTGTGGTCAGGGCAAAAGGCTATTTACTAATTTACAAGTAATGTTTTTTTTTATTATTTCACATGAAGTAACAATTTTGGAGATAGATGTTTGTGCTTTATGTTGATGATGTCTTCTTTTAAAATGTTTTTTATGATTTAATTTTTATCTGATCCGACAAACCGACAAAAAAAAAAACCCTCACAGATGCTAACAAAAACATATTCCCCCATTTCCAGAGGTAAATTATCAAGCAGGATTTTAGACGCTAGTTAGGAGCAGGAAAGAGTGTGCTGTGTAGGAGGGGGTATTCCAGCAGAGGACGTGATGTAACATGGACTACTATAACACAGGTAGTGAAGCTATGAGTCACTGAGCTGAGGGAGGAAACATGACAACAGCACAACCACACAACATCTGTGATTTAAAACAAGACAGAGAGAGAACAGCTTTGTTTTAAACTCTTCATCATATAAATCATAGTATATTTATAAGGTTCTGGGTGGTTCTGACGAGAGCTAAACAACATTGGGATGTATGATAATGCCCTATTTTTTCCTGCTGTAATGTTTGTTGTGATTTTTTTAGATGGATGCAATATTTCATTTTAAATGCACAACCATTTTAATTGACAATTTACTTTTTAGCTATTTAAATGCACATTTTCTTCCATTGCACACTGCAGCTCTCTGACAGTGACTTTGACATACACGATCACAGAAGATGAATTGTGTCTTTATACACTTTTTAAACTTATTTGAGCCTACGTTATTAACATCTGTCACTGTTAAGAGTAAATTCTCCATGAGCACCTCTGCGTTTCTAATTTCAAAAGCTCTCAATGTTATGCTGTTTAGCATCTGTACAGATGAATTCATCTTACATGATCAAAACACATATGATGAGTAGTGACATAATCGTGATTTAGAGAAGACAACTCTAATATGTGAGGAGTGCCATTTGTATCTTGTACATTTTACCTGCATGAAACCCAAAACCCTCAAACTCTGCAAGCACCATGGTTTGTTTACTTCAGATATGAAGCAGGTCAAACAACCTATAAAATCTGCCTGTTTTGTTTCACATCAAACTACACAATAATGGCAGTCTGATATAATTTGGGTAAGGTGATTGAAATTGCTTGTCTTGCCATGTGACTATTGCAAACACGGCAACTGTGATATTAAAACAACACAATGTTCGTTAAAAGGTAACACAATACAGCTTGAGAATCGGAATAATCTACCAAGTCAGTACCAGATATTAATACCCTGTCCTGCTTAAATCTATGGCCAGTTTATTCAGTTTGTCACTTTCACTTTGCCACTAAGCACAAGCTAAGCTAAGCGCATTCTCAGGTTAACAAATTGGGTTGGGAGTTTAGAAAAAATATGCACTGTGTGATAAGATGTGCTTATAAAATGGAACTGGTTTTCAGTGGACCATGAGGACCCGTGTAAAGTTTCAATCAACCACTTTATCTATCTATCTATCTATCTATCTATCTATCTATCTATCTATCTATCTATCTATCTATCTATCTATCTATCTATCTATCTATCTATCTATCTATCTATGTGAATTCAGTATCATTTATTTTTAATTTTGCCTTTCTGGATGTCACTGCAAACACTTCTCCCCTGACATCTGTTTCCATTGTGTGTGTGTGTGTGTGTGTGTGTGTGTGTGTGTGTGTGTGTGTGTGTGTGTGTCATTCATGTAAACTTCACAGGCCTCAGATCTATACCTGTCTTATCTGCTCTGGATCTCTTGAATGCAGCCCAACACTTTTACAGTCCACAGTTATAGGAATAAAGGTCTGATGAACATCCTGAACAAATTGTAGTTGCAGTAAAAACAAAATAGAATCTGTATCAATGTGATGGATCATGATTATAAGATCATATCTGTCCATACAGTTGAAAGAAATTCTCTCTATGGCAGAAACAGATCTAAACATTTTTAGACTTAGCCTGCTGGTGGGTAAGTAAGTGAATTAATTTAGATATACACTCACCAGCAACTTCTTTAGGTTTACCTGTTTAACTGCTTTTTAATGCAAAAAGCTAGCTGAGCAGCAACTCAACTTGTGAGTTCAAACATCAGACTGAAGAAGAAAGAGGATTGAAGTGACTTTAAATGCTGCATGGTTATTGTAACCGAACATGCCAGATGGACAGTTTCATATTGGAAATATTTCACTAATCCATCTGGGAAGGAGCCCTGAGAAAATGTTTTCAGGGGCAGGACCTTCAAAAACAACAGCAGCTTCTGATTGGATGTTCGCTTGGCTCATCACACTCATTACAGACCAATCCATATCAAGCAGCGCTACTATAACGTAGCATATGTAGCGGCTAATCGCTAACCTTTAGCCGCTACGGCTAACGGCTTACAAAGGCTAACAACAGTTAATGGCCATTAGCCATAGCGGCTAACTGTTGCTAGCCGCTACGCCTAATGCTTCGTTCCATCAACCTCAGAACTGGGAAGAGGGAAACTGGGAGTGACATCATCTCTGACTTAACAGCATTCCAGTTACAAAGTCGGAAAAAACATGGTGATCTGCCAGGCTATTGTTAGCCATTGCTAGCACGCCCTGTGTTGTTGTACACAAATATCACATGTAGAATTTGATTATCACTATGGCAGCATTTTTTGTAAATATAAGTCTAAAAATACTATGTATGCAGCTGATTAAGAGCGACACACACTAGTCAGAAGTGCAAACAAATTAGTTATTACAGGAGCTTAATAACTCTTTACACTGGGGGCAGCCATCTTCGATTGTTAACTCGGGGGTGGTGAGGTTCCCCTGAGTTCCCAGTAGGAAATTCCGACCTCGGGTGGCATTCCAGTTGCAGTTTCCTACTCAGAACTCGGAAATTCCGACTACCAACTACAACTGGAACGCACCATAACGGCTAACGGCCATTAACTGTTGTTTGCCCTAGTTAGCTGTTAGCCGTCGTTAGCCGATAGCTTAACTACCTTAAGACGATTGTTTCACATTAAATTATATCACACAGATGTATCATTTAACACTTATATGTGACATGAGCCTCGTCAAAGACAATCCCTACAAAGTAAACTTATGAGGAGAGCATATTTTACCAAGTATAACGGAGAAACCATGATGACCACAGGCTAACCGATATTAGCCACCATTGTTTGTATAACAGGAAGTGACTTCACTTCTTGTCAAGTCACTTCCTGTTGTTATCACATCCGCAGCTCCCACTGCTCCTACATCTTTTCCCTGATTGGGCCGTTAAGCATTAAGCTGAGTGAACCCGTTGGACAGTTGAGATGCATGATTTCAGAATCAGGCAGGCCTGTCTGCTCTGCAAGGCTATGGTTGTTGTGATGGATGGGTAAATCTGAGTACTTCAAAACTGGTGCTCTGCTGCAATGTTCACACAACAATCTTTAGGAATTACACAGAATGGTCTGAAAAAGAGAAAATATCAAGAGAGTTGCAGTGAGTGGTTCAAGATGAAAGAAAGGCAACAAAAACTCCAGTCATGAAGAAAATCCTGGAATCCACAACATGTTAAAGCAATTGGGAAATAGCAGCAGCAGATCCCTCCTGGTGCCACCCCTGTTAGCTATTAACAGCAAACTGAAGCAACAATTAGCACAGGCTCAGGAGAAATGTTGCCTGGCTTGATGAGCCTTGATTTCTGCTGCTACATATAGACGGTTGGGTCAGAATTTGGGATTACACAAGAGCATGGATCTATTCTGCTCTGGAACAGTCCAGGCTGCTGCTGCTAGTTTAGACATAAACTGAACTCCTAATGTTCTGAAAATCCTGCACTTTGTTTCTTGGGTATAATTTATTAAAATGACACATAAACATGATCAGCATAATGAGGGAAGAGAGATGGAGTGAGGCGATTGAAAGGTGCTGCATGTGTGAACAATGAAAAGGAGGTCAGTGCCTGTAGGGGTGGAGCCGCTCTGAACACTCTGCTCAAAGTAAGAGTACACTGAGTAAAAAAAAACACACACACACACACACACACACACACACACACACACACACAGAGCCTCAAAGTCCAACTCTTCAAGTGTTATGGCAAAAAATGACAGACCCTGCTTAACTTTCAGGACTCCATTGCTTAATCTAAAAACCAAATCCCCGAAAAGTTGACGTGTAAAAAGTGAAAAACAAAATTCAATACTCTGAAAACTTTGACCTTTAATCCATTAAATCCATAAAAACAGTTCAAACTGATAAACTTCATTTTTTTTTGCAAATACTCACACATTTTGAATGTGACACCAGCAACACATTGGGAGGTAAAATAATGAATTTGTTAAGAACTGTTTAATGGAGGCACTTCATCTGTTCTCTTTGCACCCTGCGCCTGGCTTTGGGCTGAGAAAGTGCATCATCAAAATAGAAAAATATAGGCCGACACTCCTCAAACTGAAACACTTCAGGTATTAATGTTGTTTGACAATTTTTTTGTGTAGTCGTCTACTACCATGAACTTACTCACATGTACAGAAGAAGACCTGACGTCTTTCTGTGTGTATGAATGCTATACATGTCAGTGTGTGTGTCAGTTTTGAAGCTGTTGTGAAATCAGAGCTGACAAAATAAAAAGTGGTGAAGAGAAGAAGACAAATGAGAAAAGAGACAGCACACATTTAACAACGGCCTTCAGTGAGGCGGTGGCTTCTACCTCTGTTTTGAGGTGTGGATGCAGAGTCTGAGCCGGGAGTGATGGGATTGTGAGTGAGGGGCTTCATCCAAAAAAGTTTTGTCCGTTGTTTACATTCGATCTTGCCATGTCCTGCTTCCTCCAGTCCTCCAGCTCAGATTTATAACACCTGTCTCACTACCATAACATAAAAGTCAAATGAAATGCGACACGAGTGTTCAGAGTTAGGTCGCTTTGACAAACATCACATATGTATCTTACTCAGGATGTGAAAGTGGCCTGGGTGTCATTTGAAAAAAAGGACTTTCAGACAGTTTTAAAAAAAATGGATATGGTTACATATGGGCCAAAAAAGTCAGATTTGGGCCACTTTGGCCCTGTGTTTTTGCCATTGTTGTGAATTAGTGCTAACATGAGATATCTGTGTCTGCTTTTTTCTACTGACACATCTACATGTAACACATGTGCTAAGACCATCATGCAATATTGTATTCAACATTCCACTTTATTATCTTGGGCAGTAGTTTAATGTGCCATGCAACATGCACTTTCTGTGCAACATTGGGCAATGTGCAACACAACAAGGACCAGAGCTCCCAGACAGCTAGCACTCTGCACTTTAGCATTTAGCACTTTAGCACTATGCGCTTTAATTAGCATTCCAGCATTTATAATTCAATGTGTATAATTCCCATGGTCCCCTAACTCCTGGCACGTTTTCATCTTGACTGTATGACAATTTTTGTCTGTATGACTTTATGTCTTCTGATGTTTTTTGTATGTTTTTATTTCTACTTTGGATGTCTGTTTTGTGTGCTGACACCTGCTAATGGGACTGGGGAATTTAGCTACTCGGCTATAATCCCATGTATTTACATGTTGATGTTAATGCATAGCCTACTGTCCCAATTTAAAAAATCTAAAATCTAATTGACCTTTATACTTTGAACTGTGAATTGATCTATTACACCATCTATGGAAAAACAAAGTACCAAAATGAATCAAAGCTGTATGCAGTGTTGGTCAGCTTCTGGCTCTGTCGCACGTCCCTCATGCCTCATCCCTAATTTTTAAGATTTTATTTGACCCCCTTTGACCTGACTGAAGTTGCAGTATGATACATGTATGAGAACTTTCAGTCTATTTGAAAGGACAACTTTAACCCACCCCTTGTTTGAGATTGTATTGGGACAAAATATTTGCAGCTACAGACTTGTTTAGAAGAGGCACAAGACTTTTACCTACAAATCTCCAATTTACGTGCTGTTGCTATCTGTACTGTTTTAAATATCTGACAGTTTAAATGTTATGTTTTTTTGCTCCTCCTCAGACTTTCTTTATTTTCCTGCTTTCAGTGGGTCACATGACCAGCTGCAGTGGAGCGACATCACAACCTGAACTTCTTCAGAGTAGAACTGTGAGAAACTTGTTGACTTTAAAGGGAAACTCCGGTATTTTGACACCTGGACCTTATTTTTAGGTTTGTGCATGCTCATATACTCACTCAGACAAACATCGTGCAGCTCGGAGTCCTTCAGAAGTTATTTAGATCCAACCGATGTAGCCGCACTTAGCGGGGGCCACGGCAACGGAGCTTCAGCGCGGGACATAATCTCTGCAAAATCGCTCGTCTCTACCACAGCCCGGTTTGTCATTGCAAAGAAATCCTCCTGCTCAGATTGGGCATTGAAACCGGCTGACAAGCGTATGGATCTATCCAGGAATATATGTCTGACTACTCTGGAGGATTTCTCTGCAATGACAAACTGGGCTGTGGTAGAGACGAGCGATTTTGTAGAGATTATGTCCCGCGCTGAAGCTCCGTTGCCGTGGCCCCCGCTAAGTGCGGCTAAATCGGTTGGATCTAAATAACTTCTGAAGGACTCCGAGCTGCACGATGTTTGTCTGAGTGAGTATATGAGCATGCACAAACCTAAAAATAAGGTCCAGGTGTCAAAATACCGGAGTTTCCCTTTAACTTCAACTCCTCACAGTTGCCACAGTTTTGACCAAATCTCTCTAAAATGATCAATTATATAGTAAAATGTGTCAGGAATCCATCCATGTTATTTTTAAAGCTGTAGGACTTATGCTTTTTATGTGTAGAGACCGAACTCCCGCTTATGCAGAACTGTATCTTATTCCCACGTTCATTTGAATAGGAGGAGCTGGGAGGACTGTTTCAGTTCACCAACTTTGAGTTCTTCTCATTCAGATACCGTTAGAGAAACAACAACTTACTTGAAAACTCTTGATCAGTATGGCCTACTGTGTCATCTGTGCACTTTTAAGCCGATAACCATCTATGTCCTAGGAGGGGATTAGTTTTGTTTGAGGAGCAATTTTCAGGCATTTTTTCTTATTCTGAAAGCCAAATTGTTGACTTCCTGTTTGAGATAGGTCAGGGTATCAGTGCCTGTTTAGTGGCTCTTGATGAGACAAATTTGTTACAGTTGGCTTTAGCAACCTACAACATACCTCTAACGGCCGTTAGTGAGCCAAGGTGGTGTTTGAGAGCACATATTGGCATGTTGGGGTTCATTTTTTATTCTATCAATTTTTTTGCCCAGATCTGGGGTGTGTGTCCATTTTGGTGAGTTTTTGAGCATGTTTAGGTGGTCGAATTAAGGTTTTAAGATCTGTAGATATAATAATACAGAAAGAAATGCACCAGGAAAGGAAGGGTCCTTCCCTTCAGGCAGAGCCAGAGGATTCCTCGTCTTTTGGGTGAGGATGCTAATTATATTATTCCAGTCAAACATGTTTATTCATTCACAACATCATGAAAATTAACCCCAAATTACTAAATCATGTCACTGTCAGTTGTACTTACTTTTTCACTGCCCTTTAGGGTTTCTGTGCTGCTGACCAGTTGACAAACTATAAAACATGATTTGTCTCAGCAATGCCCCTTATAGGCAGTTGCATTAGAGGCTAGATCCCCAATCAGGCCATTGCTAGTTAATTGATACCTGATGGGACTGAGGGGAACCTATGGCATTTAAAGGTGTAGTCAGCAATCTTCTAATCTTCTAATCTAATGCAGTATTTGTCAAAATCACCATATTTCTCCTCTCCATCCACAAGATGTCACCACTGACAGCATGTTGAAAAAAAAAGTCCGGTTTCAATACACAGCCTTGGCTCTGAATTTCAGCAGGTAAATACTGTGGCTCAGGCCGAATTACCAAAACAGGGTACCCCCCCCCCACACACACACACACACACACACACACACACACACACACACACACACACACACACATCCAGGGGCAGTCATAGGTTGCGTAGCGTGCGCAGTTAGCTTAAGAGGGAGATACAATATGTGCAGTAGCAGTATGTAAGCAGCTGAAAAACAGTCCAAAAGAAAAAGGTAAGAGGAGTGAAAAGTGAAAAAGAAGGGCTATGACCATGAAAGAGCAAAGACCCCGGTCAACATTGGTGTTGCTTTCCAACGGTGGAGGGAACTCCGCCAATTGAAAGAACTGAAAACGGACGTGGATGTCGCCGTCTGTCTGCTGGACAGGTAAGCAATATTAGCTTTGTGGTGCTTCACATAACAGTAACAGCCGTTGGACATTCATCTTATTGTCTAATCTGCCAGAATGTACTGTTTGTTGTGATGTTATCAATATTGTCAGTCGAGTTGTCTGACTAGTCGGGGTTACCTTAGCTACGTTGGTCAGCTACACAGTTTCTATGGCTGTTTCCATGACGATGCACGTCCATCAGCTTTCGGGGGTGGAGCCAGGGGTGAGGTATGAAGGGAGAGGCGGGTCTAAATTTGTTTATAAACAACCTCTCCACTCGTTTTCTCCCACATCGCTGACAACACATTTAACTGAACCCCATGTGAAGCCCACAACAGGGCAGCAGACACCTGATCTGTTCGTTGTCCTGTGGTCTGGCTGACCAGTAGGCTGTCACTACAAATTTAAGGGGATTATTCTTAATTTAGCTTCTGCGGGCAGCAGTGAAACACGCTCCTTTACCTACAGGTTCATATTATAGGGTGGACACAGAGAGGTCAGTCAGTGGGTCAGGTTCAGCAGGTAACCTCTCTGACCGCTGAGGTCACAGACGATCCTGAGCACCGTTGGTGTGAAGACACGACAGTCCTGCTGGAGGATTATTGTGTGGTGATGCTATCATCACAACTCCTCTACCAATGTCTATTTATAGTTCACAGAGCTCCCCTTCCTCTCTCTCTGTCAGAGTTTCATGCTGAATGTCAAATGTATTAGAAGGAGAAGGTCATAAAAAACAACAGTAGCCAGTCATTTATGTTACACAACTTTAAGACAGATTCATATAATCATAATCATCACATAATCATACTTCCTTTAGGGCGTATAAATGTATAATTTTCACCACAGACGATGATGATTGTTGTCAGGAAGACCAGATTGGTCTTCAACATTCACAGCAATTTAAACAGGACCAGAAATGGTCAAACTTTTTTATTTTGTGGTTATTTCATGCAGTCACGTTTCTGTGAATGAACTCTGAGCTGCCTCCTCTTCCTCCCACAAACACAGCTGTCTGTAGCCACAGGTTCACACTCATGCTCAAGCCACATCTGTTGTAAAGTAGATGAAGTCCACCAGGGACGTCCCAAAGGTGGCAAAAGTATTGAATCAGAGACAATGTCAGCTTTTTCTTGTTCAGAATTTAACCTGATCATCTTAGCCTGTGATGTAGCATCAGCAGCTAACATGGCTAACATGTAAGCGACGTGGGAATATTTAATCTGGACAACAAAAACAGTCCAACAGCAGCTTTCAGTGTCTGAAGAAGTACTGTGTCAAGTGGAGGAAGTACAAAAGTGGCTTTTAATTCAATCAGTTTCACACAACGTTGAACAACAAAACATGCAACACAACATAGCGTTTATTAAAGAACTGCAAAAAGGGAAAACTGCTGCAGCAAATGTTGGACTTGGGGCATGTTAACACAACATTGTAACCATAAATGGAGAGGTTTTTCCTTTGCTTTTTCAAAGTGCTCCACATTCACATGGGGATGGTGTGATAGCGATGCACATTCACAAGGATCCATGAAATCACTGAAAACATGGTAGCATACATGCCAGGCCAGTGGTTGGCGATCTAAGTTTCTAGTGTCCTTGGCGAATATTATAAATGCATCTCCGCTGGTCAGAATATTGATGCAGCAAATCAATGTTTTGTGTGGAGGAGCAATCACAAACCAAGCACTCATGTTTATTAGCAGCTGTTGTTGTTGCTCCTCGGCGTGCACTATCTTTATCAGAAAGACTACTGTGCATGTGCCGCACATCATAGTTTTCCATGACATCAGCAATTCCTGTTTACAGAAAGACAACAACAAAAACATTTTCTAAACTTTTTACTCTGGGCTACGGTTTCAAAAGCTTGCAGATTCAGGCACTCTGGCACCATTCCTGTGCAAATGAAGCACAAACACGACAGAAACTCTCTGTATTTGACCGTTTTCATTATCATGTAAGCAAGCTCTCAAAAGAACTCTCTTCACACATGCAACACTGATATTATCAGGACAACAACTGTGCAGCCTGCCCAGGTAATTCACTGATATGGTCCACATTTTGACAAGGGATCTACATTCAAGATTTCCTGCTGCTAAACAGTTTTTTTTCTGCCAAGCTGGAGAGGTTCATGATATCACTTGTAGAATTGACATTGAACAAATATTGATTGATTGATTGATTGGTTGATTGATTGATTGATTGATTGATTGATTGATTGATTGATTGATTGATTGACTGTCATTCTCGCTTGCCCCACCCACCAGGGACTGCTTCCTGCTTGTTGGAGCAAAAGAAATGAATGTTATTATTTAATGAAATTAAATAAGAACATCTGGTTTCTTGGCTAAGTTCATTTGGTTAACAAAAAAACAAAACAGCACAAAAGCCGGTTGTAACTCTAATGTCTTGGTAAATGTTAAATTGGGTTTTGGACTCAGCATCAGCAAATATTCTTAAAAGTCAGAAGTAGGGATGTGATGTTATGAAAATTTCGTATCATTCTTCTTGCGACCAATTTTATCACAGTTATCATTATTATCGCGGTATTGGTGCAGTGTGCTCAAAATGTTCAAAAAGTGCTTGTACACAGTCTTGAAATCATTAAACCCATTTAATAACCATAATGGTTCTTTTTTGTCTTTTCTGGCAATAAATGTGTCAAGAAATACCCTTTAAGTACATTTTTCCCTTCTTTCATGAGAAATAAAAGTAAAAAATTCTGGCAAGTATTTGTCATTATTATGTTATAAATGCTTGAACAGTGTGTGATTACAAGAAAAGAAAAAACAGATTTGGACTTTAACAGTATTCTCTTCATAAACAATTGTTGATGAACATGTTAAAAGTTCTGAGATGACAAAAAATAAATGTAACCTATTTTACAGACACACACATTTTAGTTTGCCTACAGCATTAGTGTGCATGTTACAGCTTGTTATATCAGACCAGCCCTACTCAATTAGCGGCCTGAAGGCCTCATGCAGCCCAACAGCAATCCTAGAGTGGCCCGAAATCAAGGTGATTGGGACTTAAGTCCGGCGAGAAAAACAGAAAAAACTTTACAAACACTGACAAGGTCTTACAAAAATGCCGACACTATTACAGACATTGGATGCAACACGTTCTGAAAGGTTGCTGTTAAGCAAGTTACTTTTAATGCACTTTTAAATGTGACCAAAAGATGGTGTTGATGGTGGTAATCTGCACTTTTTTATGTTCATACACACCTTTATATGTGTTCGTACTTACTTGTCAAAACATGAAGTTCTCTGTTTGAAATGTAAAATTTAAAGAAACAGTACATCAGCGGAAGTTTAGTTTAAGTGCTGCTCTTTATTGAGTTCATGCCCTTTTGGATGTGGCAATACATTAATAAACATCCAGTGTTTTGTTATCTATTTGTGTTTCTTTTATGTGATTAAATTTGCTCACTCTCTGCCAAAAATGTCCGGCCCAGCTCATGTCCCAAGTCTAAAAATCTGGCCCTAAATCTATTCTAATTGAATAGCCCTGTATTAGACCATGTCCAGGCCTTTTATTTATTTATTTTTTGTTTTACTAACGATAATCCCTGAGGTAGGTAGCCCCCTTCATAACTCTCCTCTGGTCTCCCCTTTCCCTGGCAGATCTCCTCGATGTTTTCTCCTCTAATACTTCCAAATTACAATCCATGAAATCCATAAAACACAAACTTAGATGGAAAAAAGTTTTCAAAATAAGGCAAATTCACGGCAAAAGAACGGCAAGAATACACTCCAGAATGATATTAATGCTATTATTTACAAGATTTATACATTATTTAGATAGAATTACTTACAAATCACCTGTAATTCTCTCAGGTATGACTCACTGAATCTTCTCTCTCCACCTCTACGTCTCAGTCAGCTCGTTTACTGGAGGAGTTACAGCAGTTTTAATCATGCACGTTTTTTTCTTTCGCTGCAGCTTCATGTTTAGACAGGATGACTGTCTTCTATCAGTTTCCCCTCAGCATCCTTGTAAAAATCCAAAATTCAGCCAGACTTCAGAGTCCATACCGAGAGGAAAAATCTCTGCTGTTTATCTAACTTACACTCTTAGACTCAGAGGCCGAACAATGAAAGCTGCTTCACAGAGGGGCAGACGCACATAGTTCAGGTTTTTCCAGCCAAAGAGCAGCATCACCTATTAATTTTAATAGGACACAGTAATGATTACTGTGGTAAATTTTACCGTGGTTTACCATTTTACTGGTAATCGTTACATCCCTAATCAGGAGTGGAGGCCAGAACAACCCTAAACCATATACCAGGCTCACTAAAGTGCCAGACTCCTGTCCTGTATGGGCTGAGCTCTTCCTTCTGATTAGTCGTTGTGATATAATCCAGAGCCAGCCCTGACCAATTTGGTGTCCTGAACAAGAATTCAGCCATTGGCCCTTGTATTGTACCCACGATGAAAAACAGTTAAAGTCACTGATGTTATAATCAGCTAAATGAGGAAACATGGACACAGCAATTGTCCATCCATAAAAAGCATGCAAAATCCATGAGAGACGATTCAGTCAGAACATTAGCTCTGTGTATTTCCCCTGTCTGGTTTCCAGACTCCCAAAGGCTTTGGCTTTTCTGACATTATATTTGTCTGTGACTATGAGTTAGATGGTCACTGGTACTTACTTTCAATAACCTGCCTGGCCTCCATCTGCACAGTGAGCAGGTTTGAGCAGCAGACATGTCAGGTCATGTTAGGAGCAGGAAAACAGGGCATACTTTCAGAGGTCATTTTTACAATGTTCTCTTTGGGAATTCAATAACATTAATAGATTAAACCATGAAAATAGTTTGAATAAAATACAATCATGTAATTACAGACACTTTTCTGCCTACTTGCATCACTAAGCTGAGGGGACAGTGTTTGATGTTTTATTTCTATTTTAATCCAACCTCAAGTCTCATCAGTGTTTTTTTGTAACCAGGTCAACTGGTGTTTGCAGCAAGGATGCAAAAAATTACAAAACAGCATTATCGCCAGCTAATTGCCTATAATGCTGACTAACAGTATTGGCAGTTACATCATTTTTTTCAAATATTACCAGCAGATATTTTGGCCATACTTATCAGGCATACAAGTATGGCCAAATTTAGATTTTCAAAAGTTGGAAATTTCCCATGAGAATTAACAGAAATGTGTGAGAATAAACTGACATAAACCATGAATTTACCAAATTAAAGGTTTGCCCTTTACAGGGACTTTAAACATAGTTGAGAAAATACATTTTAGCATAACCTTAAATAAAACAACCAGATTTTATGTTATTCATGTTATATCTGCTATTCCTCAGTCACATGCACAGAGCACACAGCTAACTGCAGGGGTATTGAGGCCAGGCCCTCACATGCACCATCACTTCTCCATCACATTCACACATGACTTTTACACCCATGGACTACTGAGGCCACATTTTTGATCACAGAGCACAAGACTATTGAAGCCACACATTTAACCCTTGTATGGTATTCGGGTCTGTGGGACCCGTTTTCAGTTTTCATCAAAAGAAAAATGATACAATTAATTAATTTTTCAACCTGAAATTCATTGGCTTTGGCTCATTTTCTGTGAAGAACATAAATCAAAAAACATTTTCTCTGACCCCAAACTATACACCCACCCTACGCATTTATATTACATACAGGGTGTTTGGGTCCACTGGACCCGGAGCTAATAAAAGTGTGGAATGTGTAGGTCCTGTGTACCCCCACTCTGTCTTCCTCCTTTCTGGGGCTACTGATAGTGTTTTCTGCCCCTCCTGCCCCTGCACAAGTGTGTGTTTGTGTGTGTGTGTCTGTTTGTGTGCGTGTGTGCATGCGTGTGGCTTGAAAGTTGAAACATTGAAAATTCAACAAACATCCTCTACTCTTACATTCCTGCACATTTTCCCCTTTTGTCTTGGGGGAACCAAACTTTTTTTTCTCATAGGCTGTGTCCAAATTGACATACTAACGTACTACAGACTACAAACTCATGTTGTATACTACATACTGTAAGTATGATTAGAATGCCAACCGTTCACACTGTAGTATACTACTAAGTTTCCCATGATGCATTTCAAACCTCTGACGACAAAAATCAGAAGCACACCAGGCTATCAAATATCTCTGTTGATTCACCACATATGAAAGTTCAGAGAGCATTTTAGGCAAGAAAGTCACCACATAGAATACCAAAATGTGGTCATTTGAGCCATAAAACGCACAGATACAAATTTCATTTCTGCATTTCAGATATTCCGCTATGTGCCCCATTATGCTATCAAAGAAACTTCCTGTCGGCTTTAGAACAAGAGCCCATTTACAAAAGTGTTAAAGAACTAAAAAGGAGATAATAAAAGACGCGTTTATTTTGAAAATGGGAAGTTTGCTAGTGGCCGATTTTTAGCTGAATGCCGGTCGGTCTTGCTTGGCACAATGCATTATGGGGCTTTTGACTGTGACTAGTATGCCCACCTCGCATACGTACATTTTTTTTCCGATATAGTATACATCCGGGTATTTCTCGCACACTCAATCTTTTCATACTATCTAATGTGAACACACTACATACTCAATTTGACATCACACTTAGTATGAGTAGGACGTTAGTATGCCATTTCGAACACAGCCATATCCCACCTGCAAATGGTGTGTAACACTATAAATAAGACTCTGCCAGTGTGGTTACTTATCATGACTGATCAAGATGGCCAAAAGATTTTCTGCTGAGAGGGCCCTCCAATTGATTTTAGAAGACACAGAAGCTTCTGATGGTGAATGGTTTCAGAATATGAAGATCATATTTCTGAGAATTCAGAGTCTGACAGTAACTCTGAAGAAGAGGATGAGTTTGAGCACCAACAAGTTCAAATGAATAAAAATCAATGGTTGTGAAACATCTTTCTTCATTTGTAAAAGTGTTTTTCCACTCACTCCTCTTGATTATAACTGATTTAATTTACAGATGTGATCTTACAAAGGTAAAGAGCAAATATTAATCATGTTTGCTGTTCATATAACTTGTAATTGGCATGTAGTAAACATCTGTTGAGTATTTTCAGAGAAGACTATTGGACTGTGGTGTTTTAAAAGCCCAAAACTCTAGCGGGTCCACCAGACCCATAAAAAACGGCTAAGTAACAAAAATTCTAATACCACACAAGGGTTAAAACCATGGACTACGTACAGTAAAGTTGACACTGATTGTTCAATAAAGTCATTAAAACTTGCTAATGCAAGTTTTAATGACTAAGCTAATACATACTATGCTAATACATATGTCTGGATATGATACAGTCTGTTTAAGCTTCCCCAATTTCTGGTTCATTCCAATAATTCCTATAGAAAGCTTACAAATTGGAGTAATTACAAAATTCCAGACAAAAACATGTCTGGAGCGACACAGACTGTAACGGAGGAGTGGCGTGAGCGGACCATGATGAAATATTGGTGAAACTAATGAGTTTTTGGACGATTAATGCAGTTTTAGAAGCAGCGCTATACATGCCCTGTGTGCTACCATTATACGGATGTCCGCCGCTCGATTTTGGATCTAAATATCTCCCGAAGCACGGTTTGGATCAGGAAAGCTTTCTGGGTGAGTATATTGATCTACTTCATTCTATAAACAATGTGAAAGCTGTAGAAACCGAACTTATCCTTTAACCTCTAAAATAATTAAAAAATAGATATATATAAAAAGAATAATACTGTTTCTTCTGATCAGTGAAAACATGTCAAACATTATTGTTTTCACTTTGTTTGTGCTATGAAGGATAAAAACTTCTCCAGTGAACTCAAGGAGATGGTTTTAGTTTGGGGGTCCTTGTCTGTATCACCTCAGTGTTTACAGAAACAGGGAAATGATTTCTTCTTCCACTCGAGCTGCAGAGTCTAAACCCCAGGTCGGGAACACAGACGAACTGCGGCACCTTTAATCTGGATTAGCTGCTGAATTAGAAGCCTGGTTGATTGTGTAATCCCGTTGAAAAAGTCCCACCGGCCCCAAAGGCCATTTGACGGTGGAAGATCCATTCAGGCCAGGCCAAAGCAGGCCAATGTGACAAAAACAAAGTGGCACACTGATGCCGTGCAGACACTGAGTTATCTGTACGGGGAATGATTCTATATACTGTCATTTTTGGTTAAACAGTTTGTCTCAAATCGAATACTTAAAGCTGCCATAGTTGATAAAAAAAGAGTTTGATTGGAGCTGCTGTCGAGCACAACAATCTTTATTTGTAAAGCATCTGAGGATGGATCAAAACATGATTTAATAGCAGAACGATTACAAACCACAGTAATACTCCCATGCATGTTTCAACCGGCCTATTAATTATCAACGGTAAGTAAATATTCAAAAAAGCCTCCTGTGTGTAATTTATTATGCAACCTGACCTAGAAAAATGTGTTTGCTCTGATGCAATGATTCCCAGATAGCATTTTAACTGTTGGGTCCATCTAAGACAGAAATATAGTTTGATTGTTTAAGGCCACAGCTTTATCTTATGTTTTAAGACAGAAAACAGCTCAAAGGATACAGGTATGATAGGCCTAAAAGAATGAGGGAGAAATGACCAATACTACTGCTCTAAACAACACAAAAGGCCAAAATAAGGCCAAAGGTATACTTATTAACTCAGCATGTCGGTGGTGCATCTCGTCCAGGAGACCCGAGCTGCAGAAGGACATACACATGACCTGATCAGTGTAGAGGCAAAGGAGATGTGACCAATTCATACATCAGTAGGAATGTCTATAACATAAAGTTTAACAGACAAACTAATAAATCAAGTCCACAATCATCAACAGTAAGAGTATCCAGTCCATTAGTGACCGTCAGTTGGCTTTGCTTGTGTCTGTTTTAACTGGTGTAGTTTCATCGGCTGTATTTTGTATTTTGTATTACTTTTTCAGGGAGTGTTGGTCATGGCACAAAGAAGAGGTGATACAGTTTTGGTGGTGAGCCAAATCCAGATACAGATCTGAAAGAGGGCAGTTTCCCACATTTTTGAGGTTTAGTAGGCCTTTGTGAAGGTTTGGAGCACTTATAATTGCGCTTTCTTTTGTTACTGTTACTCTCAGAACAATTATTTCTGTCGACACACTCACAGTTAACTTAATCAATAACAGGTAGTTTCATACAGCCTCGTGTCTTTTTGCACATGTGTTGTGTAAAGGCAGGTAAATAGAAAAACATGAATGCAGGGATATTTCGACCTGATCACCAGAGTGTTTGTTACGAGTGTTGCTCATCAGGAAAGAACAAAAACCTCCAACAAGTTCTCCACAGCAAAAGGCAGCCAAATAACACAGAAGTATGATTTATGAATTACATGTTTTCAGTAGTTGGTGGCACAGCTGTGCAGCAGGTAGTGCACGTGCCTCACACCTAAAGGCTGCTGGTTTGAATCCCGTCTCGGTCAGAGCCTTTCTGTGTGGAGTTGGTTCTCCTTTCTATCTGCATGTGTTTACTGATACTCAGGCCTTCTCTCATAGACCAAAAACAATAAATCATCTGGGGCCCCTAGCATGGGTGTATGAATGATGGTCTGTCTCTCTATGTGGCCCTGTAATTGGCTGGTGAGCAGTCCAGGGTATACCCTACATCCCGCCCAGTCCCAGCTGGGATAGGCTTTAGCACCTGTGATCACAAAAAGGTTAAGCAGTATTGATGATGAATGAATGGATGTTTCCATGACTGTGAAATTATCAAAGTTATTTACATAGTGAGAAAAACAAATAAATGGACTGAAGATGCTGAAACCTTTTATTTGTTTATTCTTTAAACACGTTTTGACCTTTGCCTGATAGTTGTTTAACTGAGTGAAAATGAACACATTTAGAGATTTGTGTTGACAAGGATCTAACAGTTAATCTGGTATGCAGGTGATGTTATATATGACAATTCATTGCCATAGTATATGAGGGCCAATATATTATTATTATTTTTCTTGTTAAACAGTAGATATGTAGGCTAGGGCGGGGTTAAAAAAATCTAAGTAATCGATTTAAATCGATTTTCCTTTAACTGGTTCATAATCGATCCATAAAATCCAAAGATTGATCTTTTAACTTGGGTAGTTTTTTCTTCTTTGGATGTGCAGAGAATCAGCCTGTGGTATCAACCCTGCTAGTCTGGTGTGATCAGCGTTTAGCGTTGCTTTCTACTGAACAAGATCTCATGAGATGTTACTGCAAACCAACATGGTGGAAGCACTATATGGGCACCACTGGCAAATTTAAAAGCTGATGTTTGGATGTACAGTATTTTAGATTTAACAAGTACAAAGGAAAATACGAGTTGGACAAAAAACAAGTAATATGCAGAATATGCATTAATGCATATCATTAAAATGTGATTAATGTAACTGCCTTGGGTTTAGTTCTTCATGTTAAAACCATTTTTTAATGATGTACCAGGTCAAAAGGTCACTTTTTAAATTTACAGCACTATTTTAACTAAGATATCCCAGACTGAATAAATATCGTCTTGAATCGGGAATCGAATCGATTTGAGACCTTGTAATATCGAATCGAATCGATCTAGAAAATTGTCATCAATACCCAGCCTTAATTAAGATGTATTTAAGGTATTAATTACCCACTGGTATATAATAAAAAAAGCATTTTTTGCCCAATGCAAAGTATAGATGCTGCATCATGGGTAAACTTTACATTACTTAGGTTTTGCAGTCGGTCACATTTCAAAGTCCAAGCATGTCTTTCTGCTCACTTCAACACATTTGATGAGTGTTCTTGTACCTGGTTAAAGGCTAAAGAAAGAAAACGCTTCACATGAACGTCACAGTTTAATATGGTCTGAAGGAAACAAACAAATTTTACATGCTCCGAGGTCAGTTATGGTCTAAGTAAGCCTTCGGTATAGTGTCTGTGTGGTCACCAACCGCCGTGGCCATACTTTGACTTTTAAAGGTCAAACGCTGCATATGTGCATGAGCAGCTCCATCTGTGAGGGACAGCGTCTGCATCACTGTGAGTTATTGACAGAGTGTGGTAATTAAACACAGTTTACCAGTAATTAAAACAGGGAAAGGTAATATTTACCGTCTGAAATTTTGCAGTGGTTCATTATTTACCAGTAACCGTCGCATCCCTATTTGCCAATTTCGTTTATATTGATACTTGTGCTATAATAGCTTTGATTGAGCTGCCATTAGGAATGTCAATGCTTAGAATAAAAAGGTGCATGAAAGCTGGAGCATTATAAATGTTTCCTGAAATTTTAATAAGCCCTACAAAGTGCAAAATGGTGGCTGTGAAATGGGAAGCTGCAGGAAACTTCAAGACTATGTAACCCTCTGCATCAAAACAATCCCACTTTATGCTTATTAACCTGTGATTTTAAAATTACTTATAGAGAAGAAAATACCAGGATATATATTGAATATTGCCGTTTAGCTAAAAAAATATAAAGATTTGAACACTGGCCCACGTTACCCAGCCCTATCAACAGGCACACTGTTCCCAGGTAGTCAAGGAGACGATAAAATGGGCGGCTCTAGTTTCCATTTACCAAAACAAAAATTACAGCATGGTGTACTCGGAGTCACATGACTTATAATGCACATCCCAGTAAAACAGTGATATACCACATTTCCCTGTTAAATGTGAAATGACAAACACTGTTTTGTCCAGTACGACTGACAGACACTTAATATCACAGAAAAAGCTGACCTGTTGGAAAAAAGACACAATTCTGTATTTCCCTCCAAAAAAAGGTGAACTTTTGAAGTCACATGCAGTCCAAAAAGACAAACACACAATGATTGTCCACATTGTGTGTACGAGCTCCACGAGGGAACACAGTGCTGCAGATCAGGATGTGTCTGTCAGTCAGTGATGGTGTGTACGCGCTGAGAGACGACTGGGTTATATAACACACACTCACACAGCAGCAGCAGAACAGCGTCTCTGTGCGCCGCTTTCCTCGCAGTGACATGAAAGAACAGCATGGACGGTTTCTACAGCCTCCACTGGTTATGGCTAACGAAAGCAAAGGTCCACAGCATCTGGGCTTCACCCGTCCAGATATCATGGATCTGGATCTATGTGGAGAATATTGCCTTCTCAAAAACCGTTCCTGATGCGTACTGTTCACTTCTCCAGCATTTCATGAGTAGATATTTTCAGGTGGGTATTTGATGTTTTTTAATTCTGGACCTTATTCCGGAGCAGCTGAGCAGCATGATGGTTTGTGCTCTCTAAGCACATCTAAGTGTTTTGGCATAAGCAGAACAGAGTCCAAGTTTCTATCCTTGCATCCATACTGTGCTTTTTAAATCCTTCAGTGTGATCTACATGTCTCTTCTGTCTCTACAAGACAATAAAGCCCACTTCACCTGGCCTCTCATACCCCTTTTCCACTAAGCTGGTTCCAGGGCTGGTTCGGAGCTAGAGCCAGACTTAGCACCAGTTCTTTGGTTTTCCACAGACTAAGCACCGGTTGCTGGCTCTCAAAACCGGTGCTTGGCAAGCACCAACTCTTTGCTGGGCCAGCAGAAAGAACCAGGTTACGTCGAGGGCTACGCGCTTACGTCAGGGCGGGATCAGCAGAGTAAAAACACGGAAGAGAGCCATTTTTAAAAAGACGAGGTTGGAGTAAGCGAAAAACAGATTGAAAAGAATATATATATAAAGAATATATAAAGAAAGAATATAGGGACCAGAAGACCGAGCTGGGCCATAGTGGCAATGGTCGGCCATGTTTTAACAGCCCGCATTACAAAATGCTTGATGCTGTTCTCGGGGACCGACCGGTGTGCAGCGCTACCGGGGCATTGAATTCGGCCACAGCCATGCTGGAGTCTATGCAGGAGGACACAACCATGGAGCAAACCTCCACAGAGCCTGGTAAGTTTATTGTTTTGTTTATTGTTGTTCGCTAGTTGTTATGGGAAACTGGCGTGACGTATACAGACGTATACATTGACATGCTGACGTAGCTCTCTGGCCGGCACCCGTTTGTGGAAAAGCAAACGGTTCTTAACTGGTTCGCACTTGAACCAATTGTGAACCAACTCTAGCACCAGCACTAGCACCAGCCCTGGAACCAGCTTGGTGGAAAAGGGGAATCAGTGCCTTCCTGTGAACCTCTAACCTGACACACCAGATGGACTGTTCAATATATCTCACTGGTCAATCTCTGAAAGACCCCATAAAAAGTGTTTGGGAATGGGCAGAACCTTTGCCGCAGGGTAAAGAGAAGAATGTGAGACACATTGTAAAACTAACTCAGCAGAACATGTTGGAAGTGAAAATATCCTGAATATAGAGAAGAGTGAAGTGTTCATATTTGTTTTTCATTTAATAAAATGTTGACCAGATTTGGTAAAACTGCTGCTGAGGTTGTTAGCATCTATGCTATGCTTACCCCCAGTAGGCACTTTCTGCTGTCGTCTCACTCGCACCATCACCTTACCTGCTCTAAAGGACTCTGCTTGAGACATGTCTTTTTGGGTCACTTACGCTAGCAGTAGAGCTTACGAAGATGATTTTGACTGATTACAGACATTAAATCAGGTTTATCAATCTGTACTGTAAGCTTAGGTAACATCTGAAAAGACCTACCAGCATGACATCCTAGATAGATAGATAGATAGATAGATAGATAGATAGCAAATCCTTGCTCAATAGACATACAAGACATGGTGTCTATGGTCACAGGACTTGGGACCTTCAAATAAAGACATTAAGAGGTTCATTTTCCACATTAAGGACCTTTACTGTTTGGGAAATTAGTGTCAGCATGTCACTACCTAAAACCTGCATGTACAGAGCCTGGGTCTGTTGAAGGTGACATGCAGTTTTGGCTCCTATGGCCTTGTGGTAGGGTCGGTAATCAGGGGCACCTGATCAATAGTGGGCGGTAGTGCGCTGCCCTCCTTAAGCCACAAGAAAACAGGAAGAAAAAATTGTTTATATTGCCAGTCTAATTCTTAATAGTATTGTCCAATCAGCAGCCTGATTTTGTCACTGTCCAACCAGCAGCCCCGCCCCCTTACAGCAATTTCAGTTAGATTGAAAATCGCCCAAGGTGCCCTCATAAACTTACTTTTTTTCTTTTTCAAGGCATTTGTAACTCCATTGTGTCATTGAGGGAGTTATTGTTCGGTCATCAAAGCACCATGGATAACTCGGCTATTACAGAACTGGGACCACCCAAAGTGCTTCATTAGGGAACCAAATTTATTGTATTTGAGACATTTATTTTGATACAGCTATTTAAAAAATACAGTTTAAAATGTTTATTTTATCTCTGGTGTTGCCATCTAGTGGTTGGACAGGAAAACCAAATTAAACAATGCAATGTAACACTTAAGTTAACTATGTGACTTTTGTTTATTATTATTTTACCCATTGAACATGGTCATCTCAGCCATCATCACAATTTAAAAGTAATTATTACTGGATTCGAGTACAGTATGTGAAATGTTGACCCTTCTGGTGAATAAAAAAAAAAGTGGCAATTTGGATAATCAAAGTTGCCCGTTCTAGTTTTAAAGGTATATTTGATACCATAATGGTCAAGCAGAGCAAGGATACTGCAAATTGCCTATCTCTCTCTGAAAAGCATAATAAATTACATTTTAGGTCAAATGTATGCCGATTCATAATGCACTTTATAATGGATTAACTGCATGTATAAGAAGCTTTTTCGATGGTGCGTCAGCCTTAAAAACGAGTGTGATCCAAAAATAACAAAATTCCCTACGAAGATTGGCGGTGCGCTGTCCATGCGCAATAACGGTAATTCCACGCTTGTGTGCAGCTTTACATGCCTCCCCCTCACACACCTATGAAACCTGCGTAAGTCCCATTAACAGCCACTTTCTGTGCATGTTCGAAGCGCTCATGTGAGTTTACAACACTGCAACAACCCATGCAACTCCGCTGTATGATATCACAACACAGAACTTAGAGTCTGACCCAAACATCAACACACCACCGTGGAGTTTAAGATGTGTGACACTCACCCTCTATGGTAGATCCGTCCAGCACGGTGATAAAGTGGAGGAAAGGTGGAGAAGAAGACGCTGTAGGGATGTTTTCTGCAGCAGAAAAAGTCACTCCTGTTCAAAAGTTGGATTTCTATTTCATCCAAAAACTGATAAAGCACGCTCAGGTCCAGACCATCGTCTCCAATGTCACTGAACGCAGCCAATGCGAAGTCATGTAACAACACAGAGTCTGGTGCTGCGTTTAAGTTACGCAGGGACAGTAGTACATATGAGAACTCCCTGTCCTGCTTGTGAAAGGGCTAAATCTGTTTCAAAATATTTATTATCTTAGATGGAAATCAAAAATAAGATCATGATTGTGATTTTTTCAAAGCATTCAACCTACTGTGGAATTAAAAGGGCTAAATGACCCATTTAAAGTGTTTCTAAACACTAAAATATTTTTTTTCTTCTTGTAAAAACCTTTGAAAATGGGGACTTAGCGGTATTTCTGATCAATTAAACCTTTCACCTTGTTTTAAGAATGTCAGCAATTACGTTTTTTAGGGTGTTCAGAAATAGGATGTAAAGTGGAAGGGCAATGAATGAAATAGAGCTGATTTTAAATAGCTAAGCATGACAGTAAATCTGATTAAAATGTTTTATATAGATACATATGTTCATAATAAATGGACTGGTGGCTATCAAAATGGATTTGACTGAGATTTCTTTTTATAGTTATTTTTTTTATTTACTCTCAAACACCTTCATTAAACCATTACACTAAATCAAACTACATTTTTGTAAAAAAAATAACCAGGTTAGTACAGAAATGCAACCATTTAAACGTTGCAATGCATTTTGCCTTTGCTGTATCATTTATTTTTATTTATTCATATCCTTTATTTAACCAGATAAAAGCCTCATTGAGATATGAAATCTCTTTTTCAAGAGGGACCTGGCATGGCAGCAGCAGAGAGTTACACAATAAAAACAACAAATATATTCAGACATCAGCACATTGAAACCAAACCGTTCTGGAAACACCAATCCAAAACAAAATGAGAAGCAGTCAAGAATTGAAACAGTCACATTGTCCAAGGCTCTTTCCTGGTCCCTTAACAAAGTCTTAAATTCACCAACAGCGGCTATTCAGACTGAAACACAGGACAGACTGTCACCTTCATCTATATAACCATCCATCATCTGTACTGGGTCACAGGGGGCTGGATCAACCCCTGCTGACATTGAGAAAGCGGCAGGGTACACCCTCGACTGGTTGCCAGATGATGCCGGGTCAGTTAGAGAGAGACAACTATTAACACGCACACAAAAGGGTAACCCACACATGCACAGGGAGAACACACAGACTCAACACAGAAAGGCCTGAACAACACGGGTTCAAACCAACAGCCTTCTTGCTGTGATGATGTGCACAGTCTGCTGTGCCACCGTGCGCCTAACTCATGTTTACAATCTTTGGAAATTAAAAATCAACTGAGGTGCTGCATTTACAGAGGAGGAGGGCCCCATGTGGCCCCTGGGCTGCCAGCTGCCCACCCCTGCCTTAATGTAGGTTTAAAATCAAAACATAAGTTAACTGTCCAAAAGATGAACGGGTTCTCTCTCTTCTTTTTACACCAGGCTTCTCTTTTCCCCCATAATGAGGCCATAGAAGAGTTGATTTTGTAAAACTAATGTAATTCTTATTTAACTGAAATGCATCCTGTACAATCACATCAACAATGTTTGAAGCTTTTCTCAAATACATTGTGTGAGTTATAGTTTAATACCTGCTACAAGGTCTTGATTTAAATATTACATGAAGTGTTTATTAATAAAGACATAACCCAAATTCTCCCTGTTTTTGCCATCACAATAACACATCTCATCATACAGTATATCAGTCCTTCATAGCTCAGAGGCTTCTCCTCCCTCTGTTTGTCAACTCATGCACACTCATGCACTCATGTGTTGGTTTCACATTAAATATGATATTCAAAGATCTTGTAAGGGTGCTAAAATGCACCAAACTACGTTCCTACATTGAAATGCTTGAAACAGAATAATTAATTTAATGATCAATATAATAAAAACTCTTTTTGATTACCGGTAGATATTTGTCCACGTTCACAGATAATAGACCTGAGAGATGGCCTTGGCGAGGACAGGTTATTCTCTTGATTAGATAAAACATATCCCTGTATGATTTTTTTTTTTTTTTTTTAATCTCAAAACATTAAATAAACTTTGCATGAACAATAAAAAAATCCTGCTTTTGTAGGAGGAGACGTAAATTGATGGGGAATTTAATCATCCTGCAGGAGATGAGAGTAGAAACCTTTCATTTTTCCCACAGTCCCTGAAGGCAGCAGCAGCAGACTGTGACAGACAGCTCGTGCAGTGACTCAGAGCTGAGTCAGAGCGGCGTGTCCCGCCCACTCTGCGGGGGGCGGGGCCAAGAGCAGCTCCGGTGCGGAAGCGTGCGCAGCAGGAGGATAGGCACGCACGCAGACCTCCACAGGCCCACCGTGTGGGTTTAAAGGGACGAGACCCCGGTCTGTGTGAGGAAATGATGACCTTAAAAGGAAGGTGGGCGGGTACCGGGAATTAATATTCAGACAGTGCATGACATTTTCAGGTTTTAATGTGATTATTGTAAAACAAAGCTCAAATTAATGTGAATTAACTGCAAATCAATTTTTATCTGCTTTTACAAAGTTCTGTTATCAATGTGGGACAGACAGATTTGGACTGCCTTGTGCCAACCCTTGAAAAATATTGATAATACTCAATATACAAAAAGTGTAAATCCTTTAGAATTAAAGCTGAACTTAACGTCAAGACCCCAAATTCAACGTCTGGCAGGGACCCTCATCTAACAAAAAGTCAAGATTTCCTGTAAATTATGTCAGTTGTCTCAAATTAAACATGCAACTTCTTAATGCACTTCACTAGTTGCAATCAGACTAAATAAACTTGTAATTTCTGCATGAAGATTACTGCACGTCATGGTAACACATTAGCCTTTTCTGTTTTTTTTCCTGTTGTCTCATTTTCTATGGAATTCTGCTTCTGAGCGGCGTTTAGTCTGCATCCCCCTAATCTGCCTGTGGGCATCAGCCTCCATAACACCTCCCTGTAAAATAATTTGCAGCTCCTGGAGATTATACAGTGTTTTACTCTTGTCACTCTATTATTGGTCATTTATGTTCAGATTACTTCCAGTATTCTAACAAACATTCACACATTCTTCTGCTATTTCTCCTTCCAAAAATGTAATGTCAGTGCAATATCCTGTCAAACTGTGCTCTTTCTGTCAAACAGTGCTGTCATATTTTTATTCATATTGTATTTTTTGTTAATGGTAAATACTGAACTTCCTAAAGCTGGGCGAGTGGTGGGGTACATCTTGAACTGGTCGGCAGCCAATCACAGGGCAACATAGAGACATACACGACTTGTTCAGGCGCATCTCCAAAATTGCAGCGCTTGTGGGGTGTTCCTGGTCATGAGTGGTCAGAATCTACAGAATCTATCAAAGTGAACCAGAGGCAGGGTCATGGTCTCACTGATGTACATGGGTAGCAAAGGCTGGCCCATGCACTCTGATCCGACAGATGAGCTTACTCTCATTGTTGAAGAAGTGAACGCTGGCTCTGAAAAAGTGTTTTACTAACACACAGTGCAGATTGTTGTGCATGGGGCTGAATAGCCTCAGCCTCGTCAGGGTGGCCTTAACGTCAGCCTGATGTGTAAATACCGGCCTCGTCTTTTGCACTGTAGTTGCATTTTATGCAGTGCTTTGAATACAATCATTGTGCCAGTAGGGATGGGTATTAATATGACTTAATTTATACCACTGTCATTAAAGAGTCCCCTTATCAATCTGATTCTTTAAACAGTTCCTTTATTGATTTCAGTTCATTTTTGAGTAGACAAGAGTTGGCCTACATAGGTTTCTTAGTGGCAGTCATGTCAAACACATGACACTCCTGTTATTTGATGCCATAATTCAAAAATAAATACTTATACAAGCTGCAGATATTTCCTCTTGCTGAAAGTTTTGCAGTAAGGATATTTATGTCAAAAAAAGTCAAGTTTTGACCACTCCTGCCTCTCTTCTTGCGTGACTTTTTACTTCTTTTCTGTCATTTCTGCTGACAGGTGTTTTGTCTTTGATTTGTAAGGTAGGCAGAACAAGTGGGCGGAATTTAAAGGAGACATATCATGCTTGTTTCTCCTTTTCACTATGCCAGACTAGGATGCCTGTAAAGCATTTCTGCCCTGAGTACAAGTCATGTAGTTCATTCATTGAGTTCTCAAAATCCTCATTTTAGGCCATTATCAAGCCCTCGTTGAAATGTTCGGTTCTCAGACTGACCTACAGTTACCTCGCAACGTCACAGCCCTTTGTGCTCTGATTGGTCAGTTCTACCGGGGGTAGAGCCAGCCTGTCCTTCTTCTTCTACTGTATTTTCCGGCAGGCTCAAAGCAGCGAATGCGTATTGAGTCCCCCTACAGGCCAGAACTGGTAATGAGTGAGTGTCAGCTAGGGAGCTATATACTGCTGCTGGTGGATGTGTTCCTCAGTGACGGTTTTGTGGCTAACGGACATCACAGAGGAGGAAGTGTTTTATCAGATTACTCCAATAAAAAGAAAGGTACCTCGTGTCGTCACGACGATTTAAATCTCGCGGTCATCTCGCAATGACCTATTTTCAGAGGCATCAAATCTCGTTCTAGGATATCAGAAAAAATACAATATCTCATTTTTTGAAAATTAAGGGGGTGTAAGGTCTTGTTTTCAAATTTATTATATTATATGTAAGTATTAAATCATGCATCAGCATGATATGTCTCCTTTAAAAGAGACTTCATAATGATTTTTAGAGGGAGTTCTTGTGGATTCTCAACTGGAAACGGTTTTTGATTCCCATCCCTGGGTGCCAGCCTGATGCTGTTCTACAGTGCTCCAGGACGTGTTCAGTGTTGTTAGGAGTGTAGTAGCTCAGCAAACTTAGCAATAGTAGAGGCAGGGGAGACAAAAATTCCAAGATAACAAACAGGAATGACAACAATGCAGGGCTGACGCTCAAAACTCCCACAGTAAGAGACCCTCATTTTGAAGAGAAAAGCTTCATGACATTAAAAGTCTTGTTAGAAGAACACACAGACAACAGACAACAAGAAAAAAATGTGGCACATACATAATATTATGTGTCCAAAATAATCTGGAAGAAAGAGGATTTTCATCTGGCAGGTAGAATTAATCAAACCATTCTGCATTCTGATTGGCTGGTAGGTCAGTAGGAACACCCTAGAATGAACACATCCCTAAGATCGATTGAGTGTCTTTAGTCTTCACCAATTTAAGCAGTCAGATGCAGAATTTTTATGAATGAACTTCTGCATACAATAACACACAGATGGCAAACATACAGCTGAGTGTTAACGTGAACTCTGCTGCCCTCTGCCTGCTAAATCACTCTCTGCTGGCTGACACAGGAGCAAACATGAACTACATAAACTTTACTGATTTCTTTAAGCACAATAACAGCAGTGTATCAGAACTGCACGAAATATTCAGAGAAGATTAGGCAATGCTTGACACAATGTAGTTTTGGGATAAAATGGCATTAAAAAGAGTTGTAAAAGACAAAAAAAATGAAAAAAGGGAGAGAATAAATGAGAGCAAAGTTATTTTTTAATGATTAAACAAAGACAACATTAATGTTTGTGTAAAAAGTTGATCAAAAAAAGACTTTCGGTGACTTGTAGAATGTGAGGAAAATGTTTTACCACACCTCAAGCATGGCATTGTAAAAATGCAGAAGGAAATACTAAAATAAATCCATAAAAATATTAAAACACCAAAAGAAACAAAAATAGTAATATGTGGGGTGCTCCAGGTTCAGACCCTGTTTTATGCATATGCTACATTCATAAATGAGACCCTGTTCTTTACATGTAGAAGCAGGGGTTTGATCTCCCCTCTGTTTTTAGCTGGACCTACACTGTTTACCCTCCCAACTCCTCGGGAACCCTCAAACACTCAACATAAATAGTTGGATCTTTATGACCATCTAACGTGTGTTTTGGGACACATGTGCTCAGAAGTTTATCTTCTTGCCAATAAATGGGAGGCTGAGGGTCAAATGCATCCCTTATAGAGATATACTTACAGGTAGTACTGTGTTGTTGTTGTTTTTTTGTCTTTTTCCTGTCAAAATACGAGTATTTATGATGTATTTGAGGTTTCTTTTTTTATCACACTGTAGTGAAAATCAGTGTCATCAATAGGCTGTGGCGGTTCTGGGGAGGGGCCAACAGGAGCCAGTGCTCCTGTAAAACTGAGCCTGGACCCCCTTGTGCCCCCCCTCCACATCAAGCATACAGGTACATCTCAAAAAATTAGAATATCATGAAAAAGTTCAATATTTTTCATCACTCATTTCAGAATGTGAAACCCATATATTATAGAGATTCATTACAGATAGAGTGAAACATTTCAAACATTTATTGCTTGAAATTGTGGTAATTCTAAAATGAGTGATAAAAAATATTGAACTTTTTCATGATATTCTACTTTTTTGAGATGTACCTTTATATGCAATAATTAAACTCTGTGGTATCACTCTTCAGTCCCCAGAGAGCTTGATAAGGCAGCCTGGTACCAGTCCTTTACAGGAAAATATAACCAGACCCAATAGACTAGCCTTATAAAGGGTATGGTGGATGCTCTCATTGTTTTTTGTTTTTATTGTCCACGTTGCTACTGCAAAAATTATCATTACTGCTTTAAAATTTTGTGCTGAAGTAAATGTGTTGAAGGCTTGAACACTGTGTTGCTGATGAAGACAAAAACGATGTCTTGTTTGTTTTAACAATTTCTCTGGACATATTGTTGAAAAATGTAACTAACATTCAATAAAACTTAACTGAAATACTTTTAGTGGTACTTGGCATTACTTTATTTCATTTTTTAAATTTTATTTAACCTTTATTTAACCAGGTTGATCCCATTGAGATTAAAAACCTCTTTTTCAAGGGAGACCTGGCCAAGACAGGCAGCAGCAATAAAAACAAAGTTGCAGACAGATACAAAAGAGACAGAAACAATTTACAAGCACATCATTATGGATTAAAAACAGAGACATCTATGAGCCAAATCACAGCCTAGCTAAGAACATCGGCATTGATTAGAATCTGCTCCCATGTCTTTCATTTTAGATTTAAAAACATTTAAGGACACCCGCTCCTTGAGCTTTAAGTCCTTCTGCAAAACATTTCAGTCCGATGGTGCAGAGTACCCAAAAGCCCTTTTCCCAATTTCAGTTTGTGCGTTTGGGACAGAGAGCATGATAAGGTCCTGTGAACGTAAGGAATACTGTCCCGTAGTTCTTTGCATGACAAAAACACATAGACAGGGGGGAAGCAGACCAAGAATTGCCTTATAAATGAAAGCAGGCCATCCAACATAAGTGTACAAATCACAGTGATGAGTCAGAGTTTTAGAGTTGGTAATGAACCTCAAGGACGCATGGCAGGCAGCATCAACCAAGACTCTGTGCAGAGGCATGCGTGTAAAATATCCCCTTAGTCTAAAACAGGTCAAAAAAAAAAAGTTGCAGCAACAAGTTGCTTTTTTACATTTAAAGAAAAACACAACTTGTTTCTAATATTTGGTTTATTAATTAAGACCAAATATTGTGAATGCATGAACACTTTTCAGTCTCTTTTGTCAGGGTTGAACGTGTCCCTCTGACGACACCCTTGGCCCCAGCCCGCCCCCCTGTGAAATTAGTCGAGAACCACCACTGTCAACAGGCCTCCATTTTGACTGTTACAGCAGTGGCTCCTATCTGAGCCCCCAGCCCCCGTCAGCTGTACTTTTTAAGAGCCGACCCCCCCACCGCCCCAACCCCACGACCACCACCAATGGTTGAACCAGAGGGGTTTACTGATATGCCAAAGTCAGATTTCTTAGAAGACATATAGGACTTAAAAAGGGGTAAAATCTGGGACCTTTATGCAGTTGTAATTATCTGCTTTATTGTTATGGATGATGATTGTGCACAACAATTTTTTTCTTAATTGCCCAAATTATTGCCCACATCTGTTGCTGTATTTTTCATTTTTGCCAAAGTGGGTCCAGAGGCTGGGATCTTCTTCAGAGCACAAACTGGTTAAGGTCGGCTTTGGTAGAAACATGAGGATGATTCTTAGATCCCAATAGGCTTTTTTTCATTATTAAATCTTATTATCACATCATTTATTCCTCAATATGCTTTGCAGAGGCTTGTTTTGAGAAACTGTGCTGAGCTGTTTTACTGGATTCGAGCTCAAACTAAATCTTTTTATACTGCCCAAAACTTCCAGCAGCGGCCCTTACGACAACAGAAATATATGTAGGGGTCTTCTTCTCAAGCACCTAATGTTCCTTATATTTCTAATTTGGGGATTAATGCCCAGGATTGGCTTGAGCTGTGGTGGTGGGGCCCAGTCTAGGATTAGTTAAGGGGCCCCACAATTCTTGGTAGCACTCCTGGTTGGATGATGGGACAACAGAATTTCATGCAGTTAACCGTTCAATATGATATTAGTTTGGAAAGCAGGATCTAAGAGTTAAGTTTGGAATCTTGACATTGAGTTTATATCTTAGAGAAATGGGAAAATTTGTCTCAGCATGAATGATTTTAACTTATGGCACATTTTGCAAAAAAAATAAAATCCGTGTAGACCTATTCTTAATTTTCAACAACTATAAAAACGACAGTAAAATAAGAATAAACTATCAAATACGCTTTAAGACAAAAACAATCTCACGGTTTGATACCTGCAGGGTGCCACTCGCTGGTATGACAGGAGTTAAGAGGCTACGTGGGGACGGTTCCATCCAGTTTACGCACAAACATTGACTAAAGGTTAGTCAGAAGTGGTTGAAAATGATGGTGCGTTTCTACTTCGATTACTTATATAAAACATATAGATGTGTACTTGGGTAAAGGCCGCTGCACAAACCTTTTAGACTGAGCACCGCCGTGCGTAAAAGTGGTTCGCTCCGCCCGCATCCTATAAGCGTCTCAAAGCTCATTAAGTCCCTCACTTTATCTGAGACTCAGAGCAGCCATGACCCACGGAGATCGTTACACCGCCTCATCCTACCGTAAGATTTTCGGAGACTCTCCCAGGTTTTCCACCTCCTCTTACCGCATGAGTAGCTCGTCCCCCCGGGGCTCCCCGGTGCTCCGCTCCATGGCTCTGTCCTCCAGGAACAGCACCACCTCCCTAGGTATGTACAGGAGGGTGGGCCGCTCCTCCATCTCCTTCTCCCCGATGCCCTCCGACTCTCTGGACCTGACGCAGACCTCTGTGGCCAACAACGAGCTCAAAGTGATCAGAACCAACGAGAAGGAGCAGCTGCAGGTGGGCAGATGGGATTTTAGGATGTGCTGTTACTTCTAAAACTATCACTGATGAGTGTTTGGTCTATCTGCGCTTTTCTATTGTTACTAAACTTGTCTCTTTTTTAAAATCTTACCTGGCAGCTTTTTTCTGAAGTCAACTTCTCCTTTTTAGGCACAAAGCAAATCAAGTGTAAGTTCATCACATAACAGCAACAAATGATCTACATGTGGCTTTGGATCTTTTTTGAGCACGACTGAGGGATCTCAAGTTTTAATCTCAGCACCTCAGTAAAGTAATTTTAAGTGCCGGCGCTACTATTAGTCACACTCAGCATACTAAAGGCAAAAAATGTGCCTTCTGCAAACAATCCATAGAAAATATGATCCCTTACTACATCTTTTTAAAATCTTTAATTGAGCTATTTTTTCACTGAAATCTGATGTAATTATTGATTTGAAATAGTTATAATTTATCCTTCGATTGCCAGTTTTTGTCATGATATCTTCTTTTTTTTTGATGAAACAAACAAACAAAAAAAATTTTCAATGTATTACATGCAGAGCAGATTTGTTTATCTGGTTTATTACAGCCCAGGATGTGTCAGTAATAAGCAGCAACACAGATTTTTTATGCATGATCATTTTTATGCCATATTGAATATTCACACTCATTCTTCTAAGCGCAAAAAAGCTTTTCATGAGTTTAAAACCAACATCAGTCTGAATCATGCACATCAAATATTCATGCGTTTTAAAGGGATACGCCAACTTGTTTTTGTTTTCATGTCTTACCTCACTCCTGAGTCCATAAACAGGCAGATAAACACAATTCTTTCGACTGTGTGTGCAGTAACAAGGAAGGATTGGGCAATGCACGCCCACTACTAATTAGCTTAGCTCAAACATAGGGAGTCAATGGGTAGTGTTAGCTTGCCTCTTCCTACAGTCATTGTATTAACTCTTGAGCAACTCTACACAGTCTTGTGTGCTCGTTTTGATTTGTTTTTTTAACACATTATGTTAGGCTATCTGTTTATAGAGTAAGATTATACCGTTATATATTGTTTGTGAAAGCAATACATCTGAAACTAAACTACAGGGTTCATTCCCAAACCACATGGACTTGCTTTTAGGTTGATCAACAAGCACATCCCACGTCTCTTCCTTGTCACTGCACCCACAGTCTAAAGAATGGTGTTTATCTACCTGTCACAGACTCAGGAGTGAGGTAAGACATGAAATAAACAAAAAACTTTTATGTATTCCTTTAAATATTTAAATCTTTTAATGACTGTTTTTGTAATATTACAGCTGGGGATATGTCAATAATTTGCAGAAATAAGTGGAAAGATTTGATTTTTAAGAAAAATGAAACATGTCTTGTTGATACAACTTTTGTGCTTCTGCTTGATTATTGTGACGTTTTATCAAAATATGCATCTTCTCAGTACCCTCAGTCACTGGATAAAGTTTATCATGGAAGTTCATCACAAATCCCAAGGCTCTAACTCATCGCTTTACTCTGTATGAAACATTTGGTTGGTATTTTTAGATGACTCCAGGACAAAATAATTGATACATTTGTATCTATAAAGCTTTTCTAAGTTTGATCCCCCATACTTGTGTAGTTACATCCAAGTGAAATCTGTTGGAAACTACAGCCTTTGTTATATTATTGATATTGATTACTTTGGCAAGTTGTCATAGATTCTCAACAGGAATTGTTTTTGATTTCCATCCCTAGCACTGATTTTCATTCTAGTAATGTATTAATAAAAGGATTCATACTAATGTACTGATATTTATTGAAGTTTATTGAAATCGAATCTCTAATGAAATCAAACATAGAGCTGTATCTCTTTATGAGAATGTGTCTAACTGCAGAAAATGTTTCCTTGATGGTTTCTTTAGACTGATGGAGTTACAGACAGTATACAGTCATTAATACACCTAAAAAGAGTTTTTTGGAGTGACAACTTAGGTTGGACAATCCTTCAGCATATCAGTGTACCACGCCAAAATTTGAGAAACAACTTTTAAATATAATTTCAGCACTGAGTCTGGTGATATTACCTAAGTTGTAACAGTAGTTGACAAAAAAATATGTAGACCCTTAACTCTACGGGATTAACAGCAGCTGTCCACACACTATATTAGCACCAACAGGACCGACACTCATGTAACACTTTAATTTTTTCATCTGTCGTTGACCAGGTTTAGTCAGGACAATCAAATATGAATCAAGAAAGGAGACATTGGAGAATCTCGAACTCTTTAGGATGACAGGGTAATCGAAGGAAGTTTGCCATAATCAACAGACAGATCTTATACTGCCATGGAGTCATGACAGTGGTGAAGGAGGTGTTACTTGATGGGCCATTTAAAGAAATGAAACAGATCATCATATGACGGCTGAAGGTGTCATCTGAGGCTGGTGAAATGAAGAGGTTTCCCACACTGTGGAGACTTGGATAGACTGTGAGATGGCTGGTTGTGTTGTCTTCAGCTGAGGGGTTCAGAAGGTGGTGAATCTGCAAAGACTTGACAGTGAAACAAGTTTATCAAAACCCCTAAGTTTCTTATAACAGAACGTTCATCCTGTTTTCCAGGGTCTGAATGATCGCTTCGCCATGTTCATCGATAAAGTTCGAAACCTGGAGCAGCAGAATAAAATGTTGGAGATGGAGCTGCTGACTCTGCGTCAGAAACAAGGCGAGCCGTCCCGGGTGGCTCTCCTCTACCAGCAAGAGATGAGAGACCTGAGGACGCAGGTGGATGAGCTGAACCGAGACAAGAACCGCATCCTGATCGAGAGGAACAACATGGAGGATGAACTGCAGGTAAATACAGAGAGAGAAGGAAAATAGAGAAAGTTCTGTGAGTACATTTACAGTGGTCCCCCTCCATAAAGGGGGTTAGTTTCCAGACCCACCCACGATAAGTGAAAATCCATGGACTAGAAATACCCTAGGCATGTTTTTATGACTTTTACAGTACTTTTAAAAGAATTTTAAGGTCTTTAAACACACTTTAACCACACATAGAAATACATTAAAACACATAGAAAGATATTACAGAGAGCAACAGCAACAGGAAATACAAAAATATTGTACAAACAGTATAAAAAATATGCATACTGCACTCACAAGCAAAGAAAACAATGGTGTACAGGCACTTTATTGTGATTACATTGAGATTTTAACTCATAAACAATGCTGCAGGAAGTTGCAAAATGGCAAAAATGTACACAATATCTTACAGAAAGATACATTTCAACTGTGAAAACTCAACCACAGTATCACAGAGATTGCTGTAATATTTAGTGTGCATGTATCAACCATATTCGTATCTGATTTTATAACAGTTGCACCTTTATCCATTTTCTCTGCTTACATTACTTCATTGTTTCAGTGTCCTTCCTCACTAAAAGAAAGTTCTGGTGTTATTTTTGATATGAAAACGTCAGCACATTCAACATAATCCCTGTCAAAAGAACACTCGGTCTAAGTACAATGTCAACTGTCGGACAACGTTCAGGAAAAGATCATTGGAAGCCAAGACATTTAACTTAAAGACTTAGACGCTTTAATATAACCCCACACAGCCTTTACATCACCTCACGTCAGCCACGTTAAGCCATATTATCCTACAGATCACAATAGATGTTGATCTTCTGCTGTATAATGTTTTTTAATGCGGTAAGGGGTTTGAATGAGAACTTAATATTTAAGAGATTAAAAATCCCATCATAGCATAAATAAAACAAACAGGGAAGCTGTAGACCAGGGGTGTTGCATTAAAAGTCACAGAGATCCAGTTAATAAAATTTCCTCTAATTAAAGCTCTGACCCAAAGTCAAGTTTGTGACTTGTTGCCCTCCCCTCTTTCCACATTTTCATGGTTTCAATAATATTTATTGTCATTTTCTAATGCAGGCTATGTTTTATTGAGTGAACAGCTAGCCCCTATACCATAACAAAAATGGTCCTAAGCAAATTACTGTAAGGTCTTTAATTTAGGTGAGAAAAGAAAAACTAAAAATAAGATAAATATAAAAGTGCAAACAGAGCCAAATAAACCTTTTTTCTCTTCGCGTAAAAGGGTCCCATCCAAGAATTGAAGGCTAACACGTCAAGTAAGTGATAGAAAAAATGCTCATTAAAAATGTATTCTTGTGAATTTATCTGAGATAAGCCAAAGGTCTGGACAGAACCATCACTTGGTCTGGATCCAGACCGAGGTCGGCCATTTGGTTATGCCTGCTGTAGGCCATCTTTTTCCATCCTTCACCATCCCTGCAAATTTCATGTAGAATGATTTTGCATTAGCTGTCACATATTGAATTAATACATTTTAACCATTTGGTTCAAAGTTGTGGAAAGGGGCAACTCCCTGCAGCTCTGTGCTGCAACTCACACATCCAGTGCCCTGGGAGTGCCACAGGGAGGTGCTGGGAGGCGTTGCCTTTTTAAAAGTTTTCTCCCTTAATATGCTGAGATGGTCAGTACCAATTACAATCCCCGGTCAATCAAAAGAGGCTCACAGGACCTGATCTGATGCTTTGTCCCAGGGGTGCAGAATTAGGTAGGGACGCGAGGGACACATCCCTATCAATATTATGCCACTACCCAGCATTGCCCCATTCATATACGGAAAAATGCGCTGTGTGTAGGGCCCCATTTTGTGCAAGAGAACGCAGCCAAGATCTGCCTTGTGGACTAAAGGCCTGATATTTCCATTAAAGCTGTGGCTGTTATCGTTGTTGTCAGTAATGTTATTTTGCAGTGCAGCTGATCTGCATGTTACCATTGACTGTGATGCAGCATCGCAGGGACAGAGACAGACTTCGTGTGATTTTATGATTCAAACAGTGTCTTGATAGCTCATGATGGCTCTTTCAACACTGATGATTCGGCCTTTTGATGAATCAAATCTTGACATTCTTCTGCAGTTCAGCTCACTCACTGTTTTCTAAATGATAAATTCACCTTTAGGTATCCTCCATCACATATTGCCCATGATATAAAAACAATCTTTGAAGGATCAAGCGCCAAATACAATCTACTAGTGCAATCAAGAGTATATCAGAGTTTACTCACTAGAATAAACCAGACTTCACCTCTGGAAAGTGGGCATCCATGTTGTTAAAATAAAAAAAGAAAAACTTTGGCATAAACTCTCAGCTGCGAGCCTGCAACCATGAGACAGAAGAGAGAAAAATTCTGTCTAGATGTGGACTGGAGATCAAAATTCCCTATAGTCCTGATTATGATTTTTTAATGTCTAGTTATCTGCTTATACATTCATACATTCATCTCTGTTGGAAAAGGCGGTTAATAATTGACCAGTTGGTGATCGTATGTTGGGCCAGGTTAATAGCAGCTTTCCGTTGATTTGATTTGGGCGGGGGAGCACTTTTATGTCCTCCCCAATGTCAAAATTAAACCTACGCCCTTGCTTTTTCTAGAAAGAGTAGGCTATAAGGGCATCCTCAAGTTAAAAATGTTCTTGAAATATTTCATTCATAAGCGAGAAGAAAACATGGGGCCCAACTACCTTCACCTTTGACCTATGAGCTTATCATCTTATCAATGAGTCAAAAGGGACAAATCTTTGCTCTGTGATTCTCTAAATCTCCAAAATATGAAACCCATAATTTAACCCTCACTCTCATTATTCTCCTCATATTTTACTTTAGAAAATCACTATAAAGTATGAGGAGGAGTTGAGGACCCGTGAAGAAGCTGAGCAGGCTTTGAAGGCCTTCAGGAAGGATGTCGACGATGCTGCAGCCGTCCGTCTAGACCTGGAGCGCCGCGTGGAGTCTCTGATGGACGAGATCTCCTTCCTGAGAAAAGTACATGATGAGGAAATCCAGGAGCTGAGCAGCTTGATGGAGGCGCAGCAGGTCTCTGTGGAGCTGGAGCTGGCCAAACCGGACCTCACCTCGGCCCTGAAGGAGATCAGAAACCAGTACGAGTCCATAGCCTCCAAGAACCTGCAGTCAGCCGAGGAGTGGTACAAGAACAAGTTTGCCAGCCTGAGCGAGCAGGCCACCAGGAGCAACGAGGCCATGAGGGCCAGCAGGGAGGAGATCAGCGAGTTCAGGAGACAACTGCAGTCCAAGACCATCGAGATCGAGACTCTGAGGGGCGCCAATGAGTCCTTGGAGAGGCAGATAGCTGAGATGGAGGACACACACCACACTGAGGTGACAGCCATGCAGGTAAGCCTCAAAAATGGAAAAGAAAAAATCAGTAAATCTGGAAAGCTGTGTAAAACATAAAAACAGAACAACAATGATTTGTAAATCTTTTCCACAAATATTCAATTAAATAAACCCAAAAGTAAGATATTCTATCTTCAATCTGATAAACTTCACATTTTTTTAAATTGTTCTGTCACTTTGAATTCGATGCCTGCAACATGTCCCAAAGCAGCTGGGACAGGGGCATGTTTACCTTTTCTTTTAAGAAGCATTCAATGTACATTTGAGAACTGAGGACACTGATTATTGAGGTGTTTTTGGGGGGAATTTTTTTCCTATTCTTTCTTGACAATACCCGATATTTTACTTCAAACATTTCTTCACTGACTCTTTTATAATTTAATTTTGATTTTGCTCAGTAGTTTGGGGTCTCCATTGTCATGTATTTTACTTCTTATTAGTCCACACATTTTCATTTGGAGACCGCTCCGGACTGCAGGTAGGCCAGAGAAGTACCTGAGCTCTTTTACTATGACGCTACACTGTTGTAACATGTGCAGACTGTAGCTTGACATGTTCTTACTGAAATAAGCAGGAACATCCCAGAACTAACACACTAACACACCCCATACCATCATCACAGACCCTGGAGTGTCTCATTTTTTATGATACTTTACACTGAAGATGAATCCTTTAAATTGTACAATGATAGAAGTTGCTCTTAGACTGTTGGACTATCACAGTTGTTCACAAAGTGATGACCCTCGCCCCATCCTCTCTGGTGAATGATGAATACTGAGTCTTTATATTATACCCGATCTTGACACTTACCAGTTTCAGGTTAACTGTTCACCTGTGAAATGTTCTGAACAGGTGTTTTTCAGCATCCCTCAACTTCCCCATTCTTTGTTTTTTTTGCCCCTGTCCAGCTGTTTTGAAGTGTGATACAGACATCAAATTAAAGATGAGGGAAATTTCGCAGCAAAGATTAAGGAAGTTTATCATTTTGGACATTTGATTTCTTGTATTTGTCGTGTTTTCATCTGAATTTAAGTTGAAAAAGATTTGCAAATCCTAGTATTCGGCTTTTATTCAGAAAACCTCCCAACTTCATTGGAATTGGAGTTTTCACGTGGTGGCACATTATGCTGAATGGTTTTTCTGAGGACTGTCAACAGGAAGTTGACGTATAGTCTAATTTGGACCATTGGTTAAACACCAAAAACTGACTTTGACCTTCTTACACACCAACATTGTGTATTTTCAGATTTAAAGGTTTACACATTTTAAACCAGAGTGGGGAGCAAAGGGTCAGTTATGCTATTGTTTTTGCTAATACCATAATTAACGTGGTTAGTTAGAATCTGGAATTCAACTGAGCACATCTGTATAAAGTAGTACTGTGATTTATATGTTTATATCTATATATATCTACTTATCCATCTCTCTATCTATCTATCTATCTATCTATCTATCTATCTATCTATCTATCTATCTATCTATCTATCTATCTATCTATCTATCTATCTATCTATCTATCTATCTATCTATCCATCTATCTATCTATCTATCTATCTATCTATCCATCTATATAAATATATATATATATATCTATATATATATATATCTATATATATATATACACACATATATATATATATATATATATATATATATATATATATATATATATATATATATATATACACACATATATATATATATATATATAGATATATATATAGATATATATATATACACACACACACACACATGTTTTTTCCTACTTCTGATGGATGCTTTATGTCACAGAGAAAACACTGCTGACACTAAACAGCCAACTTCTCCCAGCTTTATATATGATTCACTAAGGCAACTGTATTTTTTACAGAGGACTTAAAACCTTGGAGGACAGCTTAAGCCTACACTGAGGCTAGCTTTGGTGGTGCAACATCTTAAATGTTAGAATTTCAGTTTAAACTAAGTTACGTTTGCATTTACACTTGGCTGGTGCAACCCCTGCCTGATTATTCTTCGTCCCTGGACTCAGTTCCTTCAAATATGATATATATAACAAAATCTTCCCAAATTCTTCTTTTCCTTTGTAAGCAGATCAATTCTGATCCACTGTTGTAGCTGCCTGTTAAGATCTGCTGCCACAGTAGTCATGAAGGTCATTACTGTCTACAGCACAGGAGAATAATAGGATCTAGAGGGAACAGATCTCAGTGTCAAGTTCCTCATGAATTATGTCACAGCCTCAGCCAGGGTAATGCTGTTAGCTAAGTACACACACAGCATGGAGTCTCTAACTTTAAGACACGCAAGACATTAACGTTACAGTTTCAAACCATCACTGCCTAAAGCAGAGGCATCCAAGCAATGGTCAACTTTGGCCACAGTCCCCTATCTGTGGGTCCACAGCTAATGACACCGATAAGGCATAACGCCAAGAGCCCTGACAGGTGAAGTGAATAACACTGATGATCTCTTCATCATGGCTTCTGTTAGTCTGTGGGATTAATTTGGCAGAAAGTCAACATTTTGTCCACAAAGTTGATGTTAAAAGCAGGAAAACTGGGCAAGCATAAGGATTTGAATGTGTTTGACAAGGGCAAATTTGTGATGGCTGGATGACTGGATCAGAGCATCTCCAGACCTGCACCTCCTGTGGTGCTGACAGAGCAAGCTTTACAGCGGCACAGCACTGCGAACCCAACAAGTTAAAGACAAGCATCAAAAAAGATGAAGAGAAAAGACTTAAGACGCTCTGCATGTGCTGCTTCTCATGCCATCTACTCGCAACCAGTATCAGCTGTGGGTGCCAGGCTTTTTATTGAACAGACCCCAATCATACAACGAGCTTGTCAATCAATCAGTCTCTTAATGAGTTCATACAATAAATAAACAAAATCATTTAATTAGGTTTGCATATCAAATTCGCAAACAATAAACAAACATTTCATAATAATTGGGAGCACTGCTTCGAGGGGTTTTCCTGGTCTGCAGTGGTTAGTATCTATCTAAAGTGGTTCAAGGAAGGAACAATGGTGAACTGGTGATAGGGTCGTGGACATGGGGTATGAAGGTTGGCCTGCATCATCTATTGATCCAATAGATGAGCAAATGTTGCTCAGATAGCTGAAAAAATAACTGCTGGTAGTGGTCAGAATGCACAGTGAACTGGAGTTTGTTGCATATGAGACTGTAAAACAGCATACTACTCAGAGTGGCAGGTGGACATAATGTTATGGAAACATTATTTTGGTCCATTGTTTCTCCCGTAATAACATAAATTGGTATTGTATTTTATGTCTTTGGAACACCAGATTAGTTAGCTCTGCAGTGAGGTACAACTTGTAAGGAACATGCATTAGTGAAATGAAGAACAGCCAAACGTGGGTAGCGCCCTAGAAAAATGTGCCAAACTCACTTGTTTCTGGTACACAAAGTGGCAGTGTTATTGGGTGTCAGTCCTGGTACCTTTTCTAAACTTAGGACCAAGTTCAGTGAGACTAGTGAAGTCAAACACAGACTGCTCTTGCTTCACTAAGGAGCTGTTTGCTTTCTTCCAGGGGAGGCTTTCTGCCCAAACCCAAAGAAACAGAGCACTGCTTGAATGCATAAATCAAAATGTGTACACTCCAGACAGCTTAAAAAACTCTTCCTGAGTATTTTATAGAGATATTTTATTGTTTACTTAAACAGAAAATCTCCCTTTATTAAGTACTTGGGACCAATAAGTTCATTGTCTTAATATCAAAACATGTATTTATATTATTTATGTTTAACTGCAGATATCGTGGCAGTTATGACCTTCCGTGAGCAGTGGCCCTGTGGCTGTGAGATGGCCGAATCACTTCTTAGTTAACTGACCGTGTGTGACTTTTAGATTAACCTTTGACCTGCTAAATCGGATACAGGAAGGGAACCTGCCTTCACTGGCTTTTTAGAGTAGGTAAGGCTAATCCTCAAAGGTTATTGTATTCCTTTTAACCTTAAAATGGAATTTAAAACAACAATTAAGACACAAAATGCTTTAAGAAAGTGGATTTGAAGTTGTAATCTTCATGATTTTCTGGTGTGTAATTCTGTCATTCTGTCAGGACACTATCAGCCACCTGGACACTGAGCTGAGGAACCTGAAGGGGGAGATGGCTCAGCACCTCAGAGAGTATCAGGACCTGCTGAATGTGAAGATGGCTCTGGACATCGAGATCGCTGCATACAGGTGCTGACCGTGGATGATGTGTTTATGCCTGTGCTGTATTTCTACACTTAATGGGGTCTCAGTGACTAAAGGATACAACATGCCGGGACATTTTCAAGTAGGATTTCCTAATGTATACAAAATAGACTGAAACAAAACCCTTGGAGCAGATGCGCCAAATCAAATTCTGTTGGTCAACATGGACCAAAAACCATGTGTGAGAATTTTCTATCTGATTGGCAAAACATGATATTTATCAGGATATTTTTTCACATCAAAACCTCGTGGATTTGTGGTCACACAGAAGCTTTTCTTAAGAGCCAACTGAACAGGAATGTTTATGTTGGAGCTATTCATGGGAATGCCTCATTTAATTTAGTTATTTATTTAGTTGTTGTAACTTGTTTAAATATGATTAGAGAATTCTGTTTACTATTGCCAGTTTTCTTGCTTAGGATATTTTGGCATATATTTAGGCTTTTATTTTGATGGGTTTGGTTGTTTAGCACTGGGTGTTGTAGAAGGGGCAGGTAAGATAGGATAAGTGGGCACCGAGGATGATAACCAGGAAGTCAGGAAGACGGGAAGCCAAGACTGCACGAGGGCGCCAATTTGTTTCCAATCCTTAATGAACCAAAGGAAACTGTATCTTGTGTTGCATTCCAGTTGTACTGGGAAGTTGGGATTTCCGAGTTCTGAGTGGGAAATTTCTGCCTGAACGCCCCCTCAGGTCGGAATTTCCTACCGGGAACTTGGGGGATCTGCACTACCCCTGAGTTGACAATCAGATGGCTGCCCCCAGTGTAAACAGTTACTAAGCTCCAGTAATAATCTGTTTATTAGCACTTCTGACCAGTGTTTGCTGCACTTAATCAGCCGGACATAGAATTGTTCAACTTATTGAACAATTATAGTGTTATTTACATTCTTGATGTAGTATTTATGAACTACAATGCAGGGCGTGCTAGCAGTGGCTAACAATGGCTAACAATAGCCTGCCAGATTGGCATGTTTTTGTCCGACTTAGAAACTGGAACACTGATAACATGAAGATGACATCATTCCCATTTCCCTCTTCCAAGGTCCAATGTAAATGGAACACAGCATTTGAATAGAAAAGAATAAAATTTATTGCCATTTTTACAAGTTAAAAAATAACAGATACATTGGACTTGTTGTGCATGGCCCTGAGTCAGTAGAAAAATAAATGGTATAAGAATAAGGTAATATTAATAACAAATATTAAAAGCAATTAAATAAGCAATATATACAAGCAGTAGTTATAACAGATATCTTTGTGGCTTGAAAATTGACCTTTTTTTATCCTGCATAAGATCCGCTCTTCCCAAACCACAGTGGTCTTTCTGGGTTTTGACATTTAAAGTTGCTTTAGAGTTTACAAGGACAAACGGCCGCTATAGTTTACATTAATCCCATAATAGGGAATGAGCTGATAATGCTACTAATCTGATTTGACACATTTAGATGAACTTCGGCAGAGACAAATTAATTAAGCTATTCTATCATTAGTTGGGTTTCTTTCCTCAAGTTCATGATGTAAAACAACAGCCTCTTCAGAATATGGTTCAGCAATGAAGGAGGAGTTTGTCAGTTCTGGTACATGGTTACCCCCCATGAACCGGAGAGGGGGGTGTCAGTATAGTTTCACAGCAGGTAGCACACGTGCCTCACGACAAGAGGGTTGCTCGTTTGATCCCTGTGCCTGTCTGGGCTTTTCTCTGTAGTTTGGATGTTGTCCCTGTGGGTATGTGGATTCTCTTCCTTCCACGGACCAGAGATATGATCACTAGCTTGACTGGTGAATCCAGATTACCTCTAGGTGTGTGAATGGTTGTTTGTCTGTCCATGTAGCCCTGGGATTGGCTGACAACCAGTTCAGAGCATACCCCGCCTTCCGCCCTGTGTTAGCTGGAATAGGCTCGAGCCCCCATGACCCTGAAGGATAAGCTGAAGAGATAATGGATGGTAGGATGGTCAATCGTGAATTTTTTGATAGGAGTAGCAGAGGAAGAGGAGGGATTCTTCACATAATGGTGGGATAGTAGAGACGCCATGGGAACGCTTTTATTATATATGTGGCATAACTTTTACTCATCATTCTTTTCAGTTTTGCCTTTTCCAGACCCATGACTGTTGAAATAGTCTAATTAGTGCATCACTGCTATGAAAGCATTACCAAAATAAATACATAAATACTGCACAGGTTTAAAGTTCTGCACTTATTACTTAATTACCTAAACATGACACAATAACACCTTTCAACAATCACAGCCCGTATCTCTGCTCTGAGCATGTTTGCCTTGTTTCCTTTTTCATCTCATAAGGAAACTTCTGGAAGGAGAGGAGACTCACTTCAACTCCGGGCTGTCATTTGGTTCTGCTAGCTACAGCTACCAGCCTCGGGGCTCCGTCAGCTCCTCCAGGGGGACCCAGAGGGAGAAAGACATCGCCACGAAGGAGAACTACAAGGAGAGCCGCGAGGACAAAGACGAGGCGGACATCAACTCCAACAACTGACAGAAGAACACAGAGATCTGCAGAGTGACAAACGGCATTTACTGCATATGTGTCGTGAGTTTTTTAGCTACAATAATACACATGTTTCGCAATCAGAGCTGATAGTAGAGACCCTATAGGGACAATTTGGGATTTGTGAAGAGGGGTTGTATGAGGTACATAGCACTAGCCTGAACATTGGCCACAGTTACAGAGATAAGCTCTGCACCTGTGAGGGCTGCCACCTTACACTCAATGTATGAATGTTGATTTGAGCATAGAGGTAAAAGTCCACACTTGAATTGTATATTAACATTTATATTAACAATATGCAGCTCTTGATCTCAGAAGACAGCAAGGGTTGTACATCTCAAGAAAATAGAGACTGTGTGTCGATAATGTGCAAAGGAGCTGGCCTACTCCTCATCCATGACAAATGAGTGGACCTTGTTGTGGGCTTTCCACCTAAATGCAGGGGCAGATGAGTGCTCAGCTTCAGCTCAGCTCAGTCACTCGTAGCTTCCACCTTCCTGCTTTTAAAGACTCTGATTAGACACTGCTGCTTTGGGATTCCCACAATCATTGTAGACTGGAGCTTTGAAAGATAGATTTGACAAACTGAATCAGGCAGGCTCAGCTGCTGAGCAAAATTACCAGTGCATACAAGTGTCCAAAGTAATTGTTGGTCAAATTTGGAGAAAGAAATCACAAATATATCCAGTTTGTTTGTACTTGTTTGCTTTGGTGTAGCCTATCTGCTGGTGGAAGGACACGTAGGCTTTGTGTACCAAAGCTGTGCCAAAAGAAAGCAAATGGTAGTGGAAAAGCAGGTTGTCGTCAAGAAATGAGATAAAGTGTGCAATCTCCCTACACTGATTTTGTGGCTTGATTTCGCCTTAGGGCGACAACACACGGCAACGAAAACTACCGAAAGCAGTGAATTTTCATTGCATTTGCACCTTCTATTTACATGAGACCAGTGCCCAAGCCTGAATCTGCAAACTTTTGAAGCCAGAATGAAGTTTTGAAAACGTGTTCATCAAACAGGAAGTGTCTCTGTCAGGGAAAACGGTGACACATGGCACATGCACAGTAGTCAGTCAGATAGAGGAAGTGCGTGCAACTAGGAACAAGAACAGCTATGGCCAAGCAACATGTGTGCTGCTGACTGTGCTTGTTTTGTTATCACTCCATCAACAAAATGTTGATTTGCTGAGTCAATACTCTGACCAGCAGAGATGCATCAGTTATGTTTGCCAAGGACACTATAAACTAAGATCCCCACCTATTGGCCTGGCATGCACAGTACAGTGTTTTAAGGCCCTTTTCCATTAGCCCTACTCTACTCTACTCGACTCTACCTGGCTCTACTCTACTCGCCTTGTGCTGCTTTTCCATTAGCCCCAGTTGCCTGCCCAACGGGGTGCAGTGTCGCTGTAAACAGGTGAGCAGCACTGCGGTGACGTCATTTTGAGCGTGACACAACAATCTGTGGCTTTTTTTCACAAACCGAGTGAAAAAGGAAAGCAGAAGAAGACTGCAGGTGGCAAGAAGAAATACCCCTTGAGAAGCACAGGAGAGTTTTGGAAGCGATACAACAGAATGAAGCCGAGGACGAGAGCAATCGAGCTGCAAAGAAAAGACGTATGAGGGTAAGCTAATGGTAGCTACCATGAGCTTACGATGATGACATCGTCTGACCAATCAGTGGCCGGCATTCAGTGTCGTCATCTTTTAGTATCGACTCAGCTTAATTGGAACCAGAGTGGAGTAGGTACTAATACTAGCTTGTTTTACGAGGTACCAGGCCAGTGGAAACACACTACAAATCGAGTAGGGCCGAGTAGAGTCGGGCCAAGGGGTGCTAATGGAAAAGGGCCATAAGTTGTTCTCACATGTCCATGTGCACACGCATCGTTATCATCCAGTCTCTGTGTGAACGCAGAGTGCCTCTGAAAAAGCTCAGGAAAAACGTTGGCCCTTAAACCCTTTAAATTACACAGAAACCTGCACCATCTGCAGCAAAACTGAGCTTTAGCTTCTGTGCTGACTATTTCTGCATAGAGAGAGCTAATCTCTGTCATTGTGGCTAACGTTCAGGTAAGTGTTACTGAATGTGCCTCACGCAGCCCCACTTCAAAACTCCCAAACTGTCCCCTTTAGTGATAACCACTGTCCTATAGTTGAAACATCTCACAGCTTTCTGGATGGGCAGATCTCTGTAGATCATTGAAAGACACGAAACAAAAGGTATGCATTCACTCAAAATATGTACAACTAACCTGTAAAAGTTGACCATGTGTACTGTGCATTTCCAGGAAAGGGAAAAACGTGTACATGTTCTGAATGTGGAACAGATGAATATTTATTTTGCTGCTATGTATGAATGAATCAAAGTCTGAATTAAAGGTGAGATAAAATGTGAAATAAGCTGTCAAAATTGCTGTAAAGGACAAAAATGACATGTTTACATTTTGTTGAGTGGATAATTGACACATGAAAGCTTGAGTTAACTGTGTAAATGTGCCAGAATTAGCTATTAAATTATTCTGTGTGTACCTTAAAGGAAAACTAAAGCCCATGAGCAATTTCAAACATATCACATAGCACTATTAGGCACTTTACATGTATAGAGAAGCCGTCATGTTTTGTTAGTGGCAGAACGTGCTTTAAAAAGTTTTATATTGTACACAAGCAGTTTTAAAATTATATTGACTGTAGTATTGAATATAGTTCAATGCAATAATTCAGCTGTCCGTGGTGTGTTCGGGTGTTTTTGTTGTTTCTGTGCACTAAATAATAAAATAAACAAGGAAAATGGTTGAAAATGTTTCCTGTGCTTATTATCTACACTCGTGTACTCGTCTCTGGTTCTTGTCTTGTAGGCCACCTGTGGTCCTTGGTGTAGCCCGTCTGCTGTGAAGTTACAAATCTCCATAACTACTATTACAATTATTTGGCTATTCCTTTAGCCACAAAATATAACACATGGTAGTTCCTGCAAACAGCACACATACTGTATATTAGTGTGCACTTAACTCTAAGTGCTCTACCTGCATCAACTATCAACAGAAATGAGATTATTTAATATAAATTCAAAATTTTAGACCACTTAAACCCATTTAAATGGTATTTCAGGAAGATGGTGTTACATTAATCAACATTATTCCTCTCCAGTTTTTATTCATTATATTTACATTGAACTCTTTAACCATGGGTGTATTGATTATTACCTCTGCCAAGGTGGTAATGTTTTCGGGAGAGTTTGTCTGTCCGTCTGTCTGTGAACAAAATAAAATAACTCAAAAAGTAATGGATGGATTTGGATCAAATTTTCAGGAAATGTTCAGCATGGGAAAAGGAAGAACTGATTCGATTTTGGTGTTGATCTGGATCAGCGTCTGGCCGCCATGGCGAAAAATGTGATTTCTGTGAATAACTACTGAACTAAAATAGATATCATTATGAATCCAGTTGCCAATGGTATGTTTTCATGGTCAAGGAATCTAAATATTTAGATGAAATAAAGGTAGGAGTAATATTTATGGTCAAAATGACAATATGGCTGAGGACTGTGGCGCTGGCGGAGGTCTGCGCTCTCCGAGTGCTTTCTAGTTCATCCATACTATCTTTACAACCACACAGACATGATTCTATTATAATGAGGAACTATATCTCAAGAGGCTTATCTTTAATAAATGTGTATTAAAGACAAATATGGTGCTAAATTCATTAAGACTGATTGAATCTATATTCAGCAGTGACAAATGTGATGAGGACAGATTCATGATCTGGGTGTTAATGGGTTTATCCCTAATATAAATTCCTATTTTCAGTCCTTTTGTCTCTGCCTACATGGATACATCTTTGGATAAAATTATGTATGTGTATATACAAATATATATTTATAAGTATTTGTATGTCTGTGTATATTTGTATATACATTAAAAAACATTTAGTTACACAAACTGTCACCAAAGATTTTTAATACTTCATAAAAACATTACACCTTCAGCTTTATGACAGCTATCACTTCTGAAGAGTGTCATATCTTTTGCATGTGCTTCCATAACTCTAAGCATTCTGTGATGCAAAACTAACCGTGGAGCTCAGACAATCAGAAAAAGAAGAGTGACACATTTTCGTTTTGCAGTCATAAAGTTATTTACTCACAAAAGTACTTTTTTTGAAAGAAAATAAAAACCTTTAAGACTTCTAAAAAGAAAATGCCCTCAAATCTCATGTGTAAATCATACAGAGGAAGATAAAGACAGAAATAAAGTCGATACAAACGCACAGACACATAAAGCTTTGGTACTGGAAGCCCTTCCGTTTAAATCCCTGTAAATCAGATATAAAAATATGTCACCAAAACCTGTTCATGTTTATCAGAAAATTACACTCAAAAATTATAAATAGAAAATGTTAAAAACAAGTCTCTGGTTTCATACAAAGACCATCCAGTTCAAGATACAGCAGCAGTTTCATTTGTAATCTGAAAACACATTTTACCAAAATAAAGATATCTTGGCAGGAGGAGGAGCTTCATTTTAAAATGCTTAAGAGAAAATCAATCTGTAGATATTGGCACTTCAGAAATTTAAAGTTAATCACCAGTTTCCAGAAGTATGTGCAAGAAAGATTTGATCTGTAGATGAGGAGTTGTTTATCATTCAATGCTTCAAAGAAAAGAAGCTCAGGTTAAAAGTTTTCACAGTTTAATGAAGACTTCCTGCAGCCTCTTCTCCACATTAATGCAGAAACCTTACAGCACATGAAGACAGATGGATCAACGGTGACTCCACATTTCCAGTCATCAACTCACGTCACATTTTTAAGACCTCATGGGCAGGACCAGGCCGAAGTGCAGCACCAGGAGACCATCCTGGATCAAAGTGGAAAAACATTTGTCTCAATCAAGGTCTGGTGCCACTATGATCAGTTTTAACACATATAGTGATGATGTTTTCCCACGTGCTCACCTGTAGAGCCTCCTCGCCCAGTGAGGTCTGGATGTCTCTGAGGGACTGGTAGTGGTTCAGTAGGTGGTCTCCACAGACCAGATCAACCTGCAAGACACGAAGACACTTAAAACCACTTGAAACACTTAAAGGTAGACTCTGCTGAGAAAATGGGGTTTTATCATGTCTGTGAAAACTTTTCAAGAACAGTAAAACGATCTTGAAATTATATCAAAACAGAATTCAAGCAACTCTCCAGAAGTCTGTCTCTTTGTAAGAAAGATGTGAAAACACACCAGTCTGTTTGGAAGTCAAATTATTTCAGTTCTTTCAAAAGTAATTTACAAGTCAAGGTCAGAGGTCATGATACATAAAGATCACTTACCAATTACAATAGTTTTAATCATAAATTATTATTATTATTATTATTATTATTATTATATTATAAAGTGTGTCAACTCAAATCAAACACACTCACAAGATTCAGTAATAAATGTTTTTTGTAGTAATCTACATTTAATGGCCTCCACAGGTCAAATAAAGGAGCAGTGACACCACAGCTCTGCCAGTACTGAGGAGGTACGACTACAGTGTGAACTACAATACAAATACAGAGTAATAAAGCACATTTTAGCCATTGACACACAGAGATTGAACGTCAGAGCAGTTATGATTGCTGTGTAGGTTTTATCTACACACTTTATTTGTTTATATGACAGGTCTATGCAGGTGACACAGGGTCTAATAGAGGACTGAGCAAACAGAGTGCTGCTTCATGTGGTCTGTGCATCCTGCAGCACCGTCATTGTTTTTCGACCTGCTAAATATTAGACCTCTTTTCAAAGTTTTAATTTATTGAATATTCCCATATACACTGCCTGGCCAAACAAGTCACCACCTGGATTTAACTAAGCAAACAGGTACGAGCCCTCCTATTGGATGATTACTACATGGGCGATTATTTTTCAGCTGGAAACAAGTTATTTAACTCTAGCTGATGTAATGAGTAGCTTCTCATTTCTTAAACAACCATGTCAAAGACTCATCCTGTGATTGTTGAAGAGATGTTAGTCTGTTTAAGAAGAGTCAAATTATTGGCATGCATCAAGCAGAGAAAACATCTAAGGAGATGAAGAAACGATTAAAACTGAGTTAAGAACTGTCCATCATTATTAAAAACTGGAAGGATAGTAGGGAACCATCGTCTTTGAGGAGGAAATGTGTTCGAAAAAATATCCTGAATGACCGCGAGTGGCGATCACTTCAATGTTTGGTCAAATAAAATCAAAGAAAAACAACAGTAGAGCTCAGGGGTATACTCCCAGAAGCTCTGTGGTTTGTCAATATGCATTTTGGCACATTCCAGTCTCACTTTTTTATGATTTGCTTTCAACAGTGATGCCCTCAATTAAGTCAACTTTAACTCACTCTGTTGCAGATGGTGCAATCTGATACTGATGTAGCTTGACCCTGCAGTTTACTTCTAATCTATTTAGAAGGAGTTTTGGGCTCTTTGGTAAACATTAGTATTACTCATCCCTTCAATTTGTTATCAATTTTCCTCGTGTGAACTTGTCCAGGGGGGTTGGCTACAGTACCACTGACCTTTAACTTCTGAATAAAATGCTCAACTGCAGTCACAGGAACATCAAGCGGCTTGGGGATGGCCTCCTAGCCTTTACCTTTAACATGCCTGTATAATATTTTCTTTCTAATCTCCTGAGACAGCTCTCTCCTTAGCTTTCTGTGATCCATGTTCAGTGTGGTACATGGTACCATGATACCAAACAGCACAGTGACCACCACAATTCAAAAGCAATGTCTGTATTTTATTAGTTAACTTTTAGTAAATTTTTATTTATTCTTACTTTTGTCCCTTTCAAGTTATTCCAGAGATCATTGTGGGTTTTCATTTCTTCAACAGAAGGGTACCAACTATTTTGCACAAGTCTGGAAGTGTTTGACTGTTTCCTTCCCTCTCACTACTGTTGTCAGTCTGCTTGCTGCCACCAACTTGACTGAGACATCATGTGAATACTCTGTAAGTTAAAATAGGAAGTATGGAGGACATGTGTGTGCTTTATATCTTTTAATACTCATTAGCTTTGACTTATTTAAACTATGAACTGAACTCCTTACATCACAGACTGAAACATTTACCTCAGCAAACAGGAGACACAAATGAATTATGACACATTAGGAGGAGACTGTGGGGTAAACAAGTTAATTACTGATTTGTCTTAAATGGGTTTAAATCAAAGAAGCGGCTGAGGTTACATAATAGCCGTGGAAGCTGCTGATCGCACTGAAAAGGAACCTGTGTCTGCTGGTTTGTCCAGACAGTCCTGAGTCGAGTAACGACGGGGTCAGGAAATGAGCGTAAGCTGCTAATCCTCCTCCACGTGTTCTTAAATACCCGATACGGTTACACCTCTTTTACATTTCTGTGTGTGTGAGGGGGAAGAGAGGACGGACTGATATCTGTAATCCTGAACCTCCTCTGACTGCAGACGTTCAGTATCACTGCAGATTATTCTATCAAAATCAGATTATGGCCGTTCTCACGCTGTGTTTGTGTCTTTTACGGGAAGACAACCCGCTGAGTTTTGACCGAAGCACCTCACCCTTCTGTGCCACTCCTGTGCCCAGGCCTACACCTGTTGGCCACTCTGTACGGTGTGTGTGCCCGTTTGCCTTAATTCTCCCTGACCAAGATTCAGCAAAGTGCTGGAAACAGTCCTCAGAGATTTGATCCATATTGACATGAGAGCATCACGCAGTCGCTGCTGATTTGTCAGCTGCACAGCCATGATGTGGATCTTCAATTCCAACACATCAAAATGCTCTACTGCATTGAGATCAGGGCCCAGGTGTTCAAAAGGTAATCTTATCGGATTTTGAATGATGGCTTGGATCAATCCTTGAAAATGGGTAGTTTAAAATCAAAAACGGATTCTAAAATTCAATTAAATCACGTAATCCAATCTTAGTTTTAATCTGGATCACACCCTCAGTTTGTGTTGCTCAAATATTTAGTAGGATTTGGGATGATCAAAAAAATCAGGATTATTCTGATCCCAGCAGCTCGGTGGATTCAGGGTGGATTTCAGGAACAATATGTCACTTAAATCAAATTGTAACCTGTAAAATAAATAACATTCATCATGCAGAAACTCATTATTTAGCGTTTCTTCAACTGATTTTCAAACCATACAGTTGAAATTATGGACGACTTAACACTACAGACCAGAAAGGTCAAAATAATATAACCCTCTCAAAAGCTGTCAAATCAAACAAGAACAGATTCACTTCTGACTCTAATTGGAAACTTAATATTTATAGTTCCTGACAATGGTGCCCGTTATTGCGTGTCCAGTCCCTCTCTCACTGGAGGTTCTTCTTCATTTTTAGGGTCTCTGGTGATCACTGATCACATTCTGCTTTGCAGAAATATTGTGCAGGACAATACAAGCAAGTATAAGGCAGCAGCTCATTGGGGTTCAACTTGCAAGTAGCTGAGGCAGAGCGCCTCTTCAGAACTCCATTTCAGCGCTCAATAGTATGAATGTTTGTTCTGTTTTATGTTTAAAGGCCAAATTTTAAGTCTGAATTTGAAATCCATGGAATATATATTAGCTTTTTTTTAGTTTTTGTGGGACAGATGTGGTTTAGCTGGTCAAAATGTACTGAAAATGGGCCATTTCTACTTTCTGTTTCTTGTCAAAAGTTCTGGCACAACATCACCAACTTCCAAAATGCTTGGAGAGAAAGGGTCTTGAAGAGACCAAAAGAGCTCCAGCAACACTTGTAGTTCAGGAAACAACTGTATTAGACCGACGCGTTTCGGCTTGTGGTCTTCATCAGGGTCATCTGACATGCATTACAAATAACACTAAAAAGGGTAGAACTGAAATTGAAAAAAAATCAAGAGTCAAACATTTCCAAGATTTGACCAGTCATGTGAAGTTACATCTGAGTCAGCCAATCGATTGGCTGTCAATTCAGTCATCATGTGGTTTTCTACTTTCACGTACCATGTGGTACTTTTTCTTAAAACAAATACATCTTAAGTGACCCCATGCTGGCAATTCTAGCAGTTTTTTTAACACACACAGAGCGGCCTTCGGAGTGATACACAGTCTAATTTGAGCACTCATTATCCGGGTTTGGTAATCTTGAAAAGTTTGGATCTAGATCAGACTGATTCAATCCAACTTTGCTTTGAACAACTGGTAAAACGTAAGACGTGATCCCAGTTAGTGAAAAAGGGGATTTCAAAATCCAAATAGTTTTGATCCAGATTACACCTTTTGAACAACCAGGCCCTGATGACTGTGGGGTCACTGAAGTAGAATAAACATACTGAGATGTTCAAGAAACCATTAGGGGTGCAGGATATTGGATTAGTTATGAGCTCTACATCAAAGTGGTGAGTTTCACATTATTTAGGAGCTGTCCTCTGCCTCTCCTGCCTTCTACTGGCTCACCAGCAAACCCCGGCCTTGCTTCACACCCACGCCTACAATATCCCTGACCTCTTTTGCTGTCCTGCTAAATTAGCGATCAGGATTTAGATGGTCATTATCTGGAGGCCTGGCAGACTCACCTGGCAGGTTGGGCTCAGCTCCATCTTCTTCCTGATGAAAAGCTCCACGTGGCGAACAGTGGCCTCACCGGACACGCAGACGTACCTCCTCTCTAAAGGCTGAGAGGCGAGGGTGGAACAGATAAAGATTTTTCAGGAAGATTCAAAGGAAATGAAGCATTAAACCATCAATTAACATTTGAGAGTCTGATAAGTCGAATGCTAAACCTGCACAACTATTAAAAGAAGCTGAAGTTATTACTAACTTAGTTTTATAAGGAGTCCATCTTTGTCTCTCTCATATAAATTAAGGGTGGCATTTAGCTTAGACGGGGATTAATAAAAATAAGCATCATGCTGCTGAGAGTTTGAAGACTGAGCGGCAAAGATTTCACACTTAAAACAGAGACTTTTAGACTTTTTGTCAAAAATGGTTTAACGTCCCTCATTTGATTTCTGATGTAAAACAATAATCTGCGAGATCTGGTACAACCAGACTTCACTTCAGATTTCATCCAAGTTATGACGAACTGATTTGATAATTGATGAAATAAAACAGTTACCTTGTAGTCACTGATTCCCTCTTCAGCCCTGCAAGCAACACGGGGATCATTAGAAAGAATTTCAAACAATGAGAAACTTCATGTTACAACTGGAAGATCTTTAAATGCTGCCATCTTGTGGCTTTTCTTTGCAACTGCATGATCCCACACACTGAATCAATCGAATGTTTAAAGCTACAACAGCTCTTCGTTATGTTGATCAAGAGGAAGTTCAGTGTATTCTTTACCCAACAAACTCCAGCACCAGAGACACGTCAAGCTCCGGTGGAACTGTGAAGACAGACTGAGGAATGTTTTCTTTCTTCTGTCTCCGTCTCTCTACAGGACCTGGAGGAGACACCACCACTGCAGAGGGGACAAGGGACAAAGAAATTAAGACAACAATGTCATAAACTCTTTCAGTTTTGATTTTTTAGTCTATGCCCCACAAAATGTTTCTGGATTTGAAGTTAATGAGTGTGCACACAGGTCTACATGCAAACAGAAAACACTGACGCTCAGGTTCTAAACTTTGGTTACTACGATTATTGTTCAGATTCAGATTGTACAAGAATTGGTAAATATCAAGCACAAAACAAACAAAATAATGAGCTTAATATAGAATGTTTGACAATTAAAGGCACTTTCCCAGTGTAAAAAATATTTTTCTTAAATAATTTCGTCATCTTAACTTTATTTTTTTAACAGCAAGTCCCACTGAGACTCACTAAAACCAGTTATCTATTATGGCTATTATGGAAATATTTTCTATTCTACATGTTGTAAAGCACTAAGCCTGGGGTATGGCCATGGAATATCTGATAATAGTTCAACAAGACTGATTATTTTTCATCTTTATAGTTAAAATTTTCAGAAATATGTATAGTTACCTGGCTTGGGCACTTCAAGTCCTCTGGATTTGTAGAATTCAAATATTCGTTCCCTTTCCCCTGTGGACCAAAAACAGTTGGGCTCATTTCTTTTTTGCATACTTTGCCAAGTCTTGATGTATAAAACATTCATAAAGTCCATTTCATACGTGTTTTATGGGACTTAAACTTACCCTCCTCCAGGAAGGGGACCATTTTAAAAACAAGGTCCTGCAGTTGTCTGTCAGGCCTGCAGAGAAGGAGAAGAACGACCATGAAGGCATCACACAAACAGCCGTCTATCAAACTTAAGAAGCAGTAGATATCCATTCATAAACAAAATTTATATCCAAATCTCACTTTAAGTATTTACAATGTAAAAACTTAATTTTAACCTTTGATAAATAAAAAAACATCCTTCGCTTAATGTTCATTAAGACCGTTCACAGGGGGGAGCTGAACAGTAATTTGCTTTATGACAACCAGAACATCTACTTCAAATGTTAAAACTAAAAAGGGCATTTGTTTTATTCTATTTAAGGAGCATTTACACTGTCAATCAAAAACTTATGATACTGATATCTATTTGACAACAGCAAAGGTGTTCCTTAATCATTTATCCAGATGTTTCTGACAGATCTGAGCAGTTTAGACAGAAGATCATTATGTGTCTGTGCTCTCTGATAACCAGTTGCTAAAATAATGGAGCTTTTATCTCTATCAAACACAGTGTTAAAAGCTACAGAATGTTCAGAGTATGGACTCATCTAAACAAATAAAATGGAGGGTAGGACTGTTAAAGTACTATAAATATAGTCATCAAGCTCTAGAATAAGATAAATGATTCTCTTTAGTGACGCAACACGACGCACTGCAGAAAAAAAGGCATTCTAAACAGCTTCTCTGAAAATAAACACTTTCATCAAAATCTGAGCCATTATCTTTAGAAAAACTTTTAAATTACACCACATGTCAGACATTAACAGACAAGGTTTTGTATTATTGTTAAAAAAAATGTACCTGTGAACTGCTCTGTGATATACTTAAATGTTACAAATGTTTTAGAAAAACTTTGACAAAGAAGGAGAGTTTGTCTAAAAAAATGATTTTTAATATCTGACTTGGATGATTCTTGATTTGAGTATCTTGGACCTCTGTCTTCATTTCCTTTGTATAAACTGGGTTTTAATTAGGGCTGAACAATTAACTGCAAATTAGATTAAATCGCAATATGGCTTGTAGCAATTTTCCAATTGCAGACAGTGCAATATTTTTAACCCAAGATTTGTTGAACATTTTGGCATTGTGATGTAGTTTCTTGCAATTTCATGCCTATTTTAACCTTTTTTAACCCAGTTTTTACAACTTTATGCCTATCTTGCTCCCATTCATCTTTTTTTTTATTGGCCACTGTCAGACCATGTTTGGAATTTTTACAGGGTTTTTGAAATTTAATCCCAATTTTGCTGCTATAATTAATTTTCCTTAGTCACCTCTGAATTTTTTGCCATTTTTTCTTTGCAATTTCATACCTATTTTGCTTGTTCCTCACTTCTCCACTTTTTCTCAAATCTTTTATCCTTAGATTGATTTAATGTCATAATGATTATACTATAAAACGATCTACTGCTTATGTTTGTTTAAGAATACACAAGATGAGGAACATTAAAACAATCGCAGAGTTAACCGCAATTGCAATATTGGGTAAAAATATCGCAATTAGATTATTTACTCTAATCGTTCAGCCCTAGCTTTAATATTGTAATTTTTTTTAACCACAATCATGTCACAGCGTATTATTCTGGTACTGTTAAGTTTATTTCTTAAATATAAAAACATGAAGTCTGTCTTAACAATTCTGTATAATGCTGACATGTTTTTGCTTATAGAGCAGCCCTAAACCTCACGTTATGAAGTTATCCTGAAAGCACTAAATTAAAAAAGATAAAAATCACATATTCAGAAACAGAACAAAAGTGGATTTAAATGAAATCAAACAGAGGAGAGCTCTGAGCCGTACCTGATGTTGTAGAGTGGTTGTGTCTCGTGGACTATGATGTTGCATGTTGGACATCTGTTGCTGCGGAAGAAGAACTTCACGATGCAGCTTTTGCAGACTTCAAGAGAAAGAAAAAAAAACACATTTAAAAAGAGAAATCAACTACCAATACATTTCAGAGACAAGAGGCATGCATGTATTAACCATAACTGATAAATATTAAAGGTTATGACTGTTCTGAAACAGGAGCAGAAAACAACAGCACAGTGAGACTTTATCAACATTTTCTTTAACTAACCTGCTGTTGATTTTACATAACTAGTTTAACTTTTTAACTCTAAGTGTATTAAGACAGACTCCACTTACATGCTGTGCTTCGCCGTGGCAGCTCCAGTTGTTATGACCATAATTGGGGCATTAATTGAAACTCAATTCCAGCTGAGATATAATAATAATCAATGAACTGATTCTGTCAGTCTTTATGAATAACTTCCTTCATCAGTTCTTTCTGTTTTGTTCTGTCTCTAAATTAAAAAAATCAGGCTCTGAACAGAGGCGGTCAGCAGAAATGATGACAAATAAGTCTGAAATATAACAATATAAGACCAAGCTACAGGAATCACCAAAGAACTGCATCAACAGGCAGGACTGATAACAGCATTGCTGTCCAGAAGATCTTATTCAGTCCCATCCCTTACTGTAATTCACAAAAAAAAGGAATGGCAATTTTTAAGACCATTCAGGCTAGGGGTGGGCAACTTTGGTAACCAGGAGGGCCACATTAATGTAACCTTTAGTGACAGTGGGTTGCACTGTTGAAATTCAACAATAATCTTATGGCTTTCAGATTACTTACAAACTGTTTATGGTTATTTTATCATCAGTTTAGTTTTTATTTGAACAAACATTTAGGAATGCACATAGGAAACTTTAAGGACAAAGCTGCATGTGATTACAGCTTAATTTTCTTGAAAATATTGCTATTTTAATGTTTTTGTGGTAGCTTTGTCATGTTTTCTTCACTAAAGTATGTTTTTTTTTTTTTTTTTTAAATGTATTTTTTGGGCATTTTGTGCCTTTATTGATAGGAGAGAGACAGTGGATAGGCTTGAAAGGGGGAGAGAGAGTAGGGGAAGACACTCTCCAAACTGGTCACAGGTGGGATTCGAACCTGGACCGGCAGAAGCATGTACATGGGGTGCTAACCACTCCGCCAAACCAGCACCCCTAAAGTATGTTTGTATATTTCAGACTGACTGGAGGGCTGTATGGCAGTGTTTATTTTCACAGCACTTTTTAATGTAGTTTTAGTCTTTTGCCTAAAATATCTCTAAGATTTAGTCTTAATTTTGTCATCTAAATTTGTTTCAATCAATCTATCTTTATTTGTATAGCGCCAATTCATAACAGTGTTATCTCAAGACACTTTACAATAGAGCATATAGCTCTTCATTTTATGGGTAAACATATATGCATAGATACATATATACATATAAAAATATACATATATACATATATAAAATACACATATACAGTCATGGAAAAAATTATTAGACCACCCTTGATTTCTTCAATTTCTTGTTAATTTTAATGCCTGGCTCAACTAAAGGTACATTTGTTTGGACAATTATAATGATAACAACAAAAATAGCTCATGAGAGTTTAATTTAAGAACCAAGAACTATTCATTTTCCATGGTTTTCTTGATAATAACCAAAATTACTTAAATTCTTACATCAATAGCTATGGCATTGTACATAAAAACACTACTTTTAAGCATTCCATGTTTTCTTTTCTGTTTGCTTTAAACACATGATACACACAAGAGTTAATACTTGATTGCATAACCATTGTTTTTGATGACTGCAGCCATGCGTCTTGGCATGCTCTCCACCAGCTTCTGACATTGTTCTGCTGTCACAGCAGCCCATTCCTGTTGGACAAATTCAAACAAATTTTCTTTGTTTTTGGGCTTGTGGTTCTCCATTTTGAGTTTGATGATTTTCCACAGGTTTTCAATAGGATTAAGATCTGGTGATTGAGCAGGCCAAGGCATGGTGCGAATGTTGTGGTTCTCCATCCAGGCTTTAACTGACCTTGCCGTGTGGCAAGGTCAGTTAAAGCAACCCCAGAAACAAACAACCCCAGATCATGACTGATCCACCCCCATGTTTTACTGTAGGGGCAAGACAGTCTGGGTTGTAAGCTTCTCCAGGCTTCCTCCTAACCAGTAAGTTGGCTGGAGTGGGCATCAATTCAAAATTGGATTCATCACTGAAGAGAACCTTAGCCCAATCATCAACAGTCCAATCCTTGTGGTCTCGAGCAAAGAGTAACCGGGCCTTCCTCTGCCTTTCATTGATGAAGGGCTTCTTGCGTGCTCTGTGTGACTTCAAACCAGCTTCAACAAGTCGGTTTCGAACTGTCCTTGCTGAACAAGTCACATTTCTCGACAGTGCCCACTCATTTTTAAGGTCCCTGGAGGTCTGACGGCGATTCCTGACACAGGAACGGATGAGTGCACGGTCATCTCGTGGGGTAGAAAGACGTTTCCTGCCACGGCCAGGTAGCAACTTGGTAGTGCCATGTTAAGCTTGTTTTTTTGTTGTAATGAACAGCTGTCTTGGAGATCTTCAGTTTTTTCGCTACCTGTCTCTCACTCATGCCAATTTCCAGCAGTGCCAAGATGGCTGCCTTTGTGGCTTCACATAATTCTTTTGTTTTAGGCATTATGTGAGAGCTGACAACTTCTGAGTTGTGCTACGGCTTGAATGTAAGCAGGAAACCACTCTAGGCCTTTGCATGTGCAGTGCTGCTTGGGACATGAAATGGCCTCTTATATACCCTGGGAATCAATTAAGCTTAAGAATGTCAAATAGGACATAAAGTATTATGTGACCAGCTGCATTTTTTGTTGTGTTCATTGTATTATAAATTTAGTGGTACCAGATATTAGAATGAACAAGAAATTGAAGAAAACAAGGGTGGTCTAATAATTTTTTCCATGACTGTACATATATATACAAATATATACATCCAACACCAACATGAATCCATATAGCCAATCATGAATCCCTCCATCATGGCTGCAAGAAAAAACCTTCTGTTAAGCAGCAGGAAATCTTGAATGTGGATCCCAGTCTCATGATGAACAGCAAATCCACACGAGGCTGTGTTGGGTGTGTGGGCGAAGGAAGGGAGGTAAGAGGAGACAAGTGGACTAAAGTAAGAACTAAAGTTAGGGACAGATCCATGAACCATAGACCTGTCATCTGATTTATTAGAGGTTAGCCTCTTGAGATGCTACATCTCATTTTCAGGAGGGTCCTCGTGTCTGAATGGTTGTGGTGATCATTTTATAGAAGTACAATCAATGATATTCTTACTGAAAATAAGAAGTTATGGTAGTGATGAACTCATGGGTGCCCAGACCACAAGTGCATCCCTACGATATTTGTCTCCTTTAAGTATAAATGTGTTAAAGGCCTCTTGAGATGTGACATCACATTTTCAGAGGGACCTCATGACTATGTGGTGCTAAAAATAGATACTATAGATGTATCAACAATGGATAGAGACCATGCTAATATCTATGTTAACAGTTTTTAGTCTAGTTTAGTTGATGAAATTTTATAACACTTTAGTCGACAAAATCGACTGTAAATTTAGTCGACTAAAATATGAAGTGTAAACTGTAAGGCATGTTTTAATGTTTCCTTGAATTTATGCAGTCATGCTCTACACTTGGATAAAATGAAACATCCATAAACCTTTACTGAATGATAGTGAAGTTTGAACGTATAAATTAACAGAACTAAATTTAACTTTTTTTGTGAAATGCAGTCACCTTTATTTAGGCTGCCTGGCAGAGCGTCTCAGTTACAACACCAAACAGTGAACCTGTTCTACATGAATATATCAATTCAGAAAGAGAGCAGCTCTGATTGGATCGCTACCAGCACCACAAAGCTACAGCAGCTGTGATTGGATGTCAGTTATTTCAGTTTTAGGTTATGTCCATGTCTAGTTTTTATCAGGGGAAAAAAGGTTGTTGATAAAAACACTGCTGTACTGAGAGAGTATGAAGGCTAAGAGACGGCCTCTTTACTCTCCTAACACAGCGGTGAGCTTCTTTAAAGGCCCGTCTGAACCACAGTTTCATGAACGAACATGTTTATATTGTATAATCAGATCTGCAGACTGCACGGTATCATTTCAAACCTTTTATTATTCAATCAGAATTTTAAACTTTTGCATGCACACGTAGAGAGACAGAGAGAGGGAAGAAGGAAGAATGAGGGAGAGGCCTTGAGGGAAGAGGACGTCTTGCCTGGAAGCCGTTTGCTAATAATAATTTTTGGCCACACTGGAATTGATAATTGCTAAAGTTTTCCAAAACTGCTGAATGGTGAACGACCAGAACTCTGAATTTGGGTTAAAGCAGCAGAATAATTAGGGACTAGGAAAACTCCTCATGCAGACTCAGACAACATTTGTCCTTCACCACATCTCAAGATGAACTCTCAGTGAAAGTAAGATGAGAAAGAAGGTTTAAATAAAAGCTGCTCTGTGAAACACTGCAGGTCCTCCTGAAAGAACGAGAGCAGCTCAGGCGGTTTGTTGACTTACACGTGTGCAGGCATTCTGTGATGGTGGTGGCATCGATGAGGAAGCCACAACACAAACCACAGCAGATATACGGGTAGAACTGATTCAGGGGAAGCTTGGGCTGTGGGGAAAAACAGAAGGGTGTCAAACATCTCAATGACATGACGTGTAACTAACTCTACATCACAAACAGAAAATCCAAAACACAAACACACCTGCAACTTAAATGACAGAAAAAAAATAATAATTTTAAGCAAACTTTCACTTAGTCAAGATTCACTGGACAAAAAAATAATCCAAGATTTTGTTTTTATCATGATGATTATGGCTTCCACAAATGAAGAATAAAAAAAACACTCATCTACCCACAACCTTGTCTGCTTTTCCCATGACAAGTACTTTTTGGATGCACCTTTACGGACAAAATTTTTGTGTGAAATTTAAAATGCATCACTTAAGGTAAAAAAGACACTTTGATAAATAATTTAAAATGATTTGATACCACAATTTCTTTCCATTCAACAGTTTTGAAAGTATCAGAGCTTACAAAGCAGATCAGAAGCACATTATTCGGGTTTATTAATTTAATTTATTTTTTACACATTAAATAACATTCATTACCATGTTCCTTTCACATCATTTAAACACAAAAGAAAATGGTTGTGCAATTTGTCCTGAGTTTACTGTTTAACAACTTTTAATGACAAAAAGGTAATTTAGAAAAGCTCTGATAAGAAAGGCAGCGTGCATTTAAAAAACAAGTAAACTAGGGATGCTCAATATTACTGGTATAATATCAGCCTCAAAACTTAAATATCAGTTTTGGCCATTGTTGGAATAATTTCTGATAATTACAGCCAATATATCAACCAAAAATATGGATGTATATCTGTAAAATACACAAATGTACCATATTTCTTCATTTTATTGTCACTGCATGAGCATATTTCAGAATAAATTAAATATCCTAAAAGTGATGGGTATATTTTATTTCCTTAAGAAGTAAATGTTACATCTGTTTTCACACAGACTGTCATATTGAAATTGAAAAAAAGGATATTTTTGTAACGTGAAGAGCTTGAGCTCTTAAACAAAACGTTTGGTATGGAAATCAGTGATAATGAGTTCAGAAATCTCTTCATATCAGATATCAGCAAAAATCCAATATTGTGTATCCCTGAAGGAAACCTTTAGGGCAGGGGTGGGCAAGTGGCGGCCCAGGGGCCAAGTGCGGCCCTCCACATCCCTAAATGTGGCCTGCCATTCATTCCCAAAAACCAGCTGCTGTAAATATGAAGAAAACTCAGATATCCAATAGAAATAATTCTATAAAATCTTTTGTAAGCTATTTACAACCTTACTTTGCTCTTATAGTGTCTCTAAATCCCTTTCATGAAGCCGTTAACATTATATCAAGTATTACTCAATACTATATTTAAAAAATGGCAGGAGCAAAATACTTGAGCTCTAAAAATGTGAAAAACACATCATGTTATTGATTTGAAAATAGCTTCATTGGCTTTAATTCCATGTATATGAACTAAATTTGCTTGAATTCTATTTCAGGTTCATTTGATATGCATAATAACTTGTATTTATGTTGTAATATATGAATATTGGTTGCTAATTTTATGACAAATTTATATTCTCATACGTTATTTATCCCACATTCTTTGTCATCATCGAGAGTTTCTGAAAATTGTAACAATGTGGCCCTCAGGCTGGGAAAAATGGTTTTATGTGGCCCTCTTGATAATTAAATTTTCCCACCCCTATCGAGGGTGTCACTGTAAATGGATGGTGAAATGTTCACTTTTTCTGGACTTGCATTTTACCAGTAGTGAAAAAAAAAACAATGAAATATAATTTTCAAGGTCTATTCCTTAATTTTTGGTTTTATTGCCACGGTATGGAAGCAGATGTCACAGGACGTTTCTGTACTAGTGTTTAGGTTTCCAAATGGTATTGTGATAAACTTCAACCCGTTGAATAAAATAAACCTCTATTAAATTATTCTGTGATGTAAATATGAACGTACCTCGTCCTCTGAGTCGCTCTCTGAAAGGACTGAGCCATCATGACTGAAGTGACCATTCAGAAAATTTGACATTTCCTAAAAATGCGGACACAACTGCAGCAAACCTGAAATATTTAAGTTTAAAACTGGAATAAAAAGCTGCCTAAGTGTCGTTTAAAGACAAACACATCTGCCAAACACGTCGACGTTACTCCTGTCGCCCGGTAACTTTGTGCGGAGTTAGCTTCGCTCGGGATTAAATATGAATACAGGCGCGTGCAATGCAAAGTGCAGGTTGGCTGCACGTGCAAACGAAATTAAACCGGATTAAGGAAAATAAAACATAAAAACGTCAGCAGGAACTATAATACAAACAAAGAGTCAAGGTCCAAAAACTTTCAACACTTGATTTTCCTTTCTACACACGGAAGAGGCTCTTTTCCCTCCCTCGTGTTTTGCGCGAGCTGCTACGACAACAACACGTCTTCCGGTGCAGGCCCTTTCAAAATAAATGAAGCCTGAGTCGATACATCACATTTTGCAGTTTATACATATTAAAACTTTAAAAATGGTTGAAAGTGTAGTTCAATAAGGTACAATATTCAAAGCAATTGGCAGTTTTGTTCTGTTAAAACAAAAGAAATGAATACAAACACTAAAATGGACAATGTTTATATCATAATAATAGTCATAAAAGAGCACTAAGCAACAATAGCACTATTGTTTTATTAATCTTATTGGTTGTTAATTATATAAATTAAGATTTTGGGATCCTTGAACATACAGTATCTATTGTTGTAGCTTAAATCCAAATTACATCACTATTCAAAAGCTTTAATGGCATATATATATAAGGGCTCTGCTGCTACCTAATCATTTGATCACAAACAACATAAAATAAAAAAAATATAAAGAAAGGGGAACATTTTTATTTAAAGATAACGTTAGTAGTGTTGTGATACCAAATGCTGAAACAAATGGAAATGAAAAAAAAAAATCCTCAAACTGAAACATATACATATCAATGTTTCAATTTGAGGAAATTTTTGTACTTTTGTACAATGTTAAACTTCTGTTCAAACTGTTAAACTTCCAGGGAGTGACCCTGTGATATTTAAATCTCCTGTATATTCAACATACCTGACCATATTTACCTGTATCTAAACCTTAATGAAGAAATGTTACCTGAATGCTAAACAGTCATCTCACCTCTTAAATGGTTTCGACAAGGTTTACGAACCTCAAATATTTATTTTGAAAAACTCTTATGATGTAATTTCCGGTGACAGCAGGCGCGTTCACATACGCTTCCAGCAGGGGAGGCGCGAGCACTTGATGATACTCGAAGTGGAAAAGTAGGTAACACTTTCTACATTTAGAAGACTTAGAAGATCGATTTCCACTTTTTTTTTTTCAAATCTTCCTATTTTTTGTTTTTCAGCCTTTAACTCATAAATACTGCTGCAAGTGTTTATTAATTTATTCAAATTATTAGTTTTTATTTAATTATTTTAGTGATTCAAAAATGTGACAAGTGCAAAAAGAGCTCCAGAAAGCAAAACAAAGCAACAATCACAAAAAAAGTAAAAATAGGAAGATTTAGAAGAGAAGAAGTTAGAAGTTGTTTAGAGCTGTGTTTTAATAATCAATGTGTAAGAAATTCTTTGCAGGCTGACTTAAATCCTGGCCTTGTTCAAATGTGGTCTGTGGCTCCTTTAACCCATATCATACCGCATTTTCCCAAAAGTGGGGTAATTATGAGGCATTTATGGCACTATTGACTGCAGTGCATCGGTACCTACCTAACAATCTTTCCAAACGAGTAGAGCTGGCCAATTGCTTTATTTGCAATTATATTAGTGCCATCGTATATTACTTTGTTTGATATATCCACCAGTGCACTTGATTTTCAGTTATTTGTTTATAAGTCTTTAATGCTCTTTTAGTTATCTTTCTTATTTTTGCTGTGGTTGTATTCACACATACAGTATCTCTTCAGATGATTTTTGTTTAGTTGTTTGTGCCGCTTTCGGACTCAGTTTCTCTCTCAAATGTTTCAATTGGCCACATCAGATGCTCACATTCCCTTTTTTGATTCATCTGGGAGCTGATACAAAACGTTTCTACAAACCCCAAAACCAGTGAAGTTGACACGTTGTGTAAATCATAAATAAAAACAGAATACAATGATTTGCAAATCCTTTTCAACTTATATTCAATTGAATACACTGCAAAGACAAGATCATTAATGCTTGAACTGAGAAACTTTATTTTCTTTTGCAAATAATCATCAACTTAGAATTTAATGGCAGCAACACATTGCATAAAAGTTGGCACAGGGGCATTTTTACCACTGTGTTACATCGCCTTTCCTTTTAACAACACTCAGTAAACGTTTGGGAACTGAGGAGACCAATTTTTGAAGCTTTTCAGGTGGAATTCTTTCCCATTCTTGCTTGATGTCCAGCTTAAGTTGTTCCACAGTCCGGGGTCTCTGTTGTTGTATTTTACGCTTCATAATGCACCACACATTTTCGATAGGGGACAGGTCTGGACTACAGGCAGGCCAGTCTAGTACCCGCACTCTTTTACTACGAAGCCACACTGTTGTAACACGTGCAGAATGTGGCTTGGCATTGTCTTGCTGAAATAAGCAGGGGCGTCCATGAAAAAGACGTTGCTTGGATGGCAACATATGTTGCTCCAAAACCTGTATGTACCTTTCAGCATTAATGGTGCCTTTACAGATGTGTAAGTTACCCATGCCTTGGGCACTAATACACCCCCATACCATCACAGATGCTGGCTTTTGAACTTTGCGCCTATAACAGTCCGGCTGGTTCTTTTCCTATTTGGTCTGGAGGACACGACGACCACAGTTTCCAAAAACAATTTGAAATGTGAACTGGTCAGACCACAGAACACTGTTCCACTTTGCATCAGTCCATCTTAGATGAGCTCGGGCCCAGCGAAGCCGACGGCATTTCTGGGTGTTGTTGATAAATGGCTTTGGCTTTGCATAGTAGAGTTTTAACTTGCACTTACAGATGTAGCGACGAACTGTAGTTACTGACAGTGGTTTTCTGAAGTGTTCCTGAGCCCATGTGGTGATATCCTTTACACAGTGATGCCGGTTTTTGATGCAGTACCACCTGAGGGATCGAAGGTCACGGGCATTCAATGTTGGTTTCAGGCCTTGCCGCTTACGTGCAGTAATTTCTTCAGATTCTCTGAACCTTTTGATGATATTACGATGATGATGATGAAATCCCTAAATTCCTTGCAATAGCTCATTGAGAAATGTTGTTCTTAAACTGTTGGACAATTTGCTCACGCATTTGTTCACAAAGTGGTGACCCTCGCCCCATCCTTGTTTGTGAATGACTGAGCATTTCAGGGAAGCTGCTTTTATACCCAATCATGGCACCCACCTGTTCCCAGTTAGCCTGTTCACCTGTGGGATGTTCCAAATAAGTGTTTGATGAGCATTCCTCAACTTTCTCAGTCTTTTTTGACACTTGTGCCAGCTTTTTTGAAACATGTTGCAGGCATCAAATTCCAAATGAGCTAATATTTGCAAAAAATAACAAAGTTTACCAGTTCGAACATTAAATATCTTGTCTTTGCTGTGTATTCAATTGAATATAGCTTGAAAGGGATTTGCGAATCATTGTTTTCTGTTTTCATTTATGATTTAGACAACGTGCCAACTAGGGCTGGGTATTTCCAGCAACCCCACGATATGATACGTATCCCGATACTGAGGCCACGATACGATACGTATTCCGATACACATCAATTCTGTACATTGACTGCGCTTTTAACAGAATTCCCAGAAACTTTTGTTTTTATTACAAGAAGAAAAAGAACAAGCATGAGTTTTCAATAATTCTTCAACTTAAGAACTTTAATTCAGGTCCCCAAAGATAGTAGACTTAAGTTTAAAGTTGGAACATGTATTTTATCATGTAGCTTGGCTTTTACTTTGAACTGTGCCATTTTTAACATTACCCGAAGTGTATTTACAACAACTGTCCAAATACTGAGGCCGTATCGATTCTGTAGAGTCTGTATCGATACACGTATCCCCGTGGAGTGCATGACGATATTTTGCCGTATCGATATTTTGAGCACAGGCCTAGTGCCAACTTCCCTGGTTTTGGGTTTTGTATATCTTGTTGATTATTGGCTGCTCTTGATTGGACATTATCTTCAAAAACACAAGAGAAGTAGAAATTGAGAGCTTATGATTGGTCAGTAGACTGATAGGAAGTAGCCACTTTCTTCTTGGCTTAAAATGGAGCTCTAATCGCAACACTGCAACATTTTTCCTCAAACTGGTGTCATAAACATTACAGATAATGACTGTGGATCCACAAATACACATTTTTAGAGAAAAAACACTGTGTTTGATGGCTATGTCAACTTTTTGTAAGGGAGATAATTGAAGAGATTGACAAAAAGTGGCTTTGTAAATGCGCCATGGTAAATGGCCTATAGCATATATATCACTTTTCCAGTCTATTTGACTTCAAATATATCATTGCGTATGGTTTGAGACCACTGTCTTACATGCCCTCTCTCCTGAGATCACAATACTGCTATCTGGGTTCATGTATGAATCGATTTACATCAGGGCACACTGTAGAAAAAGCACCATTTTTCTTTTACCTGGCAGGTCTTTTTTTAATGGGCCGAATAAACACGAGCAGTTGCTGCAAACAAACAGTTTCCTCATCAAAGCTGATTTTGAGCCATCAGATTCACCATCCAGGAGAAACAGTGGCACAGCAGATAGTGTGCATCTCTCACAGCGAGAAGGTTGCTGGTTCAATCCCCATGTGGATCAGGGCCTTTCTGTGTGGAGTCTGCAAGCGCTGCCCCTGCATGGGTTCTCTTCTTGCATTCCTGCTTCCTCTCACAGACCAATAACATGCTTATCAGGTTGATTGATGACTTTAAATTGCTCTTCAGGTGCCTTCACACCAAAAGCGACTTGAGTGTCCTCAGCAATGGGGCGAGGCTAACCCTCCCGCTATGCAACTGCTACGTTTAAGGCGATTGCTCCGCTTGACACGTGTTGCCAAAGTAAAAAAAAAGTTGGTCTTTACAGGCAATGCTATGTGTGGGTGTGTTTGTGTGTGACAGTGTCCATGACAGACAGTTTTTCTTCTGGACTACAGAGGAACAATTTGTGTCAGTGTGGGAAACAATAGTCAGTGAGGACATTAGTTCCGCCAAGACGGACTGCAGAAAACTCACAAACAATGCTGCTGCAGGGCATCAGCTGCAGTGTTTTGTGTTTGATGAGTGAGGGAAAAGGATACCGTTGAAATACTGTAAGCTTATGCATCCTATTTTATGACATATGATATGATCGCGGTGACATTCGAGCGGACGTGATGTCACCGAGCCACTGTGACGGCCATAGGTGACCAAAATGAGGTATTTATGGACACGGGATGCGACTTCAGTGGGCAATGCGATTTTGATCACGGAGTCGCGTTTGGTGTGAGCGCAGCTTTAGGTATGAATGTGAGCATGAATGGTTGTTTGTCTCTCTATGTGGCCCTGGGATTGGCGTATGTCCACTTTAGGGTGTATCACTGCCTCTCGCTCAGTGTCAGCTGGGACAGACTCCGTGACTCTGAACAAGACAAGTGGTATTGATAATGGATGGATGGATGGAACTATGAAATGATGATTTTATTGTCTTGGAAATCAACAATAAGCAAACTATTAAACAATTATGACTTCTGAAAATGGTCAGAGAAAGCCTCACAGCTCCTAGGGCCCTGTGAATCACAGACGGAATCACAGGATTGGACATTAAAGCATTATTCAATATAACACAAAATAATCATAGAAATTGGGTTTTTTCTGACTAAAAAGGAACCTATGTCTTGGTAAAATGCTCCGATGGGACACTCATGCTGCGAACAATGCATGCTTCACTTCCCCTACCCCTCTTTGTCCCCTCAATAACAATGAAAACATTTTGAAGTGGCTAAGTTAGCAAAGAAGCTACAAAACCTCCCAGCTAACTCCAAAGTACAGGGCAAAGCAGTTTCCAACCATTATTATGTGTCAGGCGATCAAAAGCTCTGCACATTATGTCAACATACAGTTGACTGGAAATGTATATATACGTGTGAGAACCACCTGAAGAGTGAGCGTCTATATTTCTTTACTTCATACAGTGTCTTGGGGTTAATTTTGTGTAAAATAATAAAGCAGAATTGTAATTAAACCGGAAAACATGGAATATGAGAAAACTAAATTGGAATTTGGGGAAAAATATCACCGATTTCACAGGGCCCTACCAGCTCTCTTGTGGCTACATTAATATTTAGGTTTTGAGCATTACCTTATAGGCTCAGGATTCCCATCAATTCTAATTTAAAGTATTGAATTGTTGTAAAATATGTCCAGTATCAGCCCCTTGTGTGTGTTAGTTGTTGGTCAGGGATATAGAATCCTATTTTCAGATTAGTACTTGTAGACTGAGGTGTCTCAACAGTTTTCATGAGAAATGCAGTTACATAGTTCTACAGGTTTAGGTTAACAATGTCAGTGTTGCCACTTGGGGGCGCAAGTGATCTCATGGAGTTGAGAGGGTTAAACTCCTCTCCTTAAACAGTAGCAAATTACCGATGTTTTCCATTGTCCTCCACATTTTCAAAACTTTCTGACTCTGCCCCGTGGTCTTCTGCTGTCTCTGCAATTACACAAACACAGAAAACAAAGCTGTGACAGGGTGAGCGGATGTCGGGAAATTCCCGTCCCAGCCATGACTCCAGGATATTTGTGTAAAAAACAAGCATGTCATGAGAAATTTTCAAGGATGATGATCTCGATCCATTTATAAACACTGACCGACGGCATTGACTCAAGGCACACAGCTCCACAAATGTTTCATCTCACCACAGACATTTACTGAAAAATAAAAGTTATCAAAGTCTCCTCTGAGAGAAACCAGTAAACTGAACCAACATTTAACCAGAACTGGACTCTGAGGTCAGTATCTCTCTGTTCTGTATAGATCACCCGATCACACCAACCGGAGGGAATGTTGAGAGGAGTTTTTTTATGAATGGGGAGGCCTTGAACATCACTGAAAAACTCAAATGGGTCAAATCAGGGATGGACATCCAGTGGCCCTGGGTCCATCATAAAACAGTGTCACCCTTGTATTTTATTGTTGTTTTGTAAACTTTTTTTGTTATTTTATGCTGTTAATTATTGTACATTTTCTGACTTGTATATTTAAAGGATAACTTCGGTCTCTACAGCTTTCACATTGTTTATAGAAGTAGAACAATATACTCACCCAGAAGGCTTTCCTGATCCAAACAGTGCTTCGGGAGATATTTAGATCCAAAATCGAGCGGCGGACATCCGTATAATGGTGGCACACGGGGCATGTATAGCGCCGCTCCTTAAACTGCATTAATTGTCCAAAAACTCATTAGTTTCACCAATATTTCATCATGGTCCGCTAACGATACTCCTCCAAGACAGTCCGGGGTCGCTCCACCCATGTTTTCGTGACTGTGCTGACCTCTGAACTGAGGATTACTCTCTGGCCAGCTGTTCTTCTCTTTGCCTCCGCGTCCTCCTTTCAATGAGCTCCTCATTTATAAACTCTGGCTCAAAACTATAAGGACACCCATCATATTCAAAGTTCTCGTCCACAACATCTTCATCTGATAGATATTCGTCCATTTTGCACAAAACTGGAAGAAGAAAGTTGTTGAGTTGCCCCTGAAACAATATGCCGTACTGCGCATGCGCGGCAGCCGTATCGAAAGTTTTCAGTTCAGAGGTCAGCACAGTCACAAAGACATGTCTGGGTGTAGTGACACAGACTGTCGTGAAGGAGTAGCGCGAGCGGACCATGATGAAATATATTGTGAAATATTGTTCTACTTCATTCTATAAACAACGTGAAAGCTGTAGAAACCGAACTTATCCTTTAAAGGCCCAACTTGGGACAAGAGTTGGAAATTAGCATTTGCGATTAACTCTCTGTGCAGCACATCAGATTCATGCTCTGTGATGGAACTATGTTAAATCTCATCCCCCCTATGAAATAAATAAATTCAGTCAATGGTGCTAATGACATTGAGCTTTTTGTGCCTGCAAGCTCTATCCCATAGTTACTGAAATATATCCCCAAATGTACATTGGCAGTATGACCAATGTACATTCATTCCTAAATATGGAGTACACCAGGGCAATGTTCTAGGCCTTGTGCCTTCTTATCTTGATGTTTGTTTTTAAGGTCTTCATGATTAAAGCGAAGAAGTCAGTTTAGATGCTGATGATACTGAGCTATTTGTCATAACCCAAATGATCAAATAAGATGTGTGGATTAAAGTTTGCACAGTTGATGCAACTTTCTGCTCCTAAAATCTGACATTAAACTGAGATGTTATCTCTCAAAGACTCTTTATGGCTTTTTTGTAAATGCACAAGAAGCTGCAAAAGATTGAGTATCTTTTAAATTCTCTTATAATTGTACCTCAAAAGCTGTTTTGTCAAACATTTAACCATATCACATATTAGTAATGATCTGATGAAATGGCAAGAAGAAGTTCCCATCTATTTCTGAATCTTACAGTTTCTTTCTGTTTTATTTTTTAATCAGCTTTAAGGAAGTTTTCCATTTCCAAGTCAACGGTCAAAGGAAGAAATAGAACTAAGCGCTCCATGTTGCAAAGCCGAATAAGAAAAATTTGGCTTTGTGATATTGTGTTATATGCAACACTACCAACAGAAATGAACTCTGAAAGACTCATTAGCCAGATTCCCAGGTGTGTTTATAAAATAAATTCATGCTTGAATGTGCCACTAACAATCCCCTTCTTGTTGTGGCTTTGATTATTTTCATGCAAGAGCCAACACACACATGGAGTATGGACACAATCCACGAGGCCACTGCCACCTCACACAGCTCTTATTTTATTTTGAGATTAAATTGTTAAAGGGGTTGTTCAAGTGATTTGAAGTGGGGTTGCTTGAGGCCCATGGCTTTAGTAAATGCCAATATAGCAACTGTCCCGCTCTGCCCTCGTGGATATGGATGCTAGATGATACATAGCAGCCATCAATGCCACTGAAGGACTTGTAATGGCCCCACTTTAAGGGTAAACTACTCAAAAACTAGTGTTGGCTCTACTACATAATACAGTAAGAACCCTAACAGCGTTTCACTTGTAAGTGACGCAGCACAGGAGTTATTTATCCCTGTGCCAGCAAGGGTTCTGTCCTCTGACCCGCTGTTGAGGTTCTCGGTCCCCAGAAGAAACATCAATCACTAACTTCTCTAGAAATTGACTAGAAATAAGCAGCTTTAACTCAAGTGACGATCACATGGCCCTGAACCTGGGTACGAGAGGAACTGAGGAACAGGACGGACCACAAAGTTACCTGCTGGTACAGATACATGAACTGTGAGTCCCTGCTAATTTACCCAAAGGCCACTGCTGACTCAGCAACTTTACTTCTCCTGAATCTTTCTGGTCCTGATGTGTAAAATGGGAACTGCACACACAATGTTCTGCTTTTGCAGAGGGGAATCCTGAAGTCCATATTTAATACAACAAAGTGACGTTGGAAGATTTTGCCTGCTTTTACACCTCAGATAAATATAGGAGTGCTTTCTTTTTATTTTGGAGTGTTCAATTTTTATGAGGCACTTTTGGTGCATTCCAGTTGTACTGGGAAGTCAGGATTTCAGAGTTCTGAGCGGGAAATTTCAACTAGAACACCCCCAGAGGTCGGAATATCCTACTGGGAAGTCGGGGGATCTTCCCCACCCCCGAGTTGACAGTTGAAGATGGCTGCCCACAGTGTAAACAGTTATTAAACTCCTGTAAAAATCTGTTTAGTAGCACTTCTTTCTTGTGTTAATCACTAAATTAGCCGTATACATAGCATTGTTTGACTGATATTTATGGAAATGCTGCCATAGTGTAATTTAAATTCTTCATGTGGTATTTGTGATTTAAGAATAGAATAGAAGTTTTTACCAAATTTGTACCTGGAACACAGATATATCGGAGATGACTTCATTCCCACTTCCCTCTTCCCAGTTCCGATGTAAATGGAACGCAGCATTTGGCCTGAACAGCCCGTATATAACATCACAAAAAGTTCCAAACACAAAGACTTTGTTGAGGAAAAGTACAGTCAAAAGTCTAAAGGTTCTCTGTGTCGTATGTAGTCATGCTATCAATGAATTTGTGTAGCTTTACCCAAAAAGTTGGCTAATTACGAGGCTTTCAGTGGCACCAGTGAGTGCTATGTGTCGCCTAGCATCTGTCCACAGATATTTCCCCACAGGGGCAGAGCTGGACGGATGCTTTATTGGCAATTATATTTTAAAGTGCTACAGGCCTCAAGCAACCCCACTTCAAAAACCTGAGCTTTCCCTTTCAGCACTAATCCTGGTTGTTTGTTTGACAAGCAGTCAGAGCAAAGGCTCCAGTGATTCAAGAAAGGTAATGATACCTTATTTCTTCTTGGGAGCAGCAGCACTCTTCACACCTTACAGATGCTCAAATATCATAAAAGATGAACATAAGTAGTAAGTCAAGTTTTGTTAAGTTTTGGAAATCTTCCCACTTTGTGTCTTATCAGTAAAAACCTTTCAGTCACACTCTTAGATGGTTTATCTAACCAAAAACTCCATCACAACAACAGGTCTCATCAATAGAAGAAGTACAAATAAAAACACTTTGGCCCAGATGAACATATCAAAACACTGGTTATATTCTGTCAAAGTCAGAAAATGTATACGCATTTACAATATACACAGTACTCAAAGTATATTTCACAGGTCCATACACAGAATGAAGACTATGGAGCACCTCGGTCAGAGAAGAAACCAGCTCAAACAGGCTCCTCATATCAGTGCAGCGAGTCTATTTTTATCACCACACCACTGAGCAGGTTTTAGACACCAGGAGCTTAGATTTCTGTCTGTTCAGGTCCGTCTCCCAGTGGGAGAGATAACATCCAAATATTTCACATAAAACAGTCAAAGTGTGTTACCATCACTGACACATGACACCTTTTACCTAAACTCTGCAGGTCACTTTGAAATTCACAAGAGACACACACATATGTGTTACTGGGAGGTTGATTTGCTGAGATGTAACCATGAACTGTACATGAAGTGGATGTGCCCTCCAGGTTAAAAACATGAATCCAGCAGAGTGGTGCAGGAAGGAGTCCTAAAACACAGAAGTGAGTTAGCATTGTAGCACTTCTGGTTTCCAGATCTCAAACTCCATGGGCTTTCAGATAAATACCTAAAATATACCATGTGATGAACACAGGCAAACAAGATAAGTACGCTTCATTTTCTAGTATAAGGCATCTACGATTGCCCTTCTGTTTTTTTGGAAACAAGGACTACAAAAACGGCTGTAGACTTGATGCAATTATACCATGGCCAAGGAGGTGATGTTTTTGCCACTGTTTGTCGCTCTGACTGTTAGCAAGACATCTGAGAAGGTTATGATCTGATTTCAATGAAAGTTTTAAGCAATGTTGGTCATGACTCAAGGAAAAAGTGATACCATTTTAGTGGTTATGCAGTTTGGAATACAGGTCCAGGAATCTTTCGAGGGATATGTTAACATTGTGGGAAAAGGCAGTTTTCCACACCGTTGCTGCTTGGCTGAATGGCAGAAATGACCTGACATAAGGTTATGCTGCATGAACACCTCTATTTTCTAAATCTTTTTAACAACACATATACCCTATAGCCAAGGGAATAAACATGATCAGGTCATTTGATTAGGAAGAAATTCTGTGACAAGAGGTCACGACACAATGTCATATGTTAAAACTGAGGTGTTTGATCCTAAGTCAGACTGCCATTATTCTTGTCCAACATGTTTAAGCTAAAAAAAAAATGATAACGTGACACACCAGATAGACTATTTGCTATATTTCACTAGTACATCCGGTCAATAGTCCATAGAAAGTGTTTGGAAATGGGTAGAACTCTGCAAAGTATATCCAGCAGGTGATTGGAGAACCGTTCCATTTAGCACATGCACCATAGGCCAAACAAATAATGGAAAAGGCGGGCCCTACTGCTACAGTGCAAAATACAAAACTTAAGCCACGTTGTAGAACAAACTCGCAGCAAAACTAATTGGAAGTGGAGTTTAAATATTTCATTTCTATGGAGAAATGCTTTCACTTTTCAATGGGTAGTGTAATCAGATAATCTCATAGGCGGACGCTACTGCGCTACAAACGTGAGCCACTTTGTAAAACAAACTCTTGTCAAAACATGTTAAATTGGTGTAAAAACATCCTTACTTTAGAGAAGTTTGAGTGTTGTTTACTTATGTAATAAAGAAATTCAGTCCAGATCTGATAAAAACTGCTGTTAAAGCCGTTAGCATCCATGCTAATCTCTACTGTCACTTCCTGCTTCTTCATGCTTTGAAAGATGCTGATTGGGCCATAAAATCAGGCAGATCCAGCTGCACTGCAAGGTTAAAAAACATGCAAGTCCCGTTAATCTGTCCAGATTATAACAAAGAACAAAGCATGTTAGTTTTATAAACTTTGGTTCATCACAGTGCTTTTTATCAACAATAATCCACGAGCACACTGAAAATCCCAAGAGAGCCGACAAAAACCTGTCAACCCTGCAACACTCGGTATGCAACATACGTCCTCTCAAACAGCCAGTAGGGCCAAGGTCTAGTAGTTTGTTGTCATCTCCAGCTTGTGAAAACAATATCTTTTTAAGATTTAAAGAGATTTTATCAAACTGCACTTACATGTGTTATTAGAAAAGAATGCAGAATTTAGTTTTAGGGGGTCACAGGAGGATCAAGGACATGGTGTCATGGCCTATGATTGCTTGTGGAGTCTAATAGTTCATGAACACTTAAGTGTTTTTCCTCAAAGTCAGCACTTCTATTCACTTGTACTTAAGCGCTGCCTTGTTTAATTCTAAAGGTCATGGTCACATACTTTTCAGAACATCTTGAAACCAGATTTCGCAGAAAATGCTCAGGGGGTTTTTTCACTCAAAAGTCCAACATGGTGCAAGTAAGAAAAGCCTAGATTTTGGAGGTCATTGAGTTTTATTGTCTTTTTTTTTGTGAATTCTGGATAGCTTTAAGGGATTTCTGTCAAACTTTGCACATGTGTCTTCTTGTGCTAAATGAGGACCTGTTTGGATTGAAGTCAAAGGTGATCTGGCATCATGCTCATCGTCTGCCTGTGAACATACTTTCTAAAAAGTAAAAACTCAGATTTTGCCTGGATGTCCACTTTGACTGCAAGACAAATTGGTCAGCCTCAAGAGGAGCAAGGTCAAAAGTCTTTGAGCATCATGATCATCCCTTGCTTTGGAAACTTATCTTCCAAGGATTCTTTGAGGTTTTTGTGGCAACCCTTTTTTGTTTAGCAGATGTCTTCTCTGACTTGACATGAAGTGATCAAATTTGGGAGGGTTAAGGTCAGAGGCCTGATTCTCTAGCAGTGGCATAAATTCACCATAAGGCAGCTTCTTTTTTCAGGAGAAGGGTAACAATCGAAACTTAAGACACCATAATTAAAGATCCACCATTCAAACTGAGATCATGCTACACCTAACTCGTCTCTTATTTGAACTTCATATAAGGTCACTTTTTCTCCTTAAACCAAGATCAGGGGGGCAAAAAGGCACAAAAACACTTTCCCTTGGGGCTTCATCCACTTCACTTACATAGATTATGTTCTTGCTGTATAGACATGTAACATCATGTAGCTGCATTTGCTGTCAGATTCCATCGGAGTGATCTGTTTTTCCATTTGAAGCTTTGTTAGACTTGGCAACAAGCCGGAGCAGATTGACTGTGAGACAATGGAAGATTACAACTGAAATACACACCGTCCATTCCTGTTAGTGTACAACAGTGCTGTTATTTTAAGGTCCTACTTTTCCACAGTCTTCCATCAGAGTCTCTGAAATATGGATCATCAATGAGCCACAGGATGACCTGGTATCTTCAAAGCTGGTGTCTGCTGGTTCAGTTGTCTTGTTTTCAGTATTCAGGCTCTGAAGATGTGATAACCACAGCTCTTACTGATGCATCTCTCTCTGCATGTCAGCTTGGGACAGTCTGAAGTAGGCCAGACCGAAGTTTGTCATGCAAATATTTGTTGGAGGCAGGTCTGCTTTGGAGGCAGGAATTATCTCCTTAGATAGGTCACATCGAAATATGCCAACATTTAACATCCTTAATGTGCTGATGGACTGACACAGATAATTTAGGCAGATGGAAACAACTTTTTAGAGCTAACCAAGTCAAATTAGGAATTCAGCTATTTTGTAACTGCTTCAGATCCTCAAATTATGTAAAGATTTACACTATGGTTTTTCCATAACAATACAATTTCAGTTTTTGATACATTTTGATGAAAAGAAGCAAAGGTTTGGAAAAACTATGTCATTTCCATAAGACTTGCTTCTGGAAAATGAGTCCATCAAAAATTTGCAGGAAAACTTCTCCAGATTCCTTAAACGGATTGGACAAAATCCATGTAAACTAATGTTCTGTGCATTACGTCGTATAAAGGTGAGCTGCAAACCTTTGTTTACATATTTTTCTGCTTGAATCATTTAATACATTGTCAAACTCATGCATAAATGATAGAGAAGTCTGTTTTAATATATGTGGTCTATACTGTCAGTGACATTCATAGTTAAGTATAAGATATACTGCATTTTAAATCTAACTCCCTGTTGCACGACGGCATATTAGTCTGTGTGTCTTCAGAATATGTAACAGAGTAAGCACACATGGAGAAGAGCTTGGAAACAAACAGAAACTAAAAGCTTTCTGTCTCTTTACCATTTGTCCAATCAGGCTACGGGGATTTTTGAAAACAGAAATTTTCCTCCATTTTCAAATAAAATCACATCCACAGCCGTGAGTTTTCAAAAAACACTGTTCACATAAAAATGCATAAACACACTGTTAAACATTGACAATTACCCTATAACCATGTTTTTTTTGTTTTGGCAATTGCTGTACACAGTAGTTTTATTACCTCCACTCAGGTGATCATGTTTTAGCAGACTTTTGTTTGTTAACAGGATAACTCAAGAAGTTTAGAGTGGAATTTGGTGTTTTTCAGGACATGTCAGAAATAGGTCAAGGACCATCACTTAGGTTTTGGTGGTGATCCAGATCCAGATGTGTATCCTGTATTTTTGGGGGTTTGTTAACATTGTGAGATGAGGCAGTTTTTCATGTTTTTGCTGACGACTCAAAGTATTATCAACAAATTGTGATGGCATTTTCAGGGAATGTTAGGCTGACTGACAGTGTTGGGAATGTCTGGTTGAGGTTTTGGGCCCTTGGAGCACCTCTAGTATTCACATCTTTTCCAACCACAAGTCTGACTGGTGTTATGGTTTGACTTGTGGCTATGTTAACTGGTGTAAGCAGGCATATTGAGTAAATTTCTCAATTATAATTAAATATTTTACATTTATGATAATCTTGATCAAATCATGTAAAGAGCACTGATTATGTTGCATAGCATGACATAACCCCAAGGACAGGTCGGTGCAGAGCATGACGATTTGGGCCCAAAATGTCCCCCCCGGCACCTCAAACTTGGTTTCTAAAACTCTATATGTTGGCATGAGTTTTCCAACATGTGTGCTTTTAGTGACCTAAAGTGATGTCCTAATGAGGACAGAAGGCCAAAGTGCACAGAAAAAAACTGCATTTTCAAAAATGTCCATCTACGTGTTGACCAAGCCTTAAAAAGTTCAGTTTTAGTGTATTAGAAATTGCAGTGATACCAAACTGTGAAGATGTTGTGCTGCTGTGCATCATTTTTGTGTAGACTGAGTTAAGTGGAGGCCTGTTGTGACATTGTGCAAGCATGAAATGCACAGTGACACAGACACTAGACCTTAAACCAGGTTGCAGATGGCCTAAGAGGAAGCTATTTAGGCATCCTTAAGACAGAACTGCGTTGCTTTTAAGCTAATCCACTCCTTATTTTAAGACAAGCACACCTCTGGGCTCTAACAGGAGTGAAAGGTAATTTACCATTTAAATAGTGTCTGCACTTTGCACCAAGGGTACAGTTTGGTCTTGAATATTAGACTCCATGTTTGCATAGTCAGTACTTGAGTTATGCAATAAAGGTTCAACTCTGTGAATTTATGTTTTCACCCTCCAGAGCAGCTGCACTATAGAAATGTTTTGCATGACAGAAACTTCAGTCCCTTGTCAGTACAGTGAAACAGAGAGCTCCATGGTGAAAAGAGTCGAGTGTCCTTAGAAAGCCGGGGGTGCTGCTGGATGTGTGTCTCCCTCTCAGACCTCCAGGAGACTCTGTGGTCGCTCTGGTGTTTGTGGGGGGTCGGGCTGGAGGCGACATATGGGCTTGTTGCACATCGGGCACACACTGCGGATCTCTAACCACTTCAACAGACACCTGAAGGAAAAGGACAGACATAAAGCCAAATCAATGAAATCTCATACACAGTCGTTTAAGACTTCTGCATCCTCATTGAGGCCATTCTCACCTAAAGCTTGATAAAGACGTGTACATGGCACATGAAGTAAATAAATTGCCAGGTAGTAGAGAAAATGGTCCTTATTACGTTTTTTATGGGGCCAGCAAATAGCACACACAATTAAACATATAAATGAATTTGAGTAGATAAAAATACAAGGTTTGTTTCTAAATTGTGCTCAATTCCCTGCTTTCAAGAGAATGGTTGGGATTTTTAAAGTGGGGTTGTACGAGAAACATGACATTAGCCTAGACATTAGCCACAGTTGCAGGGATCAGCTCTGCATCTGTACAGAAAAAAGAAACAGCATGGAAGCCATTGCTAAATATTGCTGCAGATGGAGCTACAAAAACTCTAGTCAATTAAAAGACTTTTAAGAGAAATCAGGCCACAAAAACAGTGTAGGGTGATTGTACAGTAGTTCACAACATCTCACTTTCCACTACCATGCCTCTTTGTTTTGGCACTATCTCAGAACACAGCACAGCCTATGTGTCCTATCAACGTCCAGCTACAGTCAGCAGGTTCTTCAAGAGGAAACAACTGCTACCAAACTGGATTAATGGATTATTTTTGCACTTTGGAATACTTGTATGAACTGTAAACAACTCAGAACAACTTCTGTGGATGGAAAGAGATCTCGATGAAAAATATTTAAATTGGCTATCAGATCTGGATGTCTAGAGAAACCCACATTATGTTTTGATGCAGGTGTGTAATTTGTGAGCTCAAGTTGTCAAACTGGATGACTAACTTCAGGAAGTTTCATGATCAGCTGACACCAGCGGCTGTTTTATATGCCTCTGTAGTCTGCAGCTCTCATCATGCAGAGCCTCCCTGCTGTAATGAACATTCATACTAAAGTGGACCAGATTCATAGATTGCTAAACTAAAGGGAAAATCATATATGTATGTATGTATATAGAAATATATTTACGTACAGATATATATAATAATGATAATAATTATAACGACAAAAATACTAACAAAAGTCTAGCATTGACCTAGTCTTTCGTGAAGTATCTTACAATATTTGTTATGATTTTACGTAGGGCTGGGAGATATGGCCTAGAAATAAAATCCTCAATTTTTTTCCACAACACTCAATTTACGATTTTAATCGATTTTTCCCTCCCTAATAGAAACAAAACTCCCAGTGACATAAAAATGAAACAAATCAAGTTTTGCCTTTATGTTGTCTAAATGTTTCCCTCCTCAAGTCAAAGTCTGGGTCATAAAAGGTTGATTAAGTAGTATAAACTTAGGCAGGTTTGTCTACATAAACACTAAAAGGCTGAGGTATTTTTTTACAGTATTAGCATGAAACTCTTTGATCAATATTTAAAATACTTAAATAACAAATACAAGCCTATGAAAGTGCTTGTGCAAACCCTACATAGCTGGCCATCATGAAAATTGTAATTTCTTTCAAAAATTGCAACTACTTACAATTGGACTAAGGCATGAAAAACAATCTTGACTATTAAATTTTTAAATCTTCTGCAGAAAATAATTCAAATTAATCCATTTAATCCATTTTTTTCCCAGCTCTAATTTTAAGCTATACAGTGAAGATAGTTCACTGATTGATGATTTTACTTTGAATTGTACTTAATGGCTTCCCCAGTCACCTGATCTCAGTGCAAATGAGAACCTTTAAGATACACATCACTGATGTATAGCCTACAAATCTACAGCAACTGTGTGATACAGTTTGGACCAAAGTCTGTGATGAATGTGTCCTGCATCTTTTTAAATCTATGCCATGAAGACTTAAGACAGTTCTGAAGGCAAAAGAGGGTCCAACCAAGTACTAGCAAGCTGTGCCTAATTAAGCGACCATCACATGTATGAGTAAGTAGAATGATGTTTGCACAGGTAACTTGCTGAAAATGGTCTCAATGTAATTATAATGACACTATGGGCTCTAATTTCGTGGCGCAGCGCAGGGGGCGCAAGCCTGGCGCACCCCACGCAGTGTTAATTTCGTGCGGCGCACCGCCGTGCGCTGCCAATTTGACAATTTGGTAGACCGTCTGCGCAGAGATGGGTGTGACGGCGCACCAGGGGGGAGGTGAAGGCGCACCTGGGGGAGGTGCCGACAGATTCGAGTGGCGCAGTGACAATTTCGTGCCAAAAAACAGTGCAGAAAGTGCGCTGAAAGCACGCCATCTCCAACCTGGTCTAACCTCGGCGCAGGGCGGAGCGCATCCTGCGCAGCTGTAATTTGGTGACAAGCGCACATATGGGCACGCCTCAGAGGCAGGTTTCCAGAGTGACAGGCACATTTCAATGCAATAAACAATCACAGCAATCACTATTTAATGTAACCCTCTGAACCAGCATATACATTTGTATCTATATTAACTGTCCCGTCACATCTGATGTCGGATTAAAGCCGTTTGTCATAATGGAAACTTAACCTGACAGCAGCTGGAAGTTTGATGCACATTTTACAAGTCAACAATTAACAGCCTTAACATCTGATACTGAGTATATATCTGGCTTCTCTCATTTCATTAAATTCAAAGAAAAGAGGGAGAAAAAAGACGAAGAAAAAGGAGAGAAAATAAATGTATGTTACTCAGGATTTACCCGTGATTTCCCATATTCCTCTATTTTAGTCTTTATTTTTAACGTGATCTAAAAAGATAGAGTAGGCTACATCATTGCAAGGAGGTGAGGAGGAGACACCAGGAGAGTATACAGTATCACTAAAGGCTCTGCTATTTGGCGATGACAAACCAGGAATGCAGGTGGATCACAAGTATTATGAATGGATAAGCCAGCTGTGGTGTAACTGTCTCTTATTTTTTTTACTCCTATTAATGACAAAGGAACAGATTACATCTGTCCCGGGAGCTGGCCCACACGGTGACGCGCCCCGCTGTCCATTCCTGCTGAATGACAGCAGCTCTGACCGTCTCCAGCAGCGGGGATCATTCAGACCAATCAGACGCTGCGCCTCGGCCGCAGCGCATTTAAAGGCGAGGAGAGGCACTCATTTGATTGGTGAAGACGGCGATCGGCTGTGATAATCCCACCCACGTCTATTCTCCTCCCTCTCTGGATATGCGTGGAGAGGCAGGACGTGGCGTGACGCCAAGAACCTCTGCGCCCCTGTGCGCCATGAGTGCGCCTCTCTTGGCACTGCAGGAAACTTGCGCTGGTCACACCCAGTCCGCGCGGCGAAGGCCGGCGCAGGCAGGTGCGCCTGCGCTTGCGCCTGGTCTACGAAATTAGAGCCCTATATGTTGACTATATTTCAGATGTCACAATAGTAAAAAAGTATGCAAGCAATAAAAAATGTTTCCAGAAATAAAAATATAAGAATCCGAGAGGAGGAAATAAAACAAAAAATAAGTTTGAACTTGCAATGTATATGGCTGTTTTTAGTTTTTCTGACTGAAATTAATATAACCAGCCCTTGTTTAACAGATATAAAATAGGCATTAAAACCGTACATTGTAGTGTTGGGTGTTTTTTCCTCATCATTGATATTTTGAAGGCTATATAATCTCCCAAGGTTCAGGAAATGACACATTTTTGATGATCATTTGCTGGTTCAGTCCTTTTAATTTCCAACTGATGTTGTGGTCCTGTAGGACGACAGAAAAAAATTTACCTGTGACTTCTGTAGATGTTTTTTTGTGGAAATTTAAGATTCAGCAGAGGGAACAGAAGACCAAACAAACAGAGAGAGAAAGACAAACTGGTCCTAAAGCACTCCTGCTCATGTCACACCCTCGCTGCAGGGCAAAACTCTTGTCGGTGGCAGAGTGCATTCTCGTGTCCGCACATGCAGGGACATATGTTATGAGGACTTTGTTTAACACGTTCTGCTCTGGGTCCTGAAAACAGTCTCTCTCTATGCTTTTTCCGTGTGTCTGCTCCAGCTGTGAACTCAGAGGCAGGAATCAATCATGAGGAGGAATTTATGAGTCATTCCTGTGGGCTGGTTAGTCAACTTTTTGGCCCCATAAAGACCGCAAAATATGAAGACATCAAGGACAGTGTGATATTCTCTGAGGCTTTTGAAGCGAGGCATTCAGAGCCTCTGACCACAGAGTTTCAGATGCTATAACTATTCACAAACATAATATATGAACCAATCAAACCAGTGTGATTAGAAATTTGTTATTAATTTGTGCACAAGCGGGACAGGGGGACTACAGGGAGAGTTTTTGTGATTTTTTAGAAGGGCATGTGTGGAAAAAGGCTACGAATTTATGATCATTAACAAGAAAGGTTGAAAAACGTACTTCTTGTGGAAAGCATGTGAGCAGGGACACACACCAAGCTCGTCTCTGCTGCGAAACTCTTCTAAACACACTGCACATGTTTGCTGTAAAAGAAGAAAAATACATGTAAGGCACAAGCACATCATCACTGCTGCTCAGTGTGAAACACAGCTGCAGTCTATTTATAAATCCTTCATACGTTGAGACTTTTATTTTGATTTATTGACTATTTTTCCAGTTGGTCATATGAGTACTTTTCAATAAGCAGCTACTCAAAAGCATGGCAACAACGCTACATGATGATGATGTGATATTTGTATCAATTAACAGAGCGAACACAGCTTTGGAGAAGCACCAGAGAGCATGACACAACATTGTTTTTTGTAAGGTAGGGGTTCTGACCTTTTTTCCCCTTCGAACTTTCCCTGATATTACCTGTGGAGAGTCAAGCCAACCCTGGAACCTACACTAAAAAAAACCCTGATGTACTGCTGTGCAAGGTAGACATCAGTTTCATTTGTTTTCCTGAATAAAATCAAGATAAATGACCTTACACTCAGTCTTGTTCAACATACCTACAAGGGAAGTCACTCATCACTACAATATCTTTGTTTTGTACACTGGGAATCAGCTTCAAGAGACAAAGCAGTAAGAAACAGAACTAATTTGAAAGTAAAAGTTGATTTATTTCACCAAACAAAATACGCGTCTACAAACTAAAACATAAGAACTAGCCCCATAACAGTGGTCAACTAAATATAACTCTAATTGAACTGGACCAGGGGTGGTCTATCAGGTAGTACACATGTTACACAGCAAGAAATCTGCTGATTCAAATCCAGTTAGAGCCTTTCTGAGTGGATCTCATCATGCATGTGTGGGTTCTCTCCGGGCACTCTGGCTCCCTCCAACAGACCAAACCATGCTAATGAGGTTGATTGGTGACTCCAAATAGCTCTTGGGAATGAGAGTGAGTGTGACTAGTTGTCTGTGTCTCTATGTGGCCCTACAATTGGCTGACGACTAGTCCAAGGTGTGACATGTCTCCTGCCTTAGGGGCCGTTTACACGAGGCCAAATATGGTCAAATCCAACAAGTTCTCATTGTGTTTGGTCTTGTGTTTACATGGGAACTCTCGGATTGCCCAAATCCGGTCACTTTTGAAACCAGTGTCCAGAGTGGAGAGTTTTCAAAACGTTCCTCCATGTGTTTCTGTGTAAACCCAAATCAGAGCGTTTCAGGGTGAAACACTGATGTCGGCGCATGTGCAGTACTCTTTCACATGAAGGCTGCGTGCACATACCATGAACAACAACAGCTTCTGCCACCTGCCGAGTAACGTGTGAGCTGCTTACTGTGCTGGGTTTGTTATCCAGACAGATTTGTTGTCCAAACAGATTTGTCATCCAGAAAAAAAAACTCCTTCATCTTTGTGTGTCCACTCGCCATTGTTGTTTGTGAAAAGTATTTCTTCTTGTAAATGTCTTGTAGCAGCGCTGCCTCTCTGAAAACCTGCATTGCCATCTACTGAACCGGCATGCATACTACTGTGGTTTCATTTGTCTCTAGCGTCTCCGTCTGAATGTGGATTGACTTTGAATAAGCAAAGGAACAATCTCGGCATTTTAATTCACAGCGTCTCCGTGTAAACATAGCCTAAGCGTCAGCCCTCACAAACTCGAAAGGGCTAAGCAGTGTAGAAAATGTATGGATAAAATAGACAAAAGATAAGATGCTAACTATTAAAATAGACCTAACTTAAACCAAAAGAAACACTAATGGTTAATAAACTAGACACCACATCTGACTAAAGCAAAACTAACTTTCAGTGTCTCTGTGCTCTTCTCTTAAGAAGCTGGAAATGTTGCCCATTGATCAAACAAAATGTCCGCCACAGCACCATCGGTGCTAATCTGTTGAAGTCTGCCAGTGTTTACAACCCTACAGTTGCTTCTCGCTCATTGCACTTTTAAACCGCACTTTAATGGATGGCCGATCATTTTCTGACTGGGAGCAAATGTATCAGCTTGAAGCTTAGCTGGATCATGAAATCTGACAAATCAAGAGTCTTTGTATGATTATGTATACAAGGAGCACCAGCTGAAATCATGCTAACAGCACCAAATCAGTTAAGGTCTGCTTTACAGTATCTCTTTTATATTATGAAAAAGAAATCTCATCTGGCCCTCAATCTGGAGTTCGCTGCAGTGTAGTGGCAGGCTGTCAGCTGAAACAAATCTACCATTTTGTATCATATAGTGTATTACTGTAGTGCACTGTGTTGTATGTATTGTATCATTTCAAATATATTTAATTTATTATATCATAAACCATAAATCACATCATCATCAATAAATCTGCATTTATCACATTCACTGTGTTTAGTCACACTTACACCAAGAAGGCTGAGCTTCTTCCCCGCTCCTTTTAAAACAACCTGTTGACAAGAAAAGTTTGCATATTAGACGGTTATAACTGAGCTAGTAATCTGCAGTTATGTGATGGATGAAAATTTTCTTACCTCATTGTACCCGTACTGTTCTCTTGATCCTTGTCTTCTGAGCCTGTGAAGACACAGAGCAAATTAATAAGGCTGTAATCTCAGTCATAAAAATGTTTCACTGTCTGCCTACTGGCTCCATATCGGTCTTCTTCAGGACACGTCTCATCATGCTGCGTGAATCAGCTGAGAGTCAAGCAGCTCAGGAATTCACACAATGTCAGAGTCAAGTAAGAGCCTGTGAGAATACGCTCCGCATGAGAAAAGATGAATAAAAGTTTCATACGATGTGCTGTTCAGTGCCTCTCTGATCTAGAGTAGGAACTTTCCTATGTTAGAAATGAGGACATGATGACTTCCAACCTACGCGTGGAGTCTTAAAATCACCTGTTAACCTATAGAGTATGCTTTTTGTCTGCGAGAGGAAATCAGAGTACAGAGAAAGCCCACACATGCACAGAGAGAAAATGCAAACTTCACATGGAAAGGTCTCACTAGCAAACAGGCTGGATAAATAAATAAATAAACAAGGAATGAGGTTCCACTGTGTGGCTCATCCTCTGTTATAAACAGGTACTACTGTCTGTCACATGTCCTCCCTTATGGAGGGACACGGATTTTACTGTCCTCCTCCCTCTTCTTCTCATGTCCATAACTTTGTATGTTTCCTTTTTTATTTGAATATGAAAATGGACCTTGATCAAATACTGAAAGCATGTTTTGTCTCCCTCCCTTAAAGGTGCTATGAGGAGAATCTATTTCCAGCGACATAAAGACTCTGCTACCCATGAGCATGCGCGGCGACTGTCGTAAAGACGTGACCCAAGCCAAAGCGTGCATTTGTTGTGACGCTAATGAATGCAGTTCGGACCTTCCTCAGAACTCTGCATTGCTTTACAACTTCTTTTTTCAACAACTTACAGGATGCAAAGCCACAAGGTAATGTATCTCTTTCTAGTTACATAGCGGTAGTTTTTGATGTGTGACAACAAGCAATTTTTGGAAAACTTAGTATTGTAGTTTTGTAGCTGGCTATATATCGCTACTTACAGCCTGGTGCTCTAAAACGTATCAGAATAATATGAATTTGCTCTAGTTTTAATTGTCTTGTTCCGAAAGTTGAGTATCCAGGCCAGTCCAGCCCTGTCCAACCCGACCACGAAGCTAAGGAACAGCATTTATAGATAACCCTTGATGCTATAAAACTCATCTTAAAGTGTGTATTTCCATCAGGCATTTATCTAAAAGTGAGACTTTTTTGTAATTACTTAGAAACTCCTCATAGCATCGTTAACTAGAAAAGCACTCAGAGAATATTAGCCTTACCCTTATTTAATCAGATATTTAGATTCCTTGACCATGAAAATATACAAATATGCACAAATGCTGAAAATGGTCCTATCTCACAATGTTAAGGAATCCTTTAAAAAATTCCTGGATCCAGACAGTGATCCAGATCACTCCCAAAATCCAATCATTTATTCCTTGTTCCAATCAGGACATTTCCTGACAATTTCCTTGAAATCCATCCATAACTTTTTGAGTTATCCTGCTAACAGAGAAACAAACAAACAAAAAAACAATGGTGACCACGTGGCAGCCTCACAATGGCCTCTTCACTGTATGGGAGGAGAGTTCTTTTTCCTTGACTGCAAATTTCTGAACTCCAAATGTGCATGAAAATGATCATTATTCGGAATAACAATCAGCAAAAGCCACCCCTCTAATTTGGACCACTTTGGCTTTTCTGAATAGAATGATCTGATTGGCATATTTACATGACAAATTTTCATTGTAAACAAGAATTTATTGCAATTACTAAAGTCCATGTAAATATAGCTGTTGATAATGGAGAGGCATTGGACAGAGCAGAGAGGTGGGGCAGAGAGCAGGAGAGACACTTGGCAAACAGGCACCAGGTTGGATTTGAACCTCGACTTCAAATCCAACCTATCCAATCCCATAAGATGAGAGCTGCAGTCAGCTGTGCCATACCAGCAACCCACAATACACAGCCCCTAAGAGGACACACGCTCGTTTGGTTTGGCTTACTGCAACTTTCTGAGATTATTAATTTAGGTGGGTTTTTTTGCTAATTTTTGGATGCATTTATGAAATCATCGGTTACAATATTGTATTTCCTTTGTTATAAATGTATAAATGCAGAGATCTTAAGAAGCAATACCATCAAGATGGAAAACAACCATTGTTACTCCAAAAAAATGAAGCAAAGAGGAAAATGAACCTAAGTGTTATTTGCTAAAAGACAACTTTAGCTTTCAAAGGATGTAAGAAAAGGATCTAGCTCATACCTGAGAAATGAGCTATAACCAAAGTTCAAGACATGTAAACGATGTTTTGAGTATTCTTAGCACTTTAGTGGCTTTTAAGAGATTTTGTAGTAAATGTATATGTACGACTAATTGATAAAACTATCAACTCCTCATGTTGTCACATCTCTTTGTAGGTAATCCAGCCTGTGTATCTAGCAGTAGATAATATTTAAAGGGAGGGTAAACATATGAACAGGTTTTTCCAGAAACTCGGGAGGTTAGCGGCAGAACACTGACATAATTGAAACCTGTCTGTTTCAGCCTGAGGCACTTCAACCTTTCAGATTAGTTAAAATTCACACAACACTTCAGGTGCACTGCATGTTTGACAACAAGAGGATCCTGCATTGTTAGATCACATGCATCTTTGAGGGAAGTTTATTTAATAACAGATACAAGTCAATTCAAGAGTTTGAAAAATGTGTCTCAGAGAATGTCAATGCACATCACAATGACTTCACAATGAAATTCAAGAGTTTTCCAGTCACTTATAGGCCAGTACTCAAGAACAGAGGTTTTTATCTCCTTTTTTAAAAATTCCATCCACACACAAAGCATGAACACGGTTAAAAACTGTCTAACCTTGTAGCAGATTTTAGTCTGAGTGGTGTAACCATTTAGCTTCTGCCTATTTTAGTGGTGTAATGAGCATCTTTGTTTTTATTCTCATCATTCCAGGTTAAGGATGTCACTGTTACCGTTAAAATCATAAACCATTCCAGTCTTGATGCTGAAGTAGACCAGTTATGTAAAGAGGCGAGACACAACATATGCAATTTGCTATTGTCAATCTTTGTTTTTGTGCTTTTAACAACTTTGAATTACTCCTCTAAAAGTCCCTTTTATTGTATTTTATTTTATTCTTATTTATTTATTTATTTATTTATTTATTTGCTGTGTTTATCGTTCACTCCTCCTGTTCCTTTTCATTAAGGAGGAGAGAGAGTTGTATTTGCTTATAATCAATACTTGTTTTTATTTGGTTTCTGCATTTAATTGTGAATGTGACTCTCTAGTTGGGGGGGGGGGGGGTTAGCGTTTTAAAACAGGGAAAAAAAGGGTGAAATGTATCCTTACTAATTGTACATGTACTTTATCTTGACAACCCAATAGATATATATATGTAAAAAAAAAAATCATAAGTCGTGGTAAAATTTCTGACGGTTAGTATTACTGGTTTCCTATATTAATTACCAGTTTACCGTATTTGATTACTACACTGTTAAGTAACTTACAGTCAGGCTGCAGATTGCCTGGAAAAGCAGAACTGTGTGCTCCTCTGTGTCTGCTCCTCGGTAAAGCAGTTCGCAGACGGAGGCGTGCACGCGCAGTTTGCATTGTTTGGCCTCGAAGAGTGAAAGTGTTGCCACAGCAGCTGCATCATGATGCCCACACAGAAACTTTGCCTCCAAATGGGAAAAGTATGAAGTCTGGTCGAATTTTGGATTTTGCAAAGATGTCAAGGGGTCACTCATTGAAGATGGTCACCCTGTCAAAAACATGAAGCTGCAGCGAAAGAAAAAGATGCGCGTGAACTGATGTAACTCCACGACAAAGTGAGCTGACGAAGCCAAAGAGAGAGTCAGAGAGGATTCAGAGATCCATACCTGAGTGAATTATAGGTGTTTATGGATTTTCTGTCTAAATGTAATCTATAAATGTTGTAAATAATAGCATTAGTGTCCTTCTGGAGTGAGTTCTTGCTGTTTCCTGCTGTTTATTCATCGTGTTTTGCTGTATAGTTTGTGTTTTATGGATAAAATCATCGTAATTTGGAAATAGCCTACTGTAAGAGGAAGTGTCTCAGAGATGTGCCAGGGAGAGGAGAGTCGTGAGGGGAGTTAACCGGATAGGAATTACCTCAGGGACTATAGTCAGTAAAAAAAACGCCTGGACATGGTCTGATATAACGAGCTGAAACATGGACTCTAATGCTGTAGGCAAACTGAAATGTCTGAGTGTATGTAAAATAGGCTGAGTTTATTTTTGGTCCTCTCAAAACTTTGAACTTGTTCATTTGCATTTGTTTATGAAGACAATTATGTTCAAAGTTCAAACCTGTTTTTTTTTCTTTTCTTGTCATTACGCACTGTTTTTAAGCATTAACAACATAATAATGACAAATACTTTACTTTATTTCTCATGAAAAAGGGTGAAAAATGTACTCAAAGGACATTTCCTTAAAATATTATAAATGGTTTCAAGAGTGTGTAAAAGTAATTTTTGAATATTTTGAGCACACTGCAACAATACTGCAGTCATAATGATAACTGTGATAATTTTGGTCACAATAACCGCGTTGTGAAATTCTCATACTGCTACATCCCTCCTCCAGCTAGATCTCCCAGGTCATAGACAGTTTTTGGGGGTGCCTAAATCTAATCTTAGAACCAGAGGACATTGCGCCCTTTGCGGAGGCTGCTTCTAGGCTCTGGCACTCATTTCCTCTCTATAAAAGATCTGCTAAGTCCCTGATCACATTCAATTCAATGTTAAAATCCCATTTTTCTCAGTGGCTTTCAATTAAACTAACCCGAGCAACTATCATTTAGATAATTGTTTCACAGATTGTTTTACTGTCATGTTGGTTTTGATGGTTTTAGGTTTTATCTGGTTTCCCTTGTCTCATTTGGCCATTCAAGTTTGTCTGTTTTATGATGGCTCTCATTGCCTTGTTTGTCTCTTTGTGGTCAACATAAATTGTTTTTAATTGTGCTATATATTTGAATTTGACTTGACTTGGCTTTGTTCAAAGCTGAGACATGTCTTATGTCATTAAAATGTTTAGTGTGGGCTCTTGTTGGTTTCACTGTGCTGAAACAATGGCAACTACGGATGCAAGTGGCCATGGGTCACCAGTCAACTCAGTCATTTGCGAAACAATAAAAAATATCAGCAGATTTTTTTGATCATCATGGTGTTTCTAAAGTATCAGCGGTTATAAAGCTGCAGAAACTTTGTGTGGCATGTAGATAGTCAGTCAGCAACAGTTTAGCAACATCAACTGCAAGACATAAAAATACCAGTGATAATGTCCTACAGTGTGAAATCATCCCAGAGAGGCAGTCACTGTGATTTTCCTGTCCATTCTTGGACCTCCCTAAAGGAGTTTTGAATGTCTTCAGCCACGCAAAAGTTTTCCAAAATGTAAACTTCAGTGACCTAAAACCCTGTGTTTGTGTGGGCAGAAGGACAAGAGCGCTGAAGATCCTGAGTTTTCAAAAATACACCCCCATGTGTGGACATAGCCTCAAGGCTCAGTTCTGTTTTGGCAGAGATGGATGCACTCAGGCCACAAACTGCATCAGTATCTATGCTCTGTGCTGCTCTCATTGTCCCAAACAGATATTATTCCAAACTGTCGAGGGCAGTGTCCTCAAAAAGTAGCACCTGTAGAATGGCTTACAGGACATCATCGAAATAGAAAGTTTGTTGTCACCTGTTACACCAGGACGAAGACGAGTTGCTGTGTTTATATTTTATATTTCCTAATTTCTGTCAATAGTAGCTCCTCAAAGTTTAACATTTCTTCTTCTTCTTCTTGACTTTTTACAAACAACAAATCAGTGCATTTTCAGACTTGCTGTTGTTCGCATCTGCGTCTTTTAAATTTGTGGGGATGTGTGCAGCAGGGCAGTCGTGTGGACACTCTCTAACTCATGGACGCATCAGGCATGAAACAGGCTCCAGACAGTATGACACTAAAAACCCTGAGAGGGTGTCAGGCTACAGTCTGCTGAAAGTCTTAGTAAAGTCTTATAGTGTAAGTGCTTAAGTTGGATAAGGACGAGAGAAAGTGACACAACAGAAGAAGAATAACAGTTGCGGTATGCACTTCAGGTTACAGGTTCATGATCTGTGACACCTGAAGATACTCGAGGGAGTAGCTTACTCTGACGGAGGGTGAGTCTGCATTTAGACTCACTGAGGAAGTTCAGTAAAGGATAACCCAGAGGTTACAATACCTTAATCTGACTGAATGATGTTAAAGGGACTGTGAGGAGTTTCTAAGTAATTACAAAAAGTCTCACTTTTAGATATATGCCTGATCAAAATACACACTTTAAGATGAGTTTTATAGCATCAAAATAGGCTATCTATAAATGCTATTCCTTAGCTTCGCGGTCGGGTCGGACAGAGCTGGACTGGTCTCAACTTCAGGAACAAGACAATTAAAACTAGAGCAAATTTATATTATTTGGACACGTCTAAGAGCAACGGGCTGTAAGTAGCGATGTATAGCCGGCTACAAAACGACAATACTAAGATTTCCAAAAATTGCTTGTTGTCACACATCAAAAACTACCGCTATGTAACTAGAAAGAGATACATTACCTTGTCGCTTTGCATCCTGTAAGTTGTTGAAAAAAGAAGTTGTAAAGCAATGCAGAGTTCTGAGGAAGGTCCCAGCTGCATTTATCACAACAAACCCACACTTTGGCTTGGATCACATCTTTTGGTGCGTTCCAGTTGTAGTCAGAAGTAGGAATTGCCGAGTTCTGAGTGGGAAACTGCAACTGGAACGACCTCCTGAAGTCGGACTTTCCTACTGGAACTCGGTGAAACCTCGCCACCCCCAAGTTGACAATCGAAGATGGATGCCCCCAGTGTGAACAGTTATTTAGCTCCTGTAATAATCAATTTATTTACACTTCTGACTGGGGTGTGTCACTCTAGATCAGCTGTATACATAGTATTGTTAGACTTATATTTACAAAAATGCTGTCATAGTGATAATCACATTCTTCATGTGATATTTGATAACAACAACGCAGGGCGTGCTAACAACAGCTAACTAAAGCCTGGTAGTTTGGCATGTTTTTTTTCAACTTCAGCTGGAACACCGATAAGTCGGAGATGATGTCACTCCCAGTTCCGAGGTTACTGGAACGCAGCATTATGACAGTCGCCGCGCGTGCTCATGGGTAGCAGAGTCTTAATGTCGCCGGTAATAGATTCTCTTCATAGCACCTTTAATAGAATACTGTGTGCTTACATTCATGAAATAGTCAGATTACAAAGACTCAAAAACTCCAGTGTTGTTTTGTTACCTGAAGAGGTAGCAGCAGAAGATGAGGCTGAGCATGAGGATGAAGAGGCCGATGCCCAGGACGATGATGTAGACGTTGAGTGGGAGATGGAAAAGCTCTTCAGACGTCATTTTGCAGTACGGACTGACGTTCCGCAATCCAAGGTCACACAGACACCCTGAGAGGACAAGGACAGTGAACAAAGATCAGACGGAGAAGTGACAGTGAAAAACATGATTTGGAAGAAAACCACATTCATCAAATTTGCCTGAATATATTTATCCTGACACACCAGAAAGTTCAATATACAGAACCACACAGAATATTAAATAGTCCATCTGGGCAACAGCCAATAGGAAGGGATTGAGGATGGCACATTTTTCCAAAGCATATCCAGGGTTGTAAAGATGATCGTTTTGTCAGTAACATTCATTATATCCAACCAGGTGTTGTAATAAGTGGGCACTACTGTCGTAACCTGACACAAGTCCATGTGGGAAGTGTTTGGGAATAGGCAGAAACATTCAGAAACACATCCATCAGGTGATTAGATGACTGTTCTGTCAGAGGCAGGTTAATGCTACCCACTGACTCCCAATGTTTGAGTTAAGCTAATTAGTGGTGGGCAAGCTCTGCCTGTTTCTTTCCTGTTACTGCACCCGTAGTCCAAAGGATGGTGTCTATCTGCTTGTTATGGATCTAGGAGTGAGGCAAGACGTGAAACAAAAAAAAATGTTGGCGTATCCCTATAAGGCACCCTTTCCTGCGTGGGAAAGGGTGCTCCCAGTCTGCTCTGATTGGTTTAGAGGTCGACTCTGTGGTAATTTGTCCGTTAAGTGCTGGTTCATGCCATGCTGTCAACAACTTTCTAAAATCCATACCGTGCAATGGCCTTGCTAGGTCAATGGGATAAAACTGACAACAGAAAAATGGTAGGATGTCAAACTGTTGGCCCATTTAAGGGAGACAGGCAGCTCTGGCAGCTGCTGGTGCTGCAAAGAGGGCTAGAGGGTGTGGTCTTAATGTCACAGGCTTCTTTTTTGATTCACGGGGTGCTCTATCATGGGGAGGAGACAAAAAAGCAGGATATAGCCTCTTTACAGGGCGCTGGTTGGACCATGCCTCTGTAGACTGAGCTAAATTAATTTCGAGTAGATCCAGCTGCACTACAACATATCTAAAGAAAAGAAAAATCAGGATTTACTGAGTCTGGGAAAACATTTTTGAAGGTATTTACAAGAAGATATTTGGTGCATCATTACCAGTGAAAATGTGATTTCATACATGTGTGGGAGTGGTGCTGAATTACATTTAAAATTTCAACAAGCTATGATGTACTACCAAATGGGACATCAATAGAACAAGCAGTGTCCTATAACATTTAAGTGACGTTTTAGCTGTTTGAAACCACTATGTTGAGTCAACAATGTCTCCAAACAAAGAACAACTCATGATTGTAATTGCATGATTTTAGATGTTAACATATTTCAATTTTGCTTACATGCACGATTGTCAGAGAACAGAGCTGCCATCAGTTTCCTGTGGTGTCAAAAATGTGCTTTCCATCAGTAACATGTTTAGTATCACGTATTGACGCATGTTTAGCGTTTCAAATAAAGCAGCACTGTTGGTTTTTACATGAGCACAGCTGAATGACATAAGAACTTGTCTCCAGTATCACAGTGAGGGCAGTTTTGACACTGAATGTGCGTTTTGTCTTCTTACAGCAAACTCTTTCTCTCTCAGTGGGGCAGAGGTCAGACACAGCGGCCTTTCACTGTGAGTTCATTCTGGATATTTTATATAAGCAGAAAACAACATATCCAATCATACATCACTGTCTGCTGCCACTGACTTTTGTCTTTGTCCTCTTCTGATGGCATGTCTGTGTGGGTTTTTAGAGGGAAGACATTAGGTATGTTTATGAATTTGCATGGCTTGATATGCATGTTTCTGCACCACACTGCATCTCTGAAATTCCAGACTGTGATGGTAAATAGGCCATATTGTATTTTTTAAGGGTTGATATGCCTTTTAGTGTGCTTTACGTGTCTGCTGCATGATGTAGTAGAGGTAAATGGACTTTAGGTTGTATAGTACAACTCAAAGCACTTCTACATCACTCCAGTTCACTCACTGACAGTTTTACTTGAGCTGTCCATCAGAGTTAGCTAACACATCAACATCTGCTCAACACACCACTGATAAAGGAGTGTCTTGTCCTTGAAAGAGCTGGACTTCAACCTTCGACTTTTCAATTAGAAGTGGACAGTACTGTTAATGACCTTGCACTGCAGCTGGATCCACCTGATCAGTGTTTGTATTTAGACAGATCCATCTTACCAAGCTCCTAACAATGACAACAGCAGGAAGTGACTGCCCGTACAGAGTTAGCATAGGTGCTAACAGCTTTGGTAACAGCTTTATCAGATTTGAACCATCTGTCTTTATCAATGGAAAAGCAAATAACACTTCTTGATTGCAAAATGCACTTCTTGATTGAAAACAGGGATATTTTTGTTCTACTTCTGACATGTTTTGGTCAGACTTTGTTCTACGAAGTGGCCCAAATTCTGTGTTTTATCCCCACATACTACATTATCTGATCGAACAGTCCATCTGGTGTGTCAGATTATACTACCAGACCATTTAATGCACACCTCTATTCTTCCTCTTCTTCTTCTATCTATACTTTTACGCACAGGACAAGAAAGTAGAGAACATCAAGGCTTCTCCCTCTCCTCCTATAAGCAGCACCAGTAGCTGCCTGACCCTGCTGAATCCCTGGTCCTTCCTGACTAGTTTAAGCCCATTGATGGGCCAGGGACAGAATGTAGATTGCAGAGTGATTGAAAATATGGTGGTGAACTCGGCTAAAACAGCCCCTATGACAGAGTTGACCAGTCAACCAATCAGAAAAGACTGGCCTAACATTGCAAAGAGGGGCGTAGCTGATAGCATAGAAACATTGAAGCTACGCTGTCGGGCTTATACCAGCGGTAAAGCTGTGATGTTCCAGCAACTGGTATATCACCGAGTGTACATGCTTTCAAGAGACGATGAATATGATTTCTTTGATTATTCTCTAGTTTTGTCCGTAAAAGAAAATCAAGACATTTTTTTCTGGCAAATCAATTATAATGCAAAAGACCAAAATCTTAGATGATGATGCACTGAGGACATCAGGTTGTTTTCACACTTGTTGCCCACATAAAATTCAGAATTCAGATTCCAATGGTTGGTTTGACACATTAATTTAGGTAAATCTTTAATTCAGAAGTAGCCTGAGCTGAAAAAAAACAAGTTTGAGAACAAAGGTGATTTGCATGCTTAATTTTTATGAGCTGTCAAAAATGAAAGATGAGCTGTAGTTGGAGGCTAGAAGGCCAAAAGAAGTTATAAAGTCAATCAGGTGTGGTGTCCAATGGTAACAACTTCAGTTTTACCTTCATTAAAAACAACATAGAGAGACAGACAACCATTCACCTAAGGGCAATTTAGAGTCACTGTGCTGTGAGGCACGTGCACTACCTGCTGCGCCACCAGTATTTTCCCATTTGAACTGAAAATCGTCAGTCAGTGAGTTAGAACCTGAATCATTTAGGCGCGTGTTGATTATTCATTTACCTTCGCCGATGAGGTTATGTTTTTGTTGGTGTTTGTTTTTTGGTGAACAGGATAACTCTAAAAATCATGAGCAGACTTTGATTACATTTTTCAAGAAACGTTACTCATCATTGGTGATCCAAATCTGAGTGTAGATCCAGATCAAAGATTTCTTGAAGGTACATTAGATCAAATATTGAAATCATATTATTGTTGGCTACATAACTTCTGGCAACTCTAAAAGTTGGTATATAGTTATAATAGGAATGCTTTTATTCATCGAGGAGGGAAATTCTCTTTTTATTGACTCATATCCAGTTCTTGTTCCTGCATGTCCTAACACTGAGCAGATATAGACAAAAACACCAGACACATCAATCTATGTCGTTTAACCGCAGCACAAATTCAGAGCAAATAAAGAAAGAAAAGAAAGAAGTCAACGAAAACAAAATATCATTTTTTGTTTCTGCTTTTGTTTACTCATTCTTTCTCCATCTGCAAAGCACTTTCATGTGAACTTTTACAACCAACATTGCGTCACTCAGGAATTTGTTCCACTTTGCTTCTTGGCCTGAGTTACCTCCTTTCTCACTGGACTAAAGAAGAGAAAAGTGTGTCTGCCTCAGGGGGTAAAAACAAAGCTTGAACCACAGAGGCAAACTGTTGTGTAAAAAAAGAACTTTTGAGCTATCCTCTTAGTACAGTCATTGCGATTAGTGGCACAGGGGTTGGGTAGGAGGGTAAGATGGAGTGCAGTTTTAGCAAAGAAGAAGATCAGTGGTTTAGGTTTGGTTTGGGTGAAGGAGGAGGCAGCTGTAATCTTAGCACCCCGTTGGTAAATCATTGATGGCAGAGAGCTAAAAGGCAGGCTGATGTGCAAATGTATGCAGTCTGGACAGTACACCTGCCGGCTGTCAAACGGGTTTCATGTTGTTAACACTGATAGAAAGTAAGACAAATACTTTGTTAAATTTAAAAGTAAGTCAGACTGATAAATATTTGAATTTCAGATTCTAAGTTTATGCATTTTTTATTCATTCGGTGATAAAAAAAAAACTATTAAGTCTGACAAAAATGCCCTTGTTTACTTAATATCGTTGTACTTTTTAACTACTTGTTGTTTTCAACACAGTAGAGCAGGGTTCCCCAAGCACTTTATTCAAAAGTTATTCATTTAATCATTGTTTTTTGAGTGGCTGATACTGAAAGATGTTGTATTTTGAAAGGTTGACTGGATCCTGGTGTATCTGCCTGACTGCACGTGCTTTACACTGTGGCTTCTGTCATTTCTGGGATGAGCAATTGTGATAAATTCACAGTTATACATTGTGTTCATGGACTCTTCCACTTGTGCTCTGGAGCACTTTGAGTTACATATGTTGTAGGAAAAAGTGCTATATAAATAAAGTTTGATTGATTGACATAGAGGTAAATATATCTGACACTGCAATTTGTCAAACTGGAGGACACTTAAGTTACTCAAGAGTGCTCCACTTCCTGATGTGCAAAGACTCAATTCAGACATATGAACTAATAAAATACTCATCAGTGATAAATAGAAACATCAGAACTTCTCAGACTGATGACTGATGATGAAACACACTCATTTAGCACCTAATGAACCCAATTTTCAGCTTTTTCCTCCATGTTCAGAAGGTATAGCTGTTTATGCTCTGGCTGAATTTAATTTAATTTAATTTTCATTTAACCTTTATTTAAATCTCGAGGAATCATTGAGGGAGAGCCCTCATTTACAATGATGTCAAGAGCACAACAACAATATAAAATCACAAGAAAAACAGCCAATTAACAATTGATAAAACACCATTAAAAGCAGTTACATTCAAAGGTACAGTAGTTGATAATCATAGTTTAAAACTGACCAATAGAAACCATTTTGTTAAGTTTCAGTGTACGTTGCAAGATGTCCCAGGAGGAGGATGCAGAGGAACTAAAAGCAGCTTTACCAAATTCAGTTTTAGTCCGAGGAACATCAAGCATCAGAAAATCTGTTGAATGTGAATGAGTTCTTAAATGTCCTTCAGCTCTAAAAACATAGAGAGACCACGTATATGTCTCTTTATTTAGGATTTAGATTCAAACCTTGTCTCTCTCTGATCCTGCAGCATGGTGAGTTACACTCTTCACAACATGCGTGATAATACTGTCATTGCCCCGGTCCCCTGAGAGCTCATTTATGAGACAAAATGTGTTTGCGCCTTCTGTTTCATGAGAACAGCCTGAAGTGCCTGATTCTGCTAACTTTAGAATACCAGTGTCTATAGTGAAAAGTTTTAAAGACTTTTTTGTTGTTGTCTCCTTGTAAACAGACATCGGTGTAGTGAGGTAAGTAAATGTAGCATGCACCTAGAAACAACAACAACAACAGCTATGGCCGACTACAGAGCAACATGTGAGCCGCTAACTGTGCTAGGTCTGTTATGTTGGTTTTCTGCATAAATACTCTGACCAGCGAATATAACACTTTTGTTTTATTTGCCAAGGACACTACAAACTGACATTGCCACACTGGCCTGGCATGCACACAACTGCGTTTTCAGTCGTTCTCACATATCTTTGTGAACACACATTGGTATCACTCTGTCTCCATGAGAACGTGAAGTGCTTTTGAAAAAATGCAAAGGAAAAACCTTTCCGTTTCTGGTGACAACACTGTGGTGTAAACAGGCCCTTAGTTGTATTATATGAGACTGAGCCAAGAAAGGTTGGGGACCACTAAGTTAGAGAAGAAATATCATTTATAGCTAAGCCTGATGCTCTAATTTCCAATTATATGATTATTGTAAAATTGAAAATCTTTCCACCACAGGAAATGAACATAAATGTTGATAAATGCATTTATAATTACATAAATTGGGTTAAACTGGTGTTGGATAACGTATGACCATCACTCAACTGCCACTTTTGTATGTGTAGTTTACCTGTTCAGCTGCTTGTTCATGCAAATCATGTCCAAGATCACCTGCTGGCATTTACACTGCTCATTGGATTAGAGAAGAAGTTGATTACAGTGACTTTGAGTCTGGTTGTTAGTGCCAGACAGGCCGGTCTGAGTATTTCAGAACCTGCCAATCTACTGAGATTTTCAGGCACGGCCATCCCTGCAGTTTAAAGAGTCTGGTCCGACTAAAGAAAATATCCCGTATGCCACAGCTGTCTGGGTGAAAATGCCTTGTTGATGCTGGAGGTCAGAAGAGAATGTCCAGAGTGGTTTGTGATTATAGAGAGGAAACAATGTCTAAAATAAAAACAATACAACCAAGGTCCAAAGACGCCCAGCTTTGAATGCACAACAGACAAACTATTTAGGGAGGCGGACAACAGCAACAGAACCTCACACTGTTGAGATAGTACGGTCAGAAATTGGCATAAACAACTCAAAAGCATGGATCCACCCTTCCTTTACATGCGTTTTTTCAGAGTGATGATGGTGGTCTACTGGTAGGTGACATTTTCCTGACACACTTTGCACCAACTGAGCAATTTTTTAACACCAAAGTCTATTTGAGTATTTTACATACTATGTCCATCTTATTTGAACCACATTGTGCACATCTTCTGAATGCTACTTCCAACGGGACAATGCTTAATCTCTCAAGTCTTCTTACACTGGTTTCTTGAACATGATACTGTGATCACTACACTCTGTTGGCCTCCACAGCACCAAATCTTAATCCAGTAGAGGAGCCTTGGAATATGGTGAACTAGGATATTCTCATCATGGAGCTCCTTGAGTCTAAGCAATTAAGAAATAGGCAGGTCTGAATGCAAAAAGGGATTTACTCCTGTGTCAGTGGCGTGTAAATGGGTGAGGATGTGTTAGCTGACACTGATGCACAACTGACATAGAAACTTTAACCATCAGTGAGTGAATGTGAGAGTGAACAGGTGTGAATGGGTAGATGTGACCTGAGGTGTAAAAGTGCTCTGAGAAGTCAGAATGAAAAGGGCTAAGCTCAAGTCCATTTACCATCATTCTCTGACATCAGCTGCATGTTCTGTCACCAATGCTCCCTTTGCAACATGCAAACTAATCGTTGAACTAAACACTGGAAGATTTACTCTAAGAGAAGGACTGACTGGCTCAAACATTTTCATGCTTTGACTCTGGCATCAGCCAAAGCCAGAGGCATCATGTTTTGGGATTGCTCATGTGTCTGTAAGCACTGTGCATTCGGGTCATGACCTTATATGAATGCAATGCTTCAAAAAGTCATCACTGGATTTTCCATATTCTTCGACCACATGACCATGACATGACCCGGATTCAAGAATAGACTCACTAGATTTTAAGGGGCATAGGCCAGAGGCCAGAGGCCAGAGTGAAGAAGTCCTGTGATTGTCCTTGCCTTGTCAATGCAATATCTCAAGAACGGTTGAGGACTTGCCATCAAAATTTGCATTAGTGTCTGTTGTGACTAAAGACTTTGAACATGTTTTGGAGGTCTAAGGTCAAAGTCCCAGAGCCCCATGTTTACCCCTTGCTCATGAACACTCTTCTGTGAACATGATATCACATGAATGCTTTTAGGGATCACCTTTAAGATGCACAAATGTCCACAATGAGACAGGGATGGACTGATGAAATGTGGACGGTCAAACGCAGGGGTTATTAAGGTCATTCTTGTCTTCTGAACACAACATCTCGGGAATTCTTCTCAGGATTTTCAAATATCTATAGAGAGATATTTGGTGCTGATTTATGAGCTGGAAGGAGAGGGTCAGGCCAGCCAAGCAACTGTGTGACGTCACAGCAGGACAAAGTGCAGCATTCTGAAGTAGAGCGCAACACTGTAAACAAAGAGCAACGATGGCAGACTTCCAGCAGTCCAGTTTTCCAATGTGCAGACATTTATCACAGCAAAAGCAGTGAACAAATCTCTCTAAATCCATGGCTAACTGAGTATAGCACAGTATGCATTTTTGTTTAAGCAGCTGTTGCAAAGGAATTGATGATTTTTGTGGCCAGTCAGCAGACTACTGTGATTTTAGCCACTTGGAGTTGGTTTGGTAAGTTCAGCTCTGCTTTAGGGAGTTGCCAAGAAGTGGGGTGGCACAGATTAATTTAGATACCTTTATACAATTTACCCACCACTGTACCTTCACTCTCTGATAAAGCCTGCCTCAGAAAAACACTGGGATGTCGGATGAGCTTCAGCTACCCCAGCTTTACCAGCTCATTAGTGGAATGCGTCTAACTGGGATATGGCGTAATTCCCACTTCCCCTGTCTGAGTTCAAAGTGAATGGAGCCCTAAAATTAATTTCTCATGACTGCTAGCAATAAAAATTTAAATAACTATCTGGGGTAAGTAAACTTTATTTTTTTTTACATTTAATAAAATTTTGTTGTTATACGTTTTTTTGTAATATGCCATAACAGATTTGTTGCCATATGGCAACAATATGCAAATATGGAAAATTCCTAGTGTATACAACCTAATGGATTTCCATTCATTAACATAGCATGAAACTATCCTGAGACTGTTTACACCCTTTGCTTATGTTTTAAAAATAATATTATATATTTTTTATATTTTGTAATTTAAGGTATGTTGCTGGCTATATTTAACATCGTATTCACTTTCCTCCATGCAAAATGCATCCCAGCTACTTCTACGAGAGAGGGAAAGAGAGCAGGGTAGAAATAACTGTCAAACTAGAGAAGGAATCAGATCAAAATCAACTGAAATGAGTTGAAATCAAATTAAATGAAACAGAAAAAAACAACTGAATGAAATGAAAAAAAAAAATGATAGATCGTACTTTATTGAGCCAGGTTCAAGGTTTCGGGTTTTTATGAGCAGATGTTTTAGATAACTGTTGAAATTATACAATGTTTTCACTGTATAAAAGTTTATTTGTTCATTCTGGATGAGTATGACATGGATGTGTTGAGTCTTACTTTAAATAAAATGCCTTTTTAAAAAAAAAAAAAAAAAAAGATTTTATGGTACTTTCCACGATTGCATATTGTTGCCATATGGCAACAATTGATCAAAGACCCCCGTTTAAACTTTTTAAAAGATTTTTTTTCATTTATCTATTATTTAGACCATTTTAAGTAATCAAAGCATTCAAAACATTTTTTACTGTTTTTAAGTAATATTCCACGCAATAGAGAGTTAATCAGTGTGCAAACGAATGGGTGTGAATTGAGTAGTCAGTGACTAGAAAAGTGCTACTTATGCTTAAGTCCCTTTACCATATAGCCGACCATGACTCACCACTGTACCTTCTCTCTAGTATTACATACTTTGTTGGGCCATACAACTGCTGTGATGGTGTTTGTGCATACTGTTTTTTTTCCTTGGCAAACTGTGTACTGTTGTATGTGTCTTGTAGGTTAACATAGAGTCCATGTTGATTTTTGTATATGTCATCTGGCCACTACCTGTCTGGCATATTTTGATGTCAGCGTTCATTAAAGTGCACTGTCCCGCATTTGAATAAATACTTTATTTAATACATTTAATAGTTACCTTTCACTTAACCTTGCAGCAAAGATGGATCCACCTGATTCAATGTCTGTAATCAGGCAGGTCCATCTTTCCAGGCTACCGTGGCACAACCTAATGAGCAGTGAAACAACATCAGGGAGTCAATACTCATACAGAGATTAGCATAGACGCTAACAGCTTTAGACACAGTTTTATTAGATCTGGAAACATTTTTTTATTAAATGAAGAACGATTAACAACACTAAAAACATCACATTAAAAGGATATTTCTGCTCCAGTTCCACCATGTTTTTCCTTTTGTTTGCTTTAGGAAGTGACCTATGCTCTAGCCTTTACACTTCTGCAGTAGCACCTGCTTGCTACATTATCAGATTGATGTGACTGCCAGATAAGCTACTATGGGCTCTTTCCAGATGGACTAGTGAAATATACTGAAAGGTCCATCTGGCATTTCAGATTAGTTTTCACCTGTATTCTCTCACTTTGGGGGCAGGGCATCACCCTCATGTTTCCCCACTACCCTTGATGTAACTGTGTCAGTGTGTTGAGAAGGAGCCTCCTGGTGGCCAGAATTCACACATCATGTGTTAAAAAGTAATTTATGAGACAGAAATGCAGAATATTGTTGACAAACATGTTGTAAGGATGACATAGATTTTTTTTAAAGTCAGTATATTCACACAATTTACAGTAAGCAGGAGTTTACCTGCAATATTTAATGATGGATAATCAATCAAAATGTCCAAATAGGTGGTGCCATGAAATGATATTTTTGTTCAAACATTATCAAACACTTACCTTTACACCATTGGACAGGATGCATCAAATGTGCAGATGTTTGGGCTGGAAAAATCCACAAAATCTTTGAGGTCCGGATTTTTTTCAGTATTTCAAAAAAGACAGTCCATACAGGATCAAGTTTGGACCAGTCTGAGACGGATTTAAAGGTTTAAACTTGTAGGTTTTTAGAGTAAATGTTCAATGGGTTAAATCCACATGGTTGGAGACTCCTCAAGAAGACAACATGATCACATCTGATCAACAATGCCTTGATTTTCAGGATGATTTAGGAACAGAACCATTCTCATGGACTGAATTCCCAAATGTGTCAGAGGAAAAGATTTCCACTGTCAGACAAAGAAAGCGGTCTTGTTGATGAATATATGAGCCTTTGGGAGAGGAATGACAATCATATCACAAACAAAAACAGAGGTGTTACACTCCAGATCCAGCTCCTCGTCATGTACCTCGTCTTTGTTCACATTGTCCCTCTTTTCTTCCTTTCTTCTTCTCTCAGTCCTCCTTCAGGTCTCCACGTTGCTGTCCTCCTCTCTGGCTGTGAAAATCTCTCCGTTGCCAATTATGGAGAGACAAAGGGAAGGACATGGATGGGTTTCCCAGCAGGCAGCCTCAGCGTCTCATATGTCCCTCAGCCTTCCTGGTCTGAACAAAGAACACACACAGAGGAACACAACACAGGATCACAATGTGTCAGTGTGGATATTCTCTCTCTCTCTCTCTCTCCTTCCTCGTCTCCACTTCTTCTGGTCTGAGGCTCAGTTTGTAAACAGATCCCTGCTCATGTGATCCAACGTCTGCATCACGGCTCTGCTTTCACCGCCCCCTCCTTCCTCCCTCTGCTGCCCTCCCTTTACCTCTCGCCCCCCCTGGGTTTCTCTTTCCACGCACACTTACACACACAGAAACACACACCGAGAGACACACACACACCCCTCCTTCCTCTGCAGCTGGGAGCTATTATTGCAGTAGCAGCAGAGCAGATGGCAGGACGGCAGATGTGGAAACAGGCTGTGATATGACAGTTATGAGGAAGTTTGGTTTGTCACATGATGCCTGCAGACTTTATCAATAACAGCTTGTAATATAAACTGATTAAAAAGAGGAATTTTAATCCATTCAGACCCAGACAGGGTCACAAACTGCCCCAGTTTAATGGACCCTGACCGGAAACAAAGGATTTACATGCAGGGAAATAGTTTATGGTGATGTAATGATTTGTAAATGCTTTTTTTGTGCAACAAAAACATCTGCTTTTTAGTTGTAACTTAAAGTGACATATGAATTTCCTGAAGCAGGGGTTACCAAAAATTTGCAGCCCATAACCACCAAATTAGCGGCAGAGAAACTGGGGGACACCACCATCATTTATTTGAAAAAGCATAAAAATCCCATAGACTATGATTTCATTCCCACTGTCCTTTTAGGTAATCGTATTTAAAACCCATTTACAGCAGTTGGTAACACAGCTAGAAGGGGTTGGTGTCCTTTGCCAGATGAATGGCGTAGTGCAAACCCTGCATATGCTTCAAGAATCTATTTAGGCCCCTGTGACATTTTACTAACCTGACCAACCAGATAGACTGTTCAGTATATTTCACATCCATCTGGGAAACATCCCATGGAAAGTGTTTGGTAGAGGCGAGAGAAAACTGAGGGTGACTGCATGAGTCTTTTGTTTTCGTGTTCATGGTGAATGGGTTAGGGCTTAAAGTGATATTCCGGGATTGAACAAATTGGGTCCTATCACAAAGTTTAGGGCAGAAATTACCTCTACAGCAGTCTTTCTGTGTAACAGAAACCCAGGGTGCTAGGACCAAGCACCCTCTTCCTGCTTCGGTTCTGCTCGTCTGCTGATTCCGCTGCAGTCAGACGGGGCCATATTTTACTTGACCAAAAACACAAATAAACGGACTCCCACCGAAAAAATCTGATATCGGTCTGCATTCACGCTTTATTTAGAGAATTTTCAGTGCGTTACTTTCACACAAAAGCACCACTAAATAAGGTTCTATTTCTCATAGCGCCGTGAAACGGCCTCCGCTGAAGAGCCTCCACTGCAGCCACAGCTCTGGCTGTGCAGCGGAGGCCGTTTCACGGCGCTATGAGAAATAGAGCCTTATTTAGCGGTGCTTTTGTGTCCTAAACCTTGTGATAGGACCCAACTTGTTCAATCCCGAAATATCACTTTAAGGTCACTTCTCACTTTACAGCACAACTGAATCAGGCGTGCACTCCTACCATTTTGTCCTCAGAAGTATAACATTTGAGATGAGGAGCATCAGGACTTAGTGGAGGACAGTACTGCATGTGTCTACCCCTGTGTAAGAGCGATTCACATTCTGTGTGATGCTCTCTTATGCTCTTCTAAGGTTTTATTGCACTGAAAATGACACAAATACATCCTGGACTGTAAAAGACAGAGCCTGTGTCCACAGCCGGTGTATTTTGTGCAGACAGTGCTTGCTTTCAATTTAAAACTAACTAAGTCCAGTGTTCTCAGTTCCCTGAGGGAAATAAAGCACTCCGCTGACTTTTGGGTCTGTGTTCTTAGCGCTCTCAGCTAAAAACTGTTCAACTCGTAAGAGCACACCACACACGTCAGTGTCACATCTACCTCACTGACCAATTGCATTGAAGAAGGCTATAAGCATTATAAATAACAATGGTGGAGGTGAAAATGAGCTGCCTTGACTTTGTCTGTTGGGCTTCAGCTTCTATCATTGGTAGGACATAACTACTTGACTCTGCATACAGGGCACAGAAACCACCTCCTGTGCCCAGGCAGTGGTGTCAAGCTGCCTCACTGATGTAATAGAAGGATGCACGAGTCAAGTCAAGTCTTGTTACCTCGTAACATTAGGCTCCAATGAGAGCTGTTCTGAAATAGAGGTTGTGCACCCTCAAAGAACATACGGACAAATGCCTTGACTTTTACGTTTTAGGACTTATTGCTTCACCAAATTAGATACCATCTTTTTATTATTATTATTATTATTATTATTATTATTATTATTATTATTATTATCATTATTATTATTATTATTATTATTATTATCATCATCATCATTATTAGTATTTTTTTTGGGGGGGGGGGTTATTTTGTGCCTTTATGATTGAGAGAGAGAGAGAGAGGATTAGTTTGTGAAGGGGGCAATATCAGTGCTAAGGACTGATCTCACTTCTAAAGGCTAAAAAACACATGCAACTCAAAGATATAACAATTAAACTATGTATGTTAGAGCATATTATTAAATTAGTGCAATTTATTTAAAAAGTCATTCCGAATATATGAAAATAAAAAATAAAAAGTAGATAAATAAATAAATAAACTGCCCCTTGGGTAAAAATAGTAGATGACCCCTGGTTAATTAGGATCTCTAGTAAACAAACTACAGGCACAATCTTCAAGAGTCAAAGCTACGGCTGTGTTGGGGGAGCTTGTGTTTTTCTGCACACTTCTGAGGTGAGTTGATCCGCTACATTTACATTCTAATGTGTACTTTGGAGATTTAGATGAGCAAATAAGTGTAAATACTCTGGAAGAGAGCAAGAGTTTGCATTCTGTTTTGCTCATTTTAACCTGTAAAGTGCAAATGGTTTGCAAATGTTTCACACAATGTGTCAATTCTGAAATTTAGTCTGAAATGTCAACTTTGGGTCAAAGCTAATTTATATATATATATATATATATATATATATAAAGGTCATGGCACGAGTAAATATAATTGCCGGTCATGAATACCACCTAAAGCCTTATTATTATCTGACTTAAGGGTAAAACCACACAAAAAAACTACACTTGCTGAACTAGACGCTATAGATTCTTTACAGTGTCTTACTTTACCTCGACAAAGCCCATGTGTTTGGGAAGCGCCTCCCCTCCCTACACGCAAAACACAAATTGTGCGCGGGGCCCCATGATCCATGGGCTGCCATTTTCGGCTAGAGGACTCATGCAGCCACGATCCGCTCTGAGGACATCAGGCCTGATATTTTTCATTTAAAGTGTAACTGTTACTGTTGTGGTTGTCTGTCAGTTATGTAATTTTGCTGTGCAGCCAATGCACATTTGAACATTTGATTGAAATCCCTCCCAAATCGCTCGGCGTCTTTGGGTGCGCGCTCTTCCGTGTGCCGGAGAGCGTGAAGACGCAGACAGATGTGCATTGCAGGGACAGTGAGGGATCATCAGTCACTTTGTGTGTTTTTATAGTTTAATTGATGTCTTGATAGATAGAACATGAGGTATCCTGCACATATTGTCCATGATATAAAACAGCCTTTGATGGATCAAGCTCCAAATACAGTCCACTAGTGCAGCTGTTCTCAACCTGTGCTCAAATTGAAATTCTGCTTAGGGCCCCAATTTGGCCAGGGGCGGCCCTATGTTTGGAACTTTTTTTTTCCATATATATTGTGATGTAACATATGGGCAACGTATCCTTCTGCTTTCCTCTTGTCAGTTATTCAGCTCAGTCCTGTGGGAGAAGTTAGAGCTCACAAGAGCACAAACTGATATAAATCCAACCCTGCTGAATATTGGGGAGAAGGGTTGCATCTGTAATTTTCTCAGATGTAAAACAGGCCAAGCAAACATTCAAAATTCTGATATTGCTGTATTGATGTGGGCCCTCACCATCTTACCAAGTCCTGTTCTTGACAGCAATAGGCCTTCAGGTATGTGGCCTCACAGTTTATCTGCACCACCAGGTAACCTGTGATCTGTCCTGCTCCTCAGTTTCCACGTCAGTTTTTCCATTCATCTTTCTGCTCATGACTCCATCTTCAAGAGTTCTTCCTCTGTGTACTCCTTTTCATAAAGTTCTCCTCTTGTACCCGTGATTAAAGACGTCATCGTAACTTGAGTCAAATACTTAATTCACTTACTGTTCATTGATGTCTGATCCCCATGTTGCAAATAAACAAAAGGTCTAACCACATGGGATGTCAAGGAAAAGTCAAACGTTGTAACCAATCTTGCTGCCGTGTCTAATCAAGCCAATGTCATATTTTGAGTTGTTATATCCTAACAGTGGAGAACCACCATATACTGCCATATATAGCAGTACTTGATCCTGGCTCTCCCTGTACGAGGCAGAGCTGGATGTTTGTTTTATTGGCAGATATTTCACTAGTGTCATGAGCCTCCAGCTACACCACTTCAAAGAACCTGTACCAGCCTTTAAAGACAGTGGACATTTTTCTAAGACTTGAAGACCATCCCTTTGAAGTGTTACCACAGTGGTTTCTTTCCAGGACAGAAGGATAAGCCGAAAGTAACGCCTCAGGTCCCAGACATTATCGATGCAGTCATGAGAACTGATAAACGCATTCAGTATTGTAACAAAGGTCAAAGGGCGTTCAAACTGAAAAGAAAAACAACTGAATTGATGTCCTGAAATGACTTTTTTATGTAAGAAAATCATGTGAAGATAAAACCAGAGTGGACAGAGCAGAGGTCAGTGTCTAAAGATTACATCAAACAATGTGCAGAATTATAGAAAATGATGTTAGAGTGACACACATTACAAGCACATGATTGTGAATTTTTCCATGCAAGAGGATCAGTCTCTAATTGAGAGTGAACAGAGGAGATGGGGAGGATGAATTTCATGTACAGATGTTAACATGGTATAGTCTGTGTGGCTGAAATAAGTACAAAATGTTCAAGTGCTTCCACTCTTACAGGTCTGATTTCATTTATACAAGGGCTCCATCTTGTGGCTGCCAGACAAAATTTGCAGGATTTTGCTCACAGCAGCATGTGGACATTTGGTCAGTAGTATTACAAAACCAATATGCAGAGGAGTAAAGTATATACAAGCTCACCAATCTAGTTAAGACAAAATGATGTGATGTTAGGATGTATTACAGGAAAAATGACCCAGCAGAGCAGAGAAACCTCTTAAAGTCAAATTCTCAGCTTGAAATTTTGTAACATTTGCTAAAAGGATCTTACCTTGCTATGCAGATGGACCTGCTTGATTCAAAGTCTATGATCAGCAGATCCTTTTTGCCAGGCTCCAATCTACAACGACTGTGCATGACGTAAAGTGGTGAGGCTCAGTGCCACCTGACCTATGCACAGATAAAGTAACATTTAGTCAGTGACTAATGCTTCTCTTCATGTTATCAGGTTTTGTTTTTATGACATACATTTGGTGTGGAAATGCTTTAAGTCCTTTAGAGCAGGAAGATGTGGGAGCTGCAAGGAAGTGACTACTTCAACAGAGATTAGCATACATGCTAACAGCTTCAGTAGCAGTTTTCAAAAGATCTGGACCACATATCATTGTTAGATAAAAACAAACAACACCAAAAACTTCTGATGAGGAGGAATTTTTTTGCTCCTCTTCCGATACGTTTTGTTTTACCAAATGGTTTTCATGTTTGGTCCTTTACCTGACACATCATCTGACTGGCCTGTGATGAATGTGATTGTCAAAACAGTTGTCCAATCAGCTGCTCTGCTTTAAATGGTTCTATCCTTTCCAAATACTTTCTATGGGCTCTTTCCCAGATGGACTTGTGGATATATTGAATGGTCATTCATCCATTGTCTTTATCTTTTATCACTTTCAGAGCTGCTTGGGGACGGAACCTATCCCATCTGACATTTTGGAAGAGGCAGGGTGGAGAGAACTCAATGCATGCAAGGAAGAACATGCAAACTACACAGAAAGGACCAGTCCAACTCTGGGATCAAACCTACTTGCTGTGAGGCAAGGCTACCTGCTACGCCCAGGTAGTTTGGTATGAAATTCTCAAACAAGAGGTCAGAAACATGTAAAACACTGGAAATGTGTTTGCTAGCAAATTGAACCACAATGTTGTAGTTCCAGTAGCCTTTTTTCTTATTATGTGTAAGCTGAAAAATCATGTAAAGTATCTCAAACAAAGCGTAAATCGTGTCAACTGGACCAAGCTCGTGTGAGTGAAAACGTTTCGCTTCTCATCCAAGAAGCTTCTTCAGTTCCAAAGATCCTGGTGGGGAGTAAGGATATTTATACACCAGGAGGGAGGTAGCAAAGCACAAAAACAAGTCATTATGTGACCGAGCCAAAGGCTCGTTAGGTGTTAAAGTGGGACAATAGCCCTGCTGGGCAGTTGTTCACCCCTGGCTCTCCTATGCGAGTCGTTAGGGTCACCTGGCTGAAGGTGTGAAGGACGGCTGCGCCTCCTTGGGAGGGCTCCAAGACAGCATTGTATGTGGGAGACAAGTGGTGTCTGAGGCCTCCTCCTCTGTTTAAAGATGGCCGTTCTAGTTTGACATGAATGGCTTCTTTTACCCCTCTCTCAAACCATCTGTCCTCTCTGGCTAGAATGCGCACCTTGTGGTCATCAAAGGAGTGCCCCTTCTCCTTGAGGTGGAGGTGGACTGCCGAGTCCTGGCCCGTGGCCATGGCCCTCCTGTGTTGTGACATGCGTTTATATAATGGCTGCTTAGTCTCTCCAATGTACAGGTCAGAGCATTCCTCATTGCATTGCACTGCGTACACCACATTGCTTTGTTTCTCCCTTGGAATTTTGTCCTTGGGATGGACAAGTTTCTGCCACAGAGTGTTGCTGGGCTTGAAGTGTACGGGGATCTGGAGCTTGGTCCAGTTGACACGATTTACGCTTTGTTTGAGATGAGTCATGGCCTGGACTGAGAATATCCACAGATTTATTCATGTAAAGTATGTTTGTTCATTGAGATTATTAGAAGGATCGAAATATGTAAGTTTCATATTCTTTTGTTTGCTACAGACCTTATCATCAGTCATGATTCAAAACAGTGAAAAAAAAATCCTATGGGCTTTTAGTACCTCTACCATCAAGTGAAAAAGCAGACTTTAAAGTCGGCCTACAAAAACATGTCTTCCCTGCAGCACTCTGTTTGCCGTCTAAAGCCCAAATGAAAAGATCTGATGTCGACTGTTTTTGCAGTAGACGAGCTCTGCTTAAGGGGGCACTGGGATAAAGCAGGAAGTGCACGTGTCTCACCATAACAAGGTTGTTGGTTTGATCCCTGTGTTGATCAAGGCCTTTCAGTGGGGAGTGTGCATGCTCTCCCTGTGCATGCGTGGGTTCTCTCTGGGCACCCCGGTTTCCCCACATGGGCCAAAAACATTCTCATAAGGTTGTTTAATGACTCCAAATTGCCCGCTAAGTATGAGTGTGAGCAGTTGTCTGTCTCTCTATGTGGCCTTGTGATTGGCTGGTGACTGGTTCAGGGTGTTCCTGCATCTCACCCAATAAAAGTGGGGATGGCCTCCAGCCCTCCGACGGCCCCAAAAGGGAAAAGCAGCATAGACAATGGATGGATGGTTTTGCTTACTGAGCTACTTTAAAACAGGATCTTCCAAAGGTATCTATTGTCAATACATTTATATATCGGACCTCAGTAAAAGAACAAAAAAAATGAAAACACTCTTAATCTAATTAAACCTGACACACAACTAGAAATGAAAAGAAAAAAGAAACAAAAAAGAAAATACATAGTCTTATCTCACTCTCACCTTCACCTCTAAGTTCAAGTTCAACAGCTCAAAAAGGTTGACAACACCTACTGAAGCTCAAACCGAGCATCAGAATGAAGAAGAAAGACAATTAAAGTGACATTGAATGTGACATTACTGGTGCCAGACACGCTGGTCTGTTTTTCATTGACTGCTGATCTACAGGGATTTCCATGCACAACCATCTTTAGGGTTTATGAAGATTGGTCTGAAAAGAGAAAATATCAAGTGGCTGGCAGGGGAAAAAATGCCTTGTTGATGTCAGCAGTCAGAAGAGAATGGCCAGAGTGTTTTACAATGATGAGACTTCAGTCAGAAGAATGGGCTAAAACAAAAAAAAAAGTGAAGATATAAGGCCAGAATAGTTATACTATTAGATAAACAGTAGAAATAATGGAATCAATTATAATTTTCAAACTAAAAATGCAGATCATAAAAAAAGTTAAAAATTAAGAGATCACAGTCTTAGTAATGAAAAATGTAATCATTGTAAGAAAAAAAAAATCAGTAACCTAACACTGGAATTAAAAAAACAAGAGTCTAAATTGTAAAAAACAAAAAAAAAACAAAAAAACAACCCAAAACAAACAAACACAGTGCTAGGAACTGATGAAGCTCGTTGGATTTCCAAAAAAAAAAAACTCAACACAGCCCAGTTTCCTTGTTTCTGAATCTTCAAGATAACCACGACCTGTAATAATGAAAATCTACACGAACGTGTCATAGACAGCCTTCCATGTCTGTGAATGTGTGCAATAACATTTAACAATAATAATTTGTGATCAGAACAAAACCTTTATTTATTCAGAGCTCTTTTTTTGAACAGCAACATTTTGGAGATATGTTTGTATATGACAGTGACGTTTTATAAAACAAAGAGATATGATTGTTAAATAAAACACCAAAGTTTTAAAAAAAATCCTAATTAAAAAACTTTTTTATAACAGATTATAAAGGTTTAGAAAATAGGTGATATGAGATAATTTTACTAATGAGACAAAATATCCACATTATCAATTCATGTAAACACTGTTCGTTCATTCAGAGGGACAGTTTATTATAAACTAAAGCAGGCTCTAAATTAATCCCAGATTTATCGGATTAAAGGTAAAAAAAAAAAAACCTGTGATAAATAAGTCATACACATGGTGATTGTTCCTCTTTTCATTTTTATTTTATTTGCCAAAATAACAAAAAGGACATTTTTTTTTTATAAAAAAGGATACAATATTGAGATTAAAGAGTCCAAGTTCAGGAATGGAGCTGATAAAATTAAACAATAAATATTCAAAATCATAACATGAAAAACATCATTAGAACAAAAAGGTTGTAAATACTTCTTTATGTGGACTTTTTGTCACATAATCATCATTTAAGAATTCATTGTTTCATAAAAATAATAATTATAACTTCATTTGTATACCACTTTAAAAACAGAGGTTAACAAAACGCTATGACAAACAGACAACAACATAAAGACAGCATTTACAACAGCTTCAGCACAAAAGGAAATGTGTCATAAGAACCCAGACTATACAAGAACCATGCGATGTAAAATGAGACCAAAAGGACAGAACTAAAAGCTAAAAACCATAGAATCAGTCAGTAAAAGTAAAATAAGGTGAAAAACAGTAAGAAGGGTTTAAAAAGGGCATAATTAGTAATGACAATAAAATAATAATAATTAAAGCAATGATAGAATAAAACGACACGAGCAAGAGATAAAACAATAAAAAGAGTGTTAAAGGGTTATCTATAAAATGATTAAAAGTGTTACAAAGGTAAAGCATACTTAGATAAAATCTGAATTTACTATTTTCATTGAGATTAACAAAACACTACAGAGGAAATCCCCTGATGGTTTATTAAAATTGTCACAGGTTCTCCTAAAAAAGAACAAAATGTCATTTTCATCACTGAAAGCAAGACACAATCAAACGTATTCATATTTGAGCATTTCAGCATATATTTTCTTGTCTGTCACTCTGATCATGTCTCATTTAAGATTCAAACTGTTTCAATTTACACCTTATTTTGATTTGATTTATTTTGGATCCACCATTAGTTGCAGCAAATATGCAGTAGCTATTCTTCCTGGGGTCGACATATTACACCTTCAACAGAAAATATCATCCTTTTGACCACGCCTATATACACTACACTCATAACATTCACACAGTCCACTCATACGGTAGCTCTATTATTCACCTCTTGATTGCAAAAAGCAAACCAATGCACAAGGAGTTTATATAAAGAAAATAAAAAAAAGGAGAGAAAAACCACAGAACTCTCCTTACCTTTTGGGACTACAACAAAACTTCACATCATTAGGGAGAAGTAGTTAACATTATAATCTTTCAGGTAAGCCATATGTGAACAAATACATCTTTAATTTCTTGTTGAAGCAACTTCTGTTAATGTCTGAGATTAAAAAGCTTGGTAATAAATTCCATGCCACCATTGCTCTGTAGAGAACCGTATCTTTTATCAAATTTGTCCTGCACGGTGGCAGCCTAAATCTCCCCTCTGATGCCTGCCTAGTACAGTACATTATGTTACATATGAACATATGAAGATCTGAGTTCTAAAAAACTTTCAGTGCGTCTCAGTCTCTGTTTAAGAAGGTTGTGGCTGACCCTGAGTTCAAACCAGCTGAGACGGAGGTCACTGTTTTCTTGTCCATTTGTGTTTTGTGTATTTCTGTTCCATTAATCACAATTACAGTGATTCATCCAGCAGAGGGCGCTCCAGGATCACATGTGACATGCTGCATGTTACTCCTTCCCCAGAGGGTGGCGCTGTTGTTTGTTTATATCCATCCTGAACATGGACTTGAGAAACAGGATTATCAAAAAGCAGTTGAGCAATTTTAGGCTGATTGCAACATTTTGATTAATACATTTTTCTTCAGCTTTTAGAACAAGAATAATCTGATTTTCTTAAACAATGTAATCACCCTTAATCAAACTGTGGTGTAGTCTGTCATTGCTGTCTGATTCTTCTGAACTTCTGCACAGTAAATTCTTATTTCTCTGTCTTAGAGGGTCCACTGTGTAACCCCCACACCATTATGAGCCAGAAAAAATGTCATATCAGATGGATCTAAAGCTGATTTCCTCTGCGAGGTCAGCTCCCTGCTGTGGTACAATGATAATGAATGTAAATGGACTGCTGTGGCCGAACCAGACTGAACGGGATTTAACCAGCCTGAGCCTGACGGGCTGCTTACCTCCAAACTTCACACGTGTGTAACAAAAAATTCCTGCACTGGACTCACAGCTCTATAAGCAGAAAGGGCCCTGGATGACATGATTATTGAGACTTTTGATCATATAAAATTGGTTTAAAGTTTAAAAATGACAAAAAAAAAAATTATGCTTTTGCATTATGTGTCATTTTTTAAAAATGTATTTTGGAGTTAAGAATTTTAGGCGAGGTGCAAACAGCTGTTGGTGTAAAACCAGGCTGAAAAATGTGTGACAAAAGGATCACTGCAATATTAAGAAAAGTTTAGTTTGGTGAGTTTAGTCTTCATGGCCTGACATGCCCAGTTACTTATCTAATTTAAAGAAGTTATGTTTAAAAATCAGACCTGAATTGCCAGTAATGAATACAAAGTAACTGAAAATAGACAAGCGTGGTTGTACGTGCGAGGCATCTTTAAACTATGAAGTAACCAAAGTTATTATTAAGCCTAAATTTGAGGCCATTTCACTAAAACTTTGTTTCAAATGTAGCTATTTCTTAAAATATCAAGCACTCAGTGCCTCATTACTGCTTTTTATTTCCTGTAATAACACATTTATCTGAGCTTGTCGAATCAATATGAATTCAAATTAGTTTTTTATTTGACTTAAAATTAAAATACACTTGCTATGATCTAATTTTGTGCTACTTTGAGGATTAGATGAGTAGATTTCTCAAAAGCTTAACTTAGACTCTGGTGAGATAACTAAAGATGATGAAGCTTTCAGGATGAGATGAGGAGCAGACTTTAATGAGGACCTGCTCGCTGATAAGATGATTGGAAGTGCCTGGGTTGAGGGAGGAAACTTTAAATATTACATGACAGTTGTTTACTTTCCTCATAGAAGCAGAATATTGAGGGAACAAACCTCATAAATTCAAAACACTTCAGATAACATGAATAACAGCAAAGGCCAAAACAGACTGACTAACTGAAGTGTGAGGCTGATTCGAGATCAGTGCACTTGATCTGTGTCGGGATATAAAATAACTTTTGTTTTTAAAACATACATTTGGTGTGAAAATGCTTTGAGACAGTGGCTGTTAATTAGCAAAATCTCATTCACACCTAAGACTACATATCAAAGACTGTACATTACAGCCACACTGTTTTCACTGTCAGGGTTCCCACTCTTTTCTAGAAATCATTTTCCAGGACTTTTCCAGGACTTTTTCCAGCGTCACATAACCAACTGAAGTTACATTGTTGCTGTGGGCAGTTTTTAATTCTAGTTAGCCTTCTAAAAAACAAGATCAGAGGTTGATGAACAATATCTCTAGCTATTGATCACATTGATCTTAGAATTTCTTTGTTTCTAACTCTCCAGCGAACATTGTCTGTTAGCTATCTGTTTAACCATAAATGTATGGTTATACATATTGTTTAGTCTATATTTACTCTGCTTTTGTACGAATAGATTTTGTTAATTTAGCCTAAAATTTATTTATTTATTTATTTTTGGTCATTTTTTTATTATTTCTTTTTGTCCCCACTGCTTTGAGTTTTTAAATTTTATGCCTTAACTTGCATTATTTTACCTACTCACATTTTCTAACTACGTGTACATTAGTTACCCAGAACATTTTTACTTCATTTCCTTTGTTTCAAGATAGAAGAAAGGCAGTTAATTTTCAATGACAATTTAAGCTTTTCCAGGAGATTTCACTTTTTTCCTCATTTTCCATATGTTTTCCATGACTGGAAAATTGGGCAATCATTTTCCAGGTTTTCCAGGACGCGTGGGAACCCTGCACTGTTCACTTACCCAAAAATTAAAACCTAAAACAAAAGAATCTGTTTAAAGACACACTTCCCGAAGTTTCCAAGACATCAAACAACTTACATTTATTCAAGGGATGCACAATACTGTTTTTTTAATAAAGAGGGGATACAGTGAAGTCACTATTTGTGCACAACACTGACAGAGTAACACAAGGTGATTGATGGTTGTGGTTCGAAACAGTGAAATGCTTTAATTCACCTGAAAAGTGCCCTGTGTGTTTTACGTATGAACATCTAATGTTAAGTGACATTCATTCTGTAGATGATTATAATCTGAGTTATGTTTACCCAGGCTTCATCTTAGCACATCACTGTCGTTCATTTTTAAAGTGACCCTGGACTGGTCAGAACCTGTCATTTCATTAAATATCTGCAAAAATAATCTTAATAATTGGCCGATCTGTGTTTCTCCCCCTTACTTCCATTCACACGCACTAAATGTGACATCGTGTACATATGTCTACATTCAAAACACCAGTATTTCTGAGCTCGTTATTATACCCATACATTATGTTTCTGTAAAGAGTACAAAGTCTCTAGGTAAAAAGAAATAAGTGGTGCAAGAGTGAGTTCAGAAATGTGAAGGTGAATTGGCTTTTAGCACTTCCTTGTTCCCAAGACTGAAAGTACTGTATATGGGATTTCAAAATAACCTTGTCAGGTAAATATCTGACATTAGCTCTGTGATGAACACATGCATACAAGATTTAATTTCCAATGTTACAGAATAAAATGCATCTGACAATGACTTGCTTTTGGATTTTAGAGCTTTACTGTGTTTTTGAAAAGATTGTTGCAAACAAACTGCGACAGGCACATTAAAAAGTCCATGGATCCTGATGCAAGCATTAAAAATATAAATGCTTTTGCTACAGCAATGAGGACTCACTTGACCAGCCATTCAATTCAGAGGAAATTGTCAAACAAGTCTTACATTCTTGAACTGAAGCAGCTGCTTAGGCTAATTGCCATGTTATAGTTCCTTAGTAGATAAATAATAGCTTTTTACTCTCAATGATTATATTTAAGCCTGAAAGTTAGATTTGTTTGTGAAGACTATCATGAATAACATAACATTTAAGTTACATGAATGTATGTTTGCTACAGGCCTTATTATAGGCAGTGATCCAAGAGTATAATAAGAATTCCTAGAGACTTTTAGTCGAGGGAACCAGTGCAATGATAACTTTAATGTCAGCATATAAATATAACACGTCATCCCTGCACCACTCAATCGACCTGGTCCTCCCTGTGACAAATAATCTGTAAGAAACTAATGAAAACCAAGAAAAAACATGAGTTTATTTCTCTATTAAAATAAACAGATGATTTTTAAATATAAGATTTCATTGATAATAAGAGAAAACATTGCCGTACATTGGGCAGCATGATGGCGCAGCAGGTGGGGCATGTATCTTGCAGCACGAAGGTTGTTGTTTGATCCCCTGGTCAGGGTCTTCCTGTATTTAATTTGTATGTTCACCCTGTGCGTGAATGGGTTCTATCTGGGCACTCCAACTTCCTCCACAAACTAATAAAACATACTAATTAGGCAGACTTGTGACTCCAAATTACCCTTTGGTGTAAGTGTGAGCGTGAATGGTTGTCCGTCTCTCCATGTGGCACTGTGATTATCTGGCAACCAGTTCAGGATGTACCCACACCTCTTGCCCAGTGTCAGCTGGGATAAGCTTCAGCTCCCCCCCAACCCCCAAAGGGATAAGCAGTATACGTAGATAATAGATGAATGGATTATGGTACATTCATATTTCAGTGTCTGTAATTAGGCACATCCTCCTTGCCAAGCTCAAGTCTACAACAACTGTGAGCAGGCTAAAGCAGCAAGACCCAATCAAAGTCCAATAGGTCAGGAAGAGGGGGAACTACAACCAGAAGTGGCTGTTTGTAGATTAGCATAGATGCTAACAGCTTCAGTATAAGTTTGATCAGATCTGGACCACATTTCTTTATTAAATGAAGTATGAATATCAACACTGCAAACTTCTCTATGATAGAGATTTTCATTCCACTGTCAGCATGTTTTAACAAGTTTGTTTTGTGAAGTGGCTGTTTGTACAGAGATTAGCATAGATGCTAACAGCTTCAGTATAAGTTTTATCAGATCTGGATCACATTTCTTTATTAAATGAAGAATGAATATAATCACTGCAAACTTCTAAATAGTTAAGATATTTCCACAGGAAATCTTCAACATGTTTTGACAGGTTTGTTTTCTGAAGTGACTCACGTTTTTAGGGCAGGAGTGCCTGCTTTTGACATAATTGACATGTAATGAAAGTGACTGATCATCCAATTACCCGCCAGATATGCTTTTGAAAGGTTCTGCCCTCCTTAAACACATATAGGCTCTTTCCTAAATGGACTAGTGGAGTATATTGAACAGTCTATCTGCTGTGCCAGGGTAGTACATTAATTCTTTCTGCAGATATTACAGCTGATTTTTATAGTAGTATATGGCTGATGTAAACAGCTCATATATTGGGAGAAATGTTAATATTTGCCAATACAATAATCAAGTTATTTTGCACATACTAACAGGGGTGGACAGTAATGAAGTAGATTTACTTGAGCACTGTACTTCAGTAATTTTTTGAGTACATGACCTGAGTTTTATTATTTTTGGAAGCGTATGACTTTTACTTCACTACATTTAAAAACAAATATTGTAGTTTTAACTCTACATTTCCATAAAGGGTCTCATTGCTCTTGAGAATAGCTTTGAAGTCAGTGGTTAAAATGTATTTCCTCTTCTAAAATGCAATCGTGTGACTTGTTCAAGGGGTGATTCTGTACCTGTACTTTGTTCATGCACTATTCAGATCAAGTGGGTAGACGTTGAGCTAACATAAGCTCAGATAATGTGTTTCAGTAGGTTTTTTCAGTCAATACAGGTTTTGTTAATTCAAAAATACAATAACACATTGTCATTAAAACAAAAATTTACTTTTAATACTTATATATTTTTGAGAAGCAGGTACACCAGTACTTTAACTTGATTAAAGATTTGACTGAACAACTTTCACTTGTATTGGAGTAATATTTGACCACAGGTATCAATACTTTCACTCAAGTAATGGAGTTGAGTACTTTGCCCACCACTGCATGCCTATATTGCGGTAAGATTGTGTAACCGTGTTTTATCCATCCTTTTAGTTTGTTTGAACCTCAATGATGAGAACAGAGAACATCTAAAGATACACAAACTTACTGAAGCTTTCTCTTGTACTTGATCATTTCTGTTTGTAATGAATGGGACAGGTCAGCAAATAATTTTGTGTAATATAAAATGTAATGCCATGTGACATTTTAAAGAGTATATTTGCTATTTGCTGACTTTTAGTAAGATTTGTCTGTGTTGTTGTTTATCATAATATAAATGTTTAAAACATTGAACATTTTAATTTCTGCTAATGCCAAAGTCAGGAAACACAATCTTGAAAAAAGTACCCTTGACTAAAGGCTGACACATAAAACAGCTTTACCAAATGTGGGCTACTGAAAACAAGTCAAACATCTTCATACTGACAGTGAACCAAGCTGTAAAGGTGCGTTCACAGCGAACGTCGGCGACCACTCTCCCTGCAGAGTCAATGTAAAGCCACGATCAGCCACGACCAGATCTCACGTGATCCAACACACACATTCTGGGTAACTTGGTGGCATCTTTAGAGACATGGGGGCAGTGCCCCTGTTGCTGCAGATGAGAACTCTGGGGTTGCTTTGGACGTGGAGCAGGTCGCCGTGCTCCATCGCCAAAATTGAAATATTTGAACCTTTCAAGGCAATGTTGCAGTGGGTGAGCTCATCAGCATTGTGTGGGTGTGTGATTGACACCCGGGACAGACTGTTTAATTCAGGTTCACAGAGTGACAATCTACTGAATGTCCGGTGGAAAAAATCAGTTGGTGAGTACATCCGCCTAGACGGACAGCAGAAAACTCACAGAAGATGCTGCTACAGGCCAGCTGCAGTGTTTTATGGTTGGTAGGTGAGTGGAAAGGGTACAGTTGGGATAATGTCAGCTAATGCGTCCTATTATATGATATGTAGGGATGGCAATTGATAAGATTTAATCAATATCAATGCTGTTAACAATCCAACTAATCGATCCAATTCTTTAACGATTCCCTTATCGATTCCTGCAGGATTTGCGAGTGGGCAAATGTTGGTCTGATTTTCAATGGCGACAAAATGAGCCAAGTACAGACGACAGACTTGTGTTTGCAATACGATCTTGGTCGCAAAGTCGAATTTGGTGTGAGCGCACCTTTACAGTAATGTAAGCACTGCTCATCCATTCATCAATCCATCCATCATCTATGCCACTTATCCCTTTTGGGGTCAGGGGCCTATCCAAGCTAACACTGGGCGAGAAGCTGGGCCAGTTACCAGCTGATTGCAGGACCAAATAGACACACAACCAACAATCAGTCAACACACTGAGCATGTTTTTGGTCCGTTGGAGGAAGCTAGAGTGCCTGGAGAGAACTCACCCATGCATGGGAGAACATGAAAACTCCACACTGAAAAGCCCAGACCAACACAGGATGAAACCAGTAACCTTCTTGCTGTGAGACAGGCTCACTACCTGCTGTGCCACAGTGTCACCCATGTCAGCACTGATTCCATGTTAATTATCGAACTAATTGTTTTATGAATGTTACACATCACCATATGCATGCTCCTTCTTGTTTCTATTGACTTTTTTTTTTGCTTTAAGTACATTGCTGTAAAGATAATTTATATATAAATGTTTTTTCACACTCCTACACTGACATCTTGTGGCACATTAATACATTTTTACTCTTTTATTTGTGTTCTAAACTGCATCTTTGTGTTTACCTCCATGTGTAGACACATGTTCTTGCCACCAAAGTGTGTGAATCCACTGTGGCAAAACTGTGATGTCAAGTCCAAAATGGTGAATTTCAGTGGTGTGGTGGGGGACACACTGAGGCAGGTCTAGGTGTGCCTTGGGACAAGGTATTAATAACAAAAGTTATTAATACAGCAAAACAGTGACTAATGAATGAGTATGACCACTGGATTCATTTGTTCCTTTAGGTAGTTTTGATCCTCTTTTGAGTCTGTAAAGTTATTTTAATGTAGTTGTTCACCATTTTTTTTAAAAATACTCTCTTGATTACTCTTTCTTACGTCTCTTGTCTTGTTTGAACTGCAACTGGATGTTTGTGTTACACAATAAAGTTTGATTGACTGACCAATTCAAACAATGAAAAACACATTGTGCTTTGCATATTTACTCATTGACCACAATATCTGTTTTTCATATACATTTATTTATAACATTTATTAATTTGTATTTATATTTTTAGCATTTACTATAATACTTAACATAATTTTACTACTCCCTCTTTTCTTTTGAATTAATACATTTTATTGCACTGGCAAAAATTATTCCTATTGACAGACTCAGAGAGCAAGTTTTTCTTTCAAAGTGATTGCTGAAGTAAGTGGATGAAATCACATTATTTCCTGTGACATTATTATACCTGGTTATTCCTAAATATCTGACTCATGTATGCATTTGAACGGGCTCACTTCAACATCATTTTTTCTTGTAGTCTCAAAAAATTAACACAAAATCTGAAAAAATGAAACAATACAAGTCAAGATGTTAATAAGACAGCTAAAACAATCTTTAAACAAAATGGAACAAGACCAAAACTTGGACGTTCTGACACTTAAGGCTTCTACAAACTCCCATTCCAATAAAGTTGGGACATTAACATAAATAAAACAGAACACAATGATTTGCAAATCCTTTTTGACCTATATTCAGTTGAATACACAACGCATACAAGATACCGGTATATCATGTTCAAACTTTACATATATGTAGCGGTGTGCGATATGATGATATAAAATCGTTAAGGATTATGACAACGGGGTGATCTCATAATGCAGAAAGATCGTCAGATCGTCTGTGTGGGTGCAGAGACTTTGATGTGCACCGGACTAACCAATCGTAGCACATTACGCGCAGTGTATGGTGGGATCTCCTGTTTGGTTATGTAGTGTGAAGCCATGGCAGAAAGAGAAAAGAAGATACAAGATTGAAGATGTCTGAACAAAAGTCTGTTCTAAAGCAGCTGTATTATTCACTGATTATAGACATTGCAGTTAGAAAACATTTGTTCCAAATTGTTTAACTTTAAGAGATAACCAGTCACTTAAGTTTGCATTTTTATCTGACCCCTTTCAATAAGTGATTTGGTGTGTTTAGTTTTATGTTGCAAAAGTGCACTTTATTGTTGGTCATTACCTTAAATTAAAACCTGTTCAGAAAGATTCTTTGATTTAAATTGTCTTTTTTTTTTCTTTTAGGGTTTTACATGTTTTTTTGTTGAACATAGGGAAAATGGGTCAAACATTCAAATTAGTTTAGAAAAATCAACATTAAAAAAATCGGGATGGGGATTTTATTTTTAAAAAATGGTGATATATTATTTTTGCCATATCGCCCACCCCTACATAGATATACATATATATATATATACATAATAAGTTCCAATGAAGCTGGGACAGGACCTGTTTACCTCTGTTACATCATCTTTTCTTTAACAACACTCAGTAAGCTTGGACAATAATTGTTGAAGTTCTGAAGGTGAAATTCTTTCCCATCCTTGCTTGATGTGCGACTTCAGTTGCATTATAACTGTCATATGTTGTGCTCTATAGTTATATATATTTTGCACATTTTCAACTGGACACAGATCGACTACAGGGAGGACGGTCCAGTACCTGCAGTCCTTTATGAACTAGTCACGCTGTCGTAACACTTGCAGGATGTGTCCTGACAGTCTGCTGTAATAAGCATGACGTCCCTCAAAAGGGCGTCACTCGGATGGTAGCCTAAGTTGGCTCAAAGCCTGTGTGTAACCTTTTAGCATTAATGGTGCCTTCACAAGAGTAAGTTACCCAAGCCATAGGCACTAATGCATCCCATATTATCACAGGTTAACTTATCACCTATAACAGTCTGGATGGTCCTTTTCCTCTTTAGCTCTGAGGACATGATTTCCAAAAACAACTTGAAATGTGGGGTCATCAGACCACAGCACACTTTTCATCAGTCCACCTCAGATCAGCTCCGGTGTTTCTGGGAGTTGTTGATATTTAGCTTTAGCTTGCATGAGGGAGTTTTATTTTGCGCTAGTAAATGTTGCAGTGAACTGTGTTAACAATGATATTCTGAAGTGTTCCTGAGCCCATGTGGTAATATCTTTTACAGCATGATGTTGGTTTTTACTGCAGTGCCACTTGAGGGATCAAAGGTCATGGGCATTCAATGTTGTTTCAGACTTTGCCACTTACATGCACAGATTTCTCTGGATTCTCTGAATCTTTTGATAATATTAGGGACTATAGATGATGAAATCTCTAAATTCCTGGTAGCTGTACATTAATAAGTGTTCTTAAACTTTTGGACTGCTTACTCACGCAGCTGTTCACAAAGAGGTGAACCTCGCCCAGTCCATCCATGTGAACTACAGGGCCTTTCTGTGATGCTCCATTAAACCAATCATGACACTCACCTGTCTCCAATCAACCTGTTCACCTGAGGAGTGTTCCAAACAGGTGTACTTTTAAGTATTCTTTCACTTTCCCAGTCTTTTATTGCCTCTGTCCCAGCTGTTTTAGAGTATGTTGCAGGCATCAAATCAAAAATGAGCGAATATTTGCAAAAAGCACTGTATAAAACTTTGAATTAGGGTTGAACAGTATATCGTTATCATATCTGTATCTAGATATCTAGATCTAGGTCTTATAAATAAAACTGCACTTCCACATCATTTTGTATTATGATGGTTTGGTTTTCACCGAACCTGTAGTCATATCACATGGATACTGAGATATCTGGCATGAATATCGAGACATAAGACTTTGCCCAGATCACTCAGCCCTACTTTGAACTCTAAATATCTTTTCTATTGGGTGTATTAAATTGAATGTAGGTCGAAAAGGATTCACATATTATTGTATTCTGTTTTTATGAGCATTTTTTTTTTACAATGACTCAACTTCATTTGAATCAGGTTGTACTTTTACAGCAGCAGAATGGAGAAAAAATATATAAAAATGTATTTACACCCAGGGCTTCTATACCACATAGTTTTCCTCATGCAAACATTCATGACCTATTGAAAACAGCTCTGTAATCCACTTTTGGGTCCTGACCCACTAGTTGAGAACCACCTCTTTGTGATATATTTGCACTAAATTGAGAAAATGTGACTTTAGCATTAAAAAAAACTAAAGTACAATCATGTTTTCTTATAATTCAGCGCATTCTTCACCCGTTTCAGTGAATAAATGAAAGAAAAGAGGGATTAATTCCTAAATTTAAGTCCCAAAAGAGTAGAAATAAACCATTAGAGAAGACTTTCAGGATCCGCACCACTTCATATATCATGAATGATCGATATGCATGCTCTGATATTCAGCACAGACATGGAGACATCAGGGGCAGACAGTGTTGCTGGGTAAAGGCTCAAACGCCCTTCGAAAAATCCTCTCTGAATGACTTTACTGGGTTGTGTACAGTCTCCACTACTACACACCAAATCCAGTATTTTTCCATCAAGTAGCGCGCTGGACCACGTGACCACGGAGCAGAAAAAAACGCTGTCATGTTTGCATCCTCATTGATAGAGCTGCTGCTGAATATGGCTCTCAATTAGAAAACTACGGACAGTGCATGCACATTTGGTGTCCCTGCTGCTCTGGACGCTTCATATCAATCACGTCTGTCGTCCACTTTAATGCTGTTGCAGACAAATTCTCCTCCAGGTCGTTTTTCTAACCCCGTGCGTTCATGATCATGTAACCACTCCCACTCGTGGCTGGTGGAAAATTACCAGCTTACAAGCAACAGGCAAATGAATGGCACTTGCGGTTTATCACATCACTCAACCCGCAAGTGCACCTGAATGACACAGGCACTGTCTTTTAAGGATTTTTACATTTTACAGCGGAGTAGCAATCACGCACAGACAGTCTGAGAGGGTAAATCAGGAACACGGCACAAGTTTCACGTCCCGCTGCGTGACCCTGCGTGCAGCCGAGCGATGCTGCATGGACATTAAAGACAGTAATGTATAACCTGACCGTTCACAAAAGCACAGAAACAGCGGTCGCTTACTTATTCGCTTTTCTGATAAGCAGAGACACACAGGAGTCCATTCTGCATGTGAGTCTGGAGGGTTGCCACGTCCGGTGTGAGAAACAAGTAACCTGGTCTATTGTGGTCAATAGCAAAGCACCCAAAAGGAGCAAATTTGCTCTTGACAGTGAAAAAGTTTCAACTTATTCGACTTCAAAATGCACTAGATATTTTTAGATGTTTTTTTTATTTCCAAACTTCACTTTGAAAATGCTAAAAATACAAATTTTACAATCTAATACTGAAATCTAGCCCATCTGTATTTTCTTCTGTTAATTGTTGAACTTATGTAATTCCAAGAATTTATTTTTGTGTCCTGATTGCATTCTTGCTTTGGCAAAAAAAAAAAATCATATTAAGTTAAAATAAAACAAAACATATGCTCCAAACTAACTTTAAACTGAAATTAAGGTGAATCATATTGCAATTTAAGTTAGGGCAAAATATATTGTCCTTCCAGTCACAAGCAAGTATGCAGGGAAAGAGAGTTCAGTTTCTCTACGACTGTTTTGTGCTTAATATATTTAAGAATTGAGGTAGAAATATAAGTTAAATGTAGTGCAAGAAAAACAGTTCAAAGTGACAGAGGTAATGCAGGTGGACAGACCAGTATGATCTGACCTAACAGTTTTACAAAGTTATAAAGTAGAACAATCATTAAACTATATTCAGTATGCATGATGTAAGAAGTTTCATATTTGGAGAATAGAGCTTGGTTTGTTTTTGTATTGATGAGCATGACACCAAAGTGGAAGTTACATGGGATATCTATCTATCTATCTATCTATCTATCTATCTATCTATCTATCTATCTAAATTAAATAATAATGTTTAATAATTAAATAATGTAATGCCATTATGTATTTCTGTCTAATGAGTGGAGAGAGAGAAACATTTTCAATTAAAAATCAAACAATTATCAAAACAGTAAACTTTAATTTTAATAAATTATGTCTTAAAATGTGATCACCCATGATAAATTGTGTCAAATAACTCGAGTTTATTTTCTTCTTTCTTCTTGAACAAATACGATTTTTGTCTGGCAATGTTTTTTAAATATTTTTTGCAGTATTATGTGTTTTTCAAACCTTTTTAATACTATCATAGTCAAACTATCCACTCATCCTTAAAATGTCCTATCCCTCTCAAATGAGTGATTGTACAGTCAGAAGGCTAATCATGAATGAAGCACCGTGTTTCCCTCTCTTGAAAGCACTTTCAACACTTTGAAAATTCAATCATTTTTACATATTCTTAACAACCATGTGAGCAATGTTTACAGAAAAAGTAGCCCGGGGTCGCTTACAATTAGCTGACCTGGCAACAGCGGAGTCCATTCTGCATGGGAGTCTGCCCTCTTTTTCTCTCCGGGCGGAGTAGTCGCGTGGGCGCTTGAGCGAATTGAAAAAGACTGACAGGGCAATCATCCTATGACACACCAAGTAGGAAGTCTCCGCCGCAGCCGTGTCCAATCACAGCGCAGAGGGGGCGTTACCCCAGTCCAAACTTTACGCGGCGCCATCGGCTGAAAACTAAACCGAGATGGAATCTCCCAGTCTGAACCGGTTTCAACCGGTTGAGAGTTAGTTGCTTGAGAGAGGAGAGGAGGCGCAGGCACACAACCTCTACACCGCCCCGCTGGAAAATTATTACAGTAACGAATTTATTAGTGAATCAAGCTTTACTTTATTTCGTAAAATGTATCGTAGCGACATATTGCAGGGTTTGCCGTGATAGTAGTTTTGGAAATCCACATCAGTGGTTCATAGCAGCCAGACTGACATCCCTACCCACTGCTGGAGCTGGAGAAAGTCAACGCTGCAGAAATAGGAATCTTAAACCATCAGAAAAACTGACACTTTACCTTAAAGCTCCTCTGGCAGACGCCACTCTTTTCAGTCAGAGCCTTGGACTTTAGGTAGGTACCTGCTGGGGTGAAGTGCAAACCTGCCTTGCTGTGATTAACGTGCAGTAACTTTCCTTGTAGTGCCACTAAAATGCACAAATAGGTGTCGGTGTAACTTGTGTTGTGTGCTGTTAAACGGTCGCTGTCATAGTGCTTCTTCAGCTAATTCAGAGCAGCATCAGTGGGAAATAGCCTCCGACTGCCCTCTTTGCAAACGCACCACTTTTCAAGGATTAGCTCCCGCTGGATGTCAGTGAAGGTGCTCCAACTTAACCGAACTAAACACAGGAGCAAGAGAAGCTGCTAACAGATGAATAAGTAACCAAACGTTGCGTGGATTCAACCCGTGCCTCTCCCACGACAGCAGCATCCCTCCCCTGCGTGATGTGAGCGGATGTCAAATTGATGTTGCTAGGTACTTTAGCCGAGCCGATGTTAACTTAATCTCTGCGTAAACGGAGGGCGTCTGAAAAACGTAACCGTTACGACCAACCGTCGACAGTCTCCGCGGACACACACCGTCACCGTCCGGCAGCAGCGCCGTTGAAGTGACGCTGGGCTGGATTCATGTATGGGCGCCCTCCGTCCCTGGTATCCTGGGTGGGAGTGGTTGCTCTGAGGCTCCACATGTGAACTGTTTGTTAGCCACTACACTGAAGGCTGGGCTGGATCAGCTCAGCACTGGACAAGCAGAAGTACACACTCAAGTACAGTTAGCAGTCAAAGCAGAGGGGGGAAGTATAGATTACAGTTACTGAAGTTACTTTAACAAGCAGCTTTTTATGGTCTTGTACTTTTTGGAGATTGTTCGTAGACTGAAGGGGACACTGGGGACTGTTGTAACACTTCAACAGTTTCCCTTTAACAGAGTTTGTTGGAGCTAGGGCTGGGTAGAATATTTTATAAGACTATAAATACTGAAAATGCTTGTGCAGGTTTTGCACAAGCTCTTTTATAGGCTTGCATTTTTTATATTTTATCTTACCTTTTATTAAACCAGGAAGCCCCATTGAGATTTAAAATCTCTTGATCAAGAGTAGGGATGGGAATCGAAAACCAATTCCAGTTGAGAATCGTTAACAGCTCCATCAAAGAATCAATATCATTAATCTTTTTGCTTATCAATTCCATTTAATTGACAGGGTTCAGAAGCATCAGAATTGTAGCTTAATTTTCATTTCACCTACTACACAACCTTAAGTGAGTGGAAACACCAGCAACTTGTAGAAGCACTTAACTATGCTGTGACTTGTTTGACATTGTTTCCACTGAAAATCAGACCAACGTTTGCCCACATGCAAAATCTGCAGGAATCAATAAGGGAGTCGTTAAAGAATTGGATCGATTAGCAGGATCGTTAACAGCATCGGTATTGATAAAATCTTATCAATTTCCATCCCTGATCAAGAGAGACCTGGCCAATGCATTGTTACAGACTGAAAAAGCAAGACAAAACATTGACAGCACACAACTCGCATTTTAAACGGCCGTACAAGATGTAAAGTGACCTATCATGATTAGCAGCTACACGTCTCTGTTTGTTTTTTAATGGGATTAAATATTGATCAGATATTTCCATGTTGATGTACTGTGATAATACATCAAATTCAGTGTTTATGTAGACAAACCTGCCTATGTTTGAACTACATAACCAACATTTAATTACACACATGTTCAATTTAAGAGGGGAATTCTGTTTGGTTTGGGCAAAAGGGCAAAACTTGATTCATGTCATTTATGTTGCCAAGGTTTTTTTTTGTGAGGAAAATATATGATCAAAATCATAAATTGAAAAAAAAATAAAAAAAAAAATAAATAAAAAAAAAATAAAATAAAATAAAATCATAAATTGAGTTCTATGGGAAAAAAATTGGGGATATTGTTTTTAGGCTATATCACCCAGCCCTAGTTTGAGCTATTTTTTTAATTGCTGATATAAGAATAAAGGGTTTGTGCCTTGATAAGTTAAGCTATTACTCGATTTTAACTTTTAAGTAGGGATGCATGGTGTTGGATTTTTACTGATATCAGATATGCTGATATTTCTGAACTCATTATTGCACATACTGATATGTCAGAGCACAAGCTCTTTACCTCACACTTTAGACTTTTTTCTTTTAATGTGACAGTCTATTTCTGTGAGGTACAGATGCTCAACAAGAATAACATGTAACTCCTTTAATATAAAACTTGATTTGAAATGTACCCATGCAGCGATGACAAGGAGAAGCAACATAGTACATTTGTGTCTTCTGCTGATGTGGCTAATTAGGACAGATGTAAATATCCAATATCAGTATTTATAGACAGATTTTACTGTGCAGCTCGTCTTTAAAGGACAGGAGCATTTCAGTAGTTTTAAAGGGCAAGTCAGAGCGTCAATAATCTGATCTAACACTCTATATATTAATCATTTTTCATCTGATTTATCCAAAAATGTCAGCTGAAGTTTCTTCAGTATGTCTTTGAAAAAATATTGTTTATTTTAAGCTTTATTTTAGTTCAAGGAGAGTGTTGTCATCATTGCTCCAAATATTCCAGTGTTAATGTAGATACAAACGGTAGATATAAACCAACATTTACATACAGTTTTTTTGCCATAGCTTTATTGTTGCTAATGGGTTTTGTCAAAAGCACAAAGCCTTTCTGCCTACGTTTAGGAGTGCACAGTATGCTGATATTTCAGAACATTGTTGCTGATAGCCATATTTTTATCAAGAGCATGAACTCTTAATGGAAAATGACCTGGTGCTTTCACTGTTAAAAAGCCTGTTTGTTTAAGGAACAGATGTTAAACAGAAAAATAACATTTAACTTTGAAAATGAAACTCTTTATATTTAAATGTACCCATGCAGTGTTGATAAGGTAAGGCTCATGGTACATTTGTGTTGTGTTTCTGGCTGATGCAGGGCAGCCAAAACACACATCCAGACTCAGAGACTTCTTTTTTATCCCACAGCAATCAGCACACTGAACAAAGAGAAAAATTATTAACATACTGGCCTCAATAACACTGTCAGTTTAACTTTTTAATTATTCAATGACAATTTTTGTCCTGTGCATTGTTTTTGCTACATGTTGTTTTTAACCTGAATTATAAGGGAAATGCACTGACTGATGGTCGCACTAATTATGTTGTAATTAGATACAGTGACAACAAACTGATTCTGATTCATTAGCTGTAAAGATTGGCAAACATTTCAATGTTGGCCAATACAGATATTTAACATTTTTCAGGCCATATCTGCTGATACAGATATACCATTAATATCATTCATCCCTACTATAACTGACTGGGTACTTTCATGGTGTCACTCTGTGTTAGAAACCAATGTGGGGCAACAGAAACATCTTATTTTGAACTAATCATACTTTGATTTAGAGAAGTAGACATTTAGTGATGAGGTAAAACCATCATTGTACATTTGTACTTTCTGCCAGTTTTATCGTTATGGTCAATTTTTACAGCTGTAATTAGCGGTAAATGTTTCATATCTACTCATACTGATAATCTTCAGTAGTCCTTATTGATTCTCAGCTGGAATAGTTTTTTAATTTCATCCCTGTTAGGACGTTAAAAAAGCAGTCCAAGACCACAGTTATATGAAATAGTAGGGATGGGTACCGAATTAGGTACTTTTAGAGGTACGGACCAAATTCTGTAGGTACTACCGAGTACCGATTCACGTAAAATCAAAAGGTGCCATGTTTAGGTACCTAAATGCATCCTTGTGACTGTGAGGGCGTGGAAGAAGCAGGCATACTATTTAGTAGAGTAGGTGAATTTCCATACCAGACTTAAACACAGCATGTTGTTCATGTTGAAGAAGTTTTGGGGACACCTACAGTGTTACAATACAAAAAGTTAAATGTTGTTTTGATATATATCAGTCAAATTTTATGCACTGAGAAATAAATTTACATTGAAAAAATTTGAGATCTTAATATTAAACAAATTAATATTTATTACCCCATAAACACACGCAAAAGTACCGAAAATTGGTACTGTTGAGTATCGATACTGATTCCCAGGTACCAGGCATCAGTATGGTATTGGTTCAAATGTGAAAGGTACCCATCCCTATGAAATAGTAACTGAAAACATGTTTACAGTAACACATTTTCAGAGCAGACGGTGATTCAGAGTTATTAGCATCATGTAAGGCTTTGCCTTCACTTTAACGTGGAGTGAATGTAACACATGAGCAACAAACATTTTTAACACTTACCCACCATGAAGGCCTGCACCATATGAGCAACATAGGGGAGCTTGATGTTTGATTTATTTCTTATGCTTAGCTGGGTATCAGTACCATAGTGTGTTTTTGGTATTTTGACAGCTTTAAATCAGGGACCCCGGGGCCACATGCTGCCCTTGTCTCCAAATGTGAGCTGCCAGTCAATGTAAACTTTTTTAGACTGTAAACATGAAACGGTCTGACATGTTTGAGTCTGTTTTGCTATCACTGCCCCATGGACCAGGTGAAAATATTAATATGGTAATGTTTCTGTTATATTTTTAAATAACTGGAAATGTTTTAAAATATACAAGACATTAGCTAGTATGACCTGTTGCAATGGTTTTTTTGGAGGTCTATCAGGAAACATTACAAAGTACATTTGGAAAAATGGACACTAAATTAGAGCAGTGGTTTATTCGGTTGAAAAAGACCCTTAATTGGCTTTGACTCAGATTTCATGCTTTTAGCTTTTGTGCTCAAAATATTAATATCTGCACCACAAATTCTGATGAAAGATGGGTCTTAGCTGGTGGGAAGAAACCTATAATCTCCAAAATTACTCTTTATCAGGGTCAATAACAAGCACGGTAAAATCATAACTAACAGTTGTTTTTTAATACTTTTAATTGGTTTAGACTTTATGGAACACACCCACAGCTATGAAGAGTGACCAAGATGACTGATTATGCCAACAAATAAAAGAATCAAATCATGAACCATGTTAATCAGATTTCTCTGGGACAGCAGTGATGCTTGTTTTTGTAGGATTACAGTTATCTTTTTATTGTCCTGCTGAGTGTCTGCATTGATTTATATCCATCCGGCCCTCTGATAGAATAACAGTAATGTGCACCATGACCATCCCTGATTTATTGGACATTTCTCACTAAATATTCATGTTATGACCAATGATCCTAAATATTATACTTCCCAACAGAAATTGTTCAAGATAAGGCCAATGTACTGACTTTAAGAACTAAAAAAAAACTCTCCATTGAAGGTAAAAGTATTTCTTTCATTCTTCCCCTGACAGCCATTCAGCCTGCAGCACAGTGTTAAAGCAGGCTAACGTTAGCATCACTTTGAGGAAAGCTCCTGCTCTGTGCATTGCTGTTTACACAGGCTTCATTACAGTCATTGGTAGTAACTGTCAACATAGTTGTAGGCTGCATTCATTATTCAGTGTTTTGAACCCGGCTGTCAGTGCTGATGTTGTGGTCTGTGTTTGGAGGACTGAGCTCTGTCACTTCAGATGTAAACACTGTGATGTCAGTGTTTCTGCCACACCTCCTCCCTACGGTCCCAAAGTGAAATGATTTATTTTTGGTGAAGAGTTCAAACTGTGGGCAGACAAAGTTAGTTCAGGCTGTCGACGTTTACAGGGTAGTTTTGATTGGTCAAGTCAAATACCTGCTGAATGCAAATCAGTTTTAGCCTTTTTTTTAACAAAGATAGTTACAAATAACAAATAATATAGAAGCCCAACACCCTAAACAAAGTTCATTCAAGTTTTTATGGAGCAAGATAATGCTGCACAAAAATAACTTGAGAAACAAGCAGTTAAGACATTACAGGTTTGTCATGCACACACAGGCCACTTCATTAGGTACACTTCACCTGGACCCACCTTCTGCCTGAATTCTTCATAATGTGGATTCATCAAGTTGCTGCAAACATTTGTCTGCTGCACATCCATGATGCAAATTTTGTTTCATCAGATTCCAAAGGTGCTCTATTGAATTGGGATCTGGTGACTATAATGCTATAACATCCATCATTGTTATGTTACTGAAACCAGTCTAAGATGATCTGATGGTCTTTGTGACATGGGGTATAGTCCTGCTGGAGCGAGCATCAGAAGAGAAGGACATGGTCAGCAGCAGTCCTCATAAAGGCTGTGGCACCTGCTTCTCTGTAGGGATGGGAATTATTAAGAGTTTATAGACACCTATATCTGTGTGGGAAATTACGCCACACTGACTGGAGTCAGCAACACATGATGTTTAACGCCTTGTCAAACAGACAAATGCTTCTGCAAGCTGCTGGTGTTTCCACCTTTGAATGAATTCACACAGACACAGACATTGAACACTGCAGTGAAACTAAGCCACAGATTCGACCACTGTTGTACCGTGTCTGACTGATAAGGGCAGGGCAACTTTGATTTGCAGGCATGCAGAACAGACCTGAAGGAATTGATAAGGGAATCATTAAGCAGAAAACTGACGATGTTTATTCTTAAAGCCAACTGGGGGTGGTCTTTGGTTCCCATCCTTAGTACTAAAGGACCCAAAGTGTTCCAGGAGAAAGCACCAGCCCAGACCAAGGCTGGAGGGACCCCTGCAGTCATGTTGTTCATGCCAAAGTCTGAATGCAGCATCTAAACACCGCAGCAGAAATCCTCTCATCAGACCAGGCGACACTTTTCCAAACACCAGCTTCATTTTCTTATTCTTAGCTGACAGGACAGTCACTTGGCGTGGCCTTTGCTGCTGTTATTCATCAGCTTCGAGATTCAGGTTGTTGCACTTTAAAAAATAATCTCCTGCACACTTTGCTCACAATGAGGAGTTATTGAGGGACTGTTTCCTCTTCTGTCACCTCGACCAGTCTGACCGTTCTACACTGACCACTCAACAAGGCATTTTGGCACAGAGAACTGCTGTGCACTGGATATTTCCTCTTTTTGGACCATTCTCTGAGATTGTTGTATGTGAGAATCTCTGCAGATCAGTGTTTTCTCAAATGCTCTGAACAGCACTGTGGCATCATCATAGGTCCACGGCCTAATTGCAATGAGTTGCTGCAATGTGATTGGCTGATTAGCTATTTGCAGGAACAAGCAGTAAAACGAGTGTGAGCCAGACTTTGAGTGAATGCATGTCGTCTTTACAGCTGTTATTTTCTTATTGAGCTCTTTGGCAGTGTGAACACGTAGCTCGATGTTCCTACATCATGGTGGATGAACATTAACATACAATCTATCTCCAGCTTGATTTTTGGTAATTTCATACAAAATGGACATTGCGGTGTTTTTTTTTTAACAATGTCTTGCAGCTCTGGTTTGAGGTAAAGGCAGACAGGAAGAAAGAGAGAGATCTAGAAACACTGATAACAGCAGTGAAACACTGATACCTTGCAGAATGCCAATACTAACAGAATAAGAGAGTAGTTTTGGTCCTTACTCTTAAAATACCTGTAGACTTATTATTCAGATAAGAGCATGAACAACTGTAATGCCAAAAACTGTTGGGAATAGTAATTTGCAAGCCCTGACCTCAGGTGCAGACTTAAGTGACCAAACATTTCATCAGATTGTGTAAACACAGTTGACGGGACAAAGCTCTCCTCTTTTCTCTCCTTTTTGAATCCTGACAGGCTTGTGCCACACCAGCTTCTTAAAACAACATCTCTCTGGTGGGTCCAGGGGGACCTTTGTTTAGTGGTCAGCTGTTTGGAATTGTTTCTAAACACACAGTTCACATGACTTTGCCCCGTTGAATGTGTTGTGTGCACTCATGACCCCCCCTCCCTCTGCTGTCCCCCCTGCAGAGCTCTATGCCAGCAATTATGACAATGTTAGCAGACCATGCAGCACAGCAGCTGCTGGACTTCAACCAGAAACTGGATATCAACCTGCTGGATAACGTGGTGAACTGTCTATACCATGGGGTTGGACCACAGGTATGTTGTGAATTATATATTGGATTTAAAGGCCATGTGACATGCTGTATTTTAGGTCCTGAGTTAAAAGGAAAACTTTTATTTTATCAGTTTTATATGAGCTGTGTTTTCCTCATGTTGCAAGTGCTCGCCCTAAGCTACAGTCAAACAGTGAACAAAAATCATTAAATGTAAAGGTTTATGAAGTCCCACTCTTAACATTTCCCTTGTATTGTGTACTTGCTTATTGTTTTCCAGTGTTTTAAAGGTTTTTTTTTTATTACAGCAAAGAATGGCACAGGAAGTGTTGACACATTTAAAAGAGCACCCAGATGCCTGGACAAGAGTGGACACCATCCTCGAATTCTCCCAGAACATGAACACCAAAGTAAGCCAGCTCCAGTCCAGAAAACATCAGTGCAAAGAAATGTACATGTGCTTTGAGGAAGTTTAAGCTGAAAATTCCCTAAATGATTGGAGCTTTGGCTATTGCGGAGTAGAAGTTACAATCAGGCAAATGTGAATGCACACTGGTGGCAGAAAGACAGTAGCTGTGTTCACCAGGACACAAAGAACTGGAATAAACAATTTAATCGGAACAGAAGTACGTCATGTAAACATGATTATCAGAAGATTTTGATCCAAAAGAGCTCATTTGGAAAGAAATTTGCTTCCAAATGTGAGGGTGGTTTATGCCGATGATTATTCTGGATGACGTTTCTGTAAACACTCCTTCTGAATGAGTTGTTCTCTTTCTCCGCTCTTCTCAACTGCACATGTTAAAGGCTGTACTCAGACATGCAGCAGTTGAGGAGAAGGAACTCTCCTGCTGCACAGCGTACAGGCTGCAAATTGAGTTTTTCACTGTGGAGCTTTGAGTTTATAAAAGCAGAGTTTGAGAAAATAAAGCTTGCAGTATAAGATTGAGGAAAATAAACTAGAAAGCACTCAGAGATCACAGACCTCCGCCAAGGTAACTCACATACTGCTATTACATCTATAAGCAATAATTGTATGATAAAGTTACACATTATATGATTCATAACCCTAAAAACCCACATGTAGCATTCAGAGTCATGCTGATATCATTATTAGTTAGACAGTTATTGAGCATAAAACAGTCATTCACTAGAATCTAATCATTTTTTAGTTGGGCCATGATCACCATCTCCTGAAAATTTCAGCAAAATTTATCCTGTAGTTTAGAGCTGAAACGATTCCTCGAATATTCGCGAGTACTCGATTACAAAATATCCTCGAATTAAATTTTGTGCCTCGAAGCCTCATTTAATATATAATTATACATATAAAATAAATATCTGGACTACTATTCAGCGCACGGTGTTTGACACGGACGGTCATTTCTGTGGCACAACGCGCCTGCTACCTCCGCTGCTGCGCAGCTTGTAAAATCATGAAGGAAGAGAAAAGAGAGGGACAGAAAGGAGAGAGTCCGCAGAAGAAATGGCAGAGTGTCCCAAGTGTGTGGTCACTACAAGAAGGGACGAAAAGAAAACACAGTGCAGTGTGTCTGATGTCAAACAGAGTTAGCTTAGCAAGTAGTTTAGCATGATAGCACGTTGTTAGGACTGCTACTATTACTATTACAGCATTTTAAATATGCTCATCATAGACATGCGTCCTCTTTCCATGGTGGAGGACACAGGATTTAAGAACATGATCAAGGATTTCAATCCAAACTACACAATGCCCTCCAGAACACACTTCACAAATATAATTACCGCTATAATTATAAAACCTATAAAACCTTATATAACCTTATATCACTGCTTTGTAAATCAGTGTTGTATTTGCTTTGTTTTAAGCCAGTACTGGTTTAAACTTTGAAAGTTGTTAAAATAAAAACCCTTTTCTGAGGAATAAACAGCATTTGGTTGCCCATTTTGAAAGCCCTAACATGTTGCATTGTATACAATTGATTTATTTGTTTAAAATCAAAAAAGTATATTTTGTTAGAGTACTCGAGTACTCGAAGAAATATTTGACAGAGTACTCGATTCCAAAAATACTCGATAGTTGCAGCTCTACTGTAGTTTTTGCGTAATCTTGCTAACAAGCAGACAAGCAAACATACGCCAACAAAAACATCATGGTCTTGACAGAGATAAAAATCCACAAGAATCAATGAGGGAATCGTTACAGAGTCGGATTGATAAGCAGAATCGATTATGGCATTAGTATCTATTCACATTTCAGCAGACAGCAGTGTTAGCTCAGCACAAATGAGTCTGTGACTGTGACAACCAAGTATGATAAACCATGATTATCAGTCACTTTTTAACTGCTGTTTTTAAAAAGAATAACATAAACTATTTTTTTTACGAATGAGCATTCATTTTCCATCTCCTATACAGCTATTAACTACCTGTGAGGTTTACCCGCTGATTCAGATCAACCGTATGAAGACATTCATAACTGGAAGAATAACGAGGGCTCGGACACATGGGCAAAGCAGTCTCTGTTTTTCAGCCGAATGGTCAAGCATGATGTTTACATGCATTCACTGTAAAGAAAAGGCAATAATGTAAGATTTGCTTTGTATTTGATTTGCTCTGTACTGTCAGTGAATACTGATGTAAACATGTTATTGGGCTTGTGCCTGGAATCACTTCCTGAAAAATCAACCTGTTTTATCCATATACAAATGATATTGTCTTACTGGGGACTTTGCTTGAATAACAACAGCAAAAAAAAAAGAAAGCAAACCAAAAAAGACTCGTACTCTAAAGCCTCGTCCTCGCGTTGGTTATTTTTATTACAGTTCTTTTCTGTCTTGGCCCCTCGTTCACACAGACGCTGAAGACACAGTTTTTAAAAAAAAAAGCACATCCACACAGAGTAGAGATTTTCAGAGACTCAGTTTACAGTGGTCACATTTAGACAACTCGTTTGGGATGTGACGTGGACATGCTGTGCTGTCCTTCCTGTTTACAAAAGCACTGTGCTATGTCAGATGTTGCTAAACTCATGCTTGTTTCAACTTTACCCTTTAGACTTTTATACATATCTACTGATTCACTCACTGCTGCTCTCCCACCATATTGCCGAGTCAGACAACAATCTGACAGCACAAACCCTGAAGACGGTTTTGAGGAGACCTGTGTTATGGCTTAAAGTAGCACTGTGTTAACTTATGACCTTTAGCTGCCTGATATAACAGATGTTGAGAACAGCTAAAGAACTCCAAATGCCGCCTGGTGTTGTTATTGTAGCATCAGCACCAGCTTATGGCTCTGTCCACACAGAAATGAAACTTTTTTTTCTCTTATCAGATCAAGTATTATGTCCGTCCACACAAAAACGCTATAGCATGCCAGGTTTGTAAATGCCGCCGTGGCGCTGCTGTAGACATACACCAAAACCAGAGAACACATGGTGCATGCTCATGAAACATGTCCAATACTATCAAACGCTGCCTTATATGCCGTTCTCTATGTCCTCTTGTTGCTTACGGTGGCCATAGAGGAGCAATAGTAGTTCCTGTCAAAGCCTAAACAGGCTCAGTAGCCTCTGCAGCAGGAGCGACACTGTATTCCCTCAATGTTTCTGTTGGTTTCAGGATCGTGCATGCAGGTAGGGCTGGGTATTTCCAGCAACCTCAATTTACAATATGATCCCCATGATAGGTCCACAATTTGATATGTGTCCAGATACACGTTAATCGTGAACATTGACTCTGCTTTTAACAGAAATCCTGACAAGTTTTGTTTTTTTATAACAAGACGAAAAGAACAAGGATGAGTTTTAAATGATTCTACAACTTAAATCAGGTCCTCAAAGATTGCAGACCTAAGTTCAAATTTGGAGCATGTGCCTCTTCGTCTTCTACTTTGATGAAGTACATTGTTAACATTAGCCAAAGTATATCTTCAACAGTTTTGAAAACACTGAGGCTATATGGACTTTGTAGAAACCATAACAATACATGTATCACCCTAGAAGTGCACAGCGATATTTTGCCATATCGATGGCTGGAGCACAGGCCTAGTATTAGGGAGAGGTGGAGCCTTAAAGTCGTAGTTTCTGAAAATGTCCCTGCTTGTTTCATACACTGAAACACAAGGCCAGTGTTTTCAGATTCATCCATTCACATAAACACCCAAAACACCCACATGATAAAAATTTGATATGGCTGAATTTGTCTCTGTGTGGATGACCCCTGTCATTTATGTCTCACACTTTGAACCAAAGAAATATTCACAGAGTATGCCAGTTACCATCAGTTATCTCATGAGTTAGGCCAGAGATAAAGCAGCTGTTTCCTTACACCCATGTATGCATCTGTCAGTGTCATAAGTAGGAATGGGAATTTATTAGATCTTATTGACACTAACCCTGTTATCGATTTTGCTTATCAGTCCGATTCCGTCTTATTTTCGGTGTGGGCAAAAGTTGGCCCAGACAGATTTTTATTGACAACAACATCAAACATATAACAACCCTGATATTTAACACTGTGCCACACAGATAAAATCTTTCTGCGAGGTGCTGGTGTTTCCCCTCCCTGAAAGTTGTGCAGTAAGTTTTTTCTTGATGAAATTAAGCCTTCGCTGTTTAATTTCTACGTTATCATTTTTATTGACTGCTTCTGAGGAGACCATGAGGTTTTTATTTGCAAGGGATGCAGAATAAAGTGCCAGAAATTGACAAGCATTGATGAGCAAAAGACAAATGATATGGAATCCTTGAGAGTTGTGCTTAGACACACACTACACATGTGTTACTGGAGGATACCTTCAAGAAGCACAACTGAGAGCTCAGGCTGTATACAACAACCCGTTGTGTGAGATCTAAACTGCAAACACTTAAAGAGTTACACAAATTAATATATCAATACTGGCTGAGTAAAGTACAATGATTTTCATATTTCTTCAAATAAAACTGGTGGTCAGTCAGCTGCCGGCCTCCATGTCATAACTTTATGTGGGATCTGCACAAGCAAACACAGGCTGGTTGGCATTTAATGATGGTGAGTGATAGCAGAAACTCTCTGAAGATCAGAGATGAACAGAGCAGAAGAACCGAGGGGAGAAACACTGTGTGCCTTTTCAATCAGAAAAGAAGTGAAAAGAAAGCTTTTGTCTGAGAATGAAGAGGACTCTGTTTGTTTATTTACCCTGATATACAGCTGTGTGTCTCATTTTTTTTAACATTTTAACCAAACTGAGGACACTGATAACTATTAATTGGATCCCAGTAACATTCCCATCTATTAATTCATCCATTTATTCATCTAAAGAAACAGATAGGACATTAGTTTAGGGTTGCAGCTATTTGCCTGTCCTGATCTGTGATATTTTTGTTTTGATTATTTCTGACCCTGGAACACATGTTGAAGGTTATAAATGATGCAGGGCCATGCTTTTTCTCAATAACTTTGATTTAAAACTGTTTTTTTCATTCAACATTGAGGGTTCTTGTCCATGATGCATTGCCCTATTTTTAGAATTACAATATAATGTCTTAATATTGCATTGTCGCCAATGTATTGCGCTGATTCCTGTATTGCCAGATTCTTGCCAACACACAACTCTGATATTGCAAAAGAAGAAAAGTATTTTAATGCCAGACTTTTCCAATATGGTTTGGTCGTAGCAACAATAAAACACTGCACTGATGTTGAGAACGTGCACAGCTAAATAGGGCTGAAGAAGAGTTTAACATCACAGGACATGCACTGTCAGTCACATTACTTAAAGCATGCCATGTTGCCATTTGTGTGTTGTTTCATGGGAACCAAAACAGATTATTTTCTTTTTCCCTCACTATCTTAAAGTCCGTCTGACATCACCATCGCTCACTCACCAGACTGTGATGCATGTGTAGGAGGTGTATTTTGCATATAAACTGTACAAACTTGAAGGCAACGCTTGTTTCAGATAGAGTGGTGTTGCAGTGCTAAGTGCGACCTCGTTAATTGGAGACTTCTGCAGATTTTTACTTTATTTAGCCTTATCATATGAAAATAAAAGTACTAATTATTTTTGTCTATAGTGAACAAAGACATTCACTAAGACACTAAATATTTCCCCCCAAAAAATGTCTAAACTATAACAGTCAAAGCCGGTCAACGACTCGGCACTGTGGGCTTCTATGAGTTGAAAGTATGAAGTTGCTCATTCAGAGTTTGCTTTCAAAATTTTTTGATAATTTGACAATGTCGGACTACAAGTGATATCATTGAAAGATGCAAGTTTTAGTTAAGATGAAGCCAATTAGAAAGAGTGCATTTAGTTTTTGATCGAGTTTAATTTTTTCGACATAAAAAACAGCATTTATCTGGAAAGTCCCCCTGTAAAAATCCAATATAAACCACAGCAGAGAAAATATTGCAATATCATTTTTTACAGAAATCATTTAGCCATACAGCTTACAGCATACAGCATTGTTTTAATGCATCAAAACAATGCAGGGGATGTGTGGCAGATATCATGTGCAGTTAATACCACGTTTATCTTCAGCCTGACACTGTAACACTAGTTTGACCTCAAGATGGTGAAGTTCATTTTAAAGTGAAATTGTTGATGCAAAAGTAGAATTTGAACATCTTTGCATGTCAGAGAAATTGCTGTATTCACTGGACAGGGCATTAATGCGCAGTCATGTTGTTGATGTCTCTGAACACTCGGGTTGACCTGATTATCTTTTATGTTTTAGTGTAGAGAGGAAAAGTGCTGTTATTTAAAAACTACCCACCTATGTGTGGAAGAGGCATAAGCCCATTCTCAATGTCCATAAGGAAAATTAAATGCAATTTCTGTATCCTATTTCAAATTGCAATGCATGCACGACTTCCTCAAAGCACACACTTTGACATTTGCCTTGTTTTCATTTTTGCTTGCCTGTAAGATGCTTTTAACACTGACGTTCATGACTAATGTCTGAGTTGATGTATCAACAGTACTTTTTTCTAGTGATTAAATTTTAAGTCTGCCAAAAAGGGCATTAGAGGAAAAGAGGGAACACAAGGTAAACACCTCTTGAATTCTGCATTTATCTTTTTTCATTAGTTTAAACAGTGCATCATTTTAAGGCACTTTAAACATTTTGGCATTTTCTTAGTTACTGCAGTGCTTTTGATATTTTAAAAAATGTCATGAATTCAAGTTGTGACTATTTGATGTTAATCACAATGTTCCATTATGTTTATGGCTTGTAATAGGAAGAAAAGGGGTGTGTCATCCTGTGCATCATGACACAGCTAGGCTTTGACGGCAGGCCTCCACAAGGTCTACCCTTTTTAAATTCCCTTTGACTGAATTCTGTTCATCCGTTTCTATTGCATCTGTTTCATTGGACAGAGGGAGGGTGCAGGCTGCAGTCAGTCAGTACGATCCATTGTAGTGAGACAATCTGTTGAGGGCCTAATTTCACCTGTAGGGATCATGGCTCTGTTCCCGTCCCACCCTTCTCTCCTTTTGACAGTGCATCCTCTTCTACCTCTCCCCTCTGTTCCCTCAGTCCTTCAGCCAAGGCCCCTCTAATTATGTGATTTTTTTAGCTAAAGTTGTAAAGCACTTGGCAGTTTTCCCTCTTCCTACCTCTTGTGGTGGTTTTGTACAAATGATGGCAGTTAAAGGTGAAACCGAGCATGTAGTAATGTGTGCAGCACTAATGACACCTATCACCGGTGTACAGCGTGTGTGCTTATAAGAAGATTTCACCTTTAATCTTCCAGCGTCCCATTGTCTGTAGCACATTGTTAATCCTGCTTCAGTAACATCCTCTACTACATGCCATTCATTGTTTTATTTTTGAATTCTCTTCAACTGATGATCCCTACAGCTGAAACATTCAGTTCAAGTAACATTAGTTACAAAACTAATTCAAAGTTGTTTTTCTCTTCATGCTTCACATTGAGTAATCTGAAAGTAATTTAAGGCATTACCTGTGGTTGGTCTTGCTGTTCCCATGACACACCAGCTAAAGAGATCTGATTAAGGCCAAACTTTGTTTTGAACTATAATCTTTATTTATGTTGGAAAAGTCACTCACACTGTTCAGGGTTGGGTATTGATTTTTTTTTTATGTGAGGAGAGGGTTAGATAAGTGTTTTCACAATACCAGAGTTTTAAACTGGAATATGCTAAAGGGAATATCAACAAAAAATACTGAGACAAGTTTTTTCTCTGTGGTACCAACATGACTCATTGTCTCTACTCCAGGGATTAAACCTCCAAAAGAATGAAAATGTTGTGACCTGGTAATCTAATTTGGTTTTCCCACTACATAAAATTTGCTTGGCTAGGCCTGCACAAAAAAAAATACAGATTGCCAAAATATAGTCACTAGTGATGTTAAAATATTAAAGTTAAAATATTGAATAGTGTGTTACAGTGTCAGCAGTTTAATAGATGTGTTAATTGAAATATTTTCAGTTGCCTTTTCTCTGTGCTTGGTCTTCTGCATTTGTGCATGTCTGTCAGCGCAGGGGTAAGGAAATAATGCACTAAAAGTGAGACAAAATACCACACTGTTACTTCAAGAGGAGAGGCAGCAATATGTACCAACACTCACAATATGAGGAACCTTTGTTCTTCTTATCTGTTGTGAGGTTAGGGGTGAAGATAGTTCAGCATTTGCCTAACCTGAAAATCTATAATGTCTAAGCAATTATTACTGCCATCGAGCCCTGTAGCCTGGTCTTGTAGCTGCCTGAATTTTTATCAAAATTCTGGTGCACAGAAGTACATATGTTACAAAGAGGGACATAAACTCCAAGCACATCAGCATAGTGCATTAATTAAACATACATTTTCAACTCTGGTAACTCATTGACAGACGCATATGTTGGCTTCTGTAGAGGTAAAAATTCTCTTCTTCTGCTCTTAACAGCCATAAAAGTACATTCAAACTATAAACTAAGTCCTGTAGGTTCAAAACTGTAATCCAATGTAAATCCTTGCTGAAGTCGACAGGATAGCCACTTAAAAAGGAAAGTTGCAACCTTTGATTAGCCTAAACAAGCTTACAACAATGGTTATATTTTGATGCATTGCATTTATGGTCAGTTTAGAATAATGGTTAGACTAATGAATGAAATTCCATCTTACTTCGTTCAAATGTAATTTTAAGAAAAAGAATATTGAGATTTTGTCTAAACACTTGAATAACTGCAGTAGTTTGGAGGTCAGTGTTATCCATTTTCAATTTGTTTTTGAGGCATCACAAAGGTATAAGATGGCGCTGGAATAAGGGAGGGAGGGAGACGTCCAGGTGCTGCAGACTTTTTATCTTGCACATAGAAGTGCCCCGTCTCACAGAGGAGACATGTTAAGCACACTTCAGGGTGTATAAAACATGACAAAGCAGATTCAGGGCTTAAACCACTGTCTTTCTTTTTGGTCATGCATCTCTAAAGGTGTGTTTCCACCAAGCAATCAGGTCCACTTCGCTTGGTACAGCGTGCAGTTACTGCTGTTTCCACTGTAGGATATGAAACGATAACCAAATGACCGACCCATACTGAGGCATACTGAACCGACCCTAAAATGAGGAGCTAAAAGTCTGCAGCTTGTTTGTTAGTCACAAAATTCATCGGTCTTCATGTGACAGCTGGAAAAACAAAAACACATAATTTCTAAATTGTAACACACAATTTTTTGCTTTTAAATAAACTCTAATTTTACATGAGTACAAGAAAAATACTTTAAATATGCAGTAGTCATGTCAGCATGGGGATTGCAACATATCCAATACAAAAAAATATTCTCTTTCTCTGTGGAACATTCCAGCCAAACTTGCGTAATTCTTATTAAACTGACTGTTAAACTGTTCTAATCAAATATTTGGGTCTTAATTAGTTTAACGTTGTGTTAGCATTGTTTAACTCTTAAGTCTTACCACTCACCAGCACACACAGAGTGCTGCCATCTTGTGAGCAAGGGGAATACAAAATACCTGCGCTGTGATTGGTCGAAGACATCGACATGTTAATAGGTGCTCTCTGACCGGTTGGGACACTATGACTGAGCATGCTCAGGCAGAAATCGAGTAATCGCGTATGCGTAAAGTAAAAGGCATTTCCACTTCTGTTTGAGAGAGAAAATCATATATTTGTTGTGAAAATACTGAAATTCATTGATTAAAACTTTAAATAAAGGTGATTTTTGAGTTGTCTGAAAGAATAAGGTTTGGGCAATATTTGAGTGCATGTTATTTTGAGTACAGTGTTTTTCCAGGCAAAAATCGAGAAAATATGTGCGTGTTATAATCAAGACATTACTGTACCTTGCCAAGTTCAAATGAGCCGCGGATTTAGAGTCATTTGTTCGCTGCTGTTGCTGTAAACGATCTCTGCACCAAACAATGATCTACAGAGTGCTGGAGGTCCTCCATTGTTGTTCTTTGTTTACAATCACACTCTGCTTCAGACCGCTTCAGTCTGTCGCGTTGCTGTTGCGTCACGCATTTATGTAGCCTGCGTGATCCTCTCCTAGCTCACATCCCCGCACTCAAGTGAGAGCGCGTCTGCCAGTGGAAACACAAAGATCAGGGTTTACTGCTACAAGCTGTACCAAACTTAACTGGACCAAGACAGACTAAGACAGACCAAGTGACGGAAGTGAGGCTTATGATGAAAAGTTAACACACGGGCAACTGATTCTGCAAACAAAGTGATGCCGCGCACTGGATTTAAGCTCAGATTTTAAAAGTAAATCAAATTAAGATTTTTTTCATTCTTCCTAAAAAATTTACAGTACAGATGTTCTGGAGCCAGTTCACTTTAAAAACCAGTACTCAATGCCCAACCCTATAACCTGCAGTGACTGTAGCCTCATTGAAAGCACACTGAACATGGACACCAGTGAGTTATCGGAAGCACAAGACTTCCTGTCGGAACAATTAGAGGCTGAGATGGTTATTGGATTCTTTTATTTTTCATGCTGTCTTTTGCTGTCTGGTGTGATGCTTGAAGAAACAGCAGGACTTCTACAGAGTTCAAGCTTAATGCTGCTTTTAGCGATCTAAAAAACAAATAAATGAATGCTCTGCAAAGCTACTCCAAAATCTGCATGAAAGATGTGGTTCAGTCCAATCCAATTTAGAAATGCAAGTTATAACAAGTTGGCCCACTTCATACTGTTTTTGGTTCCTATTCAAATGACACAATGCTGTTTGTTGTGTGTTTTCATGAAAGCTTTGTGCTAATGCTCCTCTCTCCTTGCATGTTACAGTACTATGCTCTTCAGATTCTGGAAACGGTTATCAAAACAAGATGGAAGATCCTCCCCAGGAATCAGTGTGAAGGTAAAACTATGTTAGTGATTGAATTCACAGATGAATTCTGTTTGTGCCTTTTTAAGTGCCGTGACGTGCGGTTGCCAAGTCGAGAAGCGTTCCCCCACTGGGCATGCTGGTTTGTTTTCTGCACGACTGGCTCGCGCTGGCCGCTGCAAGCCAGGTTGGGCTTTGGACTGTAGCAGCTGTTTCAGAGAGGAAACGAGCAAAACACCCCGGCACTGATTTAAAAGCTTTGTGGAGAGGGCGAGAAACTTTAGCTCAAGTTATTACTGCTGTTTGGCTCACTTGTGTGAATTTTAATGTGATGGTTACTTTTTAAAGAGTCTGACGGAGCCTGTGTTTGTTGTAGGAAAATCCCAGTGTTTGTTTCAGACCATTAATCTTACTGAACACAGGGGGAAAGGGGACAGGTTACTGGCACGACATGATCTCATGAATAAAGAGAAGAAAACTGCCGCTAGGTGTCACAAAAGCTCAAAGTCCTTCACATGCTAGGGATGGGCAGTGTGGACCAAACATATCAGGTTTTTGAGTGTAAAGGGTAAAGCCATTAAGGATGAAGGATCATGTAGAAGCCCCCAGAGAGTGACCAAAAAAATGAGACATTATGAATTCAAGCAACTTAAATGCTTGACACTACCTACTAAAGCAACAAAATAATTATTTTTTTAAGTGTTTGAGCTTTTGTTTTTGTAATAGTGATGTTGTAGGGGGGGCTTGAGTATCAGAATCAGAAAATGTATTTATGTGAAGGGGCAAGCAATTGGGCTCGGCAATATTCTGATTAATTAATCAATTAATTTAATTATTTAATTCATTTAAATTGTTTTCTGCAGAAGATTTAAAAATGAAAAATCAAGTTTTTTTAGAGACTTGTTCCAATTATAAGTTATAGTGTTTGGAAATATAAACTCTGATAATGTTCAGTTTTCATGATGGTAGACCTTGCCAGGTTTTGCAGAGGCACATGTTCAGGCCTTATTTGTTTCCTAAATGAGATTAAATATGGACCAGATGCTTCCATGTTAGTAACCTGTGAAAATAGCTCAGCTTTCTGTGTTTATGGCGACAGGCCTCCCTTCATATCAGCTATAACTAGAAAAGCACTCGTAGAGCGCAGACCTCCGCCAACACCACAGTCCTCTCCCATATTGTGGTTTTTACCATAAATATTAGTCCTACCTTTATTTCATGCAAATATTTAGATTCGTTGACCATGAAAAAAGACCATTAGCAATTGGTTTCATAATGATATCTATTTTAGTTCGGTAGTTATTCACGAAAATCACATTTTTCATCATGGCGGATCCAGACGGTGACCCGGATCAACACCAAAATGGAATCCCATGCTGAACATTTCCTGAAAATTGTATCAAAATCCATCCATAACTTTTTGAGTTATTTTGTTCACAGACAGACGGGCAGGCAGACAAACTCTCCCGAAAACATAACCTCCTTGGCGGAGGTAATAAATATTGTATGATAAAATCACAGCATGCATTTGCTATAAGAGGGAAAGTCTGTGTAGTTTTGGACATATTTTGATAACATAAAGGCAAAACTTGATTCATGTTTTTTTTTTTTTTTTTTTTTCTGTCACTTGGAGGATTTTTTTAAGAAGAAAAAATGGACTGTATTTTTAGATCCTGCCATTGCAGAGTAGACACATCTTCTCCTCACCCCTTCTGTCAGATTATGACAGCACTTAACTTCATCCCTGGAACAATATCTACAGAAATCAGCGCAGATTAAATTAAGGCCTGAAAACAAATCTTTAGGATCTTCTGCTTACTTCAGCTGTATTAACTGCCTGAGAGAAAAAATGGAAACATTTCCGTTTTGACAGTCAGTGGCAGCTGCAGCACAGATCCTTGTGTTTACCAACAGGCTTCATTACAGTGTGAAAATGAAACTAGACTGTTTTGTTTTGTTCTTTTATTTGACACTATAAATACTGGGATAAGATTCAAGTGCTTCGAGGAGCGAGGCTAAGCTGTTGAGTAATGTGCTGGAGGCAACTCGTCATGTCGGGATATGTTCACTGGGATATTAAGGTGCTGTTTTGGAGCATGTTAACAGTCTTTTTCTCTCATTTTTGTCTTTACAGGTATAAAAAAGTATGTTGTTGGTCTCATTATCAAGACTTCATCAGATGCATCAAATGTGGAAGTGAGTACATTTTGAATTGACATGAAAGTAACAATAAATACCAGTAATGTTTGTTATATGTACGATAAGCTTTGTCAGGTAATGCATGACAAAAGGCTGATCTATTTGCAAAATAATATAATCCCATGAAAACAAACACTACCTTCGTCAGCAGCATTTACTACTTCATAGACATTTTATAAAGTTTTCCTTCAGTCAGATGAGATTTGCTGCACACTCATTGGTCAGTCTGTTCCTAAGTGTGTTTCCCCCCCTGAAGTTGTGCTTGTTTGTCCACCGTGAGTGCTCTGTGCCGTGCCCTAAGAGGTGGGCTTCAGCCTGGCATGCATGGACATGCGAAGGGGAAACTGTTTTTGCTGTGACAGACCCTCGCTGAAGGATCTCTGATCATTTGTCAGCATGGCATGAAAATATCAAAAGGTCAACATTACTCACCATTTCTGCAGCAGATTACCACTGAAACACAAACATGTCCAAAACTTTTACCGACAGTATATCAGTACAGTTTAGCCCCAGTTTGCATTAGTTCAGTGGTTCTTTACTTTATGTTGTGCTCTTCCTGCAAGAGAAACATCTTGTTGTGGCCCCCTACCCATGCTACACGCACTTAATCGCCCTCTTTATAGACACACAAATCGTAATTTCAGTTCAAGCCCCATCCAAACTTGAAAAAGTGATAAAACAACAAAGTGGAAACCCCCATTTCCTTCTTTGAAGATTTAAGAGGAAGATCTTTGGTCCAAGTCACAATTTATAGTTTACCAAGAAACCATTTTCCACATTAAGTATTTGAAAAAATAAAAAATAAACAAATAAAACAAAACATCCTGTTGTCAGACAGACACATGGATTTTTACATTAATCCCACCTCTGACATCACAGACCCACTCAAAGTGCAGAACTTGGAAAGGGCACTTAAGAATCAATATTCTAGGGGCCCCTGACCCGAACATCGACAGTCCCCTTAGCAGACAGGCCACGCCCTCTTGGGATGTGGCCACGCCCCTTGGGGGGTTGCACTCCACTGCTTAGGAAACACTGCATCAGTAGAAAATGTGCTCAGTACAATGAAAGTTAAAAACAGAGCTTTTTGCAGTTAATTGACCATTTTACTTTGAATTTGAGTTAAAGATTCAGAAACTGATCAAAAATGTCAGCATTAACTTCCCTGTTTTGATTGGGTTGTACTTTTAGTTTTCTAGAGCTGTGTGCATTCTGGTTTAGTGTGACAGAAGCCGTCTGTCTCCAGGCTCACTCTATTTTTCGTGTTTATGTGACTTTGGGGCAGCTTGTAAACAGGCAGTCCTCTTAACCATTCTCAGGCAGCAGGAGTGACTCTGGTAACCAAAGTGTTGTGTTGTTCACATTACATTTGTTGCTCAAACTTTTTCAAAGTGATTATTATTGATTAGCTAAATTAACATCAGCCACAGAGTTTTTTTGTCAAGCATTTATCTTTTTGATTACCTACCGGTACCACTTCACTTTATCTCACAACTAATTGTCGAGTCACAACTTAAATGTTTTGATACTGTGATAAATTTAAGGAAGGCTTGTGTTCTCCTTTACATTCATTAATCCTTGTTTGTTGTCACTTTGCAGAAGGAGAAGGTGTACATTGGGAAGTTGAACATGATCCTTGTTCAGGTAAGTCTTTAATTTTATTGTTGGGCCAAAGCATTTTCCCCTGAACCATTTGTATACGAATATCATGACCATATCTTTGTGTTTGTGACTACAAGACAGTAAATACATTTTAAATCAATTTTAAGCTTCAGAATTTATGTGTATTTTTCCATTATTAAATCCTTGACTACATAACAAGTAAGACTTTATATGCATAAGCTTGGATCCTCAGGTTTTTCTTGTTAAGATAAAATAGGTGATTTCATAAGGTCGAACCATCATAAACATGGTTTCAGGCTTCTCTGTAAGTTTTGTTGTCTTAGCAGGGATGTCTAAATACAGGTATTTTGTTATCAAGGTCTTTCTGAAATAAATTATTATTGTCTTCATGACTCTGGACTCTTATTAAGAGCCTTCATTGAAGGTAGCTGTTAGAAACACCTCATTGTGCTCTGAGGAAACACAGGACTGTTTTCCTATCACCACACCATTGCATGAGAGTGAGGAGAGGCACAAAGAAATGGCAGAAAACTGTTTCAGTGAAGTTATCCACACTGACAGCTAGAGAGCACACCGGAGCAGGAAACTCTGACACTCTCTTTCCACTTATCCCAGTTTAGTGCAGAGGGCACTTTATAAGAATCTGATATGCAGAATAACCTCTGGAGTCATTCTGGAGACTAAAATAGGCCCTCTGTGAAGTGATAAATGAGCGCTTCCTGTGTTCTTCAAACTAAACTAACTGGGGATGCCTCAATCAGGATTTTCCTAGCTGATACTGAACAATCACCTGATGATGAGATCAGGAATCAACCCCCGGCTGAGACAGGAAGCAAATGTGGCCATGGCAACAAGAGTAAAGGCGAAACATGAAGGTTGGAAATGGAGAAGACACTTGTTGATTTTGAGGCATCTACAGCATAACCTGCAGATTATAAAGGATTGAACTGACTGATAAGGAGAGGAGCTGGACGGAAATCACAGCCATCAAGGATATCATAGGAAGCTAACCACTAGCAGCTTTTAGCTTCAGTTCCTCCCGACAATATCCACCATGTTTGTTTGCACTAATGTCGTGTTTGATCATGCAAGATTTCAAGCAGCAAGAGTAGAGACCCTGATTGTTACTGCACGAGTTGGTTGGTGTGTGATGTGCTGTGTCTTTGTGGCACACTACACACTGCAAAAACAAAACTGTAAAATCTGCCTGTATTTGTCTGCACGTGTGGGGTCTCTCATAGTTTCAGTATTGATTTAGATTTTTAAAATTCATCTGCATGTGCCAGGCCTTGGTTTGAAAAGTGAGGGTGCCAGAGAGGATAACAGAAAGGCCAAATAACTTGAGTCACTATTATTCTGTTTTTCGGAGCTGACCTCAAACAATCCAAAGTAAATGATAGAATCTGTTACTTGGCTGTGGCTGCCCATGAGGAAACACAAAGAATGTATTACACTGCTGAAGAATCGACACACCAAGGAAAATACTGCAAATGTTAAGTCAATGAGTTATACTGTACACTTACCATGACGTTAATATCCTTCAAGATAATAAGTGACAAAGAGTTCAGCCATAACAGTCCCAGTTAAACATGCTACAGAAACATATTACTCCAGTGATGCTGCTGGTGATCCTTTCCTCACCCTGATCTCATCAGCCACAGCACCGTGAAGCCCGCAGACTCCACAACAAAAGCAGTCTTTGACAAAAAAACACATGGGGATAGACTGCCCACTCTATGATTCTGCAGGCCGAAGCAATCTACCGATGACTTTTTGAACCAATTAGTCATCAAGACTCCAAAATATGAAAATATGGCCAATGTTTAAAAATACAGATTTCCCCTCCAAGCAAAGTACAACATTATGAGTCACTGTCTGCTGCTTGAGAGTCAGAGTGGTCGGTCAGATTCTTACAGGCTAATTAGTCTCAGTGGTTAGTGACTGTAACAGCAGATAACTAAAATGTACCTGAGGTACATAATTATCAATAATGGATAATTGTCTCTTTCAGTCAGACGTTGAAGAAAAGTAAAGTAAAAGCAGTGAAGCAGAAAAGTCAAATATACCGCTCAAATTATTTCAATATCTGGGTGAGGATTATGGACTTTTTTTCTAGCCTCAGTAAGAGCTTACATGCAGAACCATTCAATAATAAACAGTCTTTTTGATGCATTTTATTTCTATAGGAGACATCAGACCGTACTATAATGTGCCATCATTAAAAAAGGCATATTTTATTGCATTTAGGATAACTAATTAGGTTAAATTCCATGCTGCACTCATCTTTTGTAGTAATACTTCTTAACCTGAAGGTGTCACTCTAATTTGGCTTATAGGCCATCAAACTGCCTGTCAGTTAACTGACTCTTTCCCCTTTAAACTGCATATTCAACCTTTTAAAATTAGGCAAGACAGCCAGAAAAGTGTGCCTGAGATTGTTAAGAAGGTTTTCTGAACAGAACAAAAGGGATGATCTCTCTACCTGATTATAGCATTGGCTGTTTAACCTGCAAAGAGGTTAACAACAATGATGCACAGCACACTGTGAGGGCAGAAGAACACATTACATAACATATGGTGATTGTAGCCTTTCATCATTTAAAGATCACACCACTGTAAAGTTTAGGCTGTAGAATAAAGCTGCCCACTCCCTGACCTCTTCGTCATACTATTGTGACTCATTGAGATGCATGCGGGCGAGGCCACTACATCCAAAAATACAAGAGTAGTGGTCCACATGCTGAAGATTGGCTCCTGAATGTAAAACGTGTTGACACGACCTCCGTGTGTGTCTGATGTATATTTGTGCGAGGGAGACAGAGACACAGTGGAGCTGTGGCTACACGAATGACTTTGCATTAATGCCTCTGAGAATGAGTCACAGCCTACGTCAGCTGAGTAACGTTGTTTTGGCCTTCAGGGACTCTGAAGCTCCAGATTCTGCACACAGGAGGCTGCGTTTACTATGTCTGTGTGGATCAGGGTCTCTGCACGGTATCAGAAAGTATACAGCTTAAATTTGAACATTTTTAATTCTGATAGATATAGAAAATATTTTCTATTAACTGTTGATCTTAGAGTAGAATCTGGAATTCAAAAAGGGGACAAACAAGCAGCATATTTGGTGAAAGTTGTACTCTGAGCCTGCACCACCAAAATATATTCCTGTTTGTAAAAAGGTGTGTGCTGCAAAAAGTTGTCTCAGCCCAACCATGAGAGTATATTCTGCTATTGAACACACTAACACAGAGAGATGAAGAGCTGCTTTAACACCTGTATTCAACTAACTTAAACAGGATGAGGCATGCAAAAATCGAATCTGTGCTTTAAGTGTGCAGAATTCTGAAAGTTTGATGTCTTCTTCATCTAAAAAGATATCAGACCAACAGATATGAAAATTTTTCTAGATCTTTATGGCAGAGATTTGAAAACATAACCACATTAAAAACTGAGACAAGGGAAATGAAGACTTTCCCACATAAAGATTCATAATAGACTTCAAAAGAATAAGGCTGTATGTTTAAAGTGAGTGAATATTTGAAAACAAAAATACCAGTATTAAGAGTTATTGGAATAGTATAGAACTAAGCTGTATGACATTTAAGAGGAACAATTTTTTAACCCATGGATAATTTCAGTATGTTAAATAATTCAAAATGGAATTACATATTTTAGCTAATCTTCCTTTTCTTACATAAAAATATAAATCTGAATGTGGAAAAGTGGAACCATATTACAATTTTCTTGATAATGCTTATTTGTGTGAAACTTCTGAGCTGCTGTCTTGGCTAAAATAAAATAAGTTAAAGAAAAAGATGATTTCTATTTATTCAGTTTAGACACAAAACACATATAAATATAAAATAAAATTTTAAATATAAATATAAATTAGCGTGTGTGATGTATCAGCCAGAACACCTACTCTGCTAAGGCATTCAAATTAAATGTTGGTTTTACACATTAACTTTAAGAAATGTTTCACCTCCTACAATGTGAAAGTTGCTGTGGGCTAAGTCTCAGTTTGATCAAATTGTGATCAATGGGTTTGCTGGTTTGATGGACTGGTAGCAAACATGCATGAAGGCTCATGCCTTTTGCTGTCAGCCTGGGTTCAAATATGGTTTCAAGCTCATTTGCCGTGTGTCCTTCCATGATCTCTCTCCCCTCTCTGAAGTCTGTCCTCTGTCTCTGCTGTCATTAAAGGCTTAAAATTCCTAAAAACGTCTTAAATGAAAGAAAAATGACAATAATTGTGAATCATTTTTCAGCTCTAGTATTTAGGGACATTGTGAAGCCCAGAAATGCCAGGAGGCTTTATTTTAAGATTTACTGAGGGTCTTTTTTATCTTTATTTAGATAAGATAGAGTAGTGGAAAGGGTCCAAGACTGGGTAGAGAGACAATGGGAATTACATACTGCAAGAGAGCCAAAGGCCATAATTTAAGCCCAGCTCGATTGCCTTAAGAGTGGCAGGACCCATACTAAGCAGGATTCCTGCAGATCTTTAAAAGTCTTAAAAAGTCTTGAATTTATGAGCATGACTGTAAATTTAATGGCAATATGATTAAGACTTTTTATTGAAGTTTATTTGGGGATTTTAAGTAAACTGATGGAATAATCAACAATGACAGCAACATTTTGATGCACATTAAACAATACAAAGGTCTTTGTAAATGTGTGTGCTTCTCATGTGTCTGGATCTCTTTCCTTTTGCAGAAAAATATGCCTTGATATCCCACAACTCAATTACAGTTAGCCTGGCTAATTTAATTTACCTAGATTACAGTCCTACTTTACTAAATTAGCATAATGACATGCAATAGAGAAAGAGTTAGTTGTTTTATTGTGCAATAAATTGTCTTCATTTAATCAGCCCCAAACTTGATATCATTTATCAGCTCATTTAAAAATCTTGGATTTAATAATAGAAAGTCTAGTTTCTAGGTGTGCCAATTATCAGTGGTCACACAATACAATATCTAGATAGGTAATTTGAGGGTCAGTTATTACAGGTCTTATTATTATTTTGTGATATGCTGAGTATTGTGATGCATTTTCATCCAACAAAAAGAAAAATGTTTGAATTCTGAAAAAAAAAAAATGACAACATATCTCAGTATATTCTCACTTACTTATGTCTTCACGTAGCCTTTTTAATCTGACCTGCTCGACTGTGCTTAGCCTTTATTCAACTTTTAGCTTCACTGCTCTGTAGAGCTTCAGTACTGCTGTGTAGATGAAATAATGCAGCAGAGGCACACACCTGGCCTCCATGCAGCATAAAACAAAAGCCCTTGGCTTCTACAACATGGCCAGTCTGTCAGTCTGTCCATGATAAAGCAGGTTAAGGATTGAGCTATTTTCTTAGCTTGTTCAGAACTGGGGGGCAGTTTTGACCAGCTTGGCATGCCAAATGAAGGCAGGTTTATCCGCAGGGTTAGCTTTGCATTGGCTTTTGGTTTCCATGGGTGGCGCAAAGTTGAGACGAATTTCTGCATTTTTTACTCTCGTGCAACACTCCTTACAAATGACATGTGTCGCGTCAATCTCCAAATTCTCTTTCAAAGCCCAGAGCAACTCCATACAAGGATTTAAATGCCACCTGTGTTTTACTCCTACCTCTCTTCTGTGCTGCCTTGCTTGTTTACTAACTCTGGCCTGCACAAGGAACATCACTTTTGCCAATCTTACTTGCTTGGCCTCAGCAGCACCATCGTGTGAAGCTGAAGAATAATTCATTTATTTCTATAGAACCAAAAGCTTAATTAAATGTTGAAATTTAAAACAATCAAAAATATTGTACCTGTCAGCTCTAAATCAGTGTATTATCGCCATGCAAAATATCACAACACTTTGGTGCATCTATTTTGAGCCCTCCTCTGGTAGGATCCCTGCCAGGAGTGTGTGGACATAACTACTGGACCACTGATAACATTTGGCCTATATGCCAGAAAACTGAAGATACACTGATAACAAAAATATCTTATACCAGTGCCAGTTAAAATAAGACAAAGCAGTTTAGCAGATTATTGATTGTAAAGCTAAGGTATAGACAATTACCTCTCTGTTGCTATTTTTCTCAATCCCAGTTTATTCTCACACGCTTGACCGTGAACAAAGGTCACAGCCTTTTCCAGCTGGAACCGGGCGAGAGTCAGGAAACACCCTGGACTCAAAGCCAGTCAGCCAGATAACCATTCACACTCTCATTACCCCCAAAGGCTATTTAGAGTCACCAGATAACCTGAAAAGCATGTTTCTGGTCTGTGGGAGAACACCAGAGCACCCACAGAGAACAAACACATGCACATGAACTCTACACTGAAAGGCAACGACTGAGATTCGAACCAGCAGCCCTCTTACTGTTTGTTAACAGAGCTTTCATTGGCTGATGGTTAATTCAAAATATCTGTGTTTCCCTTTGGAAAACCTTAATGTGTGTACTTGTCATCTTAACCAACGAAGTGCATGAAGGTAGATTTATTTAATTAGTTCATAAATTTAATTACAAGTTTGTGATTTATCAGCAAAAGAATAGTTGTATAAAAATATAATTCAGTACTTTTTTTAGATTTGTTGATGCGATCGATCGGCAACACCACAGCGTTTACTTAAGCTTGTGGCTGTGATGCATGACGGTGAAACAACGGAGTTTGTGCTTGAAAGCAGAAACTCAGGTTCGCTGAGAGCGGACTTGACATCCTACATTTAAAGTCTGCTGGATTCCAAAAGGGAATTAAAAGCCAGATCCACATCTTTAAACTGATGGAGGCAAAGACTGTGAGCCTCATGTCTTTCAAGCTTATCAAATCTAGTCTGCAACCTAAATCAAATAATGTGATTATTTTTAACTTGCTATGGGTCTGGTCAATAAATTTATGATTTTAAACTAGTTTGGGGTTTTCCTAAACATGAAAACACCCTGCTCTGCTGCACACCAAGGCTGCTGGATAATCAAAACAAAAATTGTGGTCATAATTTTTGGCAAAATATTGAAATCACGATCATATTGAATGATTACTCATTGATTTTAACAACAATTTTAATTGAGATAAAATAATCATATGGCATTGAGATGAAGCTTCAGCAATGTGGTGTCAACTAAACCGTAATTAAAAGTAGGTGCTGAACATCCTCATTTGTACCACAAATAAATTTGATTAGAATTAATTCAGTTGGATTTGATATGACGCATCACAGTTCAACACCATGGGGTAAATCTACATTACTGCATTACTTTGTTTTCAGATACAAACACCGTCAAATAAATTTGATTTTTTTTGCCAATTAGAAAAGGCTTATGAAATCAACATTAGCAACACAACTTTTAATTTCAAACAGTTCATAGGTCTCTTCAGTCTATGTATTTTTTCCTCCTCAGAAACAAAACTAATTGTGCAGTCTAGCAGCAGCAGATTAAAACAATAAATTGTCCTTGCAGGGATGCATAATCATGCATGTTTGCATCCTAATGTATTGGTTAAAAGATTGTGCATGATATTTGTAATTGCTGTGGGATAAAATATTTAATCAAATGCTGTTTTTAAAGAGGACATATCATGCTTGTTTCTCCTTTTCACTATGCCAGACTAGGATGCCTGTAAAGCATTTCTGCCCTCAGTACAAGTCATTTAGTTCCTTCATTGCCCCACAATAGCGTCCTCAAAATCCTCATTTTAGGCCATTATCAAGCTCTCGTTGAAACACTCGGATCTGAGGATGACCTAAAGTTACCTCACAACGTCACAGCCCTTTGTGGTCTGATTGGCCAATTCTATCGGGGGCTGAGCCAGCCTGTCCTTCATCTTCTACTGTATTTTCCGGCAGGCTCAATGCAGCGACTGCGTATTGAGTCCCCCTACAGGCCAGAGCTGGTAATGAGTGAATGTGAGCTAGGGACATATATACCCCTGCTGGTGGATGTGTTCCTCAGTGACGGTTTTGTGGCTAACGGACATCACAGAGGAGGAAGTGTTTTACCAGATTACTCCAATAAAAAGAAAGGTACCTCGTGTCATCACGACGTTTGAAATCTCGCGGACATCTCGCAATGACCTATTTTCAGAGGCATCAAGTCTCGTTCTAGGATATCAGAAAAAAATACAATATCTCATTTTTTGAAAATGAAGGTGGTGTGAGGTCTTGTTTTCATATTTATTATATTATATGTAAGTATTAAATCATGCATCAGCATGATATGCCTCCTTCAAGCTCAGTAAATGCTATCTGGATGCATGATTTGCTGCAGATGTTCACCATGTTGCTCTTTCCAAACTTATTTTAACCAATATCAAAACTGACATGGTAAGAAATGCAGGAACTGTTTTCTGTTTACACTCACTTTTTATGCAAAAATATCATGTAAAACAAACCCTATAGTCAAGCATCCTGTAGGAACAACAAAGAAGTATTGCACATTCTGGTGGGAGAAAATTGGCTAACAACACATTTATGAAATCTCCTCAAACTTGATGCTGATATGAAACTTAGTGATGTAGCAATTGTAAAAATCTTTGCTGATGTTGATGTTGAAACTTTTGTTGTAATTCTCCTACAATGTCAACATTTTCTCTCATGTTAGATCTTAAAAATGGAGCAGTGAAACAGGTCAGTACTGTCCGATAATTGAAGAAAAATCGTCTCTGAATCAGCTGTTGGCAAGATGTCAGCATTTAATTGGGATGGCGCAACAGATAAAATCCTGAAACTGGCATCTGTTTACTCACATACACGGGAGATGGTTGATTCTGGTAAAAGTGTTTATATCAATCAGCAATGATGATTCTGATGTGCAATGTGATAAAGCAAGGCTTTACTACCAGCAGTAGACCTCAGCAAAAATGTTCCTGTCTGCCACTGCCTGTTATTAACTTTTCAAGTAATTACTTTTCAATATAAAACACATACACATACATAGCTTTTTATTTTTGTTTGGAACAAACTCACACCACCAATTATTTTATTTTAGGTTCATTTATCAGATTTTCAGTAAAGTAAATCCAAGCAGGATCAGGTTTCTGTAAAACCATGCATCATTAAAAAGTAATGTCTCTCCCTCTGTGTTTACAGATCCTAAAGCAGGAATGGCCCAAACACTGGCCCACCTTTATCAGCGACATCGTGGGGGCGAGTCGTACGAGCGAGAGCCTTTGTCAGAACAACATGGTGATCCTGAAGCTGCTCAGCGAAGAGGTCTTTGACTTCTCCAGCGGACAGATGACCCAGGTCAAAGCCAAACATCTAAAAGACAGGTCAGCACCCTTTGTCATGCTCCAGCCTTCCAGGGGAACATAAAACATGATCATAGTGTGGTGGCCTTGGAAAGTATGGCTGAATGAATCCAGTGATGCATTGCAGAGGTCTAAGAGATCTTCAGCCAATGTTTCAGTGTCAAACCTCCTCAGTTATACAACAACCAGTAGCACTGTGTTTTTTCTTGCACCCCCTTTTTCTGTACATTTGCACTAGTGGTCCTTTAGAGCTGGTGTTTTGTGTCAGAATTAGCTTAGACTCAAACTGTTTGCTATTTACAGTACAGCAGATCATATACAGTAACCTCTGCAGCCAAGGCACTGCAACAAGCTAAATTGCCTCTTCAAACACACTTGATTTGACTAACAGTTGTACACATTGTTTTGTTTTGTTTGCATTGAAAGTACTCCATTGTTATTGTAGTAACACGTTTGCGTTATCAGGCAGTAAGACATTCCTCTGTGCTTCTTTAAAATTTGAAGCTTACAGCAGTATTTTATTGCATTGAGAAACTAATACACTTTAAGACAGAAAATGTGACCTTAAGCAAGTATTTTACAGGCTGCTTTATGAACAGAAAATGTCAGAGTTAATCCTTTTATAACAAACAAACTGATTGGAAGTACTTCTTTGGGATCTGTCAGGCTTGGCTCTGCAAATAAAAAAGTTCTTTTTCTTTTTCTTTCAGCATGTGCAATGAGTTTTCACAGATATTCCAGCTCTGTCAGTTTGTCATGGTAAGTATACCATCATCTCTCATTTTCATGAATTGTTACGTACAACATCATCTGTGGTTGCACACCATGTTTTCTTCTTCCCCTGTGCTATCATCTGCTTAACTGAACACACAGCATTTTAAGGACCTGAACAACTTATTCAACATATTTTAAAGTTTTTTTTTTTTTTAGCAAACTGAAAGTAAACAATCTTGAGTTGTTTTTGTTCATTTTATTTGTTTAAAGGGAGACATGGACTTCTAAAAACATAAAAAATGACTATCAAATGTAACAAACTTAATCAATTGTGAGCTAAAGTAGTTAGGTGTAATTTTTGCATTTTTATTGTAGGTACAGAAAATGTAATAGGCATTTGCTTTCTTTGTATTAGCAAGTTATCTGCATTGTTACACTGGAAAACGTTGGCCTAAATTTGATCAAGGAAGCCTAAAATATGTCAGAATAAATGTAAATATATATGTTTTCAGTTTGTCTTGCCAACTTTTTTTACACAGACTACACTTTTTCATATATGCAACCCTTATTCTACCAGATTATTACTCAGGTAGCCCGCCTAGGCAAATCTCCGGTATGGTTGGCTCACACGGGTATGGTTGGCAGCATCACTATATGCATTACAACACTGGAAAAAGAAAGCTGCAGTGTTTTAGCTCCATATCCAATATGTGCAAGACAGCTCTTTGAATGGACGAGACCCAGTGCTGATGGTTTTAAAGCAAAGTACTACAGAACTTTGATGATTTGCAGTGGACACAATGCTTTCAAATGTGCAGAGTTTGTACGAACTTCTTTACAATCAGAAATTTCTATCAGAAACCACGGTTGTTTTTATCCGTTCTGTCAAGTCTCCCTTTTCTTGTTTTGCGCCAGTTGCACATGATGATGTTATCAACCCTCCCCAATTGCCTCAGTGAATTATGTGCTGCTGTATTCACACATCAACTCACTTGAACCTTGTACAAATAAATTACTCAAGGCAAGGAAACCCAGTTAAGGCCAAGTGAAAAACTTGGCTGTTTGCGGACACCCACGCAAAGTCTGGATGGGATTCTCTCTTTTTAAGATGATAGTTTTTCTGTTCTATGCATTACTTTTAGGACTGTTGGACATGGAACATGGACAAGTCTAAATGGAGTCCTATCAGAAAGTCTGCCTTGTTTGTGTGTTATTTAGTTTTCAAAATGTTTGAAATAAATCAACTGTTTTCACCCTCAGGAAAACTCCCAGAATGCCCCTCTAGTCCATGCCACCCTGGAGACTCTCCTACGTTTCCTAAACTGGATTCCTTTAGGGTATATCTTTGAAACCAAACTGATCAGCACGTTGGTGTATAAGGTGTGTACAGTGTTTGCCAAACAAATCCTCACACATGGGTTTTTAGCCATAACAAATCAGGATAAAATACCACACAATTGCTGTTTTTATTCTCTCAAGTTGTTAACAAAATGAAATATTTATCTGTTTCAGTTCTTAAATGTGCCCATGTTTCGCAACGTTACATTAAAGTGCCTGACAGAGATTGCCGGTGTGAGTGTCAGTCAGTACGAGGAGCAGTTTGTCACACTGTTCACTCTGACCATGTGTCAGCTAAAACAGGTGAGTTACGATGTACGGTGGACATTGTGTCTAAATATTTTTACCAGCAGATATGTGTTGTATTTTTGTAAAAAACCTACACATTCAAACTGTGAAAACCACTGTCAACACTTCTGTGTGTTGAGGTAGCTGAAATTTTCTGTATTTTTAAATATCATGTGGTTGGTGGTATCAGAAAGTACAGAAACAGATGTCCGTATTAGAGATGCAAATATTTGAGTTGCATTTTTTTTTTCGGTTTTGAGTATAAACAGATTTCATTCATTTTCGCTAACAACTACTTTGAGAGGAGAGGCAGCAACATGCATCCACACTTGCAACATGAGGGATCCCTTGTTCTTCTAATCCTTGGACGAGCTTGGAAAAAAAATGGTTCAGCATCTGCCAAACCTAAAATCAGTAACAATGCAGCGTATCAAAATGCCTATGAAGCCTTGAGGCCCTGTTAGAACGGGTCATTGTATTAAACCACTGATGCACAAACAAACATTAGGTCTTAGAGGGGAACTGAAACTCCAAGAACATCAGCATGGTGCATTTAATAAAGAGAACACATCCTAAGTTTTTACCGAGTAACAACAGAGTCATAACAGACTGGTCCCCTGCAAGCTAGAAAAAATATCCTCATCTGCTAAAACAAAACCCACATTCAGACTTTGTCAGAAGTCTGTTTGGTTATAAAGATGAATTGCATTTTTTAAGAGGTCCTTGCTGATGTCGGCAGCATGACTGCTAGAAACAAATTTAGTGAACCTTAATGAAATAGACATTAGTGGTTATGTTATGATTATTTTGATGACTGCTAGGAAAAATGTCAACTAGACAATGATGCAAAATGTCCTCATGATGTGAATCGTTGTCAAGAAAAGGAAAATTAAGTGTTGATCAAAAATGATGATATTTACAGTTTTTCACATGTTTGTTTGTTTCTCCAGCATTATAAAATTGATAAACTAGATTTTCTCAAGGAGTCAAAAGCACCTGGAAAGACATTTTTTCAATATGTGCATTTTTTAAATGTATTTTCCATTTGTTAAAAAGTTGCTTCAAGGATGGTTAAGGAAACATCCTGCCCAATGGAGCTCATGGTGATGCAGTGATGTGGAAAATGGGTGATAATGGCCCAAATCTCCTCCATCTCTCTGCAGATGCTCCCTCTGAACACCAATATCAGATTGGCTTATGCTAACGGGAAGGATGACGAGCAGAACTTTATCCAGAACCTCAGTCTCTTCCTCTGCACGTTCCTCAAAGAACATGGACAGCTTATCGAGAAGAGGCTCAACCTCAGAGAAACATTAATGGAGGTAAGAATAATGTCTAGATATAGTTATATTTCAGGTACAGAAATCATAAACCAGTCCCAGCGTAACGTCAACATAAGCATCTGTAGCCAGACTGTCATCTCTGTTCTCCTAGGCTCTTCACTACATGCTGCTGGTGTCAGAAGTGGAGGAGACAGAGATCTTTAAAATCTGTCTGGAGTATTGGAACCACTTAGCTGCTGAGCTCTACAGAGAAAGCCCCTTCTCCACATCCACATCCCCACTCCTCTCTGGAAACCAGCACTTTGATGTACCACCACGCAGACAGCTCTATCTGCCTGTGCTCTCCAAGGTAAGAACAGCTGACTTTTAACTTGAACTACCGTACTGTACCGTCTTCTCCCGCTTATCCGTGGTTGGGTCGTGGGGGCAGCAGCCTTAGCAGGGAAGCCCAGACTTCCCTCTCCCCGGCCACCTCGTCCAGCCCTTCCCGGGGGTTCCCGAGGCGTTCCCAGGCCAGCTGAGAGACATAGTCTCTCCAGTGTCCTGGGTCTTCCCCAAGGCCGCCTACCGGTGGGGCGTGCCCGGAACACCTCACCAGGGAGGCGTCCAGGAGGCACCTGGACCAGATGCCCGAGCCACCTCAACTGGCTCCTCTCAACGCGGAGAAGCAGCGGCTCTACTGCGAGCCCCTGCCGAATGACCGAGCTTCTCACCCTATCTCTAAGGGAGAGCCCAGCCACCCTGTGAAGGAAACTCATTTTGGCCGCTTGTACTCGCGATCCTGTTTTCTCAGTCACAACCCACAGCTCGTGACCGTATATGAGGATAGGGGTGAAGATCGACTGGTAAATCGAGAGCTTCGCCTTTCGGCTCAGCTCCCTTTTTACCATGACAGACCGGTGCAGAGCCCACATCACTGCTGACGCCCCACTGATCCACCTATCGATCTCCCGATCCACCCTTCCTCCGCTCGTGAACAAGACCCCAAGATACTGGAACTCATCCACTTGGGGTAGGATCTCATCCCTGACCTGGAGAGAGCACTCCACCCTCTTCCGGGTGAGGACCATGAACTCGGATTTGGAGGTGCCGATTCTCATCCCAGCCGCCATACACTCAGCTGTGAACCGATCCAGTGAGAGCTGAAGGTCAATGTCCATGAAGCCAACAGGACCACATCATCTGCAAAAAGCAGTGACCCGATCCTGAGGTCACCAAATCGGAACCCCTCAACGCCCTGGCTGCGCCTAGAAATTCTGTCCATAAAAGTAATGAACAGAATCAGTGACAAAGAGCAGCCCTGGCAGAGTCCAACCCCCACCGGAAATGGCTCAGATGTACTGCTGGCAATGCGGACCAGACTCTGACACCGGTCATACAAGGAATGGACAACCAACCACCTTACGGCCACAGCTCCGATCAGCCGCCTCAACAATAGAGGCACGGAACAAGGCCCACTCGGACTCAGTGTCCCCTGCCTCCCCCGCTACATGGTCGAACTTCGCCTGGAGGTGGGAGTTGAAACTCTTTCTGACGGGAGACTCTACCAGACATTCCCAGCAGACCCTCACAACACGCTTGAGTCTACCGGGTCTGACCGGCATCCTCCCCCCCCCGATCGGAGCCAACTCACCACCAGGTGGTGATCAGTTGACAGCTCCGCCCCTCTCTTCACCCGAGTGTCCAAAACATGCGGCCGCAAGTCCAATGACACGACTACAAAGTCGATCATGGAACTGCGACCTAGGGTGTCCTGGTGCCAGGTGCACACCCTTATGCTTGAACATTGTGTTCGTTATGGACAATCTGTGATGAGCACAGAAGTCCAATAACAGAACACTGCTCAGGTTCAGATCGGGGGGGCCTTCTCCCAATCACACCCCTCCAAGTCTCACTGTCGTTGCCGACATGAACGTTGAAGTCCCCCAGTAGAACGAGGACGGAGAAATAGTCCCCAGAAGGAGCACTCTCCAGCACCCCCTCCAGGACATCCAAGAAGGGTGGATACGCTGAACTGCTGTTTGGTGCATAGGTTCCTTCCCCCCACCCGAAGGAGGAGGGAGGCTACCCTCTCGTTCACCAGGGTGAACCCCAACGTACAGGCCTCCAGCCTTAGGGAGACGAGCACTGCCACCGACGCCTCTCGCCATCTGCAACTCCAGAGTGGCAGAGAGTCCAACCCCTCTCAAGAGGACTGGACAACAAGCTATGCGTTGAGGTGAGTCCGACTATATCTAGTCGGAACTGCTCCACCTCGCGCACAAGCTCCGGCTCCTTCCCCGATAGAGAGGTGACATTCCGAACTGCGCCGCAGTATGGTTCGGAACAAGTGGGCATAATGTGAAAACGCCCTTAATTACCTCTGCCAACGAGGTTCTGTTTTCACCGGGGGTCTGTCTGTCTATTTGTTTGTTTGTCTGTTGGCAAGATTATGCAAAAATTACTGGATGGATTAACATGAAATTCTATCAGAAGAGTGGTTTGGTCCAAGCCATTAAATTTTGAGGCTGATCCGATCCAGATTGATGTCACAAAAAGCATTTAAGTTTATAGCGGAAAATCCCATTCATTTACGGTATGGGAATTGTAGTTTAAAAACTGAAAGCAATTTTTATGGAAAAGAGACTTTTTGCCCATCTATTGATGGTTTTAGCAAGAGTTTGATTTGTGAAGTGGGCCATGTAATATGCCTCACTCCTCTGCAGAAGTGCCTGCCTACTGCATCATCTAATTGGCTTGTGATGCATTTACAGAACAGTCATTTATTCACCTCCCAGATATGTTTTTAAAAGGTGCTGCCATCCACAAATCTCGCAGTGAACTTTAGACCAAATGGACCAGCAAAAGATATCCTGAAGGTTGAATGTGTAGTTCTGTTAAAGGAAATTTGCCACATTGAAATCCTAAGAAATCTATTTGAAGCTTGTGGCGACACAGCCCCTAATGATTTGAACATGTTTTCCAACCCTAACACGGGAAACTAGCAGTCACAGTCAGAGGTTTTGGCCTGGATCTTGGTAGCCAGTCAGTGCCCTTCCTCCCATCCAGGCACTAGTACCCCCATGCTCAAATATCAGGCCATACTGAAATGTAACTAAAACTCTGGGTTTTAAAGTGAAAGGCCTGTAGTACAATTACACACCAAAGAAAAGCAGAGGGAGTTCAATTGCACTACAATATATGATAAATGTCAAGAATTTCATGTATTTTTTTTAGCTAAGTTACTGTGGATTTCCATTAAAATATGCAATGATTTGTGTGAAATTCCTCAATTATTCAAACTTAAGCTGCCATCCTGAAACACTTCTTCTCTGGTTCATTCAGTGCAGCAATAAAAGTGTGTTTGAGTGTAGGTTTGTTTATGTTTATGTAACTGAAGCCTCATCTTTCTGTCATACAAGAGTCAGCTGGCAGCAGTCAACAACAGGTGGCTGCAGCAAAGAGAGCTGCGAGTTCCATCTTTCCTGGAAATCAGCAGCTTGTAAAGCTCTCTATCTTTTGATATTATGTTCTTTAATAGTATTAGCATTCTGTAACTATGTGTGCTTGAGTATGGTTTGAATTCACTGTTAATATGCGTGTCTTTGTGTTTCTGTGGCAAATGCCTCATTGTAAATTATCCACAATTCCGGCAAGTATTTGTCATTATTATGTTATAAATAATTAAACTGTGTGTAATTTGCCTACAAGAGTAGAAAAAAACAAATGTGTACTTTAAACAGGTTTCTCCTCATAAACAATTGTAAATGAACATGTTAAAAGTTTTGAGTTGGCCAAAAGTAAGCATAAAGAGCAATAAAGCAATAAAGAGCAGCATCACCATGAGTTATTGACACAGTGTGGTGATCAAACACGGTATAACAGTTATTTTTATAGGACCCGGTAATGATTACCGTGGGAAATTTTACCGCGGTTTACCATTTTACCGGTAACCGTTACATCCCTAGTAAGCGCTGACAGGTTTTATCTCCTCCGACAGGTGCGTCTGCTGATGGTGAGTCGGATGGCAAAGCCAGAGGAGGTGTTGGTGGTTGAGAACGACCAGGGAGAGGTGGTGAGAGAGTTCATGAAAGACACAGACTCCATAAACCTCTACAAGAACATGAGGGAAACTCTAGGTGAGACTGGAGGGCTTCAGAACTGTCCGCATCACCTTCATTATTCTTTGTCTTTGCTTATTGTTTAAAAATTTCAAAAACAAATGCTCAAAAAATCCAATAGAGACAAATTATTAATTAAGTAGTTTGCACTAGTGTGTATGTTGAGGTCTTTCTTTTTTTTTTTTTTTTTTGAAGTCTCAAAGAGGGGAACAGATATTTTCTTGTCTATCTGTGTGACAATGTGTCAAGCACTGGTTGAAGTCCAAAAAGATGCATTTTTGTGCTACAGTGTCACTTTCTTGTTTCATTGCCTCTAAACATGTTGGCTATGCTTCTGCTTCCTGTATGAAGTTAGCTTAGCTCACAATGTTGTCAGCCTACAGACAGGACTTGTTGAAGAGGATAGACACACAGCCTGTAAGAGTCATACTGCTCTACTCTACCTGTTTACTAAAACTAAGGAAAAGAGTCCTTTCAAATGAATTAACCCTGCACATGGGTATTTTCATGATATACTAGTATTTTATTGAACTGTAGTACTGTAGCTTAAAGAGAAGGTTTAGGTTTTTTGAAGTGAGGTTGCTGAAGACGCATGACTTTATCAACTACCAATGAAGCCAGAGGCCAGCTCTACCCCCTTGGGTAGATAGAGGGGTACAGTTGCTTGGTAATACATAGCAGTACATGGGGCCCAGAAAGCCTCCTCTTTCAGGTAAAACTACACAAAAGCTATACTGGCTTTTCCTCGACAAAGTCCCTGTTTGGAGCTTTTTTGTGACTTGACATACTTGCTACATGGCCTTCCACCAGGAGAGGATGCTTCCCTCTCACCAGCTGTTCAGTTATCAGTCTGCAGAAGAAACAAAAAACAACAACTTCACTAATCTTGAACTAGAAATGAGCAATTTTGACCCGAGTGATGAGGACATCACTCAAAGTCTGCAGTTTGATTTTGAAAGGTCTACAGCTACCTTGTACAAAGCTTGAGCACCAACAGCTAGCCTGTCCTGGTTTAATAAAAGTATTAGAAGCCTTACTCGACATATCAAGAGCCATGAAGTCTGCTAAAAGAAAGAGAAGCATTCAAGGACCTAGCTAAAGATGAGACTCACCTGTATTCAGTACCATTAGTGCTGTGGTGTAAAAATGATCTTAATTTTTCTCACCTCTGTTCTGCAAAGGTCTAAGCATTTTCTTAAATTATTCTGAATAAGTGAACAGAAACCCTGACATAACAGCAGGTAATCTTTTGTTGTTAACTTTAAGTGCAAAACATCATTTTAACCCCCCTGAATCAAACAAAAAAAGAAATCGTAACATTGAAAGAAAAACCCTTTACTGGTTCACATTTGCCTTCAGATTTGCTCCCAGATTTGGTTTGACATCACACTGTAAAAAATCCTCTTTGTGTCCTGCCCTCTGCAGTGTACCTGACCCACTTGGACTATGCAGACACAGAACGCATCATGACAGAGAAGCTTCACAACCAGGTGAATGGCACTGAGTGGTCCTGGAAGAACCTCAACACGCTGTGTTGGGCCATCGGCTCCATCAGCGGGGCGATGCACGAAGAGGACGAGAAGAGGTTCCTGGTCACTGTCATCAAGGTACAAAAACATCAACAGAGTGGTCCATGGCAACCTCTGGTAAAATAAGTCAGTGAGCAAAAAGAATTCTGCTTAAAGCTGTCTGCAGAGGCACCATGACTCACATCTGGACCAAACAAACTCTGGTTCAGCTGATTTAGAGTGGTGTGACAGCTCCCAAAGATGAAACCCATCACTTCTGCAAATGACTTCTTTAGTTGGTATGAAAGATTCCTTTAAACACAGAAAAGCCTGTTGTAGTTTGAAAACTTTTTTATTTGCAGTATTTACGTTTTTATCTGTCAGTAAGTGCCCTGCTCTGATTTGCCACACTACATTTAAAAAAGAAAATAGACAACTGCATCGTTGCCTTGCAGCTCTCCTTTAAAAATGTAATGATGGACTTGGTTTTAGTGTTATTGCCACAAATGTGAATCATTTTAAAAAACTAGAGTGAATCTGTAGGCATATCTTTTGTTCATGAACAACTACACAATAACTAAAGGACGTAACAGATCGGAGGTGATTTGCATTGTTCCTGTCACTGGGCTTAAGCACAGAGCTGTGGAGAAACACAGCAGTGGAAGTTGCTGCAAGCTGCTTTGTGACTTAACCAGAACAAAAGGAGTAGTTTACAGTGTTAGTGGTGGTATTTTTACACTCAGCCAGAGCAAAGGAGCTGATCAGTGTCTGGATAGAATGAGTCGAGAACATTGACTTTACTTGACATCTCCATTTCTCAAACATACTTGTTAAGCTCAAACTGTCAGAGATTCAATTCCAAATCAGAGCTTTCTTGCTGAGGCCCTGATTGGACTTGAAAATCACTCTGTGCTTTAAGGGGAGAAACCATGAAGATGGTTTTTTTGCTGAGCCTTTATCACAGAGCGCTGCACCAAAGAGGTCACTTTCTTAACTTTATTGGGGCACAGACAGTAAGCCCTACTCTGTACTAAGCCCTGTGTGCCTCAAATTATAAATCATGTCCTGCAATAAATGGGCATCATGGAAGTGCTCTGTGATTTCTGCATCCTTTATGAAAGCCCCTCCAAAGGCTCCTTGAGAGACTGAAGAGGCCGCTGCTATTGTTCATCACTGTAAAACACAACAGTAAAAACTTAAAACATTTTTGCTAGCACAGAGAAATGTGTCATTAGAGTCAGCCCCATACACTAAAAACCAACACACTGTTTATCATCACTGCAAGAAGACATATCAGGCCTTTTTTAGTTTTATTTCCATTTTAGTGTGTCTAACATGTCTGCGTCATGTGATAGAGCATCACTGTGAACGAGACGAGTCTACAGCATTAAGACTTTTCCTTTTCCCCCTCCTTGCAGCACGAGCAGCTGCCTTAAACACCTCCTCTTGTGTTTTGCTTTTAAAGAACATCTTAAAAATGACCCAAAATGTTATAATTTAATCTTTGAAAATGATTAAGACCCTATGTAATAGAAAAAACCTCCTTAGTTAGTGATTTTAGAAATCTGAGCTCTGACAGGTGGCTGCGTTTCTGACTGTGAAAATTTTGGTTGTTTTCAGGATCTGTTGGGTCTCTGTGAGCAGAAGAGGGGGAAGGACAACAAGGCCATCATTGCCTCAAATATCATGTACATCGTGGGCCAGTATCCTCGCTTCCTCCGTGCCCACTGGAAGTTCTTAAAAACTGTGGTCAACAAACTATTTGAGTTCATGCACGGTGAGGAACCCCTGGATTTTTTATCATACCTAAAAAAATGTATTTGGACTTTAAAAGCATATTGTAGTGGTTACAATCAAAAACAAGTTTGAAATCAGTCTTGTCCTGCAGCTTGACGTTATTGTCCATACTCCCTCTCCCATCAGAGACCCATGACGGTGTTCAGGACATGGCCTGTGACACTTTTATCAAAATCGCCCAGAAGTGCCGGCGCCACTTTATCCAGGTGCAGGTGGGAGAGGTGATGCCCTTCATCGACGAGATCCTCAACAACATCAACACAATCATCTGTGATCTCCAACCCCAACAGGTCAGCAAACTGGTCTGGCCTCAGAACCCACCATCCCTTCTTTAAAACCAGTGCACAGCATCTTCAGGGTGGTTGATGAATCAGAAAGTTAACTTCAGACCTTGAGATGTCATTTCCATTGTTTCCAGGTTCATACGTTTTATGAAGCAGTCGGTTATATGATTGGAGCTCAGACGGATCAGGCTGTCCAAGAACACCTGATAGAAAAATACATGCTGCTGCCAAACCAAGTGTGGGACAGCATCATCCAGCAGGCCACCAAGGTGAGCGATCAGTATATATGACACCGGGCTAGATCCTGTGTCAGAGCAGCGTTTTGATGTGTGATTTCTGTCACCTCAGAATGTAGACATCTTGAAGGACCCAGAGACTGTGAAACAGCTGGGCAGCATCCTGAAGACCAACGTCAGAGCGTGCAAGGCCGTGGGACACCCATTCGTCATCCAGTTAGGAAGGATTTACCTCGACATGCTCAACGTCTACAAGTGCCTGAGCGAGAACATCTCTGCCGCCATTCAGACCAATGGTAAGGGAGGTGTGTCTCTGTATCAAACAACAACTTTAACACCAACTTTAACACCACCGTACCGTAGAACATTAGATATCGGAGCATAGAGAAACAAAAATGATTTATGTAATACCAGAGACTGAACAGTGTTTCATTTTGAATAGATGACTGATCGTCGTATATTTGCCTGTGTAGCTTGATTGTGCTGCTGGTATGGAAAAGCCCTCTGACTATGTTACTGCTGTGACGAACACAAAAGTACAATCTGAGCTGAACATGTGGTTAAACCGTGTGTTTGTGCACTCTTTACCTGTACTCTGAAGGAAGTTGCAAATATATTTGGTTCTGTACCGTGTGTGGGATGTGGAAGGACTCAGATCAGAGGGAAAGACTAATAAATGCTCATCAACAATCAGTAGAAACATCAGATCAGCTGAGTTAATGGATAAATGGATAATGGATAAAACACAGACCATCAGCATAGCATGCTCACCATTTTTACAGCATTCTCCCCTGCACTAGGGAGATGTAGTGGTTTAATTAGTTACCATGTCAACAGGTGACTTCAGCCTACTTCAGTGCCTAATATAAACAGAGCAGGTGCTCATGAATGTCTCTTGATTTGGGACTTAGAAACAAGCCTGTAACTCTCTGGTTCTGCATCTTGGTGTGAAATTAATGTAAATGTGTCTTGATGTTTTATGGTAGAACCTCATTGTGGCGTGGTGAAACTGTGAACTGGCTAAAGAGACTAAAGTGAGGATTCATAACAGCAATGAATGTCTAACCGGACCATACCTTTTCTTAATCATATCTGCTTCATTGAATTAAAATGTGTTTGAAAAAGTGGTATTGGCCATTATCACCTTAAGATGTTAATTGTCGTATCGGCCAATACTAACATTTTTGTTTATACCTAGAGCTGATATATCGGCAACATTTACCAGCTGAAACATCTGCCAATTACACAATTGTACAAATGGATGCACCTTCTCATGACTGCATGGGGACATTTAAAAATCAAGGGTTTCATTTTTGCAAGAGTTAAAAGCTGTTTTTCTTTTTTAACACATGCTCCTCGCAAAAGTGTACTGTAACACTGAAAGAAACAAGTCCGTTTTTGGCAAGTATAGAGCTTGTGCTCTTGACCAGAAATATCAGTAACAGTGATGATTATGAATTAAAAATATCTGCATATATTATCTCATTAATAATCCAACATCGTACATCCCTAATTTATAGTTAGTCCCTTGAGTCTTTTTAAGAGTCTTCCTTTATATATGGTTATTTAAGTAGTCAGTAATAGAATTTAATCAAACTTTAATTAGGTTTAATAGATTTAAAAATGAGAATTACTGTTTTTATGTCGTACCGTTGTTAGTCTGGATCAGAGGACTGAATTGATGTGGTGCAAGTTGATTTATATATTTTAGTACATACATCAAACTGTCATTTAAATCGCACCTAACTGGTGTTTATAAAGAACTTTGACTGGGAAGCAAAGGCAGGGACTTTGAAAGAAAAACATCTTAAGCATCAATAATCAGGCTAAATAGAAGGAAGTTATCAAAATGCAAATACAAGGCAAGAACAAAATGCAAAAACAGTGTAACAACCAGAATAAATGCATTTATGGAAATGAAAACATAAGTCATAAAAAGCCACTAAAGTAAGTAAATACATCCTAAATGGTGAAGAAAAGAGCTTTGTACAGATGAATAATGTGAAGAGAGGAGTCATTTTAATAATTCATACCAGCACATTGCCAGACTGTAAGTATGAGTGCATCCAGTGGATCATTTTTGTTCCCTGTTTTGTTCTCTGTTCTTGGCAGATGTTGAATAAAATCATATAGATTTTTATTGAACACACAGAATTGATCTCTTTTGAAGGTTAAGCTTATCCACTAACAGCATCGGCCTGAGTCGACCAGTATAGAGGAATGCTGTACATTCTTAAAGCAACAGAGGATTTACAAAACTTAAACAAATGTCTTAACTTGATTTAATAAACTCAAGTAACTCAGGGTGACTAAAGATCATTTGACTTATAGTTGGCAATCTGATTGTGGGGGTGTTGTCTGTGATGTATTCAACTTGAAATTCTGATATTTTAACATCCAAAATAAATTAAAATTCACTTTCTATGCCCTCGTCTGCAGGAGGATTTCAGTTTGTGGTTAATACTTTGTTTTTGAGTGTCTCCTTCTGTTTTTATTTTCATTCTGCACAAGCCTGTTTTTGGTGAGTCATCTCTGAATCGCTTGAGTTTAACGGGGGGGAGAGGTGGCGTATGAGGTCTGTCAGTACTGATCAAGTATCTGGTATTTCTACTCAAGTCGGCCGCTGATTCAGAGCTGGGAGGAAATCGTGATCAGTGCAGGGTGACTGAAGTCCTCTTAAAGCTGGACCAAACATGTTTATAATGATGGTTCACTTTGATTGTCTGTGAGTTATGAAAATAAAGCATCAGTTTGATGGTAAAACAAGGTGTCCACAGATCCATAAAAAGTCTTAATTTGGAATTTTGCACTCAGGGTGATTTGATTTCTTTAAGGGTCTCATTTATGACAAGTAGAGATTCTTTAATGGCAGTTTTGACTAGACAGGCCTCAGTATTGGTTTATGTGTTATTTGGTGTTATTTATGCCATCGTGTGGCAGACTGTTGCATTCACAAACCAAACATGAGTGAAAAAATGAGGCAAAGATGAGGAGATGGACCTCATCTATGTCCCTTAAAGATTGCTAAATACAGAGACAGGACACGAGCATAAAGCTTTTAAACAAGTGACTTTGTTGAACTTGTTTGTTTTAGTCTATGCAGATGTTTTGGGGTGCTCTGACACCTTGATTGTTTAATGTAGATGTGTAGTAGTATATTAAAGCAGCAGTCAAACTATTTTGGAAGGTAATCATGCTGAGATTGCTTTAAAAAATTGCTCTCAGCTCGCTCCTGGTCAACTCCTGGAGCATTTGTTTGCAGTGAGAATCTGTCAAACAAGGTGGTGAGTTAAAACACCACGCTGCAGTAATGATATTATTAATGAAATAACAGTAACACCACTAAGCCTGGATCTCAAATCACAGTGAAATACTGCAGACACTAATAGTAGTTGACAGTTTGACAGTTTATCCGGTGTCCTCTGTGGTCTGCTGTTGACACCAGCAAGTGTTAGAAGTTTCTATTTGTCATGTGGCCTGTTAATTTTGTGTCTTACATCGGTAATATTCATCTCTGTACAGAAATTTAAGACATGCTGATCTCTCAGCCTCAAGTTCAATGACAACTCATTTGCTATTAGCTTAGCTTGCTAACCAACTTCTAATAATTGAGAGTGTGACAAGGCGTCATGGTTTTCTGTGGAACTGTGATGTAGTCAAGTGACAAAAACCTGTCTGTGTGCTTCACTGTGTTTTTACAACACTGCAGTCAGTGTGAGCATGAAATGATGTGACTGGAAAAAAAGCAAATGTGACTCATTCTTAAGCTAAATCAGAAAAAAGCAAACAAAGAAAGTCTTGAATTGGATTTAAAAAAAACGTGCACTGAAAAAAACATTCAATGTATATGTGTCAACCTGAGAAAACTAAACGTGTTCATTCTCTCTCTCTTTAATGACAGCTTGTTTGAATGTGTGTGGGGATGTGTGTGTGCGTATGTTGATGTCTGCGAGTGCGTGTCTGGATATGTCGATGTATTTGTGGGAGGGGGACAGCCTGGTTTTCTGTTTTTATGTTGTTTTTAGCCTCTGTGAGGCACTTTGTGTTGCTTTTAAGTATAAAAAGTGCCTTATAAATAGAGTTTGATTTGATTTGATTATTTTAAACATTTATTGATCCCTCAATCTTGCTAACCTTGCAGTGCAGCTGGGTCCGCTAAATTCTCATCTGTAAGAGCAGGAAGACATAGTAATATCATTATAGAGGAAAATAGGATATGGAACAAGAAAAGAAAGAGTCACATGTGCACAAACGAGTCTTTAATCTGTTGCTCACATACCAGACAGCTTGTTCAGTTATGGAGGTTGCTCGTATTGAACCACAAAATACATTTAAGCGAAAGGATTTTTGATGGCAATTTTAATGTAAGACATCAAGAAGTGGCATTTACTGTTTTTGTGAGCATGTCCTTTCAGTAGCAAAAAGGGATCATGGTTTGAAATCTGATATTGCTGCGCGTCTGGGAGGGAATTGAACAAGGATTATTGGCCAAGGCTGTGAGAACGGCTGTGTAGAGTATGTGGTGATTTGCTGAATTTGCATTATTGTTGCAATCGTGAAACCGCACTTTTCTGGAGGGACTGATGAATCACATAACTCCTTCTCATGCTGTGCTAATGATTTTTGACATAAAATTCAGCCGAGATCCTTTTTATTAATGAAATGAATAAAATTCATGCTTTTGTAAATAACATAATTTCCTCAGACTTAAAGACTTGTGTGAGTTGTTGACAAGTGATTTTTCTCTGTGCAGCAGACTCAGTGTGTTTTCTCTGTTTCAGGTGAGATGGTGACCAAACAGCCGCTGATCCGGAGTATGAGAACAGTGAAACGAGAGACACTGAAACTGATCTCAGGCTGGGTCAGCAGATCAAACGACCCGCAGATGGTGAGAAACGCTTCAGTATTCATCCAGAATGTGAAATTGAGGGAAAATTACTCCTTCAGTTCAAACTTGCAGGCATGTTTGTAATATTTCTGTGTATTTTGGACCGTGCTCTCTCTTCAGTTTGCAGCAGCTTTTGGTTTAAAGTATGTTTTCAGTTCTGAAATCTCTTTAGAGCTTAAAAAGTGTTTCGTTCCCTTTTATTACTTAATAGCCAGAGATTTTAGAATTGTAAAACAAGTGGCATCAAAAAGTTCCTCCATCTTTATCCCACCTGTCTTCCACTAACACATTATTATCCCTTTTATATTGGTATCGACAGATGGTTGCATTAAAAGTTAGTTATTCTGATCTGCAGATTTGATTTTTAACAACCGACTTTTACGGCCAACATTATAGCATGATAAATTTGCATTAAGTTTGTTGGATAAGCTCCATTAAAAACAAGACTGGGTTGCTCTCAGCAGGTTGTTTGGCTCTCGAACGGAAGATGGCGCTTCATTGACCTGTCACTTTAAAAAGAAATATTCATTTAATTAATTTCTTCCAAAATAACTGTAATTTTATTGCCATATATCCATGCATGTTAAGCATATTTGCAAACTGGTGTAAAAGTGTAAGACATGCACCATCAACAGAGGTTAAAGGCACAGTTTGTGGTTTTGTGGAGGGAGTTCCGGGAGGCCCATGACATCAGTGAATTTAACTTCCAGTAAAGCAACAGCTCTGCCACTTATGGAAGATACCCTGGTATGGACGCCACTTTTAGGGTAAAACTACACTAAAAAAATATTTGCTGAACTTGATGTGAAAGTCAGAATGTGTCCAGCTATTCACTTTTCTTGACAAAGCTAGTGAGGCAGCGTATGAACCACTCATCCTCTCATTTCATCACCTGTTCATGTCAGAGTGCTGCAGTGGGTTAGTTAGAGATCACTGGAGCACAAACTGATATAAGTTGAACTGTCTTGAATATTAAGAAGATGGTATTTGTCCTAGAAATATAAACAGACCCCCCACCCATAACAGAACAAAGTGTTTGCAGGTCCAGGAGAACCTGGAGGGACTGTTTACGTGACAACAACTTAGAGTTTTTGTTGCACTTGTGCCTTCTGTTTATGCGAGAACAGTGCCCAGAGCACCTGAATCCAAACTTTTGAAACCAGGGTCTAAAATGAAAAGTTTTGAAAACGATTTTGTTTTGTCTCCACATAAACAGGAATGAGCTTTGTCAGGGACAAAGGTAGCAGCTCATCTAGGAACAACATCAACAGCAGCAGGAACATGTGTGCTGCTTACTGTGCTCAGTTTTTTATCGCTCCTCTAATGAATGAAGATTTACTTCAGCTACACTTCAGCAGAGACACATTTGTTATATTGGTGATTATAGCTGAAGAGTTTGTCCTCACCGGGAAACATTAGTGCGCAGATGTATGTTGTAACACTGGGGTTGGTGTTTCTCTACAAACCTACATCGCCAACTGCTGGCCTGGCATGCACACTACTGCATTTTCAGTCGTTCTCACAGGTTCGTGTGAATGCACATCATTTTAACGTGGAGCGCTGTTTAAAATGCAAAGGAAGCCCTTTCTGTTTCTGGTGATAACATTGTCGTGTAAATGGGGCCTTAGTCACAATAGTGACAGTAATAGGCCTCTGGTTTCAAAGTATCCTCTAGTTTACTTGGCAAATGTAATGATGCCGTCACCAGAGTCAAACTTGCTTATTTTGTTAGTCTTTGTTGTTTTCTCTTGAGGCTGGTGACCTCAACAGCTGGTGAGAAAGTAAAATTATCTAAAGATTCTTACCATAGCATCCTGTCGAGCCAACATTGTTTCTTGTATAGTTTTGTGATGGTGTCTGCCTAACCCTTAAAGTGTATTTACAAAGCTTTCAGTAGCACACCATGTACTGCTTTGTTTCACCTACCGTGTGTATCTATCACCCCTCAGGGGCAGAACTGGCCAGTTGTTTTATCAGCAGTTTATTTACTAGTGCTATGGGCCTCAAGCAGCCCCACTTCACAAAACCTGAATAATCCCTTTAACACACAGGATCTGCCTTATCTGCAGAATTTATTTTTTTTATATCAAGGACAATGTCAAGGTCTTCTCTACAGCAGGTTATTCAACGCCATGCTAGTCATTCATTATCTCTGTGTGTCTTTCTTTAAGCTATTTATGCACGTATCACTGATTATTAACCAACTCTTAAATTCAGCAGTATTTCAGTCCTCAACAAACAGCTGTGACGACTTCCCACCCTGTGTGTCCTCGAAGGATCCTGTTCACCGTGACAATCAGTGAAACAGTCCACAGTTTAAAAGAAGTAGTACTAATCCCGCTGCTATTTTTAGATCAAACACAGATTTTTTCCCTCCCGGCTCTGATTGTATCTGCCCAACAATTATATTCAGAGTGTGTCAGAGTCACTTGACTGGCAGAAATTCAAGCAGAACTTGTAATTTAAATACTTTTAAAGAAAATCACTTCCATTTAATGATTGATCAGTGCACGTGCCTGTTCTGCCTCATGTCCAAGGCTTGTTAATCCTCCTGGTTCTCCCTTCTTTTGTTATTCAGGTAGGGGAGAATTTCGTTCCACCTCTGCTGGATGCTGTCCTCATCGACTACCAGCGCAATGTCCCAGCAGCCCGAGAGCCTGAGGTCCTCAGCACCATGGCAACAATCGTCAACAAGCTTGGAGGACACATCACCAGTGAGATCCCCCAGATCTTTGATGCTGTCTTCGAGTGCACCTTAAACATGATCAACAAGGTGAGGCAACCTTTGTTTGATTTTGAGATTTAATTATCAAACAAGGAGCCTACATTTTTGATGTGTATTGCTTAGTTTTCTGAAATTGTTGGGAGTTTTCTAAATTAATCTTTAAAACAACATTAAGAGGTTCTTGTTTGGCAGTGAGAAGTAACCAGGCAGGTCCCACATGCTTCTGCCGGACTGGGTTTGATCCAGCCAGAGTCCCATTAACAGAATGTCCTCCCCTGCCCTCTCCCACCCTCTTCCACAAGCATATCCACTATCTCTCTCACCTTTCAATACAGGCAACAAACATGCAAAAGTATATATATGTGCATATACATATATACACATATATATGAAAAAAGCGTTACAGTGAACTTTAAAAACAATTTTTTCATATGGCTGCTCGATAAGTGTAGGGAAACACAGTGACACAAACTACATGCGGTTATCCCTATTAACTGAATATTTCCCTGGTATAGTCATAACTCTGAATCCAAATGTTGTATCATGAAGAAAAGATCAATTCCTCTGTTGGTAGAATTGATTTATTCCAAAAGACCCCTTAGACCAAAACAACAAGCAGAAACAGGAAGCCTCCGGATTGTTTATTTCAGGCTCATGGTAAATACGAGTGGTAATGGATGTCATCTTCCACCTCTTCATCTGGTGTGTGGGTGGCCAAACTCCTATAGACGAGCTCAGCTTCTGTAGCAGGGAGAACATAAACAGCTGTCTGCAGGGCCACCATGAAGAGGGTCTCCACCTCAAACCCCAAATTTCACCTCTGAATGTTTAGATGTTACAGAAAATTAAGTATACTTTTCTTTTCTCCTTAATTTCACAGCTTCTCATGTGCAAGTTGCTCATGGAAAGACGCAGATGGAGAGGACAGACTCCCCACTATAATATCAGGGGTTTAGCCCATTGGCTCAGGATGGCAAGCTTAGAGTGGAGCAGTGGTTTTCAACCTTTTTTGCCTTGAATACCCTCTGAGTCTTTTTGTTGTACCATGACTCATACGTGTTGATGATTCTTCAAAAGTAGAATGTAATCAACCTGGTTTATATGGATTCATTTCTAATCTGCAGGCCCACCGCAGCCTTAGTGCTGCTCTTGTGGTGAAGTCCTGGCAAATAACTCAATGAAATCAGCCCATTTACAGCCACAGCAGAGCACCAAATGCTCAGGAAGTATCTGTAAAAGACAATAACCTGTGCCACTGGTTATTGTCTCCCCAGGGAAACTAGTAGTAGTGCTCACTTGCCATTTTATTGACAGACTTATCTCTGTACTTCCAAGTTGGAAATACATTATAAAATGTTTCCACGTCCTCCTGGTTAGGAATCACTGGTGTAGAACATAGATCTTAGACTGTGGAGCTGTTCATAAACGGTGCTGAACGGACCAATTACCAAAGGGTAGACTGGTCAGCCAATCAAAGGGTAGACTGGTCAGCCAATCAAAACAGACTGGACTTAGAATTGGCAGAAATTGTAAACAACAGCAAAATGTCTGGAACTCTGGGGCGGACCAAAAGCCTGCTTTATGGGCTGCTCATGTCAAGCTGGACTGAACCGGACTGCTTGTTGGAACTGCTTTAAGCTAAATAGGATTATTCTTTAATGTGTATTTTAGTCATAGTGCAACAATAGGCTGTATGACAGGAACAAAGACTGCAGTTACAGCACCAGGTATTGGCAGGTGTCCATCGAAGACTTCAAGAAAAAGAGTGCAATTCAAAACCAGATCATATTAATCTGCAAAGGAAACGACCTTGGGTAACTGGTCGAATTTCACTGATTTGAAGTGTGTTTTTATTTTATACGTTCTGTGCATGCTGCAGAAATTGGATACTGGCCAAGAGTCACTTTTACTGGTCATCTGTGCTTGAACAGTTTGCCCTCATGTCTGATAATGGCCTAACACTCCAGCGAAGCTGATGGGAGTGTCTGTGATGTGTGGATGACTCTGCCTCTGAAGGTCTCTGGCAGAAAAAAATATATAGGTTGGCGGTGAAAAGAAAAAAGTAGGTCATGCCTGTTTTTCTGTAACCATAAAGCAGGCGAGCCGGAGCATGCAGACATCATTTAAACATTTTTAGCCTTCTCTTCTTTGCGACTTTTAAAGTGGGGAAAAATTGATTTTTCAACAAATCAGAGTGTAAACAAATCATTTTCTAGGACAAATAAACCATCAGAGGAAAACCAGGGCAGATCATTTTTGCTCAGCACACATTGAAACATATTGTAGAGACACATTAATAATTGGATCTCTATGATCTTAATGTTGAAAATGGACAAATCTTGTCTTTTGCTCTCACTATGCTAACCCACACTTTATACACTGCAGAACAGTCAACTTGTTTTACCTTCAGGGTTAGAACCAGAGGCACCAGAGTCTGGGATTGTGGGCCCCATGAACAAATGTGTTGTGGGCGATATGAACCAAAGTTTATTTATTTTTTAGCTCATTACTGATTTTCTTTGTAAGTCGATTTTTTTCCAGATAAATATTTTTTAAAATGGAGGTTAACGAATCATTGAATCATGAATCAATACATTGGGGTTATTTGGTAAAAGGGTTACAAATGCATCAGGCCACATTTTTATAAAGCCACCGTATTTCACTATGTGTGAAAACTTGCAGAGAACTCATTAAGCCTGAGTGTTTTGTTGCCTTCTTTTCGAGGGTTCTCAGCATATGCATTTCTAATGGTGTCTCACTTAATGTTATTCTAGCACAACAACAACTATAATGAAATACAAACCCAAAACCAGTGAAGTTGGCACGTTGTGTAAATTGTAAATAAAAACAGAACACAATGATTTGCAAATCCTTTTCAACTTATATTCAAGTGAAGACACAGCAAAGACAAGATAAATTCCTTGCAATAGCTGGTTGAGAAATGTTGTTCTTAAACTGCTGGACAATTTGCTCACGCATTTGTTCACAAAGTGGAGACCCTCGCCCCATCCTTGTTTGTGAATGACTGAGCATTTCAGGGAAGCTGCTTTTATACCCAATCATGGCACCCAGCTGTTCCCAATTAGCCTGTTCACCTGTGGGATGTTTCAAATAAGTGTTTGATGAGCATTCCTCAACTTTCTCAGTCTGTTTTGCCACTTGTGTCAGCTTTTTTGAAACATGTTGCAGGCATCAAATTCCAAATGAGCTAATATTTGCAAAAAATAACCAAGTTTACCAGTTCGAACGTTAAGTATCTTGTCTTTGCTGTGTATTCAATTGAATATATGTTGAAAGGGATTTGGAAGTCATTGTATTCTGTTTTTATTTACAATTTACACAACGTGCCAACTTCACTGGTTTTGGGTATTGTAAATAAATCAGTCCAAACGTGTATCTCATTTGAAGATGCATTGATATTTTTAAAATCCAGATACAGTTTTCAGCCCAAATTGCCCACACCACTCCTGGACAAAAGCTTAAACCAGTGTTTCCCATCATGGAAGTGGACATCCACTGGGTCCTGAGATACAGTTGGGGTCCAGAATCCCTTATAATTTAACCCTATAAAACCAATTGTATCATATTTGATACATACTTTTATAATACCTCTATCTACTCAATATGATCAACAAATTACAAAAAGCATTTGAATACAATCAGATAAATGATAAAAATGTCCTCAAATGGATTATCAGTTGCCAAAAACCCCTAATGTATCAAATGAGATACGAAAAATATATATGTTGAATTTTATTGACATTTTGATTTTTGTAGGATTTCAGCAGAAAGTGAAGTAAAAATTTAATCTCCAAAAAAATAGAATTTTCTGGCTATAATCTACTGTCTTGGGCCTTACAGCGTTAAAGACCTGAAAAGATTTGGAAGCTGTTGGCTTGAAATAGTTTTCCAACTTTTCAGCCCATGACCCCTGTAAAAACTGTACCAGGGGACCTTTGAGCATAAGGCCTCACGTTGATGCTGTCATGTGTCTACATTTTAAAGAGTTTACTGTCATTTCGGCGTAAAAGCTTTCCACATGAAAAACTATTTTTCCTCCATATCTTTGTTTTTGTAAGTACATCACGAACCCTTGGGACGCACTGCCTTTAATCACACATCCAGTATGCAAATAAGCAGTAATAAATAACTGAGCTTGAGTTACCTTGAAGACTCTTTACTCTTAATATGCACTCAAATATCGCAGCACTTTCCTTTTTTGTGTAAAGATGACAAAATATCTTAAGGTATAATGGATACAACCCTACTGTTATTTAAATTTAAAAAAAACAAACCATGTGATATGAGTATCAAACTACCCTTGAGGCCATCCAGAACAATCTAACAGGTTTTTATAAACTTGGAGCAGTTCAAAGGATGCCTAAATGATGCCATTTTTGCACTTTAACAATAATATAGCCAAACAAAAATACCAACACAGTGTCAGAAAAGCCCACTTCAACAAGAATAACCATTCAATCAAGAAAATGACTCCTTGCCCCCATCAGGCAAGGGCCCTCAGAATTGTCCCAGCTTTTCCCACTTTCTGATTATAAAATGAGACTTGCCTGATGTAGGCTGTGTCGTCTGTACTGTGGGGAAAAAAGAGAAATATAAGAGAGCAAAACAAACGACAACAAAGAGAGTATAAAATGATGAAGATTTCAATAGCTAGAGAATCCTGTAAACACAGCCACAAGAGAACGCTTCAAAAACAGATCGATTATGCAGTCAGAGCAGTTGTTTTCAAGTACTTTGTCTGTCATGTTTTCTGTCAGAACTTTGAGGAGTATCCTGAGCACCGGACTCACTTCTTCTACCTACTCCAAGCTGTGAACTCGCACTGCTTCCCTGCATTCCTCGCCATCCCCCCTGCACAGTTCAAACTGGTGTTGGACTCCATCATCTGGGCCTTCAAACACACCATGAGGAACGTGGCTGACACCGGTAAGTCTGCCCACACACAAACACACAAACCCTCTTCACTATGTATTTTTATGGTTGTATTGAGCAACAAAGCCTGCAGCATGAATACTAGATGATGTAAAACAATCTGTGTGCTGTTTCATCCACACAGCGGCCCGATCGTGTTCAAACAGTAGCAACACTTTGGTTGGAAAGGCTGAAATTTGACACATCAGGCTCACTGGGATGCTGAAGAGCTCAGCTTGCCCATATTAACATGTAAGATCAGGAATTTGCCCCGCAGTAATGTGGAGGTATAATGTTCAGTTTGTGTCAGAGTTCAAACAAAACAATATGCCATCCAACAAAATCAAAGTCCTGAAAAAGCAGCTGTCAGGAATTTAACCTTTTCACACCTAAAAAGTGGAGTCACAGAGCTTAAATTGAGTCTGAACTTATTTATTTAAGTGGTTTGTCCCATTGAGATCATCAGATCTTTTTCAAGGGAGACCTGACCAAGAATGGCAGTGGTTATATTCAGGGATCATCCTGTTTTCAAGGCCTTGTGTCTTGAGCCCCCAAAATTATATATAAAAAAGCCAGAGTGTTCCAAATTGAAAGGTCCCTGTCTCTATTTTAACATAGTTAATAAGATACCACAAAATGTGACCATGCTTGCAAAGCTGATTTTCTGAGTATACACTGGCCAAAAAAAACGTTGCCAGCTCTAGCTTTGATTACAGCATGAATTTGCTGTGGCATTGTTTCAATAAGCTTCTGCAATGTGGCTTATACAGTAGGCACTAGGCATGATGGGTGCATCACTTCACCTGCCTCTCCTCTTGCCCTGATGCTCTCATCACCCTGGAGTCATCAGACCACAAGACCTTCTTCCAGTCCTCCAGAGTCCAATCTTTATGCTCCCTAGCAAACTGATGTCTTTTTCCAGTTAGCCTTATTAATTAGTGGTTTTCTTAAGGCTACACAGCTGTTCAGTCCCAATCCCTTGAGTTCCCTTCACATTGTGGGTGTGGAAATGCTCTTACTTTAAATGTTATACATACCCCTGAGTCCTACTGTTGTTTTTCTTCAATTTCATTTGGCCAAATGTTTAGGCATGGTCATTCAGGATCTTTTAGACCACATTTCTACAAGATGAAGGTTCCTCACTGTACTTCCAGTTTTTAATAATGTGTGGACAGTTCTTAATCCAATTTTAGTAGTTTACTCAGTCTCCTTAGATGTCTCTCTGCGTGATGCATGCTGATGATTTGACCCGTCTTAAAAAAACTAACATCTTTTCCACGACAACAGGATGTGTCTTTGACATGCTTGTTTAATAAATGAGAAGCTACTCATTGCATCAGCTGGAGTTAAATAACTTGTTTTCAGATGAATGGTAATCTCCTATGCAGTAATTATCCAATAGAAGGGCTCGTACCTGTTTGCTTAGTTAAATCCAGGTGGCGACTTCTTTTTGGCCAGGCAGTGTATGTTTGTTAATGTTGATGCTAAAAGTGTTTTCGATTGAAGCCATTAAAACACCATCAATGCACTGCTAGTTAAAGCTCACTGCTGATTTGCCGTGACATGTGTCAGTCAATCACAGCATACAGCTGCCTTTGACATGACGGTGACAGATGTGTCATGGCAGGTAGGGTCACGTCAGGGAAAGGATGCCAGCATTTTCCACAGAGCTTCAGTTGAGGCAGAGCCTGCTTCAGAAATCATAAATAAATTTGTTGAATGTTGCAAACAACATAAGAACCCTTGTAAGAAGCCTATTAGAGGAAATGCCATCATACTACTCTGTAGCAAACTAACAGGTACAGAATGGAAGTATCACCGATGTAATGAAGCAATCAACGCTGACATCTGCTAAATGTATTCAGCTGTCCTCATTATGATCCTCATTTCTGCATCTGTTGATGTTTACATATTATGCCATCCAACATCATACACACATAAAAAACAAGGCACAATATCTAAAAACTTACCCAAAATCCAAATAAAAAATATGCTGTCAGAATTTTTTAATTAAATGTTTATCAGGTGCTATCTTTTATCAATATATGCACACTGTTAGAAGGATAAAGAAAATTATTATTAAACATCCTCATGCCAAGACTTGGCAGATAAAACACTATTAAACAATAGAATATGAAACAAACCATCACTCTAGCAGTCAAATATTTTTTTAAAGACATTTTAAAAATTAACATATTCAAATTAACAGTGAGAAGTGAGTGCAAAGGTATATCAGTACATATTTCTAAGAAAAATACTATCATTGTTACTTCATGAACAAAAATGATAACAATTAAAATAATGATGGAAGAGATAAAAGTATATAAAAAAATTAACATATTCAAGTCATCAGTGAGAAGCGAGAGTAAAGATATATCAGCCCAGAAAAGTGGGTTTTGCATATTCTTTTTTTTTTTTTAAAAGAAAAATACTAACAATTAAAATAATAATGAGAGATACTGTTGATACTAATAAATATGTTAATAATAACATGTTACACCAATATATTTATATATTTATATTTACATGTTGTTGATATTTTAACATTATCAAAGTCCTTTTTTGTCTGTTTTGGTGGCTTGATTGTTTGTCTGATGCTCAGTATGGTATCAAAAGATGCACTAATGAAAAATCTTTTTGTGCCCTGAGTTCATCCCTGTGGGTTTCTAAAGTGTCTCTGTTTTGAGGTCTGAATCTCTGCTCATCCAAACCTTTAGTGTGCTTACATGCCTACTGAGTGTGTAGAGTTCTGCTATGCACAAAACAACAAGTCAGCAGCAGTAGGACTTTTCTCTCCTCCTGTTTACTGCAACAGTAGCTGTAGTTACCGCTCTTTGGCTCATCCCCTCCTTAAAGACCTACCAGTGTTACATCCTACCACTGTTTGGTCTGCACTTCAGGCTCAGGACTCCTGGCAATGCAAAGCTTAAACTGAAGGAACAATGCAGAGCTGTTGAAAACATAGAGCTAAAATGCACCAGTTACCACAGAGTAGACCTGTAAACCAATCAGAACAGACTGAGTATGAGAGAAAGAGGGGTCTTTAAGTGGCAGGATCCCCAACAGAGCGTCAGACCACCAATTCCCACGCTGTTTGCCTACTTAGCTTTCCATAAGTCTTGCATACTCTGCAGCAAATTGTCCCAGATCCCTTCAATCAGAGGATTCACATCCTCTATGCACCTCAATCCATTTCCAGCTTATGCCAGCAGCATCACTCCATGCTGGTTTATTGGAAATGTGCAGGAAGGGTTTTTTACAATGTGAAATGTTTCAGTGCAGCTTCTGTGTCAAACAAGCAGATCAACCCAAAAATAATTCAAATAAGAGGTCAGACTTTTCAGTTCAGACTACAGCCCAATGCAGACGTAACACAGAGAGCAAATCAGTGATGAGCAGACAAGATAATATGATGTTCACGTGTTCATCCTTTACTCATGACTGCTACTGCACTACATCGCATTAATGAACTACTCGTGAAGTTGAAGCTCTCTCTGTTTGAAGCTGCTAAGGTCTCTCTCTGCACAACACCTTTAAAACCCTTACAGTGTCGCTCAGAGCAAAGTGCAGCACGGAGGGAATCCCACACTGGAGGACTATGGGAAATGGGGGTTAGACAGAGGGAATAGAGGTGGATCAGGGATACTGAACTCATGAAAAACTGGTAGTCTTCTTCACGTTACAGATTGTGAACACTGTTTATTACAAAGTACACAATTCCCCTGTGATCACCCTAGGGTCAAGAGAAAGCGTAACCCTGATAAAAACTGTTGTATTTTAAAATTCAGGTCTGCAGATCCTTTACACCATGCTGCAGAACGTGGCTCAGGAGGAGGCAGCAGCTCAGAGCTTCTATCAGACGTATTTCTGTGATATACTACAACACATCTTCTCTGTGGTCACCGACACGTCGCACACTGCAGGTGAGTTCAGGCATGATGAAGTGGGCGCAGAAACACACACCATCCGCCATTGTTTTATGATAAAATGGAAGCTGATCCAATTAAGTGATGTGTCCATGTGTTTGTCCTGAAGGCCTGACGATGCACGCGTCCATCCTGGCCTACATGTTCAACCTGGTGGAAGAAGGAAAGATCACCACAGTGCTGAACCCCACCACCCCCACAAACAACCAGGTGTTCATCCAGGAGTACGTGGCAAACCTGCTCAAGACCGCCTTCCCTCACCTACAAGAGTGAGTATCAACACATCACAGGCCAAAGAGGCGAAAGGTCGTTCAGGAGAGTTGTTCAAAATAAGTGGGCGTTCCATGTTTTGCACAGAAATCAATCCCTGTTTTGGTGCAAGCTGATGCATCAAGCTTGCCTGAAAGAGGTGGTCCCAGCTCACTTCCACTCAGCCGCAGCAGCAGTGATTATAAGTGCATTATGGCAGCCAGGCTGAGGACAAAGTTCTCATTAATGATAATGTGTGGACCCACAGAGTCACAGTCTGCGCTCAGGTGCAACAGAATATTAAAATAGTAAAAAGTTAAATTACCATCTCTGTATGTAATGTATGTATTACATACATGTATTAACATAATGTATTAACATAAAACATGCATGTGCACTCTTTAAAGTCTTTGACCAACAGCAGTTATGACAACTGATGACCTGACGGAGCATCTCTGACTGTTTGAACCTAAAAACATGAAGTACAAAAAAATCCTTAAGTGATAAAAAGTTCATTAAAATAAAAAGAAAAACGGATGTAAAATAAGGTATAAGAAGAAAAACAAAATTCAACATTTCTATAAAGCAAAAAGCCAGCCATGTCAAACCAGTCTGTCAACCTCTGATGGTTTTGGACACGAGCGCTGACACGTGACAACACCGACACAAGAGAATAGTTTACAAAACGGATCCTTCATCAGTCAGGAGCCCCGCAAAAAACTCACACGATCACGTTTTGATTAAGATCAGAAAACCATAAATCTTTCAGTCCCGTTGTGTATTGAGGTTTTTCCTTGACAAAGCCACCGGCATGATCTCTGCTAATAAAAGCACGACCGTTAACCTCTGCTGTGTTTGTGTCTGTTAGCGCTCAGGTGAAGGTGTTTGTGACCGGACTCTTCAGCTTAAATCAGGACATTCCTGCTTTCAAGGAGCACCTGAGGGACTTCCTGGTCCAGATCAAGGTGAGAAGGACGTTTTACTCTTTCATACAGGTCTGGTGTAGATTTCATACACTTTTAATTATTCATCGAGGAACAACATGTTTGCTTTCACCAGTTGTGTGGTATGAAAACACGGGTGTTGCATCTGGAGCAGAGAACAACTTTTTTTTAAATGAGCTGATAATTTTACAAGTTGACTTAAAGTCTTTTTCTTTATTTCAGTCCCGTTTATTACATTTTTTTAAGAGGAATATTTCCAATAACATCATATATCCCTCGTATAAGAAAGTGAAACAGGAACTTAAGTATAAACCTTTTTTATGATAACAAGGGAGAATGTCAGCATTTGACCTGAATTTAACAACTTTAAAAAAAAAAAGATTTTCTTGCTTGGTACGAGGATGAGCGTGACATCAGATTTTAGACACGCCCCCACAGCGAGGTGCACATGGCTGATTTTTTAAAACCAGACCAAAAATGCACTGATTGGTTGATTATCAACAGTGAATAGAAGAAGAAGATGGCATGATATGGTGAACTTTAAGGAGCTTCTGTTGACAGAATTGATTCAATCTTAACATCTGTGTGACTCTTCAGTGAAAGCACAATTTAACATGAGTAAACAAGACAACTCCTCTTCCTGGTTCTCAATAAACGTTCTTCTTTTTTGTTGTAAGCAGTAACTACAAGCTCTCTTCTTTAATGACTTCCTGTAAGCCGTTCTAAAGATGCACACTGCCCCCTTCCGATTTGGAGAATATCTGTTTGTGTCACCGTGAGAGTCACATACATCATAAATATATTTCTGTGTAACGATGCCACAGCAGTGTGTGGCTGCGTAGAGCAGAACTGAGCCTTTACAGGTGTTTCCAAATCAAAAACATTCTGACATTGTAACATCTGTGAACAAGGCTCAGTGCAGAAAAAGTAAATGTCATCAACATTCACAATAATTCTCAGCTTTAAACATGTTGATTGAGTAATTTCCAGCATGTTAATAAAATAGAAATGAGAAAACCTCCCTTTAAAACAAAAGCTTCTTTGTTATTGAAACATAAAACAGAATATTCCAGATGAAAGACTGAACAGACAAAAAACAATACATTACAAATCAGAGTTAAAGCAGTAAATCTGTCACTGTTTTGTCTGATATCTGCAGGTTATTAAAGAAAGATGGTTCAGGTTTTTGGATTCTCATCGGACTAATTAGTTTTGGAATTTTCCGTCAGTCTGAGCTGAACTTCATTGGACTAAGCCGTGTGCGGCTCCGCTCTGCTGTTTGTGGTCTGTGCTCAGTGGGCTTTGTCTCTTCACGCAGAGCTTATCAGCCTCTGCATAGTTAGCCGCTTAGCTGATGTTTCCACAAATAACATTTTCCTGCACAGCCAGGTCGTCCTTCTAAGTATGTGGAAGGTTTGTGGCCACTGTGCCGGTCCATTGTTGTTGTAAAGCTGAGTGTAAGGGTGACACTGTGATGAGATCAGACTCACTCAGTGTCTCCTGCTCTGCTGATTGATCTGTGGACCACAGTGGACTCTCAGGGGGTTTTCCCAGGATTCCTGTGAGGTCTGGATGACTTTAGGGAGAAAAAAAAAATCTTACAGTATTGTTTCCTGTGTGATACACATTTTGATGTCTTTGCCTGATGAGTCCTCAGTCAAGACACTTTCATACAGTCATTCAGTGTCTTGCCCGAGGACACATTGTCATGTGACAGCCAGAACTGGGCTTGAACCTGCAACCTTCTGACACCTTCTGATCAGTCTGTGCCACATGGGCCCACAGGAGAGATGCTGTCTATATTCATCCACATTCCTGATGTTTTAAGAATTCCTCCTTCAGCTGAAAGGCTGCGTCCTGCTCTGCTGAGTGACTGTGGTTGTTGTAGCAAAGACAGTGAATGAAAAGTTGGGTTTGGATCCTTTGGTGGCTAGCAAGACATTAACATGCCTTCCATATACAATTATAATTTTTAAATGATTTTTAGTGGTATGCTTAGACTTAAACAAAGGTTAATAATAATCATAATGAGGCCTGTCACGAAAGCAAATTTTGCTGGACTATAATTGTCAAAAAAATTATTGGCCATAAACGATATTATTGTCAATATTATTTTGAAACATCTTTTTTTCATTAATGTAATTATAATATATGTCATAATAAAGTGAATACACCGTATCAAAAGTAATAAACTTTAATTTCTTAAGAGTATTTAACTGTAATTGGAAGGTCAAGAGCTTTTTATTGAAATAAATTAAACAAACAATATAATAAATTTAACACAAAAGAGAGAAAAAAAAAACAATGATAATGAAATGGACTCTCTTTTGGGAAAAATTGCGTGTAAATAAAAATCATTATAATAATCAAAAACAATAAAAAAAAATAGACCCTGTCTCTGTAAAGAAAAACAAAACAAAACAATCAAAACACACACAATAAAAATAAAATAAAATGTAGTTTATACAGTTCTTCAATTGTTTGAGACATACGTTCTCCCACTCAGTTTGTACTGTCTGTCAAACGTTCGTAACATTGGTGCCTTTCGGCCGTATTGAAGAGCTGTATTTCTATTTCAATGTAGCGAATGACACTGTCTGTCAGCGCACACCATTTTGTGCTGCCTTATTTATATTTACTTTGCAGACCAAACACTTCAGTAAGTGTTGACTGTCGGGATGAAGGCTCCGCTGCACCTCCCCTTCTTTGTCGCCACTACTTTCAAACAAATTTGACATATGGGCTCGTCTGTTCATGAGGTCACACCTTGTTCATTCTGTTTAAAACCAAAATTTTCCCACACTGGGGCTGTGGCATTCAGCTTAGGAACTGTAGCTTTTGTGCCATCATTCATATTAGTGTTTATTTCCTCGTTACTCCTCGGGACGCTCACTTCAGCTCTGTGTGTGTGTACACACGAGCAGCCCCGCCTCCCCGACAAAGATTGAATGAATGACAAATGCTCACTCCGCTATGAATCCGCTAAATCCGCTATAGAACCGACGCACCCAGGTATTGAGAAGCTGCACAGAGTGATTCATCTTCTCATCCAGCCTGTTTGGTAGAAAGAGAGGAGGAAAACAAACACGCATGCACGTGTCAAGTTGTCGAGGCTGGCAAACTTTACTGAGGACGTTTTTACTTATCGTGCAGTTAATTGATTTATTGATTATCGTGACAGGCCTAATCATAATAATTGAACAAATCAGATAGATAAGATAAGGTGGAACTTTATTTATCAAGAAATTAGGAAATCAGCTTTTTATCTCATATTGGGAAGGAGCAGCCGTTGCTGTTCTGCAGCTCAAAAAAGCTGTCTTTAATACATCTGCAAAGGAGGTTATGTTTTTGTCTGCATTTGTTTGTTTGTTAGCAAGATTTCACAGAAACTACCGCACCGAATTTGCTGATATTTTCAGGAGATGTTGGTAATTGCCCAACTTAAAATGATTAGATTTTGGTGGTGATCCAGGTAATTGCCATTAGTGACAATTGCTTTTGTTTAATAACTGTCTAACTAATAATGATATCAACATGATTCTGAGTGTGAGGTGTGGGTTTTCTGGATGCTTTCTTGTTTTTTCCCTGTTTTTTTTTTCCTAAAGCCATCTCAGAGTCTTGAATGTGTTTCTTAAAAGTGTGAAGGAACTGTTTAATGATGCAGAAGTATTGGAATCACTTCAGGGTTAAGACAGTGCTCGACAATTTTGCAGAAGAGTTAAATATAAGAGTCAATTCCACTGCAGGATAAACAAAAGGCCTCTGTTTTGAAGTGTCCCGCTGTGTTTGTGTTTCAGGAGTTCGCGGGAGAGGACACCTCGGATCTGTTCCTGGAGGAGAGGGAGGCGTCGCTCCGTCAGGCTCAGGAGGAGAAACACAAGATCCAGATGTCAGTGCCGGGCATCCTCAACCCGCACGAGATCCCCGAGGAGATGTGTGACTGAGCCTGAGCTCCATCAAACTGTACAGTTCTCCAAACAAACAAACAAACGGACAGACAGACAGACAAAGACACCCTAACCACAGCAAACACAACAAAACCCAAGAGAGAGGCACTTGAGCGTGGCGGGAGAGAGCGGACCGCCCCTCCCATGTTTGTTGACCAAAACATTGCCAACAAAGTGTAAATGATTACCGCGTCACCCTGTGGCCCTTTTTACATAATCTGTGTTTTCTATGGAGACTTTTTGTGTAATCTTTCCAGAACTGTTAATCCACAGAGCTGCATGATGAGGTTGTAACGATTAGAGCGACTAAACCATCTCGTTTTTGTTCTGTTCCCCCCTCTCCCCCATCTATTTGTTTATATATAAATATATTATATATACAGTGCGAGCAGGGTTTGTGTCTAGTCGGGCATAGAAGCTTCTAGAGGCGTGGTTTGACAAACGGGGAGTGGTCTTTTAGCCGCGCGTGCACCGCTTGTCAGGTGCGAGAATGTGAATCTAACGGATAATGAATGAAGGTCGAGTGATGCTGCGCCGTGGTCCAGCATCTGCTCTGCTTCTCCTGAAAAAGAGCGTGGAGGTTTTTTTTTAGGGAAAGCAAAGCAATTCTGTGCATATCATCCCAATTGTATAGCATCTTTAATACCATGGGAACATTTTTTCCTTTTATTCTATTGTTTCTTTTTTGTTGTGGGTGTGTGCGCGTGTGTGCTGTCGCCTAGTCGACATCAGCGTTTTGTTTTCCTCTAAGAGGATTGTTGCTCATTTGTGAGCCTTCATTAATGGGATGTTTTAAGGAAGTGGAGGAGGTATTTATGGGTTCTTAGTTGGTTGCATCTTTATAACAACTCCTGTTTAACTCAGATGGCTTTGAAGATTTTTGAATTGTACTAATTTAGATTGTTTACCATGCAGTAGTGTGCGTCAAGAGGCACTACCTTTAGAGCAAAATGACAAAAATAAAACTGGGTTTACATTTAATTTTGTATTTTTGCATTTTTCATTTGTACCTGTTTGAGTTCTGTCCAAATAAACAAAAGGCTTTTTGTCCACAGAGCAAATGAATCGCCAACGAGTTTAATTAGGAAAAGAATGTATAAATCCAAATAAGTACCCAATCTCTAATGGCAGATTTCCCTTCTCGAGGTGTTACATTTGTTGTGAACTTTTTGAACTGATTAAAGTTGAGAATTTTATAACACGGCCTCTGCTCGGGTGTTTTTATTTCACTGACATATTTTTACAAACTGGCTTGGTAATAAATCCAGTTTGGTGAGTATTTTAACATGGCAATATACACTCACGGGCCACTTTATTAGGTACACCCTCTAATAACAATTTTCATTTTTATAGTGATAATTCAGAACAAGTGTATTTAAAGGAGACATATCATGCTGATGCATGATTTAATACTTACATATAATATAATAAATTTGAAAACAAGACCTTACACCCCCTTAATTTTCAAAAAAGGAGATATATTTTTTCTGATATCCTAGAACAAGATTTGATGCCTCTAAAAATAGGTCATTGCGAGATGTCCGCGAGATTTAAATCTTTCTTTTTACCTTTCTTTTTATTGGAGTAATCTGATAAAACACTTCCTCCTCTGTGATGTCCGTTAGCCACAAAACCGTCACCGAGGGACACATCCACCAGCAGCAGTATATAGCTCCCTAGCTCACACTCAGTCATTAGCAGCTCTGGCATTTAGGGGGAGTCAATACGTGGTTGCTGCTTTGAGCCTGCCGGAAAATACAGTAGAAGAAGAAGGACAGGCTGGCTCTACCCCCGATAGAACTGACCAATCAGAGCACAAAGGGCTGTGACGTTGCAAGGTAACTTTAGGTCATCCTCAGATCCTCGAGTTTCAACGAGAGCTTCATAATGGCTTAAAATGAGGATTTTGAGAACGCTATTGTGGGGCAATGAAGGAACTAAATGACTTGTACTGAGGGCAGAAATGCTTTACAGGCATCCTAGCCTGGCATAGTGAAAAGGAGAAACATGCATGATATGTCCCCTTTGAGACACTTTACAACAGAGCAGGCTGAAGCCAAACTCCTCATTTTATAGATTAATGCACGCATATATAAAATACAAATATATACAAATACATATATCCAAAACTCAACATGAATCCATCACTAACACAGCACTGGGCCAACCAAACTACAGGAAGCCATGTTGGACCTCTTTTCAGAGCTGGGCACTCACCTGAGTTCTGTTCTCAATGACAGTCAGTGCATTTCACAAAAATGAAATGTTAGAAATCAAGTTTAGAAGATTATACATGACCCGTTGAACCTTTAGTGTTGCTTTGAGGAGTTTTTTTTCGCTGTATTGCTCATTTTGTCGCAAGTGTAACAAGTACATATGTGTAATGAAAGCATGTGGTTAGTAAATGTGTTTCATGATCCTTATTTAAGCATCAATTAAAGTAACTAATTTTGCCATAATCTAGCAGCCCTTCCTCTTTTGTGATCAGATTACCTTCGATTCAGCAAAGTGATAGACATTTCAATTGCTGCCTTCTGCAACTATGAGGTGAGTATAATGTTAAAGGCTGCCGTCACATGACTTTTTATTAGTGTTAGTGTTATTTTAAAGTATTTTCATTTTTCCAGGTGTATTTATGTTTTCCTCTTCTTTAATATTTAAAGTATCAGTGTCAGAAGCATATATGTTCAATAAAAGCATGTTGAGTATGTTTTTAAATAAGCGAGTTATGTTCCATAATCATGATTTTATTATTTAGACCAGGGGTGCCCAACAAGGTGCCCAGGAGCACCCGGCAGTGTGCAGGGTGCTAATGAGGGGCTGTCAGGGATTTTAAAAAACAACACAAGAAACTTGAAATAAACAGACATTTCTCAACTTCAATTGTAACTTTTGCTGATAAATCAAAGGTTATAAATACATATATAGCAAACGTAACATACATTACATTTTAAAACTGCCCAATTTTCCTTAACTTTGACTTGTATGGGGTAAAGGTTTACATTGATGCTGGCACAGAAAATATAAAGATTGAAGTTTATTCAATGACTGTAGGCAGAGGCAGGCTAATACTACCCGCTGACTCCCAGTGTTAGAGCTAAGCTAATTAGCGGTAGGCTTGCTCTGCCCGTCTCTTCCGAATTACTACACACTAAGTCAAAAAAAAAAAGGTGTGTAGCTGCTTGTCATGGACTCAGGAGTGAAGTAAGATGTAAAATGAAAAAAAAAAGTTTGCGTATCCCTTTAAGGGATCTTTCCCACTATGAGCAGGGAGTAATGAATGCAGTGTCTGGTTAGTGTTTGTCAGCCTTTTGTGTCTACAGTGACTGCTGGGCTTTTGAGTATTTCAGACATTCCACATGAATGATGAGTTTTTATTCTTACTTAATTAGTGATACAATTGATACCATTTTTTGCCATTCAGCTAAGTGATGGATGTTGGGCCCTGACTAAGAGATATAACTTTCTGAAGCTCTGAAGCTCGTTTCTGTTCAATCCTTTAAAGGAGACATATCATGCTGATGCACGATTTAATACTTACATATAATATAATAAATTTGTAAAGAAGACCTTACACCCCCTTAATTTTCAAAAAATGAGATATTGTATTTTTTCTGATATCCTAGAACGAGATTTGATGCCTCTGAAAATAGGTCATTGCGAGATGTCCGCGAGATTTCAAACGTTGTGACGACACGAGGTACCTTTCTTTTTATTGGAGTAATCTGATAAAACACTTCCTCCTCTGTGATGTCCGTTAGCCACAAACCCTCACCGAGGAACACATCCAGCAGCAGGGGTATAAAGCTCCCTCGTTCACACTCCCTCAGTGCCAGCTCTGGCCTTTAGGGGGACTCAATACAAGGTCACTGCTTTAAGCCTGCCGGAAAATACAGTAGAAGAAGAAGGACAGGCTGGCTCTACCCCCGATAGAACTGACCAATCAGAGCACAAAGGGCTGTGACATTGCGAGGTAACTTTAGGTCAGCCTTGAGACCAAGCGTTTCAACAAGCGCTTCATAATGGTCTAAAATGAGGATTTTGAGAATGCTATTGTGGGGCAATGAAGGAACTAAATGACTTGTACTGAGGGCAGAAATGCTTTATAGGCATCCTAGTCTGGCATAGTGAAAAGGAGAAACAAGTATGATATGTCCTCTTTAAGCTTTAACAGTGATCAATAACCAAGGACATCAAATCCAACTCTTCTCTTTAAGTGTTGATAAAAAAAAACAATTTCCTGCTCATCGCACATCTCCAGACACATCAACATAAATCCTGAAAAGGAAAAGCAGGCGATGAAGACGTTGATGGATGTCATCTGTCCTACGCACTGTGGCACGGGGCCACATCCACTCAGGCATCTTTGGCCAAGGTTGCTGCTGTGTAAGCGGAGCTGGCCACTAATCCGTGTTAACACGGCACTCTTACATTAAAGGTTATGGTGACGCTCTGCCACTGAAAACTGAAACACTCGTCTGACGCAATCCAAAAAACTGTCAGCTCTGATGCAACCTGACAGGAAGCTGCAGGGAGACTCGCTGCTGCCCATATTTATATACAGGCAGGGATCCAGACGCCTGTCCTCATAAATATACACCCAGACCTACTACTCAGTGAGAGAGAGGGGGAAGACTAATGGAAATGAGAGCAGAGTGGAAGGAGGAGGACAGAAAAGGTGGATCAAGGACATAAAGACCAAGGAAAAATCAATGACAGGGATGAAGAAGGAGGAAGAAAATGAAAAATAAAGGAGAGAAAGGAGGAGTCAGACGAAGAAAGATGTGCTCAAGAACAATAAAAAGCATGATCAGACCAGATCTTCAACGTGGTGGACCTTAAACTGTCCCAAAATAATCAGTTCATCATCAAGTCTGAGAGGTTTCTGCAAAGTTTGAAACCCTAAAATGATTCAATTGACTTATCAAGTAACAAGCAATCAAATACATCTGACCTTGTCCTCACAAAATCCCAACACGTTGTCCCAGGCTCCAAGTGGACATTAATACAAATCCAAGAAGATCCTGGAAAGTGTTTTTGAGTTACTGAGATAGCTGGCCTTAAACCTTTGACCTACACTATAAAACTGTTGTGGTAATTTTTACAGTTACATACTGACAGCTGGGTGCTGCCAGGCTGCGTCTCTCTTCTTCATGGCAGCAGTTATTGCAGCATTAAAATGGATTGTTTTCCAATATCTGATATGCTGCTTTTTCTGTATTCTTATTGCTCATACAGATAGGGACATTTTTGTTAAGAGCATGAAGCTCTCAAATGTGCACTAATATGCGAAGAAGAATCTAAGTAAGAGGCCCATAGCGCATGTCTTCAAAACAGGAGAAGGCAGAGTTTGTAAAAAAGTAAACATTAACAAACTCTGTGATGGTAAGAAAATAAACAGAGCAGGATCTTAATTTTTATAATGGGGTATTGTGATTTTTTTTCTAAATTAAAGATGATAAATGCATTCAAAGGCAAACAAATGCACATAGAAGTATTTTATAGGAAGTAAATGAAGTGTTGAGTGCCTTAAAACAGCATCAAAGTAGAGCTTTTTTTTTTTTTTTTTAAAAGCTTGGGATCAAACCCCTGGACTGCTAAGATCTAATCAGCAGCCTGCCCTCAAAGACCCCATGATTTATAAGATGAGACAAATAAAAGGAAAAAAATGTATTTTTTTCTCCAAACTTGAAATCTGATTGACTGGAAAACACAATGAAAAAACAGGTTTGCATAGAAGAATGTGCTGTTTCAGGCTTAAACACTTGGAGGCTGAAACTGTGTCTCCTCTGTGCAGTTACAGTCTGCTGCTCTAAAACATAAACAAAAGTCACACTCCAGCCCTGACAGAACATGTAGGGGTGTCCACATTTTCATAATCAAATTGAAAAATCTCTGGATAAAAGTTGCCTTGGACTTCCATGTGCATATTTTTACTTCTGAGTGGGAGGCTTGTTAATATATATTGTAATAAACTTAACAAATAAACAAATGATAAACCTCCACAAACAAAACAAAGGACCTGCAGCATCAGAAAACACTAACAGCCTCGGCGCACGGCCTTTCATGGACATGGCATGTTGTTCCTCGAGGGTGCCACTACTTCCTGTTTGCTCTGACGTTTTCATATTTGACCACCAACCAGGGTCCATAACTCAGCCTGTAACTGAACCCCCTCCCTCCGCCCCCCTTTTCTTCCTGACCCAGATCCACATATCCTCAGCCATTCACGGCATCCACTGTTGAGGAGAAGAGAGAACAGCTGGGGCAGGGGCAGCCCCCCCCCACCTACACACCACCTACCACCTACAACCCACAGCCCACCCTATCAGAAAAAAATGCCCACTCTGTGCCTCCTGTTCTGCCCAGCTCTGCACAGCAGGAGTGTTATTAATAATCCCCCTGTAAGAAGAGCCAGGTCCACACATGTCTGAGGCGGGACCCTCACTCTAATTAGGCAAAATCACATCAGAGAAGGGTGATCAGCTTTATATTCAAGTTTCTGTTTTGCTCCGTATCACTTGCAGCTCTGGTGGAGCAGAGGGGACAGATTTTGGTCAAACTGGGGCAAAGTTGATCTTCGAGGGTTCAAGAAACCCCCTGAGGGGGTACACTGCCCTCATGTGGACAATAAACAGAAGTCAAATGAAGGTCTTTGGTCCATAACGGCTCAGATCTGATATTTAGAGTTAAACTGATGGAGCATTGTGTCATTGTGAGCAGGATCAGTGTAAAATACAAATTTAACAGAAGTGTAAATCAAAATTTATTCTTGGAAACAAAATTATAGTGAAGAAAAGTACAAACACTGGCCACCAGGCACAAGAATAACTGTTTTTCAGCTCTGATATTTGTCGACAAATTAATAATCAAATGTAATACCCAGTGCAATGCTGTTACCACCAAACTCTCCCTTTCAGTTTAATGTGGTCACTGTTAAACAGTGCTGTCATATTGTATTCATGTTGTAAAATATTGTTATTATTCAGATTCCTTTTGTCATAGTCTCACTTTATTTGTTCTTTCAATTTTGCTTCATAGGGAAGTTGATAAAGCTCAAAGATTATGCATGTTTCAACCTCTTTGTTTATTTTTAACTTATTTTTAATGCTTTTGTCTATTTTAATGTCTCTATTTATTTTTAATTTCTTCATTTGATATTCCGACAGTATACTCTGTATAAGCAGAACTGAAACAACCAAATTTACCCTTGAGGATTAATAAAGTCTTTCTGATTCTGACTTTCTGCGGTACAGCCATTCAACTGCTCATATAACATAAAAAAACATCAAATCAAGTGGCAGTTGGGGTGCTGGTTTGGCGGAGTGGATAGCAAACAGGCACCCCATGTACAGTCCTGATCAAAATCTTCAACACCAGTTGAAAATTGCTAGAATATGCATTTTGCACATTTGGACCTTAATGAGGTTTTAAATAGAGCTACTTTATGCAAAAGCAAGAAGGGGGAGTGTGACAAAAAGCACTTTGAAAAAGGAATTTATTGAAAACAACAAGTAAACTGAAATAGGCTGTTTATCAGCTGATCAAAAGTTTAAGACCACAGGCTATTAAAGCCAAAATCTGCTCAAAATTTTCATTTTCTGTCAGACATTCACACGGTCATGCCGTCCTGATGGCTAAAGCTAAGAAGCTTTCTCTTCTTGAATGTGGTCAGATCGTCGAGCTGCATAAGCAAGGCCTCTCACAGCGTGCCTCAGCGTGCTGCTGAGGTTGGACGCAGTAAGACAGTCATTCTACATTTTTTGAAAGATCCTGAGCATTATGGAACGAAAAAGTCAAGTGGTAGACACAAAAAAATTAAACCAGCGCTAAGCCAGAGGATTTGATTGGCTGTCCGTCAAGACACAGGGTGGTCCTCGACCCAAATCAAGGCCCTTACTGATGCCGACTGCAGCACAATAACCATCAGACAGCATCTGCGGGAAAAGGGTTTCAAAAACAAAAAACAAATTCAAAGACCTTGTCTCCTTCAACGCCACAAAACTGCCAATTTAGACTTTGCCAGGGAGCATCAAACATGGGACACTGAAAGGTGGAAAAAAGTTTTATTCTCTGATGAGAAAAAATGTAACCTTGACGCTCCAGATGGCTTCAACGTTACTGGCATGACAAGGAGATCCCACCTGAGATGTTTTCTACCCGGCACAGTGGAGGGGGGTCCATCATGATCTGGGGTGCTTTTTCATTCAGTGGAACACTGGAGCTTCAGGTGGTGCAGGGTCGTCAAACGGCGGCTGGTTACGTGCAGATGTTGCAGCGGGCATCCCTCATGACTGAGGGCCCTCGTCTGTGTGGTAACAGCTGGGTTTTTCAACAGGACAACGCTGCAGTTCACAATGCTCGCTTGACCAAGGACTTCTTCAGGGAGAATAACATCACTCTTTTGGACCATCCCGCATGTTCCCCTGATTTAAATCCCATAGAGAACATTTGGGGATGGATGGCAAGGGAAGTTTATAAAAATGGACATCAGTTCCAGACAGTTGATGCCCTTCATGAAGCCATCTTCACCACTTGGAGCAATGTTCCCAAAAGCTTCCTGGAAACACTCACATCAAGCATGTCCAAACAAATTTTTGAAGTGATTAACAAGAATGGTGGGGCTACTCATCACTGAGTCCTACTGAGAAACATTTTTGTTCTGGTTTGAAGAGTTTTTTGTAATTTTTTGAGTGATGGTCTTAAACTTTTGATCAGCTGATAAACAGCCTATTTCAGTGTACTTGTTGTTTTCAATAAATTACTTTTTCAAAGTGCTTTTTGTCACACTCCCCCTTCTTGCTTTTGCATAAAGTAGCTCTATTTAAAACCTCATTAAGGTCCAAATGTGCAAAATGCATATTATGGCAATTTTCAACTGGTGTTGAAGATTTTGATCAGGACTGTACATGGGGTGCCTGTTTGCTATCCACTCTGCCAAACCAGCACCCCAACTGCCACTTGATTAGATATTTTTTATGTTATATGAGCAGTTGAATGGCTATACCGCAGAAAGTCAGAATCAGAAAGACTTTATTAATCCTCAAGGGTAAATTTGGTTGTTTCAGTTCTGCTTATACAGAGTATAGCTGTCGGAATATCAAATGAAGACATTAAAAATAAATAGAGACATTAAAATAGCTAAAAGCATTAAAAATAAGTTAAAAAATAAACAAAGAGGTTGAAACATGCATAATCTTTGAGCTTTATCAACTTCCCTATGAAGCAAAATTGAAAGAACAAATAAAGTGAGACTATGACAAAAGGAATCTGAATAATACTCCCCCTTCTTGCTTTTGCATATTGTAGCTCTATTTAAAACCTCATCAAGGTCCAAATGTGCAAAATGCATATTCTAGCAATTTTTCAACTGGTCATAAGATTTTGATCACCTCCTTTCACAAGCCTATCCACTGTCTCTCTCCTGTCAATAAAGGCATAAATTCCTAAAAAATACATTCAAAAAAATCTAGTGGCAGTCACTTAGTGCTCTTATGCCTGGTCAAGACAACCTGCTGAGATTCAAACTGAGCTTCAGACTGGAGAGGATGGGTGATAAAAGTGACTTAATATAGCATTGTTGTTGATGCCAAACAAGAATTTTACAAAGTGTCAATTTGCTGTGATCACTTTGTCTGCTTGATTGATCTTGTCCTCACTGTGACCTGCTCCAGGGATTGATAGGAAGAGAAGCCAGCCCTCCTCTTTCAGGTGAGCTTGGTGCAGTTGATGGTCCCTAAACAAGGATTAATTCCTGCGTTCATTCGTATTCAAACCAAAAGGGAGTGCCCACTTGTATCAGAACAAGTCTCCCAAATGATTGGAAGCTTTAGGTCACTTTAAGTGGGGTTGCTAGAGGCCCATGACACTAGTAAATATAAGTACTGGAAAGGTCCTTACGAACTTGCTCCTGAGGAGAGTTATTTGGGGCAGACGGTAGGGGTACAAAGCAGTAATGGTGACACTGACAGCCTTGTAAATAACCCACTTATGGGTTAAAATGAATTAAATCTGCATTGCCTAGACAATACGTTACAGTAAGATTCTTTACAGCATTTAACTTTTCCTCAACAAGCTCCTTTGATTAGAATGTTGGAGATGTGCATCCCTCTGGCTTCAGCTGGTCAGAGCATCAGAGGAAACAACAAACATTAACTTCACTAAAACTGAACTAAAAGTGAGTGGTTTTGACTCAAGTAACAGCGACGTGCCATTAGTCATGGGTACAAGAGGATATGTCAATGAAACTGGAGCACACAGAGGAAGAACTTTTCCAGATGGAGTCACAGGTAGAAAGATGGATGAAGAACCTGGTGGTGCAGATGTGTGAACTGTGAGCCCATGTCAACAAACTCAGAGGCCCATCGCTGCCATGAGGAGGACTTGGTAACGTGGCTTCTCCAAGACTTTTCAGCAGAGCTTTGTAATTTTTATGGAGCTTCATACTGTTGTGAAGTGTCTTAGTCCTGATCGGGAACATGGACGCTGCAAACACAACACTCTTTCACTGCAGGGGGGGTGAATCCTGATGTCCATATTCAAAACAACAAATCAAAATTAGTGATTTATATCTGTTTGGGCTCCAGTGACTTCTACCTGATCCCACCCTGACCTGATCTAATGAGGGGAGTTGTTGGCAGACGGATATGTACTGTAGCCCTTTTCTGTACAACAAAATAGTTCTAAACAGGGACTTTGTCATGGGGATGTTAAACTGTAAACAATCTTACTGTGGTTTACTGTCAAGGCAAATTAGGTTTTGAGTTGTTTTAACCTGTAAGTAAGTTAGTTATGAGGCTTTCAGTGGCACATGCATGCTATGTACCAGCTACCGTCTGCCCCTAGAAGATCTTGCAAGTTCCTTTACTGGCACTCATATTTACAAGTGCCATAGGCCCCATTTCAACCCTAACCCTTTAAGTGTGTTAAACTTTAATCAATCAATCAATCAAACTTTATTTGTATAGCACTTTTCATACAGGACTTTGTAATACAAAGTGCTTTACATGCGAAAAAGATAAAGTAAAATAACAATAAGTGGAATTAAAAGCAGAAAACTGCATAATTGCATAAAATGAAAACACAAGACCCCCACAATCCCCCCTCCCCCGAACCACATTCAATATACACGCTCACTTACTCAAACACACAAAGACATAAGAAGGAAACTCTGACAGAAAACAGAATTAGAGGACTGAGGGAACACTATCTTGAATTAAAACATTTAGCTAAAACTAAATAATGCTTAAAAATACTCGAAAATACTAGAGGGTAAGATAAATAAATGTGTAAATACATAAATAAATAAAATAATACAACAGTATAGAATAAAAGTGGGATAAATAATATGGTAAAATGAGAAAGTGTAACATCAGGTGCATAATAAAATCAGCTAAAATAGGACAATAAAAGGAAAAGCATTTAACAAAGAATAAAATTCCCAATAAAAATCTGAACTGAAATGTAGTACTAAAACAAAATAAAAGGGTTTAAATAAGTTAAAATATAACGTAAAATAATAATAAATACAATCAGCCAAAAGTCAGATTAAAAAGTTTGGTTTTGAGTTTTCTTTTCAAAAAGAACCTAATGTAAACCTTGTCCCTATGTGCAGTGATCCTCAGTAAACCCATAATCCAGCAGAAAGTTCCTGCTGTTGAAAAGGGTCTAATGTACCAGGAACCTAGAGGGGCGCGGCTTGACAAAGGTCAGCTGCATGGAAATGATGCTTGAACTGGTCAGTATGGGAAATGAGTCACGACACATTCAAGACGTGTGTTTAGCAAGAAGACCAATTCTACTGAACTGGAAGAAAAGCATTGAGATTAACAAGTTTTCATGAACGATGGAATGAAACATTTGCAGTTAGAAAAACATTTTTTTTCCTGAGAGAAAGATAAATATGTTTTACGAAACATCACAGCAATTTATGGACTGCTTAACAAAAAAACAAATAAAAAAAAACATGAAAATAACCATTTAGAGCACTTGACCTCCTCCAAGTTATATTATTACGATTTAAATCTATTTTTATTATTTTTTATGATTAACATTATTTTGTTTGTTTTTACTTATGCTTTGTTGTATCTTATCTTTTTCTTTATTTAAAATCATTTTGTTTTTTGAGCTGTTTTGAGGTATTGATATATAAACGTGTCTCAGATTTTATTTTATCTGTGTCTGAAAAAGAAAAAAAACGATAAAGAGAAGTTTAAAGATGACAAATTCATACAAAACCAGACTCGCCTTAATAACTGGAATTCTGTGACCATTATGTCATGAGCAGGTGCCTGACTATGAGCTTGTTGATCAAATGTGGCTTGTTGAATTTTAGACCTCGTGGTGTCACCTCATGTGCCAACTGTAAAGGGAGAAGTGGAAGCATAACGATGTGTGCTTATGTCTACAAAAGAGCACATGTGAGTCTTCTCTGATCTCCGTCTGGTTAAACAGGAACTCTAACACGACCCTGCAGGCTGCTACACACACACACACACACACACACACACACACACACCTGCACACACACACACACACTGTCCGGAACAAAAACAATCCAGCATCAGCAGCTGCAAAAACTGGGACAGAAGGGCCAACAGCTCAACAGATTCCTGCACACACTGATCTTTATGAACGATGCACACAAATACAAACAGATATTTTCCTTCACAGCAGCTATAATTTTGTTTCTTTCTGGTTAAAATAACTTTAAGGTTATTAGTTTACCCCAAACTTCTTACTGCTCCCTCTGGTAATTTTATTTTGTTCCCTTGAAGAAGGATATTTGTTGTTTCAGACGTCTGTGGGCCTGTTCCTGTTCCTCTGAGCAGCTGGAAACACAAAAACTAAAAAAGAACTTGAAGCCAATACTTTACTTCTTACGCCACCTGCTGGCCAAAGACAATATCATTTCTTGTGATTCAAAGGTCTGCAGGTAAGAAGAATGTGTTGTTAAAAATAGTCATGATGGAAATGCAGTGTGATGCTGGAACAAGGATGATGATGGTCTATAAATAGTTTGATTTTGTGTCCTGGTTTCACTCGAATTGTTTAAAGCAGCAGTGAGTCAGAGGTGACAGGAAGCCTGCTGTTAGATCACGAGGGTTACAGAGTTCACTGGAACCTCTGAATAAATAAAAATCTGACATTTATAATGAGGACGTGGTGATTAGTCACAGCACCTGAAGACATCACATGATGAATGATTAATGGGACTGTGAGGATGATAAATGTCAGATTATATACATAAACAGATTTAGACTGGGATGAAGAAGCTGTGATGGGATCCTGATATCAAATAGGGCTTTATTAAAAAGTAGTGATACAAATTTGTGCAGTGGAAAAAGCACTTTTTATATTTTCAGTTATTGAAATTTACCAATTAATAAGCGTCCTCTAAAATGTACACTCACTGGCCACATTATTAGGTACAGATAAAACTGCTTTAATTCCCTCTTCAGCCAAGTGCCAACCAAGTTCCAACCAGTTACCATCAAACTTCCAGTCATAGGAAGTCGAAATAGATTTTTCCTTTTTTAGTTTGTTTTTGTTTTCATTTTCTGGTCACAGTGGCATTTTGATTGCTAATCAAAATTTCTTAAAAATATACAGTAACTGGTGAGGGTTTTATGTTTATCAGGCTTCATGGAGGACATCATTTGTTACGAGGATGGGCAGGTTCTAGCACTGTGCTGTCGTGGATCAGCCAAGAAAAGTGGGGAACATCTAAGTGGCTGCATCTGTACACCTGTTCAACTTCACATTAACTCAGAAAGTGGACCAGCCAACCACCTGGCAGCAGTTCGATGCACACAAGTAGGCATAAGACATCGTCAAGAGGGGAGTAACAAAAAATTGAGATGCTGATAACCCTTCCTCTGTGGTTTTAGGCTCCCAATACCAATATGTTAATTAACAAAACATGATGCTCCAAACAAACTGTCTCTAGCTGGGTTTTCATTACAGTTTTTTACAAAATAAAAGCGATATTTCTAAAATTTCGGCAAAGTATATTTGTGCTTTGAACATGTTTCCATTGACGGTTGATCTAGGCAGCGTCGTAACTCTCGAGGATCCCGCAAGATTTCACTGCAGGAAGATGGATACCAAAAACCTGCTGCGTGTAGGTGTTATGTTTACTGTACATCGATGTTGTGGCTCTATTGTTTGCTGTCTAGTATGGCAGTTTTGTTTTTCTCGAGAATAATGGCAAGAAAAGTCTCCGTCTCCTCCTCTGTCCAAATGTACCGTGCCATGTTTACTCCGAGAGAAGTGATCATGTGACCAGGTACGTCACGTCCTGTGACGTATAATTGCAGAATAAGTGTTTCCATTGCGCTTTTGTGATGTATTTGAATATTGAAACGTCTGAAAAACCACCTCATGAAAGCGTAAAAACTTTTTAGCAATATTTTAGCGCTTTTTCAAAATTCAGGTGTTTCCATTACTAGTTTTTTATTGCACTATTCACATTTTGCGCATATCCAAGGGTAATGGAAACACACTTACTGTTTATCTCCCTGAAATGCTTCTTGACGCCTTCTCAAGGAGGCGCTCCAAACTTGACTGAGTGAAACTAAACTAAACAAAATTTCTGACCAAAGAAGAGAAAGTTTACAGCTGGAGTGGGATACTTACAGCAGCAGTTAAGGTGGACAGGAGCCCCTGGAGTTGGGCTCTGAGGTGCTGGGGCCCAACTCTGCCACCCGGGAACTCAGCTCCGCCATCTCAGTTAAAAAAATTTATTATTCAATTCAAACTGGCTGTAGTGCCGCAGACTACAGATCATTTTTGCACGCACGGCCTGGGTGGCTTTGTCATAAGCACTCAACAAATCAGAGCATAACTGGACCCTCTGCTGAGATTATGTGCCTTGTGTGATGGCAAAACATTAGCGGTTAGTCAATCTTTATCCTGATTGCCCCAATTTATGCTGACAGCCAAAATCGCTATCAGTGCATTAGATAGGAGTGTGTGTTTGTGTGTGTTTTGCCTGTTAATCTGCCCTGTATTTTTCTGTTGAGAATAAATCCAATACAATTTTTTTGCAATTATTTATGTCATTTTTCCTACGGTGCTGCAACACCATATTTTAGGCTTCCCCACCTGTAAAATCAACTTGAAGCACTGCTTATAAGTATGGATACACTTGCTTCCACAACACTGAAGGGATATACTTGGGCATATTGATATATTGTTACATTATGCTTGACAATATATTGAATATATCAAACAGTGCTGACACAAGCGTTTCTTGGAGTAATACCCCAAAGGTGAGGAAACAAAAGAGCTAACATCAGGATTGATAATATCAATAAAATCAAGGATGTCTGTACCATAAATTTGTCCTCATTATATTTGTCTAGAAAACTGAAATCTATTTGAGGTTAGTCCCGTAAAATGTGGATACTTGTTTTCAAGAGCGTCCTCTCTTTACTTTTGTAAAGGTTATTGTGATGTTGGTGGTGTTGGGGTGTGCTGGAGCCTATCCCAGCTGTCATTTGAACTAGTTGTCATTCGATTGCATGGAAAGCAAGCATAATTCAAGTTTATTTTTAACAACAATAGCAAGTCAATTTAAGTATTTTTTCAAAGATTTTAAGAAAAACACAAGCATAAAAAAATAAAATAGAGAAAGGAAAGATAAGATCCTGAAGAAAACAAGTACAAATAACTTGTTATGACAGGTTAATCAAATCAAATAAAATAACATGTATAAATGGATCTACACTCACAAATTCAGTGTAGACTTTGTGTCCGATTTTGTTTTGTTTTGTTTTCTTGACACACATTTTGTTTTTGTGGTATATAAGTGTGTCCCTGCATAAATATGCAATGCCAGAAGCTGGCAGTGTGTCCCTTTGTAAACAATGCAGTGTAAATACAGTGGCACTTGAATTTGACTCCTGAGTAAACACCGCTCCTCTGAATAGACTAGCCTGCTAGTTTTATTTCATCCTTACAATGCAACAGTTTTTTTTTTTACTGAGAACAGATCTGTGACCTATTTTTGGGTCCTTACCCACCTGCAAACACTGGTTTGAGGAATACTTGTGTAGTGCCGAATTTGAAAAGAGAGCATTTAGCTTGTTCAACACAATTTATTACAGTTGGATAAACTGCAATTAGAGCTTTGTGATAATGGAAAAAAATTAAAAGATAGTAAGTATATAGTTCTTTCTATCCTATTAATTAGGCCAGCCTTTCCAAAACCTATGTTGGCCCCCAACCAGACACACCATTTGAATTGTTCAATATACAGTATTTCACCAGTCCATCTGTGAAAGAGCACATAGAAAGTATTTGGAAATAGGCAGAACCTTTTTACGGATTGATCTGTAAATCACATTCATTGCAGGCCTATCAGATAATGCAGAAGGCAGGCACAGAGTAAAGGACAGAACATGAACTGCTTGGTTAAAAAACACTGGTCTGAATATAATCCTTCTATAAGGAAGTTTGTAGTGCTGTTATTATTTTTTTATTTTACAAAGAAATGTGGACCACAGCCTAATTTGAAATTTGACCACTCCCAGAGTCCACCAAAAACTGTACAGCCGCAACAATGGATTATGTAGCCTATGTACATCCACATCTTCATTCAATAAACACTGAATTTTTCCACCAGTGAGTGACAACACATTCCCTGGACATCAGAAGGATAAAGATCCTGCCATGACGCTGCTTCTGTGTTCGTGTCTTTTTGTTTCCATGTTTCATGTTTGTCTTGTGCTTCCTGGTTTATTTTAAAATGTCTGTTATTTGTTTCTGTAGGTTTTGCTTCCTGTCTGGTCTGCCTCAGCTGTGTCTGATCAACCACAATCATGTATTTGACCTCATGTGTTCTTTTGTCCGGTGCCAGTTCATACCACCTAGCCCCTCCCTGGAGCTCCTCCAAAATGAATCACGGTCTGTGCACGCCGTCAAAATGTATGCGCAGAAGATGTGCAGAACAGCAGTACAGGATTTGTTTTGTTTAATAAATTCAGTCCAAAACACAGTGATTGTTTGTGTTTTTACTGTCTTACTCCTGACAGCAACTATTTCAAGCATTTTTTAAAGAACACATCATGCATTGATTGCCATCAGGGCATAACGATCATTTTAATCAGTGTAACAAAAGGTGCATCTAAATCTGATTACCAACCCTGCCTTCAAGGCAAAGGTGAGACTACTGTTTCTGAAACTGGATGTGATTGACTGGGGGTAAGACAGGGTTGACATGTTTAATGGTAAAATTAAATTAAACCATGTTTAAATTATTATTTTTAATAAAAACAAACAAGCAAATGCACGCGTACAAAGTGAAAATTTTACAAATTAAAAGTTTTTAATCATTGTATCTCATAAAGCCTTTAAAGTGTGTCACGTTACTCATTTTATCATAATCCCAAGCCAGCTGGAGTTAAATACTTTGTTGTTAGTACATTTTGGTATGGTTGCACAAATCGCAAAAGTCTACTTGAGAACCCAAAGACAGCATAAGCCTTAATCCATAAAAAAATATAAATAAATGTGTGGATTCTACCAGTATACCAGCCAGTATATGGGACAAAAACTTAGAATTTTCAGATCCTCTGATACTGATAATGACTGTTTGGGGCGATTACCTGTTGATACAGATCTTGTGCAGATAGTGTTGTAATACTTACTTACTTACGATGGAAATGCTTTTATGCCAAATACATTGCTATATCCTTCATTTGCAAAAAAAAATCCCTCCTCTCCCTCTGTTGGCTTCTCCACCTTTCAGACACTGCTGCTTAAAGGTGTAGTCAGCGATCCTCTAATCTTCTAATCTAATGCACTATTTGTCAAATTCACCGTATTTCTCCTCTCCATCCACAAGATGTCACCACTGGCAGCATGTTGAAAAAAAAGTCTGGTTTCAGTACACAGCCTTGGCTCTGAATTTCAGCAGGTAAATACTGTGGCTCGGGCTGAGTGACCAAAACAGGGTACACCCCCCCACATCCAGGGGGCGATCATACTCATGCGCAGATCAGACAGAGGGGGGAGGGGGAGTAGTATGTTGCGTAGCGTGCGCAGTTAGCATAAGAAAGAGACACAATATGTGCAGTAGCAATGGCTGAAAAACAGCCCAAAAGAAAAAGGTCAGAGGAGTGAAAAGTGAAAAAGAAGGGCTATGACCATGAAAGAGTGAAGACCCCTGTCAACATTGGTGTTGCTTTCCGATGGTGGAGGGAACTCCGCCAATTGAAAGACCTGAAAACAGACGCGGATGTTGCCGTCTTTCGGCTGGATAGGTAAGCAACATTAGCTTTGTGGTGCTTCACATAACAGTAACAGCCGTCAGGCATTCATCTTATTGTCTAATCTGCCAAAATGTACTGTTGTCGTGATGTTTTCAATAATGTCAGTCGAGTTGTCTGACGAGTCGGGGTTACCTTGTTGTTGTTGTTGTTTATTGTTGTTTATTCTGAGCCCCATTAGCTGCAGCACAGCTACAGCTATTCTTCCTGGGGTCCAACCAAATTATACATACATTATAAAAGCAATTAAGTTAAAAAGAAAAAACAGAAAACAAAAGTAAACCGCAGAAAAACATCAAACAAGGCCAATTTTCCTTCCAGATGTAAAGAATTCATATACATGGAAGAAAATGGCATTTTAGTAATCTCTTAAATTGTTTTAAATTAAAGTCCAGTTTTACATGTGCAGGTAAAAGATTCCGTTCTCTCATTCCTCGGTACAGAACTGTTCGCTTGATTGAGTTAGATGTTGTCTTAGGTATTGAGAAATTCCCAACACTAGCATGTCTGGTGTTGTGATTATGACTTTCTGCACTAAAAGTGAGCTTTTCAAACAAATCATACGGTGTTCTTGAGACCGATACATTTCTAATCACAATAAGCAGTGAATAAAGAAGTCTGTCTTTGACCATTAGCCAGTTGAGCTTTTTGTGCATAGATACAATATTTGTTCTATTGCCACACTTCAGAACTGTACGGGCCGCTCTGTTTTGCATAATTTGTAATTTGTTTAACAATTCATTATTGGCATTGGACCAAACTGCTGGGCAATAGTCAAGATGTGACAATATGAGTGATTGGGTTACTATTTTTAAAGTTCTCTGGTCCATATAGGAGGCATGTCTCCTTATAATTGCTGTGCCTCTTCCCATTTTTGCAATAATATGACATATGTGTTTCTTCCACGAAAGTGTGTTGTCCACTGTTACTCCCAGAAGTTTGGTTTCATGCACTTGTTTTATAGAGATGTCATTTAATTTGATATTAAGTGCAGGATTTCGAGCAACATTATAGTTCGACCCAATAATCATACAGTTGGTCTTCAGTGTATTCAGGGCGAGCTTATTTTGACTGACCCATTTTGCTAAATTAATTAATTCCATGTTTATAGTAGTTTCCAGTTCATTACTTGTGTTTGCAGAAGCATATATAGTTATATCATCTGCATACATTACTGTTTTAACTTTATGTAAAGCATAAGGTAAATCATTTGTAAAAATGGAAAACAGTAAAGGTCCCAGACGGCTCCCTTGCGGAACTCCACATGTTATGGTTTTACTTTCTGAGTATCTTCCATTAAAAAACACACTTTGTGTTCTGTTAGACAGATAACTGTACAACCAGTTCAGCGCAGATTGCTTAAAGCCATAGCCGGACAGTTTTTGTATGAACAAATTATGATCAATAATGTCAAACGCTGCTGAAAAATCTAAGAATACAGCTCCAACCATGTTTTTGATTTCAATTTGTCCAAGCCAGTCCTCAGACATAACCGTCAGCGCTGTTGCAGTCGAATGGGCTTTCCTATATGCATGTTGTGAACTGCAGATTATGTTATTGTCTAATAAATAATTATTAATTTGTTCATATACAATAGTTTCAATCATTTTTCCAAGCACAGGTAACAGACTTATTGGACGACTGTTAGCGCAAGAAAAGGGCAGTTTTTTATTTTTAGGTAGTGGAATTATCTTTGCTTGCTTCCAAGCTTGTGGGCATAAACCAGAAAACCTTAGCTACATTGGTCAGCTACGCAGTTACTACAGCCGTTTCCATGACGACGCACGTCCATCAGCTTTCGGGGGTGGAGCCAGGGGTGAGGTATGAAGGGAGAGGCAGGTCTAAATTTGTTTATAAACAACCTCTTCACTCGTTTCCTCCCACATCGCTGACTACACCTACACTCCGTTTGTCAGCATGACCCTACTGATGTAATTAGGGGATACACCACCTCCACAGTCAGGAGCCGCTCCCTGAGCCAGATACCTTGCCCACCAGAGGCTACAGTGGAAGGAATATGTCTGGGCACTGACACAAGTTTCTGTTCTATTGAATTCTGATAGACCAACATTACATTACTAGTTAAATTGGTCTGATGTCATGTTTACTTCATTCCTCTGTAACATTATATAGCATCGCTCATGTTGAAGGTCCTATATCCTGCAGAGTCAATGCTTTATAGGGCATTAGGGAGAACATGACACCTTTAACAAAACACTCAGTTCACAGAGAAACACCATGCATCTATAAAGAAAATGTCCCTTAAAATGCACATACATGTATGTTTTCAGATTCTCACAGGCAGATGACATGACTGTTTTCAAAGTCTGCTCCATGGCCTATAGTCATCACCAATCAGATGGTGCTGTGGGTGGGACAAAATGAAGCCCAGTGCTAAGTTATGGAGTTTTTGGAAATTTTGGGGATTTTTTGCATCAAGACAAATATGCAGATCCCCACCAAAATGTAATGTTTTTATTCATTGGACCAAACCACACCTATGTTAATATTTTGATGTAAATCCATCTCACAGTTTTTGTTGCTAACAGACGAGCAAACAAACAGACAGACCCTGGAGGGAACATAACCTCCTCCACTGTGGTAATGTCAGACTATATGCTTTAAAAGGAGAGTAGTGCTTGAATTCATTACTCTTCCTTATTATACATGTTATACATGGTTACCTGCAAGGAAATGCTAAATTTTAAGTACTCAACACAATCCAATCAGAGGTACAAAGTTTTAACATGGTACATACTGTTTTTGTAATATTTTCATTTCCTCTTATTTTTTTACCGTAACTCCCACTAAGAATGTGTTTTACAAAAGTAACTCAAGTTACTTTAGTTCATTTGACACAATTTACACCTTCATAAAGGCCAGATTGTCATGTTATTATGACTTTTCCAGTGTGCAGGGTATCAAAGTTTCAAGGTGGACTAAGTTCTTTAAAGGTTTTTAACATTAACTATTGCAGTTGTTGGAATTCTGAAAATGACTGGCAGGCCACACTGGGTAGGTGGAACAACCGCATCTGGTTTCCTGGCTGCAAGCTGCCCACTCCGGATCTCAACAGTTTCCTCACAACCGTCTCTCGTGTATTTTTTCAGTGGAACATAACTCTTGAAAAAGTTTTACAGTCACAGTCACAAACTGTTTTCATTTATCCTACTGCTGACTCAACATCCTCGGCCTCCCTGCCGATCTTGTCTCTCTTAAACTGCAGAAAGCTCGACTCTGTCCTTCATTTTTGTCTTTTCATCTATTCACAGGCAAAACTCATGATGTGAGACAGATATTGATGTTTTAGGTGTTAGAATTAGATTACTTTATGACAGTCATTGTTCAAACAAAAGGTGGATTTGTTGCCAGTAAATTCTAATGTGCTTAATCTGTGGAATTTTCCCTGAAGGGGAATATTCCAGAGGAACTCTGTCAAGAGATACTAGAAGACTTCTTTCTCTCTTTAGTTTCTGTCTTTGTCATACTAAACTTCAACTCTCTGCTCATGTCATGTTCTGAACTCTCATGGCACAAAAGAACTCAAATGCAAACAACTAGCCTGTGATCCAAAAAACAGAGTTTATTGATAGTCCAGGTTCTGTTCACAGGAAGGCTACAGGCAAAGGTAACAGGCAGACAGAAGGCAAAAAGACAGGGGCTGCGGTCGAATAGTCCTTTTTGCTAAGGAAGGTTCCCAACGGAGTGAAATAAACCGGGAGTAATTCATGATTAGAGCTTCTCGAATAGCTTAAATGCATAGGAAAGGTGGCTCAATGCTTCCTTTATTATCTCCTTTAGCATAGGATACACCGGACCATCCTTTACAAAAGGAGAGGAGATTATTCTGTCTTACAATTCTCCGCAACAACAGCTTTTATAAACAGCGCATTATTCGACTGCTTCCGAATTCAACCGAATAATAATAACAAAGCACGCAGACCATGTGAGTTAGGCTACCACTGCTGTTCGTTCCTTTCAAAAGTTTACCAAAACCTGCCTTAACTTTCCAGTAGTCTGATTCTCTGAAGAGAGCAAGATATGAGACATTTGATGTTGATTATTTTTTTAAACATGGTTCAATATTAATAATGTGTACACCATTAGATTGTGGTCTTACCAGTTTCTGCCTTTCTTTCATTCAGTTCATTTATTTTCATGCACTGGTTGGTGTTCATGTTGATGATGAGTAGACAAATTTATTTAAATCCTCACTTCCAACATCGGTTATGCAGATGTAATTTTTACCAGGTTATTATGTTCAATGTTGTCTGAAAGGAACAACATTGTCATGATACATGAGCACTTCTATGATGCGTCTTTTGTAGTCCATCTTCGGAAAATTGTAGCTTTAACGCAGCAGTACCATCCGCCGTCACATGATGACATAGTGTAGTGAAAGTGGAGTCGGATTCTCTCTGCATGTCAGTTTTCCTTTCCTAAGTCCTTCTGAATTCTCCTTTCCTTAACCCCATGACGTTTTCCATCAGGGTTAAGGAAAAGTACATAGGAAAGGGCTTAGGAGGTGACTATTCGACCACAGCCTTGGTTCAAGATCCAGATTTGTTATGCTAGTAGGCTAACAATACAGGCAAAGGTAACAGTCAGAGGACAAAAAGACTTGGTTCATTCATAAAAGATCGAAGACAAAACTAGGCTATGAGTATCTGCTGGAAATTGACGTTAAAGGTGCAAACTGTCTGGTAACGAGACAAGAAATGACATGAGGGTTAAATACATGATGTGATTGAGGGTGATGAGGATTGTGGGTAATTTATAGTGAAAAGCCGGATCAGTAGAGCTCATTATTTATCTTTTACACTGCAATTACTTCTCATCACATTAGCACAGTCTGTTTGGTAATTCTTTATAACTGACAGTAGAGAGTATATCTCTTTTCTCTCCATGTGTTTGTCTGCCCCAAGGTGAATTAAACCTGTTTTATCTTAATGAACTGTGCGGTCCAAGCTATGTCTACATTATACATGTTGAGGCGATGCTTCCAATCATTATGAAATGTTTATCGTTGATGAATTTGATGGGCAAACCTTATGAAATGATTTTGTTTATTATTGTATGAATTCATGAAGAGACTGATTGACTGACAATCTTTTTATCTGATTTGGGCGTGTTTAAATAAAAGCCTGGCACCCGCAGCTGATACTGGTTGGGAGTAGATAGCGTGAGAAGCAGCAAATGCAGAGTGTCTCCAGTTTTTGTTTTGTTGTTTTTTTTGGCGCTAGTCTCTAACTTGTTGGGTTCACAATGCTGTGCTGCTGCATAGCTTACTCAGACAACAATAATAATCATTAATACAGGTTAACTTTTAACCTCTTAAGTGCACTGTTATAACATATGGACATTAAAGTATCATTAAGAAGCATTACAGCATTTTTATGATCATTCATAAAAGACGGAAACAAACCTGGAAATTATTTATGTAAAAGTAGAGTTGGAGAGTCAGAGGCAGGACCATTGCTTTTAAAGACAGAATATAATAATCTAAAATTAAATTAAATACAACAAAGGCGGAAAAGCGCCTACATTTACAATTCCTTTAATTTCCACTTCTCTAAAAAGGCGAGTCTTCAGAAGTGATTTAAATCTGTCCAATGACAGATCGTGCTCTGTGCTTGGTTGTGAGGGTTGGAGTGAGGAGGGGGGCATTTGAGTGTGATGGTGGAGTTCAGTGAGGTAATAGGCAGCTTGGTGGGTAGGGGTTTTGTGTGGGTGAGGAGGAAGAGTTTAAATTGGTATGGGAAAAGAAGCCAGCGATGATATACATGTGTGAGCTGGTGTGAATGCAGCCAATCGCCTCTTCTTGCAGGGGACATCCGCGCCCCCCGTCGGTCAGGTGGCCGTTTAGACCCCAGACCAGGGAGGGGATGCATTTAAATAAAATCTATTTATCTCATTAATCATTTTGTGTAACTTTAATGTGACTGAGTAAATTGTGGACAAACCATGTACAAATGGCAGGCATATACTCACTTTCAATAAACAGAACCAGTCCCTCTTCTGACTCCAAAACAAAAAATGCCCTGATGTAAGATACATGGGCTCTGATGAAAAACCTGTTCAGCCACCATTCCACAAAACATTTACCTGAACATCAGACAAGCAGCATCTCCATTTCGGGCTTATTGAGCATTCGTGATTTACTTTGCAATGTCTAGAATGCTTCAGAAACTCATCAAACTTTTAATATCTTTTGCTTTGATTACTTATGCCTGTATTTTAGGGAAATGGTACTATGAAGAAAACAAAAATTTGACTGTTCCAACAGAACAGTATTACAACATAGACAAGAGCAAAAACTTCTCCTGGCTGACAGAAGAGGAGATGAGGATGATGAGGACAGAACACTTAAACAAGAGTGAGTCTTTGGTGAGGAGTGAAGCTGCTGAACTGAGGACCAAGATGCAAGCCTATGAGAAGAGTACTGGACCTTGCCCTGAGACTCCTCCAAAACTTGTGGGTCCTCTGCTTGTGGAGTTTAACCCTAGACGGACTTTGGATTGGGTGAGAGATGAAGTCGGTGCTCCTCTTCGGATAGGAGGAAGGTACAAGCCACAAGACTGCATCGCTAAACAGAAGGTAAGTGGATGAATGTACTGGAAGGAGGCGTAGGGACAACATAATTCATTTCAGAGTTTAATAGTTATATAAGCCTATATTTATTCAAAATACACAGAAATGTTAGTTTTAAATGTAACAACCAGAAACTAGGCAACTTTTCACGGAAAAGTCTAGCAAATAATAATAATGTAAAAATAAATAAATAACTATTTTGAGCACTTAACAAAACATTGGTTCACAAAGTGCTTTGGAATATGCAAAACACAATGCACAACAAGACATTTTAAACACTGTTAAAAATCTGTTTATACTTTCTTTTCAAAGGACAGGAAGGTTTTTAGTTCATACCTTTACAGGTTTCGATGAAAGTAATCTGACCCAGGGGCGTTTCTAGGGACCGAGGCCATTGGGGGCTAAGCCCGAGCCCTCATAGGAAAGTCTGTGACCCGATTCAATAAAAAAAAAGTCCATATATGCTGTCCTTGTTTTTTGTCCTGCTGCTGAACTGCAACCTGCAGGTATGAAAATGGGTCTGGGGTGAGAAAAGTAAGAACATTGTGACTTCTCTCAGGGGGTCTGGGGGCATGCTCCCCCGGGAGAGAATTTTAAATATTTCATATTTGGAGAGTACTTCGCACATCCAATTTACAACAGGTGCGTCGGAGAAAAAAGTCGACTTAAAACAGGAAGGTGGACTCCCGCACACTGTTTAACTTGCAAGAAAAAAACTTTTATTTGCAACGTTTCGGTCTCAGACCTTCATCAGGCAAACAGTTTGTTAAAGAGGGCAGGACGTCTCAAGAAGGAAGTGCCGATCACACCTGTAGACAATCATCATCATGACGTAACATCTGCACCAGAGAAATACGTAAACAGAAAAACAAACACATTGGCTTCCTGACTGAGATAGTCAACATGATGAGAGTCAACATGATGAAAGTCTATTTAAAGCCTACAAATAAGGCTAAAAATGAAAACATCAATCACAAAATACACAGTTTAGGGGACATTAAAGGTCCATAAGACAAGTAACATTGTAGAGAAATATCATAAGCTTTAAATTGATACAGCCCATTGATTATTAAATTATTAAATCACTAAATTCCCCGCAAGATAAACAGTCCAAAATGCAGTACAACCTGATGATATCAATACATATAAATAGGCACATTTGATAGGTCACTCGGTCATAGACAGTGGGCCTAGAAATGTGTACACTTCATATGTATCGCACATTAAATAGTCAAAAGGAGTGAGGACATGCTCTAATGTAAATTACAGAAACACATTTAGAGAAAGTTCATCATTAAGGCCTTTTGGAGCCAGAGTTTGTAAGGTATAAATCCAGTATGCTTCCCGCTGTTGCAAAAGTCTGTCATGATAATAATAATAATAATAATAATAATACATTTTATTTAAAAGCGCCTTTCTAAGCACTCAAGGACACTTTACAAATACATCATAAAAACACAGTGCATTAAAATCACAATAAAAATAACCCCTTAGTGGTAATTTGACCTGTTCGATGCCAATAAAACGCAGAGTGGAGATGTCATGTCTTGCATCATTAAAGTGTACAGCCACAGGGTAGTCCCGGTCATTTCTGCGTATAGAGCTTGTATGTTCACTAATTCTTTGTTTTAATTTCCTGCTTGTTTTACCAATGTAGGCCAAGCCACAGGGGCAGCGAATCATGTAAATGACATGACATGATGCACAGGTGATGATACTTTTAATAAAATATTTTTTACCAGTCTGAGGATGAGTGAAGTGATCAGTTTTATGGGTGTTGTTGCACTGCGCACAGCAGCCACAGCGATAGTTTCCATTAAGCAGAGGCTGAAGTCTTGTCTGCGTATCTGAACTTAAATCACAATGGGATGTAGCATGAACTAAAAGGTCCCTGATGTTTTTCCCTCTTTTGCTGACAAATAGGGGAGGGTCCTTAAAAACAGAGGAGAGTTCACTGTCTGATGATAGAATCTGCCAATGTTTCTTAAAAACAGATCTGATGGTACTAGAGTGTGTGGAGTGCTGTGTGATACATGTCACAGAGAATTTCTTCTTCTTTTTTACACTCTTTTTTAATAAATCTGACCGTGTTTTTTTAAGGGCCAGTTCGTATGCTTCATCAATCCATAGTGAGGGGTATCCTCGCTGTGCAAATCTGTTTTTCATATCTACAGCTTTTTCCTTAAAATCCTCTGTAGAGTGACATATTCTCCTCAGACGGAAAAACTGGCTAATGGGGAGACCCTTTTTAAGAGGAGTGGGGTGAAAACTGGAGGCCAACAGGAGAGTATTTTTGTCCGTCTCCTTCCGATAAAGTGTGGTGATAACAGAGTCTTTGTCCTTTATAACCCACATGTCCAAGAAACTCATTTTGTCATGGCTGAAGTTGGATGTAAATTCTAGGTTGTTATCAAAACTGTTCAATAGCGAGACAAACTCTGTTAATTCATCAGGGTTACCATTATAAATACAGAAGATGTCATCAATATACCGATACCACTTCAAAATTTTAGACAGGTGATTATTCTTGTCAGGGTTAAAAACAAACTTTTTTTCAAAAGGACCAACAAACAAATTTGCATAATTAGGTGCACAGATCGTTCCCATACTAGTGCCCGAAACTTGTAAGTAGCAGTCTTTTTCAAGATAAAAGTAATTATGTGTCATGACAAAATTTGCCAAATCAAGGATCAGTTGGTTCGGGGGATTGCATGAATCGCTGCGTTGTTGTAAATAAAAAGCTAAAGCTTCTAAACCGCCCTTGTGGGGTATGTTTGTATATAGGCTTGTGATGTCAAGAGTAAGCAGAAGGGTATTATCAGGTAATTCGGTTAGATTGGAAATTTTTTCAATGAAGTCTGTAGAATCCTTAACATAGGCAGGCAGTGTTTGGACATATGGTTTAATAAATGAGTCAACAAATTTTGATAATGGAGACCAGAGGGAGTCTGTCTGTGCAACTATTGGACGACCTGGAGGACGAGACAGTGATTTGTGAATCTTGGGCAATGTGTATATCACAGGGCGAACAGGGTATTTACAGTATAGGAAATCAAATTCAGATTTTGATATCCATCCCTTCATTTGTGCAACTTCAAGATAGGCAAATATTTCCTTTTGAAAGGGGATGGTGGGATCCTGATTTAGTTTTTTGTAAAATTTTATGTTTGACAACTGAGAAAGGATTTCGAGTTTGTATTTATCTGCATCCTGGATACAAATACCACCCCCTTTGTCAGCTGGTTTTATGACGATGTCTACATCATTTTTAAGCTCATTTAGAGCGTTTTTTTCATTATTAGATAAATTAGGGGGGCTTGGGCGTGGGTTTGAAATCACTGTCATAATGTCCTGTTCAACAAGTCTGCAAAAAGTGTTGATTGAAGCATTGTTTGTTTATGGACAAAAAGTGCTTTTTGTTCTAAAGACAGCTGTTTCAGGGTTCGTCACAGTGTTTTGACTGGAGGAGAAAAAGTGACGTAATTTGATTTGCCTGAAACACTTAAAAAGGTCAACTTTTAGTCCAAAAACATTCAGTCCACAGTTTGGCACAAAGGACAGTCTCTTAGATAGTGATACCTGGTCAGTGGTCAATTCTTTAGAGGAAATATTAATTACCGTGTCCGTGAGTTGCTGTGTGTCCACGGCCGGTGTCCGTTACTTGGATGCGCGCTTGCCCCGTCTGCATTTCTTTTTCCTCTCCGTTCCTGTTTCTTGCGGTTGTATAAATAAGTGGACTGATCAGGCGGGGTGCCTGAATCACTGTCAAAGGTGAAATCACTGTCCATGGAGGAGTCACACAGTGTGCGGGAGTCCACCTTCCTGTTTTAAATATTTCATATTTAAAAACATCAGTCTGATGCATTCTGAGAGAAACATGAAGCAGAATTACAGCATGACTGTATAATAAAGTATCTATCTATTCATGGTCACATTCTGATACATAATGATCATAATGTCCAGTATGAGGACAGAGTTGTCAAACAAGGTAAGTTCTGTGGTGATTGTCCTTTTTATGGAACTGTATATAAGATTTGCCTTAGTTAATATGAGAAGTGGAAGGAAATAGTAACATTTGTCACTTACAGATAAAACATAGAGTGAAGAGATGGCTCTTAAACCTCTATTCTGAGAAACAATGATCATCTCAACAGTCAACATGACCCAAATCTCAAAAAAAAAATCAAACAGATTTTTTTAATGAGATATTATGGCAGTTTGGACCTCAGATTGAAGAAAAGACATTTTATGTACAAAAAAGTGGAAAAAAATGTTATAAACCTTCATCAATAGTAGAGCCCTGGGAGATCACAGATCCATTAATCTTACAATGTTTTTCATTGTAACATTCTTGTTGGTAGTTTTCTAGATATCTCAATTAAAAATTCATCTTAGGAAAATCCTCATGTCTGTGCCAAGATGAGAAGGATACATCAAGATCCTGAGAGAACAGCTAATATGTACAACAGAGTAAAATAAAATGTATCTTTGTCGGCTTCAGGCCTCTGAACACTGAAAACACATTTGCCACATTTTTATCCGATTTATACACCATCCACTGAATACAGCTCTGAGACCCAATTTTGGGCCTCGACCCACAGGTGGAGAACCACTGCTCTAGTAGACTGCATTTGGAGCTTGATCCTTTTGCTCTTATGTCATGGAGAATTAGTGATGCAGGAAACCTCAGGATGAATTTAGAAAAAAAGATAGAAAAATTAAATGTAAACAAGAGCTGGACTGCTCAGTTTTGGTTAACAGCTGAGTTTTAATTAACCAAAAGTCTGTCTGACTCATCCTTTTTTAAATTGCTGTGTTCTCTAAAAACCGTGTATGTGGGCCAACGAGACACCGTTTCAATTCTAATAACACACCAGGTGACTGACGATGTCTAACTGTCCCTGCGTATTTACGCTCACCACCTCTCCGATCTTCGAGGAGTTTCACCGCACCTAAAAGCGCATCCCGATTGAGGGCTGTCCCGTGGCCGCGCGGTCCCCAGCGTTACATGGCACGAAATTTTGTAATAATACAATGACTTTAAATTATTCATTTATCTGTTTCTGGTAGCGGCACTCGGGAGATTTAAGCCTCTGCCGAGTTTTCAAACACAAGTTAGTAAGCGTTGCTTTTATTTGATAATTAAAACTCCTCATAAATGATTGGATTTTCTCTCTGGCTGCTTTTTTCTCCTATTAAAAGTATTTCAGTTTTATCTTCATTTAGTTTTCAAAAGTTCTTGCTCATCCATACATTAATATCTGAGACACACGAAATGAGGGTTTGCAGTGCATTTGGGTCATGTGGTGAGGCAGAAATGTAGAGTTGAGTATCGTCTGCATAGAAGTGGTAAATAACATGGTGGGGGAAATAATAAGACCAAGAGGAAGTATGTACAGTGAAAATAAAATAGGCCCAAGAATACTTCCTTGAGGAACTCCATATTTAAAATCATGTGTTTGGGACTCACAACCACCAATGGGGACTAAAAACAGTCGGTTTCAAAGATAAGAACTAACCCAGGCTAAATCATGATCAGAGAGACCAGCCCATTTGTCAAGACTGTTGATTAAAATTTCATGGTCAAGAGTGTCAAAAGCTGAGCTGAGGTCTAAAAGAAGGAGCACTGCCACATTGTTGTCATCTAAAACTATTCTGATGTTGTTCACTACTTTAAGCAGGGCAGTCTCTGTGCTACGTTTTGTTCTGAAGCCTGATTGAAATTTTTCCTTGTTCGAATGAATAAGAAGTTGGATAAAAACAGTTTTCTCTAAAATATTGCTAAAAAACTGGAGGTTTGAGACAGGTCTATAGTTTTTAAAATGGGATGGCTGGATTGGGTTTTTTAAGGAGAGGTGCACATTTTGAATTAAGAAACAACAGTCATAATACATACTTTTTTTGCCCCTCTTTGTTAACCTCCCAGGACCCTTACAGCAGCTGGTTCCCAAAAAATGACCCCACCGAAAATAATGTAGATGTCACCCTCTGCTGCTTGGGGTATCTGTTTGACTTGTCTTGACTCTACACGGTTGGAGCAGAACGCTCTTCCTTGTTAATTACAGTATATACTTGGAGGCAAAAGGGTTGCCTCATTCCCAAGATGGTTGCTTATTGTCACTGTGAAGAATGGATACCTTTTTTGCAACAGCAAAATGTAATTCTAAAAAAATATTCTTGGAAAAAGATCTCTATTTTTTATTTTTCCTTGACAGCCTGCAGTGGAAAAACAAGCATATTCTTTGTTATTAATGTCTTACTAAAGCTGATTTATTTTATATAAGAGTTGCTCCACTTCAAGAACATGATAATGAACTTTAAATGAAAAGACTTAGTTGCCATTAGGGATGTTAGAAAACAATGATACACCAATAGTTCCTGATATTTTGTGACTAGTGCCAGAGCCCTCAAGTCATAACTTGCATGTCATGAGGCCAGAGAATCAGTGGAGCTGAGAAGTCAACAAGATGCAAGACCGAAGAGTAAAGTGGTTAGCAGGATCATCACAGTACTATAAAAATATTTGTTAGGAAAAAGTGTTATATTTTTATATTTAATCATTTATCAACATTTAGGAAAGTTGTTTTGTAATTTAGTACAGACTATTAGACATTCAGCCATTTTATCCTTCATCTTCCTGTTACAATTTTTATTATTTCTGTCGGTGGGATTGACAAAGTTTGCAAATGTTGCAGAGACTGGGCCTTATCCAAAAAGCACTGATTAAAATTATTTCACTTCAGACTTTTGTGAGAAATAAAGTATTGCCCTGTTCATAATGCCCCAGTATATCCTGATATATTGCATCGTCACTGATGTGCTGTGATGTAAATATCATCATCAGATACTTATAAATAAACAACCCTACTTGCCATTGTAGTTTAAATAAAATTCTTTCTAATAAACTTTAAGACACTGTATGGTGGTTTCTGTTTTAAGTATGTTTTATCAGTGAAATCATATTAAATCATTTTTTTGTTGAAAGGGTCATAATTTAAAAAAAAAGAAGTTTAAGTATTGAAGAAAAATCGAAGACTTGTCTTTTTTGTTAACCACAGTTCAAGAGACAGTTTCCAGTAGCAAAATAATAAACCATCAGAGTAGAGGGGAGCATAGCTGTAGGCAAATAAGTTTTAAAAGCCTGTATTTTGGTTGATTCTGCTTCACATCCCCAGTATTGTTGACGGCTCATGTTCTAAATCCCTAATGATCTGAAAAGCCTTCTAGATTTCATGTACCAAATTCCACTTAATCCACCTGTATTATCTCTCTGTCTGGGAGGCTGTAGTGGGCCCAGTCATCTGTGATTGGTCAACCAGTCTGCTCTGTGGTGATTGGTCAGTTCAGAACCATGTTTAGCAGGTCTACATCTGTCATCTGTCTTTGCTCTGCACCAGACTTGTTCCCTCCCCAAGGCAATGGGCTTAAACTGCTGACAAAAACAAACACTGGCAACAACATAATCTCTTTGGTGACAATTTAAATGTTGCAGTACCCTTAGGGCCTGATCTACTAAAGGTTTGCGTCTATTAACATATGTGCAAACTTGATAGCACTGATCTGATGTACAAACAGGGTGCACTGAGGATTACGTCCGTCAGATGAGCAAAATACCACGTGCTGTCCATTTAGTGTGTTTGCCCTCATGAATATGCCGAATACACGTACATCATCAGAATGCACAAAATACTGGGAGGAGATGCAATTGTAATCATTTAGCACCCGCAATATGATTTATCTGACCCACATGTGATAGCGTGCAGTGTTTTTGCGTCTGACTTTAGTACGTTTGAAAAGCAGGTGCAAAAAAGGGCACAGTGTTATGATCATGGCTGCAAACAGGGGTCACATTAACTGAATATTTTCCATCACTGACTAAATTTTTGATATGATGCAAATCAGAAAGACTTGAAGGCTGTCTGTCATTTTCATGGACTGGGAAAAGAGGGACATCCCATGTGCCATAAAGATGCACGCGTACAGTAAACCCTCTCGGTTTTGCGCTCTACATTGCAAGGTCATTTAATCAATTTTAAAAAAAAAGTTCATAATCATTATCACTCCATTTGTCACTCAGAGCTGACAGCATCACACTTGACTCTCCACACACCGACAGTGACTTTAGGAGCTGTCAGTGTGTGGAGAGTGTGATGCAGTCAGTGCTTAAAAGGCCACAGTTACCCGCGCGGTCAGTGTGCACGTACCTGTAGAGCTGGGCATCCACTGTAACAGCTTTTTCGATCGCAGTGTTCAGCTGCTGCTCATACTGAACGAGTGAATCGCAGGGGTTAACAGTTCACAGCTTACGATTCTTCTTCTCACACTATGCTCACGATGCTCAGATGCGATCTGACTGCTCACACTGTTTGTCCATGTATGACACACATGAATGTATTATAAGAACTTATGATATTATAAAATCTCATAATACATCCATGACGACACGTTGGACTCTTGTATTCAGAAATGACACTTTTTAAAAGTAGTAGTAGAAGAAGAAGTAGGAAGTGGTCAGATGCTCACAGATGTGAATGAATAACAAACAAAAACGCATTGCCCAAATAGGCTCTGCTGTGCCTGCCGCAGATCAACAAGTCGACCCTCCATTGTTTGGGTCCAGGTCCGCTGTGATGCCATGCTGCTCCGTCTTGTGCATTTTTTCTCTTCTGTATCTACGTTTGCGCATGTGTAGTGTGACATAGCCTCACGAGGGGCGACCAGGATTTCGAACAGGTTTCATTTTCATCCAATCGATCGGGAGGTGGCCGTGCGGTGTTAATCGCTTCTCATTACCTCATGTATACCAAACGATGTGAGACGCACAATCAAGCCAAAACTCGGCCCGATCCCCAAAATAGTCGCACAGGTGAAAAATTATGTCAAAAAGGGCCAAAAATCGCACAGTGGATGCCCGGCTTAAGACTGCTCTTTCACATGAGAGATTATTGATGATGAAGCTGAGCAACTATGTTAATGCTGCCACTTAGATTATGTTCAATCACAATCAGAAGAGGAAAATCAAAAATGACGGATAGAAATAGGGCATGAGGGAAAAGTGACTATTTTGTCTGTCAAAATGGCATGCGGCGAAAAAATTACCCTAGGTGTGTTGCCTCAAACTCCACGGCTTCAAAATTCATTTTTCATGAACAGCTTCTCCCCTCCGTGGTGACAGCCAATAGCACATGCAAAACCCTACTTTAAAGAGCGCGGTCTGCACCACTTTTGCTCCTGTTATCAATTGCGATTATCAATTGTGATAGAAGATAACTCACAACATGCCCACTAAGAGCACATATATTTTTTTAGTTTGCACACGCAATTTAGCATTCGTTATTTTGAATCTTAGTAGATGAGGCCCCAAGTCTTTTGTGAGGGTTCTGTGCTTGAAATTGGATTTGGGCTCATACGTGACCCCCAAAACAAACAAAATTTGAATAAATTCATAGCTTATTAAAAGATCTACAACCCTAATGGACAGAACATAAGTATTCTTTAACCAACACTTTATAACAGCTTACACCGATATCCTGTTCACAGGCTATTGTTTGAATTACATTGCTATGGTCATCAAAATATGAATTTCTAAATTAAGTAATGTAATGTTTAAAAGGTAAAAAAAAAAGAAAGAAAAAGTTAAGCGAGGGATGTGGTTTGTTTGTACCATGAGCCTGAGATCTATGTTGATGCTAACTTGTCTGTTTAGGTGGCGATCATCATCCCATTCAGAAACCGCCACGAGCACCTGAAGCACTGGCTGTATTACCTCCATCCTATACTCCTCAGACAACAAGTGGACTACGGCGTGTATGTCATCAACCAGCATGGAGTGGGAGTTTTCAACAGGGCTAAACTGATGAATGTTGGCTTTGCAGAAGCACTGAAAGAATACGATTATGATTGCTTTGTCTTCTCTGATGTTGATCTGGTTCCTATTGATGACCGCAACCTCTTCAGATGTTTTAACAATCCAAGACACTTGTCCGTAGCTGTAGACAAATTTGGATTCAAGTTACCCTATGACACCTTATTTGGTGGGGTTATCTCACTGTCAAAGGAACAATTTTTGAAAATCAATGGCTTTTCCAACACTTACTGGGGCTGGGGTGGTGAAGATGATGATATTGCTAGGCGGATTGGTCACCGTGGCATGACCATTTCTCGGCCTGACACTAAGATAGGAAGGTACAAGATGATACGACATCAGAGAGACTTACAAAATGAGACTAATCCAAAAAATGTAAAGAAGCTGAATCAAGCTAAAGAAAACATGTCTAGAGATGGGATCAGTTCCCTTAACTACACAGTCATAGAGACAGTGAGGGATAAACTGTACACATTTATTACTGTAGACATTCAGGCTCCACTATCAGTTGCACATTCAAAATGAACTTGAATGCAACTAAACTTGAGAAAGTGTTAGTTTACAAGGAAGCAGATTAAATACTAACTGGTAGTGAACAGACACCAGTTTGCATGTTTACTTTAGTTAACAAACTTTAAACTAATTCTGAGTTTACCATGAATAAAAAGGTAATGATTTAATACAGTGTAACGTTTCACTTCTCAGACAGAGCACAAAAATAAGTTGCTGAAGAAGAGCTTACCTAACTACTCAGTAAAATCCCAAAGATGATGTACTTAGAATTATTTAGAAAAATTTTGAAGATCACATATTTGACACCTTTCCAACAAGTTTGCTCCAGTCCCAGATGTTCTAGAACGTATCTTTAAAGTTCCTTAAAGGGACTGTGAGGAGAATCTATTACCGGCGACATTAAGACTCTGCTACCCATAAGCACGCGCGGCGACCGTCGTATTGCTGCGTTCCAGTAACCTCCAAACCGGGAGTGACATCATCTCCTACTTATTGGCGTTCAAGTTGAAGTCGGAAAAAAACATGCCAATCTACCAGGCTATTGTTAGCTGTTGTTAACACGCCCTGCGTTATTGTTCACAAATATCACATGAAGAATGTGATTATCACTATGACAGCATTTTCGTAAATATAAGTCAAACAATACTATGTATACAGCTGATATAGAGCAACACACCCCAGTCAGAAGTGCAAATAAATTGATTATTACAGGAGCTAAATAACTGTTCACACTGGGGGCATCCATCTTCAATTGTCAACTTGGCGTGGCGAGGTTTCACCGAGTTCCTAGTAGGAAATTCTGACTTCGGGGGACGGTCCAGTTGCAGTTTCCTACTCGGAACTCAAAATTCCTATTCTGACAACAACTGGAACGCACCAAAAGACGTGTGCAAGCCAAAGCGTGTGTTTGTTGTGATGCAGACCGAACCTTCCTCAGAACTCTGCATTGCTTTACAACTTCTGTTTTCAACAACTTACAGGATCCAACATGACGAGGTAATGTATCTCTTTCTAGATACGTAGCGGTAGTTACCTCCGCCAAGGAGGTTATGTTTTTGGGAGAGTTTGTCCATCCGTCCGTCCGTCTGTGAACAAAATAACTCAAAAAGTAATGGATGGATTTGGATGAAATTTTCAGGAAATGTTCAGCATGGGAAAAGGAAGAACTGACTCAATTTTGGTGTTGATCGGGATCAGCGTCTGGCCGCCATGGCGAAAAATGTGATTTCTGTGAATAACTACTGAACTAAAATAGATATCATTATGAATCCAATGGCTAATGGTATGTTTTCATGGTCAAGAAATCTAAATATTTAGGTGAAATAAAGGTAGGAGTAATATTTATGGTCAAAATGACAAAATGGCTGGGGACTGTGGCGCTGGCGTTGGTCTCTCCGAGTGCTTTCTAGTTTTTGATATGTGACAACAAGCAATTTTTGGAAAAGGTAGTATTGTACAACCCCAAAACCAGTGATGTTGGCACATTGTATAAATCTTAAATAAAAAAGAATATAATGATTTGCAAATCCTTTTCAACTTATATTCAATTGAATACACTGCAAAGACAAGATACTTAACGCTCAAACTGAGAAACTTTATTTTCTTCTGCAAATAATCATCAACTTAGAATTTAATGGCAGCAACACGTTGCAAAAAAGTTGGCACAGGGGCATTTTTACCACTGTGTTACATCGCCTTTCCTTTTAACAACACTCAGTAAACGTTTGGGAACTGAGGAGACCAATTTTTTGGGTGGAATTCTTTCCCATTCTTGCTTGATGTACAGCTTAAGTTGTTCCACAGTCCGGGGTCTCCGTTGTTGTATTTTACGCTTCATAATGCACCACACATTTTCAATGGGGGACAGGTCTGGACTACAGGCAGGCCAGTCTAGTACCCGCACTCTTTTACTACGAAGCCACGCTGTTGTAACACGTGCAGAATGTGGCTTGGCATTGTCTTGCTGAAATAAGCAGGGGCGTCCATGAAAAAGACGTTGCTTGGATGGCAACAGATGTTGCTCCAAAACCTGTATGGACCTTTCAGCATTAATGGTGCCTTTACAGATGTGTAAGTTACCCATGCCTTGGGCACTAATACACCCCCATACCATCACAGATGCTGGCTTTTGAACTTTGCGCCTATAACAGTCCGGCTGATTCTTTTCCTATTTGGTCTGGAGGACACGACGACCACAGTTTCCAAAAACAATTTGAAATGTGGACTCGTCAGACCACAGAACACTGTTCCACTTTGCATCAGTCCATCTTAGATGAGCTCGGGCCCGGCGAAGCCGGCGGCGTTTCTGGGTGTTGTTGATAAATGGCTTTGGCTTTGCATAGTAGAGTTTTAACTTGCACTTACAGATGTAGATCTACTGTAGTTACTGACAGTGGTTTTCTGAAGTGTTCCTGAGCCCATGTGGTGATGTCCTTTACACAGTGATGCCGGTTTTTGATGCAGTACCACCTGAGGGATCGAAGGTCACGGGCATTCAATGTTGGTTTTGGGACTTGCCGCTAACGTGCAGTAATTTCTCCAGATTCTCTGAACCTTTTGATGATATTATGGACCGTAGATGATGAAATCCCTAAATTCCTTGCAATAGCTGGTTGAGAAATGTTGTTCTTAAACTGTTGGACAATTTGCTCGCGCATTTGTTCACAAAGTGGTGACCCTCGCCCCATCCTTGTTTGTGAATGACTGAGCATTTCAGGGAAGCTGCTTTTATACCCAATCATGGCACCCACCTGTTCCCAGTTAGCCTGTTCACCTGTGGGATGTTCCAAATAAGTGTTTGATGAGCATTCCTCAACTTTCTCAGTCTTTTTTGACACTTGTGCCAGCTTTTTTGAAGCATGTTGCAGGCATCAAATTCCAAATGAGCTAATATTCGCAAAAAATAACCAGTTTGAACGTTCAGTATCTTGTCTTTGCTGTGTATGCAATTGAATATAAGTTGAAAGGGATTTTCAAATCATTGTATTCTGTTTTTATTTGAGAGTTCCACAACGTGCCAACTTCACTGGTTTTGGGGTTGTAGTTTTGTAGCCGGCTAAATATTGCTACTTACAGCCCGGTGCTCTAAGACATGTCTGAATAATATAAATTTGCTCTAGTTTTAATTGGCTTGTTCCTGAAGTTGAGTATCCAGGCCAGGCAATCCCTGTTCGACCCGGCCGGAAGGCTAAGGAATAGCATTTATAGATAACCTATTTTGATGCTATAAAACTCATCTTCAAGTGATATTCCGGGATTGAACAAGTTGGGTCCTATCACAAAGTTTAGGGCAGAAATTACCTCTACAGCAGTCTTTCTGTGTAACAGAAACCCAGGGCGCTAGGACCAAGCACCCTCTTCCTGCTTCGGTTCTGCTCGTCTGCTGATTCCGCTGCAGTCAGACGGGGCCATATTTTACTTGACCAAAAACACAAATAAACGGACACCCACCGAAAAAATCTGATATCGGTCTGCATTCACGCTTTATTTAGAGAATTTTCAGTGCGTTACTTTCACACAAAAGCACCGCTAAATAAGGCTCTATTTCTCATAGCGCCGTGAAACGGCCTCCGCTGAAGAGCCTCCGCTGCAGCGGAGGCTCTGCAGCCACAGCTCTGGCTGTGCAGTGGAGGCCGTTTCACAGCGCTATGAGAAATAGAGCCTTATTTAGCGGTGCTTTTGTGTGAAAGTAAAAAGTGTCACACACTTTTACATCATCCTCTGGGACCTCTCACTGGCATTCAAGTTTGTTCTGTCCTGTGTGCCCAGCTGAGTTATTACCTTTAATTTTCAGTCACCTTTTAAGAAAGAAGAAGAGGAAGAAGACATGCTTTATTAATAGTATATCCAACATACCCGGCCAGTAATTCTGATTCTGATTCTAAATTTATGGGTGACAGGGCCTCAAGCAGCCAGTGTCAAACAACCATAAGTGGCCAAACAAGCACTTAAAAATCGGCACCACTCCTTCAACATATTCAGCAGTTAAAATTTCAAATCCCAGTTTGTCTCCTCCCATTCTTTTTTCTCTTGTTTTTATTTTTTTCCAGTTACTTTGTTGACTTGACATTCACTACCTTTAGTCAAGATTAATTTTGGGTTTTGTTGGTTTAGGCCAGCAGGGTTTCTGCTTTACTCAATCTCAAACTGTTACAGGCCTCCTTCAAATGCTAACACACATATATTGTATCATGGGATTATGTGGAATTGTTTTCAAGTTTTATCGAAGATATTTTGTGTGTTTGTTTTTGTTTTTGACATTGAAGAGATAAAAAAACTGTCTTTTTCAACAAATTTCCTTAGAAATACATTGTATGAATGAATAAATACATTTTGTAGACATGACATTGTTTTCCTTTTTTTGTTTTTGGCTTCTTTTCTCGTAGCAAATTTCAACCTTGATCCCTTTTGGAGAGTTTGTGTCTCTTATTTCTCGGCATTACACAAAAAAGTGAAATTAATGATGTTATTTCATATTTTATCAGGCCAGCTTTATTTGACCCATGAAACAATAAATGTATTAATGTAGCCTTCTACAATTAACAAAAAAAAAAAAGTAATTGCCAGATAGATCACAACAAGAGCTTGATTTGACACTAAAGCTCCAGCAAAATGGGGAGGATTTATTTTAATGAAGAATATCAATAATATCAACAACAACAACAATAATAATCATGATGATAATAATAATAATAATAATAAATAATAATAATAATAATAGTAATAATGATCCATGACTGGAAATGTTTTTTGCTAAGAAGCTCTGACAAAGAAATGGGTGACACTTCAAACTGGCAGAACCAGAATGGTTAGTATAAAACCAAATTTACAAGTGTAACTGTTGTAGTTGTAGTTGGTAAAAGTAAAACATTAATGATTTAGCATAAATTCATGTTATCAGTAATCTTTAAGATTAAAGCTGGGGTTGGTTATTTTGAAAAACTAGCATGAATTTGAATGTAGCATCTCCTCCAATATTCAGAAGACTGATTCAACTCCAAACCCTCAGCACAACGTGCTTGTTTTACACTACACCAAGTCATATGTCAGTCAGCAGTAAGAAAACACCAAAACATTATCATGATAAAGTTAAAAAACAAACAAACATGTAAAGTTAGTTAGTGCTCACATCCCGATATTGATCAGGGTATGGGTAGTTCCTCTGCCATTCTCCACATAGCTGTCAAGTCTCCCGTTTTGGCCGTGAAACTACCGTATTTTACATATTTTATCCTCTGTCCCACTGTCCTCCTGTATTAGTATTCTCCAGTAAATCTCCCGTGTGATGATATAATAATAAAAACATTCCTCTGCCTCTCCAAACTGAACTCTGTCACTAGCCTGAATGGGGCGGTAATGCTCCAAAATGATGGATGCCAACCGCCTTAAAACCGAAGAGGAAAAAGCCTCGCGAGAACGTCCACCTGCAGCAGCCTGGGTGGCAGCTGTCGCAAGGATAAGAGCCAACAGAACAAACTTAGAAAAACAAAGTGTTTATTTTAGATTTCTTGTACATCTGTCTTAAAATGTGAGGGATACTGGAGCTTGGTTGGGGTTGTGGGATGGCTCGTAGCGGGCTTCCCTTATTTTCAAAGACAAAACTTGAAAGGTAGGCATTCTCCAGCGGACTCTGATCCCTCTCAGCTCGGCTACATGCACTGAGTCCGGGAAAATGTATGCGCAGCAGGCAGGCAGAATGGCGACGGGATTTGATTGGTTTAAAAACAGGTATCCCGGCATGATTATTGGTTGGTGTTTTCCCTGTTTTACTCCTGCTGTAGATAGCGGATATTTTTCGCTCTGTTTTAAGAACACATTATGAATTGATTGCCATCGGGTCATAAAGACCATTTTAACCAGTATTAAAAAAAGTGTATCTAAATCAGATTACCAACCCCAGCTTTAACAGGGGACAAAAATGTTATTCATCCATGATCTAAACTCAGTTCTTAAAATCATAATTACGTCTAAGTCATTTAAGAGATGGTTCTGAATTAAAAAAATAATGTTTGAGGTGCTTAAACACTGTATAAATATCTCATTTACTTCCTTTTAAAAATTCAAGATTTAATTGTGTTTTCTGTACTTTTCTGTAAAGCTTGTGTTTTTTTCCTTAGACTGTTAAACGCTCTCGTTGAGGAAACACCACTGCATCACTCTTCTTGTGATTATTTCTCCCCATTTGCAGGGGCTTATCGGTAGCTAATCAAGTGAGAGAGGAGCAAGCTGACACAGCAAGGGACAAGGGTCCTGTAAGTGTGTCCTTGCATTAGTGAGTAAGTGGAGTTGGATCACATACAAACTGACACACGGTGCCACCCCTGGCCAAATTGGGACCCTAAGCCGAATTTCATCTTGATTTTATGCCCTCATGGAATAAATATGACTGTTTGAGACGTAATGATTATGAGCTCTGTTAAGGGGCTTTTGCTTAAAGGTACTGTAAAAAGGGCAAAAATGTACATTTAGTTTTTGTCAGCATTAAAGCATCACCCTTTTTTTGACATCTAGAGGTCTCTGTTTGTCATGTTTCACAAAACCAGTGGCACCTGGGGTTGACTTAAAGGAAAAGTTTGGTTTCTGCAGCTTTCACATTGTTTATAGAATGAAGGAGAACATTATACTTCAGTTACTAAAACTTCATAGTTCAGAGGTCAGTACAGTCACACAACATGTCTGGAGTGACACAGACTGTCGTGGAGGAGTAGCCCGAACGGACCATGATGAAATATTGGTGAAACTAATGAGTTTTTGGACGACTGATGCAGTTTTAGGAGCGGCGCTGTATGCCCTATGTGCTACCATTATATAGATGTCCGCCGCTCGATTTTGGATCTAAATATCTCCCGAAGCACTGTTTGCATCAGGAAAGCCTTCTGGGTGAGTATAATGTTCTCCTTCATTCTATAAACAATGTGAAAGCTGTAGAAACCGAACTTATCCTTTAAGGCTTTGACTGAATTGTGTTACAAGTGCTGTAGGAATCTTGTGGCCTCCAATGCATCTGGATGGATATAAAGAAATGTACTGTATAATGTTGCAATCATACTGCTGACACATTACCTTTGCAAAACCTGAAATTTTTAAACAATGGACACAAAATTGACCCTCTGCATTGGAAATGCTCTTACTTCTGTAGGAGCAAAGACTGAGCATGAATGTTTATGGCTTTGGTAAATCACAATCTAAGAATGTGTAATAATTTAATGAAATGCTGATTCCATTTGAAATAGAATACTGAATTAAATCTGAAACTCTGCCTTAGAGGAGGAGAGTTGATTCGCTGATTGGCTGGGGAGTGGTGAGACGTGCGCAATCAACTGTGAGGCATGGTGGAGGCTCCTCACAAGTTTGGGGTTGCATTTCTATAACCAAAGTTGGGTGTTTGGTCAAGATTAATAGTGTTATCAAGGCTGCGAAACACAAGCAAAGACTTAGGCTACGTTTACACACACACTCCTGACTTAAAGACTCAACATTTTTCCTTTGCGTTTTCAAATTATTCTGTCTTCAGACGACAACGCTGGAGACGTATGGATCTGCTGTAGTGTGCATGCTGGTTCAGTAGATGGCGGTGTAGGTCTGCAGAGAGGCAGCGCTGCTACAACACTTTTCACAAACAACAATGGTGGATAGACACACAGAGACGCAGGATTTTCTTTTCTGGCCAACAAATCAGTTCGGAAAACAAATCTGTCGAAACAGTTTTGTCTGGATAACAAACCGAACATGGTAAGAGGCTCACACATGTTACTCGGCAGACAGCTGAAGCTGTTGTTCCTGGTATGCACACGCAGCCTTCATGTGAAAGAGTACTGCGTATGCGGTGACATAAGTGATTCACCCTGAAATGCTCTGATGCAGGTTTACACAGAGCTGCATGGAGAGCGTTTTGGAAACTTTCCACTGTGGAGCCCATTTTCAAAAGTCACCATTTTGAGACAAAACGCAACGCATTTCAATGTAAACGCAAGGCCAAAACGTAGCGAAAACTTATCGGATTTGACTGTTTTTCGGCGCTGTGTAAACGCAGCCTCATACAATACCATAGGGGGAGACATCTGATGGGCCTTAATTTATTCTGCAGCAGGACAATGACCCATAACATAACTAATGTAAGAACTATCTCTGACATGAAGAAGTACAAGTAGTCCTTGAGATGATAGTTTGACCCCAACAGCGCTCCAGTCCAATTTACTGTCTCTGGGACTACAAGAAGAAACAATATCTGCGTTTAGTTTTCCAAAATATTTATTGCAACTTACCTGCTGAATCCTTTTAAAAACTGTGTGAAAGAAAACCAAGGAGAACTGGTGCTGTTTGAGGGTAAAGGTTGGCCACGCCAAATATTGTATGATTTAGATTTCCCTTCAGATCATTCACCCTGCTTGTTTTAATTTATAAAGACAATAGTGATGTCTCTATTTGTGAAAGCATTATAACCTGATAGCATTTTATCGCTTTGTCCTAAAACTTTTGTGAAGTTCTTTATCTATCTCTGGCATCTCATTTATTTTCCAAAATGTTTACACTAATGAATCTGTAATTCTGCTATGTACAGTTGTGCCCAAAAGTTTACACCCCCCAGCAGAATTTCTGATTATTTGGCCTTTTCTCAGAAAATATGAATGATAACACAAAAACCTTTCTGTCACTCATTTATTGAAAAAAAGATTAGTTTACTCTTTTCAAATCATAATGACAACAGAAACTTAAATATTGACCCTGTTCAAGAGTTTACACCCCCTGGCAGTTTTGGCCTGATAAAATGCACAAAATCTGACACAAATGGGTTTGAATGTCTACCAAAGGTGACCATCCTCACCTATGATCTATTAGCTTGTATTCACAGTGTGTGTTTAAAAGCTCAGTTTCTGAGCTCCTGACAGACACGTGCATCTTTCACTCAGTGCTGCGTTGAAATTTCTGTGTCATGGGAAAAGCAAAAGAATTGTCAAAGGATCTGTGAGAAAAGGTAATCCAACTGTATAAAACAGGAAAAGAATTAAAAAAGATATCTAAGGAACTGAGGATACCAAGAAGCACTGTTAAAACTCTAATTAGGAAGTGAAGAGAGAGGGATTCTGTTGAAACCAAACCACGGTCAGGCAGACCAACAAAAATTTCAGCTCCAACTGCAAGGAAAACTGTTGGCGATGCAAAGAAAAACCCTCAAATAACGTCAGCTGAAATACAGGACTCTGAAAGAAATTGGGGTGGATGTTTCAAGATCCACAATAAGGAGACACTTGAAGAAACATGGGCTGCATGGTCGGGTCACCAGAAGAAAGACATTTCTACGCAAATGCCACAAAATATCCTGCTTGCAATACGCCAAACAGCACAGACAAGCCTCAAAACTTCTGGAACAAAGTCATTTGGAGTGATGAGACCAAAATTAAACTTTTTAGCCAAGTTACATTTGGAGATGAGTCAACAAGGCCCATGATGAAAGGTACACCATTCCTACTGTGAAACACGGAGGTGGATCACTGATGTTTTGGGGATGTGTGAGCTACAAAGGCACAGGAAAATTGGTCAAAATTGATGGAAGGATGAATGCAGCATGTTATCAGAAAATGCTGGAGGAAAATTTACACTCATCGGCCCAGAAGCTGCTCATGGGACGTTCTTGGACGTTCCAACATGACAATGATCCAAAACACAAGGCCAAATCAACCTGCCATTGGCTACAGCAGAATAAAGTGAAGGTTTTAAAGTGGCCATCTCAGTCTCCTGACCTCAATATCATTGAGCCACTCTGGGGAGATCTCAAACGTGCAGTTAATGCAAGACAACCAAAGAATTTACAGGAGCTGGAGGCTTTTTGCCAAGAGGAATGGGCAGTTTTACCATCTGAGAAAATAAAGACCCTCATCCACAACTACCACAAAAGACTTCAAGCTGTTATTGATGTTAAAGGAGGAAATACAAGGTATTAAAAACTGGGGGTGTAAACTTTTGAACAGGGTCAATATTGAAGTTTCTGTTGTCATTATGATTTGAAAAGAGTAAACTAATCTTTTTTTCAATAAATGTCTTCACCCAACCACTAACCATGAGTGACGGAAAGGTTTTGTGTTATCATTCATATTTTCTGAGAAAAGGCCAAATATCAGAAATTCTTCTGGGGGGTGTAAACTTTTGGGCACAACTATAGGATTCCACCTAGGTGGTAGTTTCAGCCTGTCCTCAGATAAATACGTTCCTCAGCATCAGAGTGGGAAAGAAAAGTGACTTTAAATGTGATCTGTCTGTTGATGTTATATGTCAGAGATGGATAATCTACTGGGATTTAACAGCATAAACTGGTTTAAAGAGAATGTTCTTAAGAAAAGACATTTTATGTAAAAAACACTTTTTAAGGCATTTTAACATTTTTTGGGGTATTTGGTCTTCCTCAAAATGTAATAGTAGACAACAAAACTTATATTTAGCAGGTTGTATGAATGTAAACTCATCCTGTAACTTAACAGTAGGCTATATTTTTTGATTCACATACCTGACCTGATTCATCTACCTGAGTATTTCCTCCCCCCTGCTCGGGAGATTCCTTTGTGAGGCGCAGCCATATTCTTTGCAAGAGATCGGTGTTCACCATGCCTAAGCTCAAACCCTATCACTGCTCGGTTGTTGGCTGTAAACAGCCTCATATATCTTCACATATAGGGTAGGCTACCAGCCTTGGAGGGTGCTGGGTGAAGTGAACTAGAGGTAACTGCACATGTCATTGCTCACATCACTTGTTGAAAGTCTGAAGGATAAACTTCAATGTCTGAACATTCTTATTAGGCCTACACAAGAGAAGTTTAACAGTTGGCTGAATATAATCAGTCCCACTGCAGAGACCAGGCAGTGGTTAGCTTGTTGTGTGTTAGCCTGTGATGTTTGGGGGTAAAGAGCTTCGCTGTTATCCATTAAACAGCATGAATTTGTGGTTCCTGGGTGTTCAAGAAGAAAAACTTAACAGTTAGCTGAATATCGTCAGTCCTTTACCTGACCCCTGGTCTCTCAGTTTGAGCTGATGCTAACCAGAAAGGTAGGCTAAGTTGTGGCTATCCTACTGTGGTTAGTATGTGTGTGAGCCTGTGATGTTGAGAGGAAAAAAAACGTCGCTGTTGTAACCGTGTGTGTGGTAACCGGCTGAATTGAGGGTTATGTTGAGGAAGATTAACTTAACAGCTGACTGAATATAATTAGTCCTTTACCCGACCCCAGGTCCCGAAGTTTGTGCTAATGTTAGCCCAGAAAGTAGGCTAAGTTGTAGCTATCTCACTGTGAAGTTGTGTGTTAGCCTGTAAAGTTTGGGGAAAAAAGAGCTTCGCTGTGGTAACCAGCATGATTTAAGGATTTTTATTTGTTCAGGACTATAAGTGGCACATTGCTACATCATGGTTTATATTGTTATTGAGGACTGTTTATCGTGGATTGTATTGTATGTCGTTTCATATTGTGTGAGGTACCCTGTGATTCCCATCCCTAGTCAAGACAACCTGCTGAGCGCCTGAACAGGGAGTGACTTTGATTGTGGAATAGTTCCTTGAGTCAGACTGAGTTTTTTGGTACATGGTTATGGCAGTTAATAATGCAGTTGATAGGTGCTGGCATCCTTCGCCTCTTGGGGCCTCAGGGTGAAGAGTTTGCATTCTTATGCCCTTACACATCATCACGGACAAACAGGTCATTAAGTTGTTCCAGAACCTTTGCCAAAACACGTATGGCATCCAAAAGGTTATACCTAATGATGTGGCCAGTAAGTGTATTATCATGGATGATTTTAGTAATAAAAGCAGAGCATGCTTCCTGTTAATTCACTGTGCAAATATTTTCACCAGAAATCTTTTTTATTCAATTACTAGATGACAGTTTCTTCACAATCAATGTGTCTCAGTGCTGATGTGAAAAGATTAAACAATAACTTTAAAATGATTAATTTCTATTCTATTTTATTCCAATATTATAAACATATTTAAATAAGGAGTAGCCTATGTTAAAAGTGAGAATCTGTATTTCTAGGCTCAATGTTTCCCTGTGAGTGGCACCATTTATGTGGGAGTCAGTAACTCTAAAATGAAAGAAAACTCTGACCACTGTAAGCCATATTTGATTATCTTTATTAGACAAGATATCACATAACATAAACACACGTCAAGTACAACAGGGATTGACAACTTTGGTTTTGAAGAGGGCCACATAAACATTATATTTACAGCAGGAAGACCAAAAAGTAAAAGAAAAATAAGGAAACCTTGAAGGACATTTTTAAGTGAAGACAGAGTATGCAGCTTCTTATGGCACAATAGATCAGTTATGATAATATTCAATGTAAACATGGTAAATACAGAAATACATCTTATTTTAGATTATTTACTAGTAAAAAGTGCATATTATTTACCAGTCATTGAACATTATTAAGTTACCGCAGCATAACTGCAGATTTCTCTTTTTTAGATTCATTGCAGCAAAACCAATGTATTCAAAAAGTAAATAAAGGTTCATCATGTTTAAGGCTTTTAGTCTTTGCGTGCTTTTGTGAAAACTCCATTGAAGCCCTTCATAGATGATTTCTACCTTTTATTTGTCCTGCTGTTCTTTCGGTATTGTTTTAACTGGCTTAACTGACATGATATACAGGTGAAACTTAATCTGCATAATTCATGTCTGACAAGATTATTACATTACATTTTTGCAAACAAATCAGTTTCAGATGATAAATACATTTTTAGAGCTATTTGAGGGTCAAAAGCATTATTTGGGTTTAAAGCACAGGCAGGAGTAAACCACAGTTCATAAAACTTTCAGAGAAGAGGGTCACTTTAATGTAGTGTTTACACTCAATGTAAAATTACATGTTGAATATCAGCTGCTCACACAAGAACACACTGGAGACTGTAATATTCTGTTCATTTAACCCACCACAGACAGAAAGACACATTGGATAGTGAACCTTTTCCCAAATATTAATGCAGACAGAGGTTTCAGTGTACATAACTGATTGACACAGTATTATACTGTATTTCTTTCATGAACAGCCTAAATTTCAGAAATTAAACAAACAGCTGAATCCAGCTGGATGCTTTTCTGGACCCATAATCCATGATATAATGTGAGGGTTTCAGAGACCGGACTGCACAAAGCATCGACATGCAGCAGGCTTCTGTGCTGGCTGGAGAGGTAGAAAAGCCTCTTTTCAAGTCAGTCTGCTTTGAGTTAAAGTAAATACAAATTTAAGGTTGACTATGTTTCATTGTTTTAGATCTACAAAATGTGAGTTTGGGGATGGGAAGGAAGAAAAATAGTAGGTGTGAATGATGATGTTAAATTTATTGCTATTTATGTTTATTATCTCAATATTTTTTAGCCAGTTGTAACAAACAAATGAATAACACAGATACATAAAGCATAAAGTAGTGTTTTTTTTCAATGCAGAGAGTTGCCAAAGATTGAGGTTTGAGGCTGTAGCTCACCATTTTAGAAGGGATATGAATCGAAAAACACTTCAAGTTGAGAATTTATAACAACTTCTTCAAGTAATCAATACCTTTGTCTTTTTTGCTTACCAATTCCCTTATCAAATCCTGCTTACAAGAGATAGAGGTCAATTTTTTTCTGAATTTTTGACAAAACTAACTTTCAGTACGTAACAACAGCAACTTGCAGAAGCATTTATCAATGTAGCACATCACAGAATATCAGGAATGACATGTGTTTGACAATGTTGCCAATGAAAACCTACATCTATGCCAGACAGCTTTTATCCACACTTATAGTCATAAATTAGACTCATAGTTCAGATGCAATAGGCTTAGACTGCCGGGGGGGGGGGGGGGATCTGGCACAATGGGCTCTCTCTCTCTGTCTCTCTCACACTCTCACTCCATATCTGCCTTTGCCCCTTTTGTTTGCTCCTGTACTCGTCTCTGGCTCTTGTCTTGTGCTCTTGTCTTGTAGGTGGCCTGGGATCCTTGGTGGAGACTGCCTGCTGCTGTGGAGTCACAAAGCCTCAATTACTACAATTATGGACATGACATATATTTGGCCATTTCATTAGGAACGCTCTATTTCCATTGTCATTATAGCTGTTAATGTAGATATTAGCATGATCTCCCAACCCATGGTTGATACATCTATAGTATCTGTATTTAGCACCACATAGTCATGGGGTCCCTCTTGAAAATGGGATGTCACATCACATTCATACTTAACGGAGACAATTATGGTAGGGATGCACTTGTGATCTGGGCACCCATGAGTTCGTCACTACCATAAATTCTTATTTTCAGTAAGAATATCATCAATTATACTTCTATAAAATGATCACCACAACCATTCAGACATGAGGACCCTCATGAAAACCAAATGTAGCATCTCAAGAGGTTAACCTCTAATAAATCAGACGACAGGTCTATGATTCATGGATCTGTCCCTAACTTTAGTTATTATTCTAGTCCACTTGTCTCCTCTTACCTCCCTTCCTTTGCCCACACACCCAACACAGCATCGTGTGGATTTGCTGTTCATCATGAGACTGGGATCCACATTCAAGATTTCCTGCTACTTAACAGAAGTTTTTTTCTTGCAGCCATGATGGAGGGATTCATGATGGGCTATATGGATTCATGTTGGGTGTTGGATGTATATATTTGTATATATATGTATATGTGTATTTTTATTTGTATAAATGTATCTATGCATATATGTGTATCCATAAAATGAAGAGTTCTTGCTCTATTGTAAAGTGTCTTGAGATAACTCTCGTTATGAATTGGCGCTTTACAAATAAAGATTGATTGAGATTGAGGAATCAATATTGGAAGTTGTTAGATAAACAGATCAATCAATCATTAATGGCATTAGTAACGATAAAATCATCCCAACATTTTACAGTCATCATATTACACTTTGTGACACTAGCGTAAAACGTGGAAACATTCATCATGCTAGCTTGATGCAATTCTCGTGGATAAACACATGTACTGATTTAAGGATATCATCTACACGTACATCTTGTTTGAAAACAGAACAACATTTTTCAAAAACCCCAGTCTCAAACTCGACATACCATAACTTCTCATATATAATACACATTTTTTGCTCATAAATAAGGTCTGATTTTTGGGTGCGTGTTGTACACGAGCACAAGCAAAATGTGTAACATATTTTGCCTTGCTAACATTGCAGTTACTACACATCTGCGCCCTGATTGGTCATCACATTACGACTGAGCATGCTGGGATGTGTGAAGTATGTTATGACGTAAAGTCATTGGGCCTCATGCAAGAATATTTGTTTATAGTACAAACATGCTCCATCAGATTCAACAAACACTCCTATCTTTAGAAAAGTGTCTAAATGGCCCGTGGAAAAATGATGATTGCCACCTGTGCATACTTGAGCGCGCATGCACGAGGGTAGCATATTTGCATAAGTAACACCCCAAGAATACCATATTAGGATATGTTTCCCACACCATATAACAGGTGTTTTCATTCATAAAGATGGCACCAAACAAACGCTCTCTTCCAAGTGCGTGGCATGCCAGGGCAGCCAAAAGAAGAAGCTCAGCCATGACGCCATGGCAGCTTCTCATTTACTCTTTTAAAAGTAAACCTTCAATTAATAGATTTTAATGTATTCTCTGGTTTGAGATCCTCAGATTTATTTCCATGAAGCAGCTGGTTACTCTCTCATTTAACGTTTTATATTGGCCAGTCTAATAAACCTTCAATTAATAGATTTTAATGTATTCTCTGGTTTGAGATCCTCAGATTTATTTCGTTTTATGCTATTTTTTATTAAAAACACTTGAAATTGGTTAAATGTATAATCAGTATGTAAGGAACTTGATTTGAAAAGAGCAGACTAATTTGTTGTGATTTTTAAGACAAGTCTGGATCACTCGTGATTTTTGTTTGTACTTGAAAGAAAATTGTAAATAGGAAAAAAATGCTGAATGCGACAGATTCTCCTATATCATTCGTATGCAACACTTACGAACATATTTTTTCTTACGAACGGTTCTTGCATGAGGCCCATTGCTTTAAATACCATAAGATCGTTAGCAGGTGTTGTCTGGAGAGAATAGTTGTACAACAGTAAAATACCATTTAAAATGTCAAAGACATGCAAAAAGAGTTAGTTACCCAGCAGCATTCAAAAGAAAGGGGACTGAAGTGACAGAGGCAGTGGGCAACAGAGAAGCTGGTCGGAAATTTGGTCTGAGTGAAGCTAACATTTGTGGTTGGAGGAAAAAGAAGCAGAGATAAATATGGACTGACCAGCATCAAAAGCTTTTGGGTGTTTGAGAGAGTAAGGTTTGGGTAAAATTTGGGTTCATATTATATAAGAGACCAGCGTTTTTCCTGAAAAAGAAAAGCATGAAAAATGGGGTGTATTTTATAATTGAGTGCGTATTATATTTGAGAAATTACCGTACTTACTCGATCTACTTGAGACAAACTCATAATCCTCTTGCAGGAATGTTTCACACAAAAGGTGATTTTTTTTTTTCAAGTTGCCATAGTTTAGTAATTTTGTAGATGAAAATGATCCCCTGAGTGAAGACCTTCAAACTGCTTCACTTGAGCTGATTGAGGATATCTGGCAGGTCCAGGACGGTGGGGATGGTGTAGTCTGGCTTCACTGATCCGTCCGGTATAGTTCCTCCTCTGCTGATCCAAACGGTTGCCCTCACTCCAGCGTTAAACCCCCCCTGAATGTCCGTGTCCAAAGAGTCTCCCACCATGACACAGTCCTGAGCCTCCACCTGCAGCAGGCTAAAACACAGAGTGAAAATGGAGACACACGGTTTCTGCTCCGCATGCTCCCCGCCGACCACCACGGCGTCAAAGAACTGCTCACAGCCGACAGCCTCCACCTTCTCCCTCTGCGTCTGAGTCTCTCCGTTCGTCAGCAGCAGCAGCTTGTAGCGGCGCCGCAGCTGCCTGAGGAGGTCACAGACTTCAGGGGACAGACGGAGGGCCTGCAGGCGGCTGTTCTTCCACAGGTGGTAACACTTAGCAGGCAGAGGGGACGAGGGACCGCTGCCCACGACCTCCTGGATGCTCTCCTCCCAGTGACGCACTCGAACCTCATCGATGGACCGTCCAGCTGAGGGGTCGAAGTTCTCCTGGTACAACTTCTGCTTGAACTTTTCACAAATGCTGCTGATGGACGCGTCATCGAGAGCTAGAGTGCTCTTCAACAGCTCAGTGGTCTACAAAAATGAAACAGAAAAATTAATCTAATTTCAGTGAAAACTACACAAGGCATTTGTGAGACTTCATTGACAACCCTGGTAAATACAGTACAGAAAACCCCCATGATATTAGGGGTGGGAGAAAAAATCGAATCACGGAAGTATCAGGAGTTTTTGTTTGACGATTTTTAAATTAATTATTTTGTTCAAAAGTGTTTTTTTTCCATATTTAAATGCTTCATTTTAGTCTGTGTTAATAAGCCACTGTTAAATGCAGTCCAGACTTTTGAAGAGAGAGTAAACAGCTGGTTAAAATATATTGCTGAATAAATCCTAAAAACTGACTCACATGTGATGTGTATTTTTCCTGATACAGTCTGTAGGCACCATCATTGTTCATCTTTTTCGCTGGTTTTAAAAAAGCTAAAGAATCGCAATTTAAATTGAATTGGCACCTAAAAAAATTATAAATAATCGAATCATGAGAAAAGCGTATCATCACAGCCCTACATGATATCAAGGTTCAGTTTTCATGGTTCCTGTATTTTACTTTTTTTTGTAAAACCTATTAGTTTTGATATTGCATACATTTTCACCATTTTGCAGCATGTTTTTTTGCGTTTAAATCTTGTGTGTCACAAAGCAGTGGACCATAAAGCAGACGCTGCAAACTGGACGTACAAGTCTCTGTACAGGGGAGACGTAGCCAGGTACAGGAGGAAAGGCAGCTCATCTCTGGGTCTGGACCCTCGCAGACAGGAGGTCAGCTGGGAGGAGTCGGGGTCAAACAAAAACAAAAAAGGTGGAGACAAGAAGAAATCTTGTCTCACCCCACTTGGTGAGTGGGGTGTATCTTGTGTTTATGTTGTCTTGTTTGTTTGTGTTGTAAAAATTAATAAAAAAAAAAAATCAAAATGAGCTAATATTTGCAACAAAAAAAAACAAAACAAACAAAAAAAACCCACTAAAATTCTACTTTAATTGTAAACCTCTGGCCTCCTCTAGTGGAAAAACTGCGGCAGCGCTTTCAATACATCATAACTACAACTCCCACAATGCACTTCACCCAGCTGTACTTCCGCATTGAACGTCTAGTGAAATGAACGGTGCTGCACAGCCGTAAATATGGAGAGTTCAGGTGTAAAGGCTGTTCTTTTTCTGACCAAAAAATAGATTTTTTTCATCTATGAAATCCACAAATGTTTAAGCTCCTGCTTTGAAGCTGTATTTACTGATGGTTAAAAACAATGGCATGTGCAAAACAAGTGCATGATTAGGTACCAGTATGACAATAATGTTTATGATATGGGAAAATTAACTACAGCTAGACTTCCCAAACTGGCAACTCTGATACGTCAACAGCACACCCTTGTTTAAATTGGCCCAATCCCAATGTCCACATTCACACACTCACTGACTTTGAGGCGCGCTCCTGCAAAGTCCGTGAGGGCTCCGGGCAAATCACAAAGTGTGTGGGGGATCTCTCGCTGACTTTTTGAGCCCTTCATGCGCCCTTTCCGTGAGTGGGCATCTCTGCAGACTTAGCGTGAGGGAATTACCCATAGTTCATTTCCTTGTGTTCATTTCCTGGAGCAACCAGCTGGCAGTCGCTAAAATATAAAAACCCAGTCACTCCTAAAAAGCTCACAATTGTGTTTGAATAGATTACTTTAGATTAGATAGTACTAATGCCTTTGAGAAAAACTCAACCAGGGACAAAGATATATTAGAAGAAAAGACAGACCTAAGTAAAACTATTAATTAAAGAGACTGTGAGGAGTTTTTGAGTAATTACAAAAAAGTCTCACTTTTAGACATATGCCTGATCGAAATACACACTTTAAGATGAGTATCGATGAGTTTTATAGCATCTAAATAGGTTATCTATAAATGCTATTCTTTAGCCTTCCGTTCGGGTCGGACAGGGCTGGACTGGCCTGGATACTCAACTTCGGGGAACCAGACAATTAAAACTAGAGCAAATTTATATTATTTCATTATATTACACGTCTGAGAGCGCCGGGCTGTAAGTAGCGATTTTTAGCCGTCTACAACTACGATAATAACTTTTCCCCGCATTGCTTGTCGTCACACATCAAAAACTACCACTACGTAACTAGAAAGAGACACATTACCTCGTCACTTTGAATCCTGTAAGTTGTTGAAAAAGAAGTTGTAAAGCAATGCAGAGTTCTGAGAAAGATCCATGCTGCATTTACCACAACAAACAAACACACTTTGGCTTCACGTCTCCGGTGCGTTCAAGTTGTAGTCAGAAGTAGGAATTTTGAGCTCCGAGTACGAAACTAAAACTGGAACGTCCCCAGAGGTCTGAATTTCCTACTGGGAACTCGGTGAAACCTCACCACCCCGAGGTGTCAATCAAAGATGGATGCCCCCAGTATGAACAGTTATTTAGCTCCTGTAATAATCAATTTATTTGCACTTCTGACTGGGGTGTGTCGCTCTAGATCAGCTGTATACATAGTATCGTTAGACTTATATTTACAAAAATGCTGCCATAGTGATAATCACATTCTTCATACAACAACGCAGGGCGTGCTAACAGCAGCTAACAATAGCCTGGTAGATCGTCATGTTTTTTTCTGACTTCAACTGGAACGCCGATAAGTCGGAGATGATGTCACTCCCATTTCCGAGGTTACAGGAATGCAGCATTACGCCGGCGATAAATTCTCCTCATAGCACCTTTAAAGTACATAAATATAAATAAAATTAAAGTATTAAAATAAAGATATTAAATAAAATTAGCAACAGAAATAAGGCACTTATGCTCTCTTGACATTAGTGCAATGGGGAGGAGATCATACAATATTCATCAGAGCTTAAATTGTATGTGTTCAGTTAACAAGCAAACAATCTACCAATAAACATGAGGAAACTCTACCACTCTTTTTGAAAAATCTAATTTATTGTTAATTTGTTATACTAGTTTGTATTTGAGCTGTTGAGGTAACAAAGCACCTTTGTTTCCCATCGAGAGTGTTTGTTCATTATATTTTGCAGAATAAAATGAAGTTTATTCTTAAATTAAAAAAGTAATAATAAATCCAACTTTTCAAGATGTTGCTAGGTTTGGAGTCATGAGAGATGCAGTGTTTTGTTACTATGCAATTTAAACTATTTGCCATTTGATTTTTGAATGTTTACATAGCTGTGCATTTTGGTCAGGTGTAGAGCAACTCTTTAATGCACAAACCAGGTCCACAGTTCAACTTACAGAAAAGGACGTTTTATATTTTTACGCGTGAAAATAGAAACTGTCAGAAGATGTATTTTCTTTATTTAGTTATACCATATGGGAAATGTTACATTTATGTAAGTGTAAATGGACACAAAAATTACCAAAAATTAAACAATTCAAAAAGGAAATAGAATATTATATGAGCTCACTTAAAGAAATGGAAGACAAAAGAACAAACAAAACTCTGAACATTATGGAATCCTTTAAGTTTGATCATTTTTGAGATGTTTCTTGTACTTTTGTATGTATGCGTATGTATGTATACATGTAATTAGTTATATAATGTAAAGATTGTATATACGCAGTGTTGAAATTGCATATTGGTGTATATGTTTCACATAAATTAAAAAAATGTTAAAAGTAAAAAAAAAGGTGGCAGTTTATGTTATCTCTTGCAAGATTGCTGTGAATAAAAACAAAGGGCTGTCCCATTCCTGACTTCAAGCCCTTGCAGCTTCATGCACTCAATCACAGTCCAGGTGCAGGGACTTGAGTCAATGAGGGCTCAGGGTTTAGGGTTTAGGGAGGAGATTGAGATTCAGCCATTGACACAATTTTAATCACTTCAAGTGTTTATTTCGATGTGTTTTGAATGTCTTGAAAAAACACTTGATGACTTTACACTGTAAAAATGATCTTATTAATGGATTCAATCTAGTAAGAGATCTATCTCTCGTCTATCTTTATGCCTAAAGTACTTTTTGACTGGCTAGGTTTGGCAACTTTCGCCACGATGACCCGGATCTAAACCCGGAAATGTCAACTTCTGAGAGAACCACGTTAGTTTTAAATTAACTAAATAGGGAAATATCTGGTCCAGTATAAACATAAAAATACTCAATAATGTAAAGTAGCTTTGTATTTTATTTCATATAGGAAAAAATCCCGGTGCCCCCCGTCCTGATGTCATAAATCGTTTATGAGGTATACCCGGCAGACATTACTTTTAGTTTTTAGATAAATAAACTTATTTAGTCTCACCTGTCGCAGCGCCTCTTTACCTGCCTCACTTGTTTCTATCAGCGTGTTGTCCAGGTCAAAAAGAACAGCCTTTACACCTGAACTCTCCATATTTACGGCTGTGCAGCACCGTTCATTTCACCAGACGTTCAATGCGGAAGTACAGCTGGGTGAAGTGCATCGTGGGAGTTGTAGTTATGATGTATTGAAAGCGCTGCCGCAGTTTTTCCACTAGAGGAGGCCAGAGGTTTACAATTAAAGTAGATTTTTAGTGGGGTTTTTTTTGTTTTTTTTTTGTTGCAAATATTAGCTCATTTGGAATTTTTTTTTTAAATTAATTTTTACAACACAAACAACCAAGACAACATAAACACAAGATACACCCCACTCACCCTCACATCCCACACAAAACTACACATGGTACAACAAAAATGTATGCATATAGACCAATTCAGTTTACATTTTCAAAATAAACCTTGAGAACCTCCCATCTCCTTTCATATTTTTTGGTATCATTGTCAGTTTCGACCATATAACCTTCTAAAACTATATATTGCTGAATAAATCTTTCAAAGGAAATAATATTAAGTAAAGATCTATTTATGGCCTTAAAGATCAATCGTTTACCCAGAACAATAATTAGGTTAACTAAATCATTACTATCTACAAACTCTCCTAAAAGTACAGAAACAAAATGTAATCTTAAAGACAAGCCAATTTCTAAATACATTTCCTCAACATCCTTCCAAAACAGGGACACTATGCAACAGTGCCAAAACAAGTGCAAGGTGGATTCAGACTCCTGATAACAAAAACGACAATCATCTGTCTCTGCCATATTCCATAGCTTTAACATTTTCCTTGTGGGTAAAAAATTATATATGATTTTAATTTGAAAGAACCGATTTTGCACATTCACCTTAGTTTTGTAAATTAAATCAAATATTTTTTCCCATGGTAATGGAAAGTCAAAAGTGTCTTCCCATTTTCCATATGTATTGTATGGGGCAACCTTTAAAGACTGCTTTATTAAATAAAAATTATATATATTTTTATTAGGTTTTATTCCATTTAACCAATTTGAGTTTTTTTATTGATGGTTTACAGACCAGCAGTTTGTTTTTTCCATAGTTAATTGTTTGTTTCCATTTTTTCCCTAATGCAGCAGTTAGCTGATTAAAGGAATAACCTGAACATACATCACCATACATTATTCAAAATTCATCATACTCCATAATCTTGCCATTCTCATTAATAATATCATGTACAAAAATAATACCCTTCACACTCATATTTTCCCAAAAGAAAGGCTTTCCATCAGTTACAATATTAGAATTCATCCATATTATCTGCGGTAAAATGTCATCTCTTTTTTCCCGGTCTATAAAATTGAAAACACCACCATGAGTGAGTTACCTCCTTTATGAACCCTGAGATGTTTCTCAGCAGTTTATCCATATATGAAAAGTGGGAAGGCGATAATTGTAAAAACGGGTACAGTTTCTTTTGACCTAATATATGGCTTTTGTCCAACAAGACACTTGTGTACCACTCACTGTTAAAATATGTCTTTGGGACAATTGCTGCTTTTAATGACAAACATAAAGCTTCAAGATTGAGTAATTTCAGACCCCCAAAGTTATACTCATTGTACAAGACCTTTCTTTTGATTTTTTCTGGCTTGCCATCCCAGATAAAGTCAAAGACATTCTGTTCATAGACCTTAAAATGGGTTGTGATGGAGCTGGTAATGACATGAAAAGGTATATAAATTGAGGAATAATAAGGGAATTGATAATAGATATTTTCCCGTAAAGTGTTAAGGATTTTCCTTTCCATAATTGTAAAATTTTATTCATCTTTCTCATTTTACTATCATAATTTATTGAACCAATGTCTTCTAGATTTTCTGGTTTCACAAGACCAAGTATATTAACTGGCCCATCTGATTTTTAGTGGTTAATAAAGTTGTTCAGATGTTGGAGACGAATATTGAAACGTGCAAGTAACGGTGATTGGGATATTTTTTTCCACTTGATGAATGATACATTGAAATGAAAGTTAATACTGACACATCAAAAAGAATTCAAAACTACATCTCTATATATATATATATATATATATATATATATATATATATATATATATATATATATATATGTATGTATATATATATATATATATATATATATATATATGTATATATATATATATATATATATATATATACACACACACATATATATATATATATATATATATATATATATACACACATATATATATATATATATACACACATATATATATGTATACATCGTGCATGCTGTTTTTAAAAAAAAAAATTTAATGTTGCACAGGGAGAACATGCAAACTCAACATTTAAAGGCTCTGACCACCAAGTTGAACGAACCAGCAACTATCTTACTGTGAAACAAGTGCACTACTGTGCATACAATACTTCTATTTCTACTACCACTTCTACTAATAATAGAGTCAAATAATAACATCATAATAATGCTCAAATAGTAGTAGGATTAGAAGTTACAATATTGCTATTACTACTATTATTATTATTATTACTGGTATTATATTATTATTATTATCATTACAAATATTGATATTATTTTATTATTATTAAATATGTATTGTTGTTGCTGTTATTATTATTATTATTATTATTATTATTATTATTATTATTATTATTATTTATTATTATTATTATTTTTAATTTTATTTTTTTCCCCCCTTGTCTACATTATCTTTTCTGCTGCGTACTGTGTCAGATGACAGCTTTGAAAAGACCAATGCATTTTTTTTGTCTAGCAGTCAGAGATATGTGAATATGATTAACTGCTATAGTGACCATCACCAGCCCTCCCTGTAGGCTACTCCATCATTTTAAACTTTATTTAACCCCTGATGGGAGCTGAAGGGGAGGGCATCTCCTACAGTGTGAAAGAAGGGGAAATAGTGACAGACAGGACGAGACAAGACAAACGAAAGGGAGGACAAACGTCTGCTATTGTTGATTTGAGATAGCAGTTCAAGTGCTGTGCTAATTTAAGTCCTTACAGGAAGTAAAGGCTGTAAGATTATTATTATAATTATTGTTATTATAATTATTGTTATTATTATTATTATTATTATTATTATTATTATTATTATTATTATTATTCATTGTTATAATCACTTTTTTTTGTTGTTGATATACAACATTGTAATATTCTATAAGTATAGCACTTAAAAACACCTTCCCCTGTGGGTGAGGACCCTAAAAATGCAGAGGGAATATCATTACAAAAAGCATAATTTCTTACAAGGCAAAAAAAGGATTGGACATAAAACAAATACGAGCTGAACACAAAAAGGGCATCAAGAATTACACAAAGGCATGCCTGGATTTTTTAACCCTTTCAGCTAATCAATCAATCAGATGGCAGCAACTCAACTGAGTCAAGACGACATGGCCTAGATTGGCCAAATTCAACCGAACAATTGAATGAAGAAAAACTGACTCACAGCAGTGTCCATGTTTTACTTAGAAGAGTCAATATGGACCAGGATCTCTAAAGAAGTTTTCTTACTCCTCGTTGAATCTATGGCATTAAGAGTTCTGTTACTCGTGAAATACAGTTTTGTGGCTTTTTTATGTAAAACTCACAAAACCCACACAAAATTACTGTGCCTGTCAACAGCAGTGTACCTTACTGGTCATCTCAGCTCATTCTCCTTAAAGGTGAAGTGCTGCTTGGGAGCACATTCAGCCACTTCACTGACCATTGTCAAGCGCCTAATACACCCCCACTTTCAAAAATGCTGAACTATCCCTTTCAGACATTAGAGAAAAGTGATGCATGTATGATAATAAGAACTGTAATCATAACAGAAGGCTGATCAAGATCCACCCATTCATTAGCTGTACCGTGTCTTCTTTTGGGGGTGACATTTGGCTGATCAAGATCCAGATAGATATGTTTTTCTTCACTCCTTCATTTTTTCTGTATCAAACAGTGAGTGTGTGTATCCACTATACTGACATGTTTTTTCCACTCTGTAATGCCTGGGCTCACATTACTCTGCAGAAATATTCCTGACATTCAAAAGCAGGAAATAATCAGGGCAATAACTTGTCATAATAAACGCCCTACGTGACTCTTGACCATGTAGATTGCCAATTTAAACACCAATTCCGTGACACAGACTCTTTGAAAATCAAAACATACCACATTTCTTATGCAACCTGTCCTTTAACTCGCTCAGTCAGCTGGCAGCCGGCCAGAGGTTCACACGCAACAGGCAGCGTGTAGAGCTGCAGCACTGCAGGAATCACAACAATCCTCCCTCATGGGTGCCTGTGCCTTTAAGAGGAGACTCACCTAATTATCAAAACCACATCAGATTAAGAGAGAAGCCTCAACTAATCATCTAAAACTACATCAGACCAAAAAGAGGGAGACTCATTTATTACAAACCATGTCAGACGAAAAGAATTATAATCATGAGTAGTTTATTGTTTGGAAGGGAGACAATTATTTGAGGCCTTGAGTTTAAAGTAGCATCTAGTTAAAATAGGTAAGCATCAACAAGAGGTTTTTGTCTTAAATTATGAGAAATTGCACAAAGTCTCTTTGCAACCCCTTTGCATTCACACAAGAACATATTACAACTAGAAAAGCACTCGACCTCCGCCAGCACCACAGTCCTCTCCCAAATTGTGATTTTTTTACCATAAATATTACTCCTACCTTAATTTCATCTAAATATTTAGATTCCTTGACCATGAAAACATACCATTAGCAATTGGATTCATAATGATATCTATTTTAGTCCAGTAGTTATTCACGAAAATCACATTTTTACATTTTTACCGCAGGGGACAGTACTGTCTCCTTTTCTCTTCACACTTTACACAGCAGACCACACCTACAGCTCCACGGCATGCCACATCCAGAAATATTCATCCATAACTGTAGTGAGTTATGTTTGTTCACAGACAGACAGACAGACAGTCATCTCCTCTTTCACAGAGTGGAGCAGGAGTAATGGTCTAATCCTGAACACGGCAAAGACCAAGGAGATGATTATTGACTTCAGCAGGAAGCCCTCACATCAACCAATCACCATTGATGGAGAGACAATCGAGGTGGTTAAGACATACAAGTATCTTGGAGTTCACCTGGACAACAAGCTGGACTGGTCAGTGCAGGCAAATGCCCTTTACAAGAAGGGACAGAGAAGGCTCCATTTCCTGAGGAGGCTCAGGGCCTTTGATGTGAGCAGGGACATGCTGTACATCTTTTATCAGTCTGTTGTAGCCAGTGCAGTGTTTTTTTTAGTCTGTTGGGGGGTAGTATGACCTTGAGGGACAGGAACCGGCTGGATAAGCTGATCGGAAGGTGTGTTTCTGTGATGGGGAGGAGGGTGGACTCTGTGGGGGAGGTCCTAGAGAGAAGGATGCGGACTCTCATGCAGGGCATCCTGAGTAACACCAGGCACCCACTTCACCAATGTCTGTCTGCTCAGAAGAGCAACCGCAGTGACAGGCTTCTATCTCTAAGATGTAGAACGGAAAGGCTTAAGAAATCTTTTGTTCCTGCTGCTATAAGACTGTATAACAGCTCAGTCTGAACATGCGCACCTTTTTATTTATTTATTTCTATTGTTAGTAACCTTTAACCTGTTTTTGAATGTGTATGTGTGTGTATGTACAGCTGCTGGACAACTGAATTTCTCCTACGGGGGATCAATAAAGTATTTATCTATCTATCTATCTATCTATCTATTTTTCGTCATGGCAGATCCAGATCCGGATCAACACCAAAATCGAATCACTTCTTCTTTTTCCCATGCTGAACATTTCCTGAAAATTTCATCAAAATCCATCCATAACTTTTTGAGTTATTTTGTTCACAGACAGACAGACAGACAAACAGACTCTCCCGAAAACATAACCTTCTTGGCAGAGGTAAAAATGATGTTGATCAAATCCTTTATAGATAATCAGTGAGATTAAAAAAAAAACTCAATTATTGTCTGCAAAAAGTACAGATTAGTTTCAGATTCTGACAAAAAACTAATAAAATAACAAGACACTACAAATAAGACACACTTAAAGGTGATTTATTTAACAATGTCGTTTAAACACTGGCTCAGGGAGAAGTGCGGTTCTTTCCATTATTCTGCTGGTGAAGTAGATGAGGAGCACTGATGGAGATTTTTTTCTATAATTGTTTTAGTAATTATGAAGTCTAGTGTAGATCATATCAAGCCAAACCTGAAATTCTCTTACAACATTCTTCTTGCTTTGGCAGAAGTAAGGCCTCAATTGATGCTTTGCATGGAGCCACATTCATGAGGTAGAACTCACAAAATCACTGTATACAGAGATCATCAGCTTTTTTGTTTCCTACACAACATGAAAATGGATTAATGCATGTAGACTCATCTTGTTAGGACATTGCCCCCGAAAATCTCAAATTTGCTTTTGTCAAGCTGTATGCACATTTTACTAAGAAAATCAAATGATTATTATGATGTCTCTACCTCATTATAGAGCACTTCTACATGCAAAACCATAGGTCAGCAGTATCAGGACCTCCATTCTCCCCCTGATTGGCCCCAGTAGCTGCCTGAAATACTGTTGACCGCACCCTCTGGTTGAGAGTTGATCAACAGTATCACTGAACCACAGAATAATATCAACCTGTCTTTTTTGTCAAGTTTCCCCTGCCTTATGCTGTTGTGAGTACAAATTTTGGCTTCATCAGTCAAGTTTGACTGTTGATGGTCCAGGTTGAGTTTAATACAGTTAAAACAGAAAATTCTGACTTTTCGCTGCCAGCAATTTCTCTTACTTGATAGATGCCAGTGTGTCCACCCTGTGGGATTTGATGGGAACACTTTGTGCCCTCACAAAGTGGGGCCAGAACATAAGGGTTACATGAATTGGTAATTTTGGTGTATTTTCCAGTGAAAACATAAATGATTGTGTTCTGTATTGAACCAAAAACTACACATTTTCATACTGTCGGTTTGGATACTGGGATGGTACCAGGTGGTGAAAGAGAATTGTTTTTGTCCCAAGTGGCACCAACCATCAACATAGTTTGCTCAGTCTTGGATTAATGTTGTGTAACATTTTTATCAACAATGCCCTCAGCTTTGCCTCACTTGGTTCTGCTTTTACTCTTTTCCCCCTTCTTTCCAATGTCAGTTCTCTTCCTGGTAACCCAAGGTTTATTATAGTAAGTGGACATGACCATCATGTGGACTCTAACTTTTTTTTTGTTTTGTTTTTTGTCTCATGTCTTTTGTTTGGTGAGTTTCAACTTGTGCTCGCAAAGATATTACGAGGGACTCAGAGGATTTCATACATAATGTGTTTGTTTCACTTCAGTGATTTTTGGGACAGGGAGGCAATTGTATTAGGGTGATAGACACACCTCATTTTGTGTTTTCCACGTAACAGTCTCAATGTGTTCAGTGCACCTTACATATTGGGGCCAATATGAAAAATTACAAAAAGACAACCCTTTACAATGTGGCATCAATTCAACATTCTGGTGGTATAGAAAGCTGGTATTGTCAGCGAGTCATTGACATCATTCAAGCAGCCATGAACATACGTCACCTAACGGACTTTCAGCACCACCTGGCCATAGCGCGCCTTTAGGTTGGTAGAAGGCAGTCATATGTTGCTCGTGAACTTCGTGTGTCTCAAAGTGTCATCAGCAGACTTGCAGCAAGACACGGAACTACTGGCAGTGTTCATAACAGACCCAGGAGTGGAGTCCCGCGAGTGATGGACTGCTTTGATGACCAGTACTTAAGAACCGATGCACTCAGGTACCGTTATACAACTGCTACACAGCTGAAGGCCCTTTTACAAGAAGTGAGGGGCACTTGACCTTGCATAGCAGATGGGCCTGCCTGATTCAGTTCCTGAAATCCTGCAGATCCCATCTTGTAGTGCTCCGTTGACCAATGGATTCCCTCGGCTAAAATTTTAACGGCCCAATCAGGGAAGAGAGGCGGGAGCTGTAGAATGCGGACATGATGACAACCGGAAGTTGAAACCGGAAGTTGAGAACGGAGATGCCGATTAGCCTATTGTCCTCATAGATACTTAGTAAAACTTGGCGAAATCTGCCCTCCTCAGAAGTTCTCTTGTAGGGATTGTCTTTGACGAGGTTCATGTTACAGATAAGTGTCAAATGAATCATCTGTGTGGTACGATTTAGTGTAAGACGATAGTACAAGGCCGTTAGCCGTTAGCAGCTAAGTTAGCGGCTAACGGCTAATGGTCATTTACTGTAAAAAAAAATAAAAAATAAATAAAAATAAAATAAAGTAATGTATAGCCTAAAAGAAAAAAATAATGACAAATTCAATGAAAACATTGCTTCATTATATGAGGCAACCCTGCTTGATATGGATTGGTCTGTGATGAATGTGACGAGCAGAACGATTATCCAATCACAAGCTTGTGTTTTTTTTTAAACGTTCTGCCCCTGAAAACAAATTAAAAGGGCCCCTACCCGGATGGACTAGTGAAATATTTCTGGAGATATATGGAGCTGTCTATCTGGCTTGTCAGGTTAAGGGGCACTAGGGTCCCCAGAAAAAACATTCGCAATCAACATTTTGGCTTTAATTCCGGACGACCGTTGCACGTGACTGTCTGTTCACTGATGAGTGTCAGGTCACCTTGCACAGAAATGATGGTCATCAGTGTTACTGGAGAAAGCCAGGTGAGCGATACACTGAGGTCGGCATGGTCCGTAGGGTTCGCTTTGGTAGAGGAGGTGCAACAGTCTGGGCAAAACAGATTTGGTGATTGTAGACGGCTCAGTCATATGAGTGCCTCATATGGTATGGCCAGCAATGTCCCCTGACCTGAACCCCATAGAGCACGTCTGGGACCAGCTGAAGCAGATCGGACCCCACCCCCATGTGACCTGGCAGAACTGTGTTTAGCACTTGTGGAGGAGTGGAGCGCATTGCCACAGAAAAACGTCATGTGGTTAGTCAGGAAAGTGAGACATCGCAGTCAATCTTTTATTTCAGCAAATGGTGGAAACATCCAATACTGAGTTTGTCAATTTTGGTTATTTGGGGCAATCTTTGTTTTTGTCTAAACTGTTGGGGTATAAATATCAAACTAATGAAAATGGTGTTTCTTCTCATTCATTAGTAGTAGTATTAAAGGGAGCTATTACTTATTTCATCAAAATTCGGACCAAATAGGAAAATCACTCATGTAAATAAAATATTTCAGACTTATTGCGAGTAGGGGCTCAAAAGCTCAAGCTCAAGCTCAAAAGTCATCAATGTGAATTTTATTGCAGTCCTGTTCTGAGATAGTTTTATTGTTCAGCTCTTACACAAGGTCACCTTACTTGGAAGAGTTAAATATAGAAATCAAACAATATATCATTAACTGTGAATAAACATTATGTTGCGTGGTCAAAGCTGAAGCAGTTAAAACTATGGGAAACCATATCAAGCTGCTGTTTTCCGACCCGTCCATACACTGAATATCCAACTCGATTATAAGATATACCCCTGCTAACATGGTAAGGGACCTTATGTTGGTCTTTGCCTCAGGCAGCCATAATACTAATACCCCCCTGCTGCACACCAAAACAAAAATGAATTATGAACCAAGAAATGTGTGTGGGAGAAAACCTGCTATTACCAGCACGCATGAGAGTTCTTTTAAATGACAGATGAGCAGAAAATGAAGTCTTTTCTTTCTTTTTATCACCCTGAACCTAAAAGAGTGAAGAGAAACATAAACAGTGAATGTGTGAGGAATGAACTTACAAGCGTAAAAGTGGAATTTCCCTCCTGTAGATGAAAAAGGAGCAAATGACTTCCCTAACAGTGTGCTTGTGTGCGTGACTTCTCAGAGAGCAGAACAGCAGCAGGACGCCTCTGAAGGACCAGAGAGAGACGATACGTTAGTTCCTGTTTTATCTGTGTGGGTGGCCACCATGCACTCACTCGCACGCACATCTCCAAAGCTATAAAGTTATCAAAATCTAATACAATAACAAAAACAAAGATAAAGGAAAAGACAAGTCAACTAAAACCAAATTCAGAATAAGGCTTGAAAACTTGATTTAACTGGAATTTTTATTTTAGTTATTTTCTTTCTTTTCGTGCTGAAAGTGCTTTGGCAGGTCACTCTTTCCATTCACACCACATTCACGCATAAATGTCAGCAGGTTGCTTTGTTAACAATCAATCATCAATCTTTATTTGTATAGTGTCATTTCATAACAAGTGTTATCTCATGGCACTTTACAATAGAGCAGGCTGAAACCATACACTTCATTGTAAAGATACACATTCATATACTGTTTATCCAGAGATGTATCCATCCAGGCAGAGACAGAGGGACAAAAATAAAAGATTTATGATAGCGACAAACCCATGGATGCCCCGATCATAAATCTGTCCTCATCACATTTGTCTCTATAAAGTCAATCAATTAATCTTTATCTGTGTAGCACCATATTAACTGAATACCAATCTATTAAGCCCCTTGAGATGTGGCATCACATATTCAACAGGGTCCTCACGTCTATATGATTGTAAATATGTTGGGTGTTGGATGTATATATTTGTATGTGTATATATATATATATATGTATATGTATATATATATATATATATATATATATATATATATATATATATATATATATATATATATGTATATATATATATAAATGTATATGTGTATCTTTATATGTATATATGTATCGCATATATGTGTATCCACAAAATGAAGAGTTCTTGCTCTATTGTAAAGTGTCTTGAGATAACACTTGTTATGAATTGGCGCTATACAACTAAAGACTGATTGATTGATTGAAGTAGGCTATAGTTATTAGGGATAATCAGCACAACCAAGGATAGAGAGATCAATCTAATAATAACATCTGTAATGATTATAAACTGGAGTGATGCTGATGAATGTAGCAGCATCTAGCTAAACAGCCATGAAAATAGGTTTAACTGGTCTGAAAGTATGAATTTAGGTTAAATGATATCTTCTATCTATCTTCTGTTGTTGGTTGATGTAGGACAGAGCATTTGGAGTTGAGCAGGTCCATGCTGCAGGACATCCATGATTGTTAACCACAGTCATACTAATATAAGTGTGTTGTTTGCAGGAACCTTGATGCATTAAAATTTTATTGATCTCTCTAAAGTATCAAGTGTATATCAGGGGGTAGTAAAGGGGGAAATGACAGGGAGATTATAAGGGCCCATGACTGACAAGAGCCCCTTAAATAATGATATTTATGATACTTTTTACAGTTCAATTCATTCATTTTTTGGCATAGGTCTTTTGTACTTTTTTATCTCTTCACCTGCAAACAATATTAAGCTTTCCTTTATTTTAAATGGTAAAAAATCATATTAAGGCATAATAAAAAGAGGTCCTTCAAACATTTGTAAGAGGACACTAATTTTGTTTATGTTTTTTGCAGTACCAAACAGAGTGTTTAGATATTTGGGTCTTAAATTAACCAACTCATTAGGTTTAATTAGACCGCTTGCTGATGCTTCAATTCTGTGCTTGTTTGGGGAAATGTGAGCTTTGACGTGAGGATTCTTTTCACCAAGATAGATCTCATTTGTGCCATTCTTGATCTGCTGACATCTAAATCATTATCTACAAACATTTACATATTGAACATTCTTCAGATGTGGCAGATTTGGATGAACTATGTCAAAGATGCAGCTATAATGGAGAAGGAGATCGGTAACTCGAGCTCCCATCAGGCCTTTTCCTGACACAGGGACCAACACACACGTACATGTGAGATTTTATCAAGGCCGGGGGAATGTATGAACTACAGTCTAAAGAGAGAAACACTGCTGTGGCTAATGACACTTGTCATGGTAACAAAGAGAGTCTGGCAACCTGCACGTACACACAAACACAAACAAAAACAACCTGATCTGGGGCAGGACGGAGCCTCTTCAGGCTGTTATGAAACGCTCGCCATGATCCAGCAGTGATATACTCCGCTTATGTAAATTGTGTGTTGGTGGCCTCCTGCAATATCATCATCTGCTCATCAGGACTGTAACACTTGAGTCAATGGTGGCTTTAGTTCAAGTCAACATAAACTTTCCATGAAGGCTTCAGGGACAACATGTGTCATTCAGAGTCAAATTTGTCTGCCAGGTCCTTCAGTGTGTGGTGATACACCTGAATTCTCCTGACCGAACACTGAACCAGCAGCAGCAGAGACATGGGGGGATCTATATGGGTGGTCACTAAGAGAGCCTGGATCCTACAGGGCCATCTAGGATGAGTTTAACAGGGATGAGGCTGACTCTCTTTTAACTCGACTAACAATATGGTGAATCAAACCTAACTCAAACTTGATCAGGGCGGTTTTTGTTCAGGCAGCTGATGATCAGCAGTAAAGTGTAGACATTTTAATTTGTTATTACATCAGAATATTTGTACTGGTATTATTAATCCTTAGTATAAGGAACAACATACATAAAGTTTTGTTTTTAGCATTTTCTTTTTTGACAAATTCACATTTTAGCGACTTATCAGTGATGAAGTACAGAAACAGTCTGAATCCAAGACCATTGGAGTCAAGCTCAAAACCTGAGTTCTTGGGAAAGAACGTGTGGTCTAGAAAGAAAAAAGGATAATAGATTAACTACACCCTGTTCTTCTTGGTGACTTTCCTTCAAGTGATATTCCGGGATTGAACAAGTTGGGTCCTATCACAAGGTTTAGGGCAGAAATTACCTCTACAGCAGAAGCCCAGTGGAGCAGAAGCCCAGGGCACTAGGACCAAGCACCCTCTTCCTGCTTCGGTTCTCATAGCGCCGTGAAACGGCCTCCGCTGCACAGCCAGAGCTGTGGCTGCAGAGCCTCCGCTGCAGCGGAGGCTGTTTCACGGCGCTATGAGAAATAGAGCCTTATTTAGCGGTGCTTTTGTGTGAAAGTAACGCACTAAAATTCTCTAAACAAAGCGTGAATGCAGACCGATATCAGATTTTTTCGGTGGGAGTCCGTTTATTTGTGTTTTTGGTCAAGTAAAATATGGCCCCGTCTGACTGCAGCGGAATCAGCAGACGAGCAGAACCGAAGCAGGAAGAGGGTGCTTGGTCCTAGCGCCCTGGGCTTCTGTTACACAGAAAGACTGCTGTAGAGGTAATTTCTGCCCTAAACCTTGTGATAGGACCCAACTTGTTCAATCCCGGAATATCACTTTAATGTCCACTGGGCAGCGGTATCTTATATCAATATTCTCTCTCTTTAATTTTGTCAGCTATAAGAATGCAAAACACTGTCATGATCCTCCTTTTGTCTTTGTTAAGTTACCTATTTTGTTTCCATGTTTTACTTCCTGTTTCATTTTGGTAATGTACCTGCCTTTCCTTTTTCCATAGGTTTTGCTTCCTGGATATTTTCTGTGTATCAAACTTTGCCTGTTACCCACTAAACTGCCTGCCATTGTCAAGCCACTGAAGCATTTCTTGTGCCGCATTCCTTGACAAATTAGTTGATTTGTGGTTGTTGCATAGCATTGAAAGTCATTCGGCCTATTTTGACATGTGTAGCATGTTGTCTAAAGCGTTAGGTGCACAACATTGAGGGCAGTGTATGTCAATATTTTATTATTTTGACTTATTATGCTATTTTGCTTGTTCTTGGTACAAAGCCCAGTGGAAAGCAGATAGAAGACAAATAGTGCATCTTGATAATACATAAGCGTATTTTGAGAACAACATGTGTCAAGCCAATCAAAGTGTCTGCTGTCGTTCAGTTTAAAGCAGTGTGCACTGGGTAGCTGGCTTTTTGCTATTTGCATACTGATTTTAGATATTTGGTCTGAAGTTGGGATGGATTACTTACTTCCTCCTTTTTCATTGTGCCACTATGCTCCCACAGAACAAACGTATGATGTATGTTTATGCTCAGATTCAAGTGCTTTTTTTCCTATTGAAGCTGGAGTTGGTAATCTGAATTAGATACACTTTGTGTAATACTGGTTAAAATGGTCTTTATGACCCGATGGCAATCAATTCATAATGTGCTCTTAAAATAGACTAAAAATATCCGCTATCTACAGCAGGAATACACCTGAGAAACAGCAACCAGTAAAACCTTTGGAACCCACATTTTAAACCAATCAAATCCCATTGCCGTTCTGCCTGCCTCCTGCTCATACAATTTGCTGGCGTGTACAGACTCTGATTCAGTGTGTGTAGCCAAGCTGAGGGGGATCCAAGTCCGCTGGAGAATGCTTTCCTTTCAAGTATTGGCTTTGAAAATAAGGGAAGCACGCTACGAGCCGTCCCACAACCCCAACCAAGCTCCAGGATCACTCACATTTTAAGACAGATGTACAAGAAATCAAAAATAAACACTTTGTTTTTCTTGGTTTGTTCTGTTGGCTCTAATCTCACAACAGCTGCCACCCAGGCTACTGCAGGTGGACGTTCTCGCAAGACTTTTTATTCTTCTTTGGTTTTACAGTGGTTGGAATCCATCATTTTGGAGCATTACCGCCCCATTCAGGCTAGAGACAGAGTCAGTTTGGAGAGGCAGAGGAATGTTTTTTATTATTATATCATCACATAGGAGACTTACAGGAGAATACTAATACGGGAGGATGTCGAGAAAGAGGATAAAATACGTAAAATACGGGAGTTTCATGGCCAAAACGGGAGACTTGACAGGAATGTGGAGAATGGCAGAAGAACTACCCATACCCCGATCAACATTGGGTTGTGAGTACTAACTAACTTTCCATGTTTGTTTTTCTAACTTTACTATGATAATGTTATGGTGTTTTCTTACTGCTGACTGAGACATGACTTGGTGTAGTGTAAAACAAAAATGTACTGAGGGTTTGGAGTCAAATCAGTCTTCTGGATATCACAGATACCAACCCCAGCTTTAAGGCATTCAGAGAACAAGAAATTATCCGAAAGACTGTTTCCATATAAACATTAAATGAAACCTCAGTAATGGTCTACAACTCTAGCTAAAACTTACAGGATAAGGCAGGTTTATGAAAACACTACTTGTTTATGGTACATCTAATAACTGGGGGATTTAATTATTTAATTGTCTAATTTTCCTCTGTTCTCAATTGTGTGCTTAAAGCACACTGAATGGCCTGTTTTATTATCTGTGGGCAAAATCATCTATGAGTTTATTAGTTTGCATACATCTATAAGAAATTTAGCTGAGTGTTTCAAATGTTTTTTTTTTTTTACTGAAGGTATGACATGTGTACACACGGAAATACCGCAATGAAAAAAAACTACTGTCTCTCGACTGGCTAACCCATTATAAACTTAAAACTGAATTTTCTAGCAAATTCTCTGATAGTGAATGCTGGAGGTGTGCTGCTGTGAATTTCATGTGAGTGAACCAAGCTCAGTAAAGTGTGTGTTTTGATATTACCAATGTCTCTAATGCATCCTCAAAAACGCAGAAAAACTGCACCAGACTTTAGACCATGTGAAAGGAGGTTTAAAGTACCAACATTTTCTGCATACTTAAGTTATGAACACACCAGGTTTGGGCCTGACCACTTCTCATTTTCAGAAAAACACACCCTTTAGCCGAAATAGTAGTAAAGGATAATTTGTTATTTTAACCACAAGGGTACAGGGTGTAAAAATAGCATGCCCCAACGTGAAATATGGGAAGGTGCCTGTGCCTCACACTGCATTAATCATGCAATAGGATGCTGCATGTTACATATATATTGACAAATTATGATGCTCATTATTCATGGGTGACCCAGTTGGCCCACTGTTCATTTTGCAGTGACCGTGCTTAGTTCATATGTTTTATATTCTTAAAAGACACAGTAGCTGTGATTTGAATTACCCATTTGGCACAATAAAATGTTTTCTAAATCTGAAACTGAATCTGAGATAAGCAGGAAAAAATGCACTTATCAGTTGATATAGTTCATTTGTTTCTCACAGTGTGTTAAGCTTCTTATCAGGCTTTTCCCATAACCTGATTTAACTGTCTATGAAAACCTATCCAGCCATGCATAGCAGATACAGTTTAGAATGATTCAGTGGATGTTTTATTAAGTTTATGTAGTAACAATCAGCACTCCATGGCGATGGAACAGACTGAGTGGAAGTTTTCAAGTTGAATCATCAGGAGGTATGAGTCTCACAGAGTCAATTAGTGTGTGTGTGTGTATGTGTGTGTGTGTGTGTGTGTGTGTGTGTGTGTGTGTGTGTGTGTTGGTGATGGATCTCTGCTGACCCAGAGGAGTTCAGCTATTCTTCATCACGTCACTGATTCCTAAAGGTGCAAATTATTTGACAGACAGGATGGGGACGAGATGAGACAGGCTAAGACGAGGTGTTGGAAAGACTTTGATGTTTCTCAGGCACACAACACAAACACACACACATCACACTCCAGACTAGTACAGGGAACACAATTTATGGCAAATTGAGTCCAGATCCAATTTAGCCATTTTGATTATGGTTAGGGCTCAGTTACTTAAAGAAAATGCCTGGCACATATCTGTTGTTTTGTTAATCTTTGACAACAGGGTTGTTCAAACAATTTCGTTTTATAAGGAGTTTCCATGTTCTCCCTGTGCATGTGTGGATTATCTCAGGGTGCCCCTATTTCCTTCACAGAATAAAACACTCTTATCAGATTAATTGGTGATTCTTACTTGCCCTTTGAGTTAATTTGAATGACTGTATGTGTCTATGTTTCAAACCTGATTGGCTGGTGAGTAGTTTGAACTTTAATGTTTACCCTGACCAAGCTGAGAGGTAGGGTACACCTAAACTGCTAGTTAATGCAAATGGACAATAAGCCAATCTCACTGCAGCTCATTAGATGTAAACATGGTCGAGTCAGCCCATTTAAGTTCAAACTCAGCCCCTCATCAACTGCAGCCCACAGTCCACTTTTACTTGTCCCCCTGTAAAGACTATTATGATTTTCCAAGTAAATTTTTGAATGAACTTTGCCTTATGTTTTGAGAAATTTTCATAATAACCAGTGGTGGACAAAGTACTCAATGCCAGTACTCAATCACAGTATACATACTCATGTTCAAATACTACTCCAATACAAGTGAAAGTTGTTCAGTCAAATTTCTACTTAAGTTAAAGTACTGGAGTACCTGCTTTTGAAAATACTAAAGTATTAAAAGTACATTTTCTCATTGACCTTACAGAACGTAATGACTGAAACAATCTACAGAATGCACTGACCTGCTTATAGATCATGTAGAATAAAGAGTTTGAAAATATGCTACAAAGCCCATGGAAATGCATACTGAAACACTAATGAATCAACAAAAGGACAACCATTGCCATTTTCTTTTTTTTTTATTTAACTCTGCTAACATTATAAGCATTAACTGAAATGTGTAAAAGCGTGTATATTTATTGTTTCTGTTTGGCGAAATGCTGCCAAATCTCATTAAAATGCCAACTAACTTACTAATGTTAGTGACCGTCACATTAAACTGCAACTACTACAAGCACATAAAACTGTCTAATATTTATCTGAAAGTAAACAAATGTTTACACCATTTTACCTTACTTCCACATGCTTTCTCAGGTTGGACGGTGAGTTTTTGTAGGCGGTGAAGTTTGTGCGTGGCAAACAGAGCACACATTTGAACCAAAAAGAATCATTCTTCATTTCGACCACCTCAAACATGGACTTCAGATATGGCCATCGGTGCTCTGGTGTGGAATTGTTGTCTTTATCTGCCATAGTAGCCATCATTACTGCTAAGACGAACCGTAATCACCAACATTAGCTCAACCTTTACCTGCCCGATCGCAGTAGCACATGGGCGTCTTCTTCTTTTTGTTTAACAGCGGTTGGCAAACCAACTCAAATGTGCATTACTGGACTGGAGTGTGGAACAGGATGCACGAAGTATAGATAACACCACTTGAACAAATCACATTTTAGGAGAGAAAATAAATTTCATCCGCTGACTTCATACCTGTACCTAAAAGTCACGAGTAACGAGGCCATTTATAGAAATGTAGTGGAGTTAAAAGTAGAATATTTGTCTTTTAAATGTAGTGAAGTAAAAGTCATAAGTTCCAAAAATAGAAAAAAACTCAAGTGAAGTATAGATACTCAAAAAATGTACTTAGGTACAGTACTCAAGTAGATCTACTTCATTACTGTCCACCCCTGATAATAACTCATTAAAATGTTTCTTGAGACATTTGATTTTGACGAGGATGCATTTCATATCAGCTTTGAAGGAACCGGACCAGCTGAATCACCTCCCTCTGGTCCTCTTAAAGACTGCACCTTTTCCTGCTTTGTCAACATCTTCCTCTCCCTTCATGATCCTGTCTGATAAATCTTTTTTGACCCTCGGGCACCATCCTGAAGAAGTGATCAGTGATATTTCATAAACTGAAACATTTTGTGCCATTGCATGTTAAACTTCAAAGAGCAGAGTTTGTAGCCTGGATGAGTAATCACCTGACTGAGTTTCCCTGCAGGGTTTTTCCAAACGCTGTTGTGTTTAATGACGTAAGGGTTACAAAATTACACAGAAACGCAGCTTTTGATTCGGTGGAAGTTATAAAATCAAAAGTGTTTCTGGCAATCAATGACAATATGATCTTTTCCCAGATCCTTTTTGTCGGGCAATTACCAGGAAGTCTGAAACTAATTTAACAATAACTGTACAGCAAGGTAAGCATCAGTTAAACATGCTGTATGCAAATCATGCCACCAGGGGCCTCTCAATCAAGTCACTGATAAAAAATGACACTGACTCACTAATCCACCAAATATACTCACTGGCCACTTTATAAGGCACACCTCGTTTGTATCCTTCTGCCTTCAGGTTGGCCTTAACACCTTGTAGCATAGATTTGACAAATTGCTGGAAACATTCCTCAGAGATATTGGTCCATATTGACATGATAACATCACTAGTTGCTGTCGATTGGTTGACAGCACACCCATGAATATGAGCTCCTGTTCTTCTCATCTCAAGTGTGATCTATTGGATTGAGATCTAGTGACAGTGGAGGCCACTGGGGTACAGTGAACTTATTGTCATGTTTAAGAAACCAGTTTTAGATGGTTTGAGCCTTGTGACATCGTTAGTTATCTCAGGTACTCTGATTACCACACTGTGGTCAGGAAGGAAAGGACATGCAGAAGTCAGTTCTTACACACTAAAAACTCCTGGGTCAAAAATAACCCATAATGGGTTATTTTTGACCCAACTGCTGGGTTAAAAAGGGACCAACTAATTTCTGGGTCATATCAACCCAGACATTTGGGTTGTTGTTTTTGACCCAACTTCTGGGTTGAATACTTGACCCAACTTCTGGGTTAAAATAACCTGACATTGTAGTCAATATAACCCAACTTCTGGGTCAAATATTTAACCCAGAAGTTGTGTCAAAAACAACAACCCAAATGTCTGGGTTGATATAACCCAGAAATTAGTTGGTCCCTTTTTAACCCAGCAGTTGGGTCAAAAGTAACCTAGCTTGATTTACTTCAGGCTAATTGTGCTAAACTAGCGGGAACGACGACACCAAAAAGTTAACGTTACTGTCAGCAATGTGAAAAACGTCATTCAACATTCTCAAACTTAAGACTCGTTTACCTTGAACGATGTTGCACAGATGACAACCAAACGGAGCAAGCACACTAGCCCGGATAAGTTGAATCTACTCAAAAAACCTGAGGAAAGTGGTTGCCCTAAAAAAATTAAGTAATGTACAATGAAAACTTAAGTAAATTAAACTTAAATATGTGAAGTTCTGGAATTGTTATTTTTAAGTACAATAAACTTAATGTCAAGCTGAATTAACTTAAAATCTTGAGTATTATCAATTCCTGTGCCCAATAAATTGTACTTAGCATTTAAGGTAAATACATTTCATATTTTTTTAAATATATTAACTACAAAATTAGGGAAAAAAAGAAAAAGTCCAAACATGTATTAATCTTTTTATTGAATGCATGTCAGTGTCATATAAAACTCTACATAATGGTGGCATAAATGAGTTGGAACAGGACACAGAAAGTCTGATGCAGGTCGGCTGGTTCATCCATCACCATATTACCCTCCAAGATAACTGCCACACAGGACGGGTTGATCTGAGGATTTTCTTCATCAACACGGAGGATTTCCAGTTGTGTTTGGCTGTATCCATCCTTGTTGGTCACATCCTAACAGAGAAAAAAGACATTAGTAGATAATTCTATGTTACCCATCAAAAAGCACCTTTCACTTTTTATAAAGAAAAGCATCCTATATTAGAAACCACAGCAAAAGTAATAAAGAAAAGAACAATATTTGCCATATATTGAACTTTGAATGTATTTTTTTAAACTCTCAGGGCATAAACATTGCCTGCTTGCTTTCTTTTAAGTCTGACTTTTAAGTAGTGTTTTACAATGATAAATTTATGGTTTGTACTTATTTTAAAGATCCTCACCAGACCAAAAAACACAGGTAAAACTTACTTAGACTACTTATTCCACTGCTGAGTTCCTTGTTTATTTTTTCTCTGCACCCATTCCATAAGTTGGAAAAATAAATAAAATAATTTAAAAAATGTATCAGCACAGTACAGGGAAGGGCCCCAATGACTAGGTTTGCCTTGGGCCCCCATAAGACTAGATCTGCCCCTGTATTCACCTGTTTTTCATTATTCACTGTCATTAGGAAACTCACACGGCCGAACTCCAAGTAGCACAGTAGTGATGAAGTTAGGTGACTACATTCAATGGCCGTCTGAAAAGTCAATACCGTGGCTAATGTTAGCTTAATGGCACTCACCAGTTGTAGTAGGTTTTGGCAAGGACGTCCCGGCGTTAACCTCCTCTCTCTTCGGCGGAAGCGCGGTACACAGCGGGGTCCAACTCCGGAGAAGCGGTGTCCGACTCTGCGTCAACAATATCCCTGTAGACCGCGGTAACGACGGCCGTGCTCCCGGCCTCAGCCTCCTCTTTCTCTACTGTATAGCACGGTGCCCACAGCAAAGAGTCCGGCGTTCACTAAGAGGCGGTGTCCGATTCCACAAGTCCAAATTATCAGTCCAGTTGATAAACCACACGTCCCCACATCTTGAAAATGTCTTAAAATTTCAGTATATCCACAGTACAACTTCATCAACTGGCTGTGGGTGATGAAATGGTTGACGGTTAAAAAGCGCTGTTTCTCTTTCCCATAATGCATTGTGAAAGGTTAACTCAATAAATTTAAGTAATCAGGGTTAAAACTTGATGAATTAAAGCTAGAATAACGTAAAATTGTGAACACATGCATTACTGTTCAACTTAAATATAATAAATTAATATTTGATAGTAAGCAAGGATCACATACTCAGATTTTGAAGTAATTAAGTCAAACTTGATTCGTATAAGTAAATTGTAATTTAATTTGTAAGTACAAATGAAATCCGGGCTAACGGTTCAGTCGAGTGTGTGAAAGTAAGAAAACTAACGGCTGGTGAGAGGGGGGCGGTGACGGTCTTCTTCTACGGGAGAGAGGGGAGGAGATGTCTCTTCTTCTTCCGGACTAACCCGGAACATGGGTTATACTTTGAAAAATAACCCAGAAATGGTATAATCACCCAAACAACCCAAGAATTGGGTTACATATTAGCCATGTAACCCAGAAAATAAGTTATTCTCTGAAAAAACAACCCATAATGTCAACCCAACCCAAATAACCCAGAATATGGGTTGAAGAAATAACCCAGGAGTTTTTAGGGTGTATATTTAATGGGCTGCAGCATTTAAAGAGAGCTTAATTATTATCAGGGGGCCTAAAGTGTGATAAGACCACACCAACATACCCCCATTGTCATATATAAGGCAGGATGGAGTCAAGCTTTCATGTTCTTCTCCCCGATTATACCATCTGAAATTTGCAGCAGAAATCCAGACACATCCGACCAGGCTTTTTTTTTTCAACCATCTGTTGTCCCATTTTGGTGAGCCCATGTGAATTGTAGCCTCAGTTTTTGCCCAGTGAATTGGCATTTACTGTTTATTTTCCCTTTTCGAGACCATTCATGTGAATAACTATATAGACAGGTAGCCAAAGCGAAGTATAATGTCTCGCTATGATACACCAGGAACACTGTATTAAGAGTTAATCATGCTTATAAATACACATTAAAAACAGCTGGATTATTTCATCTACTTAACCACAGGGTTCTGAAATGTTTTACCCATTATGGGTTATTTATATTGATATCAGGCTATTATTGTGTAACTCAGATGCTCAGTAAAAATCTAAAACCCAACATACAATGGTTGACTCAGCACCTGGGTTGTTTGTGCTTCATACGACATCACTACAGACATGCTCCACCATGAATCACACATGCCAGTTTACAACAGAGTTTCCAGTCAGTTTCTAAGCATCAAGCAACCATGCATAGTACCAGTGGAGAGGTACTTCACAAATTTCTTAAGCCAGGATGTTCCAGTTATCCTTGAATTTAGCTGTGATTTATTTCACTAAAGCTGAGGCACATAAATTATCATGGAGATTAAGGATCAGTTCCAAAGCTACCCCTTAGCCCTTGTCAAGCCCTTAGCCTTTGGTTGTGCAAGTTCACGTCTAGTTAAGGGGTATATCAATTCTCAGTGAGGTTCAGGGGAAGTGATAAAGCGAAGGGCTACACAGCCCTTGAAACGAAGACAGGTTTATCCTCAGCAATTGTAGCATCTGCCTACGACACAGCCAGCGACTGGTTCTGGCATTCAGTTAAATATATAAAAAATATGTGTGATTGAAACGACATTGCAAAATGGTGCTGATATTTACATATACTGTACATGCCATGTATGATTTTTATATTTTGGGTACTTTCTATGAAGAATCAAACCTGGTTAATGAATGACAATGTTGTTCTTTTATGATTTGACATTGGAAGAAAGGTGAAGGACTACGTAAGTATTCCGCTTCATCCTGTCTCTTTCCAAACAGGGTTGCTGTGTTGAAATTCATGTGTATGTACAAATCCAGCTGTGTCAATCTTCCCCTCCCAGTCAACTACCTGCCAACTATCAGCCAATGACCAGCCAGATACCAGCCACTAGAAGTCCCGTCCACCTCTCTAAGGGTGTACTATAATTAAACTAAACTCAGGGTGTCAGGGTGGACAGGGCCCATTGTGAACCTGCCATAGACCAGCCATGACACAATCAGGTAAAAGTGGTTACATTTTAAATGGCTGACTCTGTGCATAAGTGTTTGGCTTTGTAATTTACTTGATAGACATTTTCAATTCCTTGGTGTACATAAGAACACTAATATGCATTGACCTTGTTTTTACAAATTAGAAATAAGTTAGTACAATAAATCAGATCAATTCTCTGTAGAAATGGTTCTGGGTAAAAATCCCAGTCAATTAGCAGTTTCTGAAATACTCCGACCATCCTGCCTGGCTCCATGTCATGTTCAGTAAGTGAAATCCCCTCTCTTCTCTATCCTCATATTCAGAAGGCTGTCTTGACCATGTCTACATGCTTAGATGCATTGAGCTGCAGCTATGTGATTTACATATTGTGTAATTAACAGTTAAATACCTAATGAAGTGGCAGTTGTCTATTAAAAAAGCCCAAACAAATACAGGATTATCTACAGACTTTCTCTTCACTTGTCTACAGTTGATGCGTCTTCTTTCATACGTCTCTGAAATAGGAGCTGGTTTTCTTCCTCTTAGCTTTGACTGCAGGGCTGTAGTCAACTGCTGGATGATCTCACAGTGAACTCGTGCTCAAGGACGGGCAGCATGACACACAGAATACATTTGGAGTCATGTCCTCTGCACGTCAAAACCAGACCCTCCATCTGGAAGCTTCCTATAAAACCTCTTAAGACTCTGGACCTGTCATATCATCAACACTCACCCTTAATGAAGGAAAGAAACTTCACATGGAAAATGTTGATGCAGAGTCGAGCAGCTACAACATCTGTTCTTCTACTGTGAGTGTCTGCATCCTCACCTCGTGATCTGATCAGTAAGGAGAGAAGAGGGATGTGATCAAGTTGTTTCCATGTTGAGTAGACATGTTTAATGTAAAGCATGGGTAAGAGGCAGAGCATAAATAAGGCAGGGATGTGTCAGAAAAAGTAAGAGCATGAAAATCAGACATCTTGAAAGTCTTTATGCAGCCATCATAGCTCTCTGCTTCAGTTTGAATGACAATGACCTCTAAATTTCCTGTCTGGAGGAAATTTTTGTCCTCTAAATGTGTCTAATAATAAACATTATGCCTTTGTGATATTAGTCATCATCCTATTTAAAGGTCATGGTAACTTTTAACATGCACGTGGTTTTCCTTCCTTACTCCTTTTGCCTCCAGGACTTGGAAAAATCTGTAAAGTCTCTGCTTTTTCTAGCCCTGACTTTGTGGCTTAAGTCATTACATAAGTGGATCAGTTGGGTTTTGTTTCCATGGCGATGGAGGCAAGCATGCTGCAAACTATAGGAGCCAATTTTAATAACCGTAAAGCTAACATGATGCATGTCAGAGGCCACCGACTAGTACTGTACAGGGGCCAGTGTTTTAACAAGACGGGTTCTGTGGGGGACAGATTTAATAATAAATAGAATTAATCAGAGTATTCTGACTAAATTTACATTGTTTTTCTAATAATCTTATTTTGGCCTTATAATAATGCAATTTATGGGGAACAATGGAAAATAATCACACAATTTGGGTACATAACTCACCAGAACACAGGCTCATTCAGAGCCACAGGCTTGTTTCTTAGAACCAAACTTATCAAGACTCAGGCTGTGTTTACACAGACACTCCTGACTTAAAGACTTTGCGTTTTAGAATTCTGCTGCGTTCAGACAATGCTCGGAGACGAGTGAATCCACTGTAGTATGCATGCTGGTTCAGTAGAAGGCGGTGTAGAGGCAGCGCTGCTACAACACACGAACAAAGAAGAAAAACTTTTCACAAACAACAATGGCGAATAGACGAACAAAGAAGCAGGAGTTTCTATTCTGGACAACAAATCAGTTCGGGCAACAAATCTGTCTGGATAGTTTTGTCTGGATAACAAACCAAGCACGGTAAGAGGCTCATACATTACTCGGCTGACAGCTGAAGCTGTTGTTGTTCCTGGTATGCGTGCGCAGCCTTCACGTGAAAGAGTACTGAGCATGCGGTGACATCAGAGTTTCACCCTGAAACACTCTGATACGGGTTTGCACGGAGCTGCATGGAGAGCGTATTCAAAACTTTCCACTCTGGAGCCCGTTTTCAAAAGTTTCTGTTTTCGGACGAAATGCAACGTGTTTTCTCCTAAAAGCAAGGCCAAAATGCAACAAAAACGTATCGGAATTTGACCGTTTTCGGTGCTGTGTAAACGCAGCCTCAATTTGTTTTTGTTGGCTGCTTCACGACATGCACAGTCAAAAATGTTTACAGCTTTTCAGAGAGCAGGTGGAAGGAAGTACAGCAGTATATATCTCAGGTTGTACCTTTTTATTTTTCACAGCTGTGACAGATACAGAGAGACTGTGTATAGTCTTTACAGTCAGGCTATGGATATGCAAGCATCCGGTCACCCTTTCAAAACAAAACAATGGTTGATCTCAGTACTATAAAAAAACATTCGAAAGCATACTTCGATTTCTCTTCCAGCCCAAAATCAAGTGATCCAAAGCTTGTTTGGGGTCCTCTGCTCTAGGATGCATTATTAAAACAGGGTGTTGTTTTTCAAACCCTAATAAACTTTTCCTGTATCTCATGCTGTAGTCCCACATCAGAGCATCAACTTCATTCTTCTTTTGCATTGCTGTTTGATTTGTTTCTATCTATGGTTCTCTTAGGCACTTTCACACAGCGGGCCCTAATTTCGTGGCACAGCGCAGGGGGCGCAGAGCTGGCACACCCCGCACAGTGTTGATTTCGTCCGGCGCACCGCCGTGCGCTGCCAATTTGCCAATTTGGTATACCGTCTGCGCAGAGATGGGTGTGACGGCGGACCAGGGGGAGGTGACGGCAGATTCATGTTGGCGCAGTGACAATTTCGTGCCAAAAACAGTGCAGAAAGTGCAGTGAAAGCTCGCCAGCTCCAACCTGGTCTATTCTCGGCGCAAGCGAAGCGTACCCTCCACAGCTGTAATTTGGTGACAGGCGCACATGTGCGCACACATCACCAAAGCCTCAGAGGCAGGTTTCCAGAGCGTCAGGCACATTTTAAACCAATAAACAATCACAGCAATCACTATTTAATGTAACCGTCTGAACCAGCATATACATTTGTATCTACATCAACTGTCCTGTCACATCTGATGTTGGATTAAAGCCGTTTGTCATAATGGAAACTTAACCTGACGGCATCTGGAAGTTTGATGCACATCTTACAAGTCAACAATAAACCGCATTAACATCTGATACTGAGTATATATCTGGCTTCTCTCATTTCATTAAATTCAAAGAAAAGAGGGAGAAAAAAGAGAGAAAAACAATGTATGTCACTCAGGTTTTGCCTGTGATTTCCCATATTTCTCTATTTTAGTCTTTATTTTTAACCTGATCTAAATAGATGGAGTACATTATTACAAGGAGGATGAGGCGGAGACACCGGGAGAGTATACAGTATATCACCAAAGGCTCTGCTATTTGGGGATGACAAACCAGGAGTGCATGTGAACACAGCGTTATGAATGGATAAGCCAGCTGCTGTGTAACTGTCTCTTAATTTTTTTACTCCTATTAATGACAAAGGAACAGATTACATCTGTCCTGAGAGCTGGCCCACACGGTGACGCGCTTTGTGGCCTCCGATGTGCGCCCTGATGGCCGTTCTCCCTGCTGCTGAAGTGACAGCAGCTCTGACCGTCTCTGCTACTGGGTCTTTCCAGCACACTGTTTCCGTGGCGGGGATCATTCAGACCAATCAGACGCTGCGCCTCGGCTGCAGCGCATTTAAAGGCAAGGAGAGGCGGTCATTTGATTGGTAAAGACAGCACTCGGCTGTGTTAAACCCACTCACACCTTTTCTCCTCCCTCTCTGGCACTTGCGAGAAGGGGCAGGGACGGAGGCGTGGATGCGCCTCTCTGCGCTCCTCTGCTCCTGGAGTGCACCTCTCTTGGCACAGCAGGAAACTTGCAAAGTGCGCTGGTCACACCCTGTCCCCACGGCGAAGGCCGGCGCAGGGTAGGTGCGCCTGCGACTGCGCCTGGTCTATGAAATTTGAGCCCAGCATGTTTAGTCTGGACCAAACAAAGTATTGTTTGCATTTTTTGCATGTCAGTCAAGTTTTCTTTTATTTTGGCACATTTATGTCTCATCTTTGTCTGTTTCATTTTGAAGCCCTAACCGTTGCCCTTGTCTTGTCACACCTGCCTCCTGATTGCTTCACCCCACCTGTTGCCCATAACACCTGTTGTATTTAATCTCACGTCTCCCTTTGTCCTGTGCCAGTTCGTTGTACCTCAAAGTCCTTGTCCCAGCATTCTTCATACTTTGTCTAGGCATGTACAACCTTTCCTGTTTTTCTGACCTTGCCTTTCCTGGATTCTTATGCCTGATCTAAGGGGTATTCCACCAATGTGGAATTAAAACATCCAGGATAACCAACTAAAGCCAGGCTTGACCAAGTCCCTTGTAAGCATGCTGGCTTAGTGTGTTTCACAAAGGTTGATCCAGGCTGAGAAGGAGCAGCTTGGACAAATCAGGTGTAAGTTATTCAGATAGTTGCATGTTCACGGCTTTTCTCAAAAGCAGATCACAGATATACTAATCAAAACAGGGAAAATGGATACTTTGCTCCAAATGACAAACAGCTTCAGATGGAAACTTATGAGGAAGTCTAACATATAATTTCCATAAAACAAGAAACAAAGCCACTACAATAAAGAACCAAGAAAGGTTGGCAGAAAATTGCAGACTGCTTATATATATTGGATATATATATATATATATATATATATATATATATATATATATATATATATATATATATATATATATATATATATATATATATATATATATATATATATATATTGGATATATATATATATATATATATATATATATATATATATATATATATACACACACACACACAAATATAAATCATGATAGAAACCTGAAATGAAGAGGTGTTTTTTGCTTGTTTCAATACAAATTTGCTAAATACTCCGTGAGATCAGCAGAGGAGAAAAGTCCCCTGCTAAACCTAAAGTTATCTCTAACACATTTTACCAGAATTTTACCTTTTGTCTGTTTTTTGCTATGAGAGTGTCTTGTATTGTGCCATGAGCCATTGATGTGGCTATTATATTTTACTGTTTTTATCCTTAAGCTGAACTCAGTCAGATAGCCACCACATCACCTTCCACTGGATGTGTAATGAGCTTTTTGAGTGTAATGAGCTACATTTAGAATGACAAATCCGTATTTCCTGTTATTTTCATGAGAGTAACTTAAAAGAAATGCAATAATAGTGTAATGCCTTACATTCTAAATGCAGTAACATTATATAACTATTTACTTTGAAATGACAGCAACAAGTAATACATAATGCATTACATTTTTGAAGTAACTTGCCCAACACTGGTCATAACCATGCCTTAAAGGTGCAGTGCAACCCCAGCATCAACTACTTTCATTGGCATTGTGGTAACATTTTACACAGAATATCAATGTTCTGATTTAAGTAATAAAGGTGGTCACTTTGAGGGTTTACTTTGCCCAACACTGGAGAAGACATCCGCATTTTCCTGTAGCTTTAAATCATCTTTCACATGAAATGACTCTGAGAGCAGTGAATTAGCAGTGATACTGAGCTACATTCCTCTGAACATCCTGGGGGTCTATCAGCTGTCTGTTTGTGTCTGTTTGATAGCTTTTTGCATGAAGCAGGATCCTGACCCTGATAAGAGCTGGTGACAGACGACCCCCAGGAAGACAGATAGTTAGACCCTCTTTTATCTCACCTGGCTGAGAGCAGTGAGACCTTTGACCTGACCTGCGGAGACTGAAGGGAACCTTTGTTATCAGGATGTCAGGGCAGCATCGGGGGACGACAAAGAGGCCTTCACACTCGAGGATACACGTGTGTACAGAGACATGATGAAGGTAGAGCTGCAGGTTTATCAAATGATCAGCCTCCCTGCATGGCTCATTGGGCTTCAACATCAGAACAGGGATAAAATAATAATAATAAACTAGAAGGACATTTCTACATTTTGCATGAAAATGCCACTTGTGAGCAGAGTTCAGCAGTAATGTAATTACTTATCGGGTGCCGTAAAGAGGAAAGAACACAACTTTAAAGGCCCATGACTGACAAGACCCCTTAAATACTTTAGTAAAGAACTTTTTTTATTTTTATAAAACTATTATTCTTATTTGCTGATGTGTGTTGGTAATTTCGTTTGACTGTTTTTGTTTCAAAAGAAAATTAAAGTAAAACGAAAGGATCATTCAGGCATCCTTTGTGCTGTCCAAAGTTTTAAAAAAAATGGTTAGATACTTAGGAATGGTTCCAAGGGTACAAAGATGTGAATTTTACAGTTATTCTTTCTATTAAGAATATTATTTCAGTTGCATTACAGTTCTATCTTTTTTAAGCTATTTTGTTTTTTTAATGGAATAAGAAATGCTTTAAAAATGTTCCAACATTGCAACACTGAAATGCAAATTACATAAAGCTCTTTGGGTAACTTTTAGAAACACTTTAAGAAAGTGTATAAATTGGTTATGAAACACAAAATCATAGTTATCTAAGCTGATATTTTTGTCAATTATTGCTTATTTATATAACGGACATGTGGTTTGAAGCTAGGGTTGGTAATTTGATGTAGATACACTTTTTGTATTGCTTGTTAAAATGATCTTTATGACCCGATGGCAATCAATTCATAATGTGCTCTTAAAATAGACTAAAAATATCCGCTATCTACAGCAGGAATACACCTGAGAGACAGAAACCAGTAAAACCTTTGGAACCCACATTTTAAACCAATCAAATCCCATTGCCGTTCTGCCTGCCTCCTGCTCATACAATTTGCTGGCGTGCACGGACTCTGATTCAGTGTGTGTGTAGCCGAGCTGAGGGGGATCTAAGTTCGCTGGAGAATGCTTACCTTTCAAGTATTGGCTTTGAAAATAAGGGAAGCCCGCTACGAGCCGTCCCACAAGCTCCAGTATCCCTCACATTTTAAGACAGGTGCACAAAAAATCTAAAATAAACACACTGTTTTTCTTTGGTTTGTTCTGCTTTTGGCTCTAATCTCACAACAGCTGCCTCCCAGGCTACTGCAGGTGGACGTTCTCGCGAGGCTTTTTCTTCTTCTTCGGTTTTACGGCGGTTGGCATCCATCATTTTGGAGCATTACCGCCCCATTCAGGCTAGTGATAGAGTTCAGTTTGGAAAGGCAGAGGAATGTTTTTGTTATTGTATCGTCACACAGGAGATTTATGGGAGAATGCTAATACGGGAGGACGTCGGGAAAGAGGATAAAATACGCAAAATGTGGTAGTTTCATGGCCAAAACGGGAGACTTGACAGCTATGTGGAGAATGGCAGAGGAACTACCTATACCCTGATCAACATCGGGCTGTGAGTACTAACTAACTTTCCATGTTTGTTTTTTTTTAACTTTACTCTGATAATGTTTTGGTGTTTTCTTACCGCTGACTGAGATATGACTTGGTTTAGTGTAAAACATAAACGTTGTGCTGGGGGTTTGGAGTTGAATCAGCCTTCTGGTTGCAAATCAGCGGCGCTTGTGCATGTGAGCGGGAGGCGTAATTTTGGAGGAGGGGTGAGAGGGGCTAGACGGAGCCCTGAGGAGATGCTACATTCAAATTAATGCTAGTTTTCCAAAATTACCGACCCTAGCATTAAGGTACTAGCTCGCAAAGTTGGGATACAGACCCCCAGGGGGCTTTGAGGCATGTATAGATTGTGAAATGCTTAAAAAAAGATGCTCAAATAAAGGTAAATTCTCTAAAATGCATATCTACACATTACCCTTGGAATGTGGACCAGTGTCCTCCACATTTGATTCTACCTATAAATGCATTATTGTAATGATCAAGGCTCAGAAAGGGGAGGAGGTTTATTGGCCAACAAAGTTCAGTACACAGGTAAATAGACAGTGTGGCAAACAAATCCAAAACTCACAAGGAAAGGTAATCAGAGTCCAAAAAGGGCTAGCAAAAGGCTAAGGGTCCCGGCAAACAAATCCGAAAAGACGTGAGACAAAAATCAGGGTCAAGAAAAAGGCAATATCATACATTATGAAGCTATGCAGGAAAATGCTGAAAAGAAATAAACTAGTACTACCATCTGGCAGCAAGACAGGGGAAGACATGAGGTTTAAATACAAGAGGTGATTTGGAGTGACTGGACCCAGCTGGGGAAAAACAATCAGGGATCAGGTGTTACAGCCCCAGAGACAAGGGCTGTGTCCGAAATGGCATACTAACGTACTACTCATACTAAGTGTGACGTCAAAATGAGTATGTAGTGTGTTCACATTAGATAATATGAAAAGATTGAGTGTGCGAGAAATACCCGGATGTATACTATATCGGAAAAAATTTAAGTATGTGAGGTAGGCATACTAGTCACACTTTAATGTCCCATAATGCATTGCGAGCCCCATAGTGCATTGCGGCATGCATTATGACCGACCGGCATTCAGCTAAAAGTCAGCCACGAGCAAACTTCCCGTTTTTAAAATGAACGCATCTTTTATTATCTCCTTTTAGTTTTTAAACACTTCTGTAAATGGGCTCTTGTTTTTGAGCCAACCGGAAGTTTCTTCAGTAGCAAATTGGCACGAATAACAGAATGTCCGAAATGCCGAAATGAAATTTGTATCTGTGCGTTTTATGGCTGAAATGACCACACTTTGATATTCTACGTGGTGACTTTCTCGCCTAAAATGCTCTCTGAACTTTCAAATGTGGCGAATCAACAGAGATATTCAATAGCCTGGTGTGCTTCCATTTTTTGTCGTCAGCGGTTTGAAATGCATCATGGGAAACTTAGTAGTATACTACAGTGTGAATGGTTGGCATCCTAATCATACTTATAGTATGTAGTATAGAGTATATGCACATGAGTTTGTAGTATGTAGTTCATTAGTATGCCATTTCGGACACAGCCAAGGACAGGGGAGCGAATTTTCAAAATAAAACAGGAAGCACACCACTACACATGAAAAAAGAAACAAATGGATAACTTAAGTAAAGAAAAGAGCAGGGATAATGACACATAATTACATATCAGGGATTGTGACAGCTGTTTGACTTTTATAAGGAAACATTCTCAAAATAAATCAGATGTACTCATATGTGGACTCATCTGATGCCTATGACAGGGGACCTTTGACTAATTTTGGATTTTAACCTCTATGTTTGTGGGTCAGTTATTTTTAATGTGAAGACTGCATCCATTATGTCTGCAATAGTGAAATTTTGATCATGTGCCACCTCCTGTATTGTCATAACTGTGAGCTACTTCTTGTAATGTTTTACCTGCGACTGGGCAACAAATGAAATTACACTATTGTGCTTATTCCAGCCTTTTAATTTCACTTAGTGAAAGGATAGTATGATTAATCATCCTCAATTTGAGTTATGATTGCATTTATTTCAAATCTCAATTATCACACAGCATTGCATAATTTCTCATAACATTTATAGATTTACTGTCTGTTGATATGCATAGACATGAGCGCCACTGTTCACCAGCTGCATGTTCAGTTCCTCTTAAATATTTATTTAACAGACCACAAGTTAGAAAAGGTAAAACACTTGAGCAAAGTGAGTCCCCAACAGCTGACAAGGTGCTAAGCACTGTGCATTTTCAGGGTATTGTGAGGAGTGGGCCTGCCAAAGACAACTGCGTTCTACACATGTAGAGTTGTTTCGAAATCCCTTGTTGCACCGTGTCATCACAGACATTCAGGCTGCTGCTGAAGTGTGTGTACTTGATTTGATATCTGACCATCACAACTTACACTGCTTTCACCCTAAAATTAGCTGGTCAATGTGAATTTTTTTTCAACGCAGGTTAACCCGCTAGCAATCAGCAAGTGACTCCTTTCTCACTGCCAGAATACAAGCTGCGTGGCTTTTTTCTTTCCTCTGGTGCATCAAGCTGGTGTCATCACATTGATGACATCATCAGTGCAATGAAACACCTCCATGTGAACAATGGAAACCGTGGACACAGTGGTCAACTGTTTTCTGTACTTTGTACTTTTGTCCCTCTTTAAAAATGTACAAACTTAGCGCAGACTGAACGCTGATAATACAAAGGCGGATGGAATTTGTTGCTGAGATGGCAAAGAGTCATGTAAGTTACAGACGGAGGGGACAGGTACAAAATTATGCCAGTCGACCCGGGTCGAAATGCAGATTCAACTGTAGACAGGATCCAACTATTGGTTTAAACAAGGTTTTTGGCCAGTGGGAAAGGGGCGTTAATGTGCTATGAACCCGCTCCCCTTCAATCCTGCTGTATTTGACTTGTGTGCGCATGGATGCTGAGGAAGATGCTTGTACAATCTCTGTGTGTTAAGATCATAAGTGAAAGGTCAAAGGAGGATGTTACTAACAATGTTTGAGCTCTTACCCGAGTCAGTGACAGACATGTCTTTCTAATCGTCTTCCCTTGTATATCAGGCTGTCCTGTTAAGTTGCTGCTGCTGTAAATGTGCTTTTTCCTGTTTGGCTGTTTTATCCTCAAAGCCATCTGACAAATTAAGACCTCAAGACTTTCATTTTGAAGAATTTCACTTTGACTTGACTTTAACAGAAATAGCTAATGTCCAGAAACAGGATGATGTGAGACGGACGGACAAGCCAATGGATGTTCTCCTTCATATTGTGGAAAAACTGACTAAATGTCCTCTAAAATTACAAACCCAAAACCAGTGAAGTTGGCACGTTGTGTAAATCGTAAATAAAAACAGAATACAATGATTTGCAAATCCTTTTAAACTTATATTCAATTGAATACACTGCAAAGACAAAATATTTCATGTTCGAACTGAGAAACTTTATTTTCTTTTGCAAATAATCATCAACTTAGAATTTAATGGCAGCAACACTGTGTTACATCGCCTTTCCTTTTAACAACACTCAGTAAATGTTTGGGAACTGAGGAGACCAATTTTTGAAGGTTTTTGGGTGGAATTCTTTCCCATTCTTGCTTGATGTACAGCTGAAGATGTTCAACAGTCTGGGGTCTCCATTGTTGTATTTTACGCTTCATAATGCGCCACACATTTTCAGTGGGGGACAGGTCTGGACTACTGGCAGGCCAGTCTAGTACCCGCTCTCTTTTACTATGAAGCCACGCTGTTGTAACACGTGCAGAATGTGGCTTGGCATTGTCTTGCTGAAATAAGCAGGGGCATCCATGAAAAAGACGTTGCTTGGATGGCAACATATGTTGCTCCAAAACCTGTATGTATCTTTCAGCATTGATGGTGTCTTCACAGATGTGTAAGTTACCCATGCCTTGGGCACTAATACACCCCCATACTATCACAGATGCTGGCTTTTGAACTTTGCGCCTATAACAGTCCGGCTGATTCTTTTCCTTTTTGGTCCGGAGGACACAGCGACCACAGTTTCCAAAAACAATTTGAAATGTGGACTGGTCAGACCACAGAACACTTTTCCACTTTGCATCAGTCCATCTTAGATGAGCTCGGGCCCAGTGAAGCCGGCGGCATTTCTGGGTGTTGTTGATAAATGGCTTTGGCTTTGCATAGTAGAGTTTTAACTTGCACTTACAGATGTAGACGAACTGTAGTTACTGACAATGGTTTTCTGAAGTGTTCCTGAGCCCATGTGGTGATATCCTTTACACAGTGATGCCGGTTTTTGGTGCAGTACCGCCTGAGGGATCGAAGGTCACCGCCAGTCAGTGCTGGCTTTTGGCCTTGCCGCTTACGTGCAGTAATTTCTCCAGATTCTCTGAACCTTTTGATGATATCACGGACCGTAGATGATGAAATCCCTAAATTCCTTGCAATAGCTCATTGAGAAATGTTGTTCTTAAACTGTTTGACAATTTGCTCACGCATTTGTTCACAAAGTGGTGACCCTCGCCCCATCCTTGTTTGTGAATGACTGAGCATTTCAGGGAAGCTGCTTTTATACCCAATCATGGCACCCACCTGTTCCCAATTAGCCTGTTCACCTGTGGGATGTTCCAAATAAGTGTTTGATGAGCATTCCTCAACTTTCTCAGTCTTTTTTGACACTTGTGCCAGCTTTTTTGAAACATGTTGCAGGCATCAAATTTCAAATGAGCCAATATTTGCAAGAAATAATAAAGTTTCTCAGTTCGAGCGTTAAGTATCTTGTCTTTGCTGTGTATTCAATTGAATATAAGTTGAAAGGGATTTACAAATCATTGTATTCTGTTTTTATTTACGATTTACACAACGTGCCAACTTCACTGGTTTTTGGTTTGTAGAATTTAAGAAACATGAACAAACAGAATATTGACCTATCTTATCCTGTTAGAGTTAGAGAGCATGATCCCCTTCGGTGAATTTATATGACAAGGTTTAGAAAAAAAATATTTTACAGCATCACTAAAAATAAGCTCTTTTCATCCAAATTTGAGCCTTCTACATTTTAAAAACTTGAATTATAAAGAATTACTGTATACAATGACCTCAGATAATGAAGACTTTATATAAATGTAAAAATACATTTAACCTGTAGATTGTTCTTTAAAGACAAAGCATTTACTGACTTAATAAAGTCATTATTATCAACTTCCAGCAGATGTACTAAATCTTTCCAATGTATGAATACATTTAATATAGAAGAAAAGTTTGTTATTATATCTGATGCTTGTATCATACAAACATTATTACGGACATGAAACTAAATGTCCATTGGTTAAGATGTTAAGATGGAGAAACTGGATATACAAAAAATCTAAATCTCTATTGCAATAATGCTTCATTACTACCGCACTCTATATTTAAAGAAGGGAACACTTCCCCTGAAAAAATGGGTGTGAGAAGAAGGGATTCCTCTCAGGACGGACAAACATGGAAAAGGTGTGTGCAGAGTGAATCCTGTTCTGAATATTGTAACCTGGGGGAACGTAAAGTGCGTGTTAGAAATGATTTTGGGCCTGAGATCATTTTCCATGACTAAGGAGCGGTGAGTAAGCTGCTAATGATGTGTTGGGACTCGGTTCTGTGGAGGTTGATTTGCTAGCATGCTAATAATGAGTCTGGTTACATTCCTGCACTGATGTTATGAGTCAAAATGGCTGGCAGCGAGAACAGCATGAGAGATAATTATTGGGTCTTATTGCTTAATCCTGCCACTGGATTATCTTTCTCATGACATGTTTCTGTGTGTTTTACAATAAATATGAACACTGAATCATGTCTTTATTACACCTGCAAACTTATGAATGGATGGACAGGTTAACAGAGCATTTTTTTTAAGTCTCTGAACCTTCACCTACAACAAGCAATGTAAATGACGCTTATCGTTTAGTCCCACTGAGCTGTTGGATAACTATTGGGCTTTCAAAACTTTAAATACAGTGACATGGTGGCAAAAAGTCAACCGCACGGTTACAATACCAGTCAAAGGGTTCGTTCCTATCCCTAGAAGCACACCACTTGACATCTGATGTTGTACTTCCCAAATTTAATCAGTTCAACGTCACTAGGCGAGGACATTTGTGCAAAGCTTAACAGAATTCCCTCAAAGAATTTTTGACACTTCCCTCCAAAGTGCTTTCCTATTTTTCTTCTTAAGTCAAATATAACATCTCCGAGGAAACTCAAAATAAGTGTTTTCTAGATTATGAGCCTGATCTACTAAAGGTTTGTGTGTATAAAAACTTGAGCAAAGTTGATAGCATGTGGAAAGCTGCCCAGAGTACACCTTGGATTGCGTCTGTCAAATTAGTTAAATAGCATGCGCGGTCCTTCTGTGTGTTTGCCTTCATAAATATGCAGAATACAAGGTGCAACACAGGCACAGCGTTACATACAGAGGACTGTGGTCAAACTTTCGAGAAACAGTGGCTGACAGTGAGTTTAGAAGCTGTCAGTGCGTGGAGAGCGTGATTCAGTTAGTGCATAAAAGGCAAGAGTACCCATGCGGACCCAAGACTGTTCTTCACTTGAGGGATTATTGGTGATGAAGATGTATAAGTATGTGAATGCTGTCATTTAGATTATGTTTAAGTGGATTCAGGAAAGGAAAATTAAAAATGACGCAGACAAATTTGGCATGAGGAAAAAGTGACAACCTTATTCGTCAAAATGACAGACAGTAATTATAATTACATAAAGTGTGTTTATTTGCCTCAAACTCCAGAGCTTCAAACTTAATTTTTCATTCACTCTGGTCTCCCAAACTCTCCATCATAACAGCAGGTGGCACATGCAAAATCCTCATTTAAAGGGAGCGGTCCACACCACTTTTGCACCTGTTATGAATTGTGCATGCAGTCACTGTAGATCACCCGCAACACACCCACTAATTGCATGTGCAGTTTTTTTTATTTTCCACATGTTTTTTAGTTTCCTGTTCTGTTGGATCTTAGTAGATCAGGCCCAATGTGTTTGCAAGCAGGTGGTGAATATGATGGGCCCTATTTTGGTGACATAACGCGTGTTCTCTAACAGTCATGATGTACAGGACTTTGAATGCAGCAGGCTCCTTATGACTGCTCGAGTCTGATTACAATCATAATGTTCAAAAGAGCCTGTAGTTTTTACAAACTGAGGGCACCTGATCCAAATGTTTTCTTCTCTGCGTCTAAGACGCTCTGTTGTAGCTCTTGTCACTTTTAAGAGCCCTTACATTATGTATTATTGAGTTTTATTTGTCCTTCAGTATATTTAACATGTCTCCACTGACTGATAGAGTCCTTCTATACACAAGGCAAATAGTCCATGGATGCTTCTTCCTTTCTAAAGCTGGAGATTTACCTGCTGTTAACGAAACACATCCTGTGATTCAGTGTGTGTTTGTGCATGTGATTCAGAATAAGTGCAACAAGGATGCAAGCTACACGGTCAGGGGGGTTCAGTATGGAGGCACAGGGGGATATAGCAGTCATCACAGCAGCAGAGACAAATAATACAAAAAGTTTACAATTTTTAGGGACTTAATAAATGGACTTCAGTTTATATTGTGCTTTTCTAGTCTTTTGACTACTCAAAGCAACTTCACGCCACAGGTCACACCTGTCATGTCTCGTCAGTCATGTTAAGTCTGCACTTTTTACTTCTGTCTTGTCTTTTATATTGTCTTGTCACCTTTTATTTTGTAGTCATAACTGTCCTCTCTTTTCAGGCAACTTCACTTCCTGCCCTCATGTTTTCCTGCCATTGTGATTGTGAGCTCCGCCCCTCATTGTTTCCACCTGTGCCCCATTACCTCTTGTATAAAATCTGTGTCTCCTTTTGTTTTGTGCCAGATTGTGTTGTCTCATGTCCATGTGTTTCTTTGTGCCACAAGTCTTTATTCCTGAACAAGGTACAGCCTTTTTTTGTGTTGTTTCAGTACAGAAGATTTTGGTTGCCTTTGTTGATCTAGTTTGCCAGCAGTGCTGTGATTTTTGGTTGCCTTTTCTCTAGTTATTCCAGTGATGCTGTCATTTTTTGTTCATTACTTTGAGTGCTGATTTTTTCAATAAAGAGCATTTTTTGTTTGAGTCTTGCTTTTGGGCCCTTTTGGGTCGATCTTTGTCAAAACCCAGTTGCTCTCACATTCAGTCACTGATAGTTCAGAGTTTCTATGTCAGTTATCCATTGTGGTATCAGTAACACTTTCAGGCCCTTTCATGCCCATTTACACGCCACTGATGCAGCAGTGGGAGCAACTTGGGGTTAAGTGTCTTGCTCATGGACATATCTCCACGTGTCACCCAGAGATGGTGACGCGTGCTGGTGGAAGGACACACAGGCTGTGCCACTGTGGCTAAGGTTCAAACTAATACCATAGACCGTTTACAACTCCACAAAAAAAAATGACTAAACTATCCCCTTAAATTAAAAAAAAAAAACCTTGTTGACAAAATGACTGAAATTGCTCTGGTTGTTAAACATTTTGCCCAAAGTATGCCCAAGATCAGAAATCTCAAGGAACATCACAATTCACATCCATGCAAAGTAGCCTTCATTAAATCCTGCTTTCATTTTTATAAGCTTCTGTAAAAACGTCCCTGGTCATAGGTTTAAAGGTAAGGTAAAGTGAAGAGACAGCAGTCATTTTCCTTTCCATCTGACATTTCTGTCTGTTTTGCAGATCAGTGAATCCCGCCAGTAATTTGTGTTGGTGTGGAGCATGTTACATCTTTATACACTTGTTACAATTGCTGCAGTCATTCATTTTTGCATGCCTTCCATATTTACATAGCTTCTTTTTTTTTATATGCATTCAGAATTGGTTTCTTTGTTAGTTGCACTATCTTGATCTTCCATGAAGTTCTTTGTGCCCTTTGAGTTAGTTAGGCCTCATTTGCCATTGTATAGTGAACAAAGATGCACACAGGGTCCCCTGGTGCAGTTTATAAATAGAACTATAAGTTGTGTGACGGTTGGGGAGATTATTGGGTCATCTGAGGGTTGTCTCTATTCCTGTCCTCTCTGACTCTCGACCCATGAGGCTGTAAATAGTTTGATTAAAACAGACAGACTAAATGGCACCACTCTTTTGTTTTCTTCATCTGACCTGATGGTTATTTCCAACCACATCAGAAATACCAACTATGCAAACACAATGGAGCCACCAATGAATAACTTGTTAAAAATAGAAATGTGGTAATATCACATAATGCGGCGCAGGTACACAATCCTCTTTCAGAAAACAGGCCCACTGGTGCATATCGCCATATCTGATCAGACTACTGCGGGTTCCAGCTGAACAGAATTGCTTTAATTTACAGGGTGGGACGTGGATTGCTTTAATACACATAAATGCCTGAAGAAACACCCTTTCCAAGGTGACGACATTGTTTTTTGAATGTAGAGTTATGTAAGTACTGGAAAACATTGGATGAACGATACAAACTGCACATGACAGAGATGCGAAATGACTTACTTTCATTTTTTGTCTGTCAATTGTATTTATTTGGCGTTGTGGTATGTTGTGTGTTGGAACTGCTGTGTAAGAACTAAAGTAGCATGTTGACATCAATTAGCAACGAGTAAACACAGGAAAACAAAGGTCTGTCACTAAGTTCTGTTAAGAGTGTTAAATTCAGCACACACATGTCAACAGCACACAGAGCAGAGAGAGCTTACAACACAATGAGGAGCTGTCAGAGGCACAATCAGCAGCTCCATAATTACACTGAACTCTTATTTCAGACGTACAGGAGGAGGAGGAGGCTCCAGTGTCACTGAAAGGCCATGATTTAAAGAGATTAAACCAAAGTGAAGCCTCTGAATGAAGACAGTTGTGTTAAAAACTATGGCAAAAATAAACAGATATTTTTGCAAACAGAGGTTTTCCTCCTCCATTTCTGAAAATAATCCTGTCCACATGCATGAAGTTTTTTAAAACATCTTCACATAAATGCACTGTTAAACACTAACCATGTTAAAATATCTAAGATATGAATTTTTCCCAATTTCTATGATAAATAAGCTTTTTTAAAATATCTATTCCAACCACAGTCTAACAGGTGTTAAAGTTTATCTAGCTATGTAAACTTGTGTTGACAGGTGTTTGAGAACATATTTCTTTGTTTATACTAACAGGCTGCAGTGGGTCAGCAGTCAACACAGTCTCTTGTCAGACAGTAGGGTGTGTTCACACCGAATGCAGCATGGGAGAGGAGAGACCACCTGGCTGCACAGCTTTGTCCTTAAATGTGCTTATATGCCTCCTGTTTATACATGTTTTTGGCCACAATTTACTCAGTCACATGAAAGATACACAACATCATACATGAGATGAATAAACTATTTCAGCATGTCTCCTTCCTCTTCCTCCTTGGAAGAGAAAGCGGAAAGGGGGGGAAAAAAAGAAAGAAAAAAAGGGGAAGGGGGGGGGGGAGCGATTATTATTATATTTTGCGCTTGGACTGCTGGTTGGAGAAAGAGGGAGCCAGACTTTTTGTCCTCCTCTACTTTAGAAAAAAAATATTTTTGCCTTAACTGTAAACCCAGCTTCAATCCCACCAAAGCCCTCAATACTTATCATGGAGAGAGTGGAAGATGTTATGTCCTCCACTGAGCTCGTCATGAGGCCAGTGGAAGGGCCGCCCCAGTGTGCCTTCTTTAACTCCTTTAATATTTGGACAAACTTAATTGACAATATCAGTAACTTCCTCGCAGGCTGTTTTTGTATCATCAGTTCGCGGAGCTCTGTTCGCATTTTCATGTACTCTGGTACTGCGAGCTTGAACCTCCCATACAAAATTAGAGCATTAGGTAGCATTTGTACACCAGCGTCAAAGTTTGTGTGATCATGTGAAAAGTCCAGTGATCAGCAAATGCTTGATAAGGTAGACAAATGTGGAAGTGCTGTAGTTCACCTTATGTCTACTTGAGACTGGCTGCAAGAAAAGTTGGGAACCACCAACCTAAAACATCTTACTTCCTCATTCTTGAGCTTGTTTTAAACTTCAACAGATTGCTAAAAGAATGTCTGCCCAAATGTAAGAAGTTGCTGCATGTGACATGGTTTTACTGGCTCTTTATGATAAGCATTTGTATTGGTGTACCTAATAAAGTGGCCAGTGGGTATGTAATACTGTAGGTTTAGATATTATTTGTGCAAAAAAGTCATCATATTAAACCTGTAAATACCTCAAAATCAAGACCTTTTTGTTTTAGCCCAAGTTTGTTAGTATGTGTGTCAGTTTATATGCAGGATAACTCAAAAGTTAAGAATGGATTTTAGTAAAATTTCCAGAAAATGGGTTTGTAGCACTAATAGGAAGTTACCTGATGGTGGTGGTGATGTGGATCTGTATGCAGATGCAGACATTGATGAAAGATTTGTTAAAAAAACATTTGGAGATAGGGCAGTTTTCAACACTTTTGCCAATAATTTCTCAACCGATTTCAGTGATATTTTTGGAGAATGCTGTTTCTGGCACAAGACCCATAGTGCCATTGTGATACAGTAATATTTTCTAAATATACGACCCTGGATGCAGATCCATAAAAATTTCAGGGATTTCTCAACAGTGTGAAACAGCACAGCTTTTACATTTTTGGTAGGAACTTTCCCAACATTGATGGGGATGCTTTGGTGGAGGTTTGTGCTCTCTGTTACACTCCTTTTTTTTTTTTTTTTTACTTTTAGAAAAGTAGTTTGCTGTTTACATTACTAGAGCGTCTTGTGTCTTGAAACTGTTACATAAGCCCCTTATAATAAAGAAATGGATCTCCTCTTGTATCAGTGGGTGACATAAGTGTGCCATCTGTTTCTTTGAATAAATAATGTGATATTATCTTTACCTTCTGTACAACTGAGTGTGTATTTCAAACAATGTTTCATGTATTGTCTACCATACACACTCTTTGAAATGTGATGCCTCCTGGACTGAAACACTCGCTGTGAGCATTCATCTCATTTTTCTGTTGTGCTGTCAACCTCCTGAGTGTGCCAAACATCCTCTCCTTACACACACACTCTCCCCGGCTCTGCCCCACTGAGATGAACCCTTTCAGCTTCATCTTGATCTCCTCATTTATCTGATGTCCCTGACTGTAATAGCTGCTTCTGAGAGATTCCTCATTAGATATTGCACGGCGCTGTAGATGCTCCCCTCCCTCCCTCGATCTTTTCGTGAGAAGAAGGTGCAACAGAGAGTTGTCAGGGCAGAGCAGCCACACGTGATGGTTGCTCTGTAACAATAAGTCGTCGACAGCTCATCTTACCTCTGAGCAGACAGGGGAGAGTCTTGCTGCTGCCGCTGTTGCTCAGATATCTGACACACTTCATGAATGCAAGGCAGCAGGAAGCTCATAGTGGTTACAGTAAAAAGACAACATCTATTAAAACTTGCAGGGCAAACATTTGAGGCATCTCCATGTGTGCAAGGCTGCAGGACACTTGCTTGCATGCTTACATTTAACGCTGTAAGAAAGACAACAGGGCATTGCGTGTCTTTGCTACAACCTCGTCCGTCCAGTTAGGTGTGTTTCATTCACACACACAAATACACACACACACCATCACCAGGTTACAGACAGGAATGTAAACTACAAAGAATGTGGAGTCTCAGACTTATGAATGGAAAAAGGTTTTCTTACATACCATTCATAAAGTCAGATGAATGTACAATGTGTTCTGCTGCAAAGAGGGATGGATCCAATGTGGCGTCAGAGAGGGTTGTAAATTTGTGATACTTTTGGGCCCCATAGTTTCCCAGTTATCTCTATTTTTCTTGATGAAGAAATTACGGAACCTTATCCTCATATATTATACATACATACATTGAGTTTTTGAAATATCTATCTATCTCTCTCTCTCTCTCTCTCTCTCTCTCTCTCTCTCTATATATATATATATATATATATATATATGTATCTATATATATATATATATATATATATATATATACATATATATATATATATATATATATGGAGAGAGAGAGAGAGAGAGAGAGAGAGAAACAAAATAAAGCATACAATTCCCCTTCCAGTCAGTTAACAGCCAACTTCCAGCTACCAAAGGTTCCCTACCCTCCTGGGGGTGTGCTTAATTTAACAGAAAACAAGCCCATTTATGCATTTGGGTGTTTCCATGACATTGCTCTTCCCTCACAAGAACACATTGCCTTTGTCCTGGTTAAACTTGACCCCACTAAAGCACACAAACATGGCCTAAAGTTTACAGTTTATAATTATCAGGGGGACGGGCTTATCATAAACCTGACATGGATCAGCCAAGACCCTATCAGGGAAAGTGGGAAAGTTTTCAGTGGCTTCATCTGTAAATTGGACAGTATCATTATGTTTGATTTATTAATGTGCTGAATAGCATTCAGTAAGCATCATCATGGTCATGTTTTTATAACTTAGTTTAAACTGACAACAAGTATGATATTATTTTTTTCACATTTATAGTTAATTAAGTTATTTGTTTGTTTTAATCCTCTTGATGTGTTTTATTCCCACATTTCAGTTCTGGTTTATTGTTGTTATTGAATTTCTTTTCATTATCTGATTACCTTTGCCAAGGAGGTTATGTTTTTCGGGAGAGTCTGTTTGTCTGTCTGTAAACAAAATAACTTAAAAAGTTAAGGATGGATTTTGATGAAATTATCTGTAAATGTTCAGCATGGGAAAAGGAAGAACTGATTCAATTTTGGTGTTGAACAACTGTCTGGATCCGCCATGACGAAAAATTGTTGTGAATAACTACTGAACTAAAATAGATATCATTATGAAACCAATTGCTAATGGTATGTTTTCATGGTCAAGGGATCTGAATATTTACATGAAATAATGGTAGGACTAATATTTATGGTAAAAATCACAATATGGGAGAGGAAAGTGGTGCTGGCAGAGGTCTGTGCTCTCAGAGTTCTTCTCTAGTTTTATTATGCATTTGGTGTTTGGCCATCTCATGTTACCATGTTATTTAATAAAATTTTATTTTACTGTTTTTCATCTATTTTTTCCTATATTATTTTTTAAGTTGCATTTCTTATCTGGATTTTTATCTTTGTTTTGTCGTTTTACTCTTAGCTCCTGTTTCTTCACTTTTATTTTAAAAGATAACATTTTGCTCAGTCCTCCAATTCTGTTTTCTTTTAGAATCTCTTCTACACTTCTTTGTGTGTAATGTATGTGGATCAGCACATGAGCCACTTTGTAATGTAATTTAGACTCTTGGCAAAACATGTCAGAAGTGGAGCAAAGATATTCTTTCTATAGAAATTTGTAGCACTGTTGTTTATTCTCAAATTCACCCCATGCTCGCAGTTTACTACATACACAACAAGTAGTAACTGAGTCTGAGGCCTTTTGCACCCTCTAGTGGTTTCCTCTAGTAACAGACAGATTACTACCAACGATAGCTGAGAAGTCATTGTTTTCATGTGGCTTATATTGTCTTAACTCATCCTTAAGAGTGTTTTTGGACTATAGCAGAGCACTCTGCTGCTGCATGTCTTTGCTGTGAAATATTGCTTAATAGAAAGCCATCACTTGTTGATCAATAAAGTCACTAAACTACTGGAAAGCTATTTGATTTGAAAAGCTGGAAAATGTTCAAGTACTTGTGGCACTGTTTGTCCTGTCCACCACTGCTAAGGAACATGTTATATCATCAAGATGTGATATAAATATAACAAACAAATGATTATCTTCTCTTTTTGTCAGTGTTAATTGTCTTTTGGCTTAAAGCTATTTTTTAGTTGCTCGATACCTGAGCACAGTCAATGCAGAAATGCTGACACAAATCTAATTAAAGTTAATTTATTATTATTTTAAATTAAAATTCAAAAATTTCTAAGGGATAGATGGTCAGTTTCATACCCATTCGCCAAAGTTTGATTGATTCAATTTAGAAATATTTGCATATTGTGCTTTTGCTTCAGGGCGTGACTTTCTTTCTGACTCGGGGATTTCCAGGAGGAGGAACCTCAATTATGTCCGCAAGAGAGCCTCTGTGGGTGTTTTGTTTCTGCGCAGCTACAGTTTCGCTCAGTATTGTGGAAAAATATGTCTGTGCTTTCTACACAACACATTCTGGTGTTAGACTTCAGCATTTATCTTTTCGTGCTGGCTGGATCAATGTGTGTCCCGTTTATGGGAGCCAACTTAAACAGAGAGAGGAAGCGTATGTTCCTGCACTTATCTGTGGCTGTCACCGCACATCAAAGTCCTGCTCAGACAGAAATAATCCAGAGTGACAGGACTGCCTCTCTCCTCTCTGCCAAAGTACCAAAGCCATGACAGCACCCACTTTTTTCTGTAGAAACAAAACAATCTCACACAATCCTGGACAGCATTTGTACTCCTTGTTAACACCTTGGCAATGACGGTGCCGGGCCTGCAGACCTGGTGCAGCATGATCGAGGTGATACAGTAAAGCAGGTGGGGCAAGAAATCAATAAGCAGAAGTTCAACGCTATTTTACTGAATGAAGTTAAATATTTATATCTCTTTAAAGACAGACAATCAGAATGATTGATCTGGAAAAATGGCTGCTGTGGTGAGTTTATAGGATGGATGGTTGTCCAACAGCAAGTTTTTGGGGTCATAAAGCAGGAACTTTTTGTAACTCTTCTTTCAAGGACATGTTGGCAGCATCCTGTACTGAAGTAGTGCCAAAGAAAAGCAGCCTAGCTGTGGAAAAGTAAGTCGTTGTCAAGAAATCAGAAATAGTGTGCGTTCACTTTACGTTGTTTTTGGAGTCTGAACTTTAGCCCAGTAGGTGGCAGTAATGCACATCATATGAGAGTTTAAACCAGCCAGAAAATTTTACAAAAAAGGAAATTTAATTTGTTTGGGTCTAATTCACCCACTTAATAACAGCCTGTGTGGCAGTCATATTATATACCATCAAACACATGCTGTATGTACTGTTATTATAGTAGACAGATTTGAAAACAGCTGTTGTTTAGGCTGAAGCGGCTCAGGTGTTTTCTGTGCCATAAGCAAAGATAAAGCTGTTTAAGCCTGTGACCAGTGGCACTTGCGTGTCGACAGTGAAGGGCAAGCTACTTGCAAATTGGAATAAGCCGAGTTACTTACACTAGCTAAGTTACAGTAACATGACAAAAGTAGCTCACTGCATCCAAACTGCTTTCATATTCCCTTCCAGAAATAATAATAAAAATATATTTTATTAATGTTGTTAATGTTTTTATTTTCTTATTTCATAACACTTTGAGAAAATCATATTGGTAACCTTTGAAAGTTTAATGTCGTTGTCATTTAATAGAGGCATTTACTATATTACTATCAACTGGAGTTATGTGTTATTATATTATACAGATTTACAGACTTTAACTTGTTCAGAGGACCAGAGGCTGGCAGGACTACCAATGCTAATGCCATTTGGCTTGATGTGACCTATCTAAGCTTCATACTGTAATGATATTCAGCCTAATTCAAGCCACAGCTCACTACTTTCTGCTTTTTCTGCCTTATTTGATTCAGATGGCTTTCACCTCAACTGCACTGAACTCTGGTCTGATTAGAAGCAAACCAAGACCCCTTGTCTTTCAGGCAGATCAGATGTTAGATCTTTAGTATGAGCTTTTACACCAGCACAAATCGACAGAACTTTCCAAAAAAGGGAACCAGAGTTTGTTTTGTTTAGTTTAAACATATTGAAGTGCCCTGAATCTGGTTTCCATTGATTTTATTTGTAATTTAGGTCCCCTGACATCCTGTTACATCTGTCAACATGACCCAGAGTGTGAGGAGGAAGAAAATAGTAGAAATAGTAATGGTCTCTTTTCTTGTGTGGTTTGGCAGGTGCTTTGGTTAAAAAAGAGAGAATCCTGTTTATTGGGCATATGAAAGTCTGATACTTGTAAAAGTGCAAAACAGAATTTATATCAACAACTAAGAGCCTTAATAATATCAAATCAGGAAAATAAAATTTTGTCACAGCTCTAAAAATTTCTAATTCTGCTTGAATTCAAATAAAATAAATCAAAGTACCATGATGCACTGCGGCCGGGAGAAGCAAGTGTTTCGAGGTCAGCCAGTCAGCGGGGACAGCAGAAGCGGACTCGCCGACGCTCGGATCTAATTAGAGTCCTGTGCGAGTTATTAGAGCATGTCTGTCTTTGTGCCATCGACCGTTAGACACACCCAAACACCGCCACCTCCACACGTTGACCCCAAATAAACCTGTCAACATTTGTATCCTGGTTAATAATGATGATAGCACAAGTCCATGTCCTCAGTTAAACCAACATCAACATGTTTGTTTATGGAGATACAATGCTTCTGGAAGGGGTGAATTTTTCCAGTTTGCTGTCGGGTTCCAGTCTTTCTCGTATCATCTTAACAGTTTGTAGTTTTGGGTCTCTGGGAGAGGCAGCCCTCTCCCATCATTCATCCACAAAACAATGTGTGCTAGCCTCTGCATGTTTACACCCACTGCTCTTTTAGCATTTAAAGGCTGCAAGGAAGGATGACTGTTTCACAACAAAGCTACAGTGCATGGGAATATGCAGTATACATGGAAACATTTACTTCTGACAAGAGGTAATGTTTTTGGTGGAATTTGTCTGTGTGTCTGTCTGCACAGGGAAGAAGTAAGAAGACTTTGGTGGTGATCTAAATCTTAAAAAAAAAAAGATTTATCAAAGGCCTGTTTCAACATTTTCTATAATAAATCATCTGAGACTGTTGGGAAGGCCTTGGCAGAGGTTTTTGCTTTCCAAGCTTCTGTGTTTTAAAAGAAGAGAATATTTTATTTCAATCAATCAATCTTTATTTGTATAGCGCCAATTCATAGCAAGTGTTATCTCAAGACACTTTACAATAGAGCAAGAACTCTTCATTTTGTGGATACACATATATGCATAGATACATATATACATATAAAATACACATATACATATATTTACAAATATATACATCCTACACCCAACATGAATCCATATAGCCAATCATGAATCCCTCCATCATGGCTGCAAGAAAAAACCTTCTGTTAAGCAGCAGGAAATCTTGAATGTGGATCCCAGTCTCATGATGAACAGCAAATCCACACGATGCTGTGTTGGGTGTGAGGGCTAAGGAAGGGAGGTAAGAGGAGACAAGTGGACTAGAATAATAACTAAAGTTAGGGACAGGTTCATTAACACAGACCTGTCATCTGATTTATTAGAGGTTAGCCTCTTGAGATGCTACATCTCATTTTCAGAAGGGTCCTCATGTCTGAATGGTTGTGGTGATCATTTTATAGAAGTATAACCAATGATATTCTTACTGAAAATAAGAATTTATGGTAGTGACGAACTCATGTACGCCCAGACCACAAGTGCATCCCTACCATATTTTTATTAGTATAAATGTGTTTGTGTAAGTATAAATGTTTAATTACAGTGTTTTATGTTAATCCCTGGTCATTAGTAACCTGACATGCTGGATAGATGGTAATAAAAACTGTATGCTATTTTTATTCAAAAAAGAAATGCTGTTCAAGTCCTCTCTGTATGACCAGGTTCTGCTGTCTTCATGCTCGTAGCACCGGTGAGTGCGTCTGCAAACTGAGCTCTGTTATTTTGACTTGAAGCTTTGCAAGGTTAGGTTGTCCATGTCTTTCCAACAGCGCTGACCAACTACAGTCTGCAGGTTTTACAAGAGGAAACAACTGCTGAAGTCAATAAATGGACAGTTTAAGAAGATATGACAGACTTTAACTTTGATACTTCGGATTACTTGTTTGCACTGGAGTACACACAGGAGTAACGGAGTCTAAAGCTGGAGTCAACAGGTCTGAAAAAGAAATGCAGGAAACTATAAGAACTCAACCTTGCAATGCAGCTGGATCAGTCTGATTCAATGTATGTAATGCAGGAACTCATCTTGCCAAGCTCTACAACGGCTGTGAGTAGCCCAATGCAGGACGGCCAAACCAAGTCCTTTGGAGCAGGAAGATGTGGGGCTACAAGCGAGATGACTGCAGGTAGTGACTGCTACTAGGCTACAGGGGTTAGCATAGATGCTAACAGCAGCAATAGCAGCTTTATCAGATCTTTTAATTTCTTTATTGAATGAAAAACAAATAAAAACACTACAGTTTGTCAAGAGGAAGGATATTTTAATTCCCTTCCAGCATGTTTTGCCGAGTCCTTTGCACCACTGCGAGTAGCGACCTGTTGATATCGGTGGTAAATGAAGTGCACCAAATGTCAGTCTTTGAGATATGAATAATAGCTTAACATTTATCAAACTCAAAGAAAAAAGAAAAAAGCTGGACAAAAGTTTATTGACAAAAATAAGCATTAGGTTTATATTGTTTTTTTGTTTTGTATAAAGACACAGGCCATGGTGTTTAAACCTGGTCACATCATACTGTACGTTCATTTTTGTGATGGCACCTGAGCAAGAATAACACTTTTTGTCAAAATTTCTGGTCTTACTGACCTGCAACATAATCTTTAAACTTTTGTAATTCTAACTAATCTTATTTGGGATGTAGTGAAAGGAAAGTTTGGTGGTATATTGATCAGTACACTGCTGGTGGAAGAACATGTAGACTGACGTTGCATCAAAACGAAGAGGCTTGCTCGAAAAACGTACGTTGTTGTAAATATGTTGAATAAAGTGTACAATCACCCTACACTGTGTGTGTGGCCTGTTTTCATCTAATATGCTTAAATGCAGATTTGTTGGTCCAATCAACAATTTTCACCCTTGCTTTTGTGCTGGAACAGAGCTGATCTCTGTCACAGTGGCTAATGTTTATGCTATTTACATGTATCTCATAAAACCACAATTATAATCCTTTACCACCCCTTTGTTTCAGTTCTTAAAAAAATCTAAGTATTGTTTTGAAATTTCTTAAAGTCACAAGTGGTCTCGTGTCAGTATGCAACCACATTCACATTTCAGGTAATTATTTAACAATCTCTTAGCATGAAAACATATAAAACCATCGCTCTGACTTTGTTGGTACTTCCCTTATTCACACTAAAGGAATATGAGTGAGTAAAGACGTTATCCCATGGCGTTGTTTCACTTCCCCACTTTTGTCTAATTACTTCACTGCCCTCCTGAGGGTCCGTCTGCTTTCAGATTAGTTGTCCGAGTGTGTCGGACCTCCGGTGTCCCTCTAAGTGCTGCGTTTCTAGGAGCTGTGGCAGTCTGAGTGTGTTGTGGCAACATGATGTGAACGTCATGCTTCAGGGATCTGACCGGTGCCGCCACGGCCTCACAGCCTGGAGGGCTTTGTGTGAGTGCGTGACCGTTTTTACCATCTTAACAGGGGACTGTGACACTGCACTGGTTCTTTATCTGAGGGTTTTTGTTTTGTAAAAATGATGCTACCTTAAAAGTGCTTTCAAAAGGTCTGATTGTGGATACACATTCCTGCAGGGCTTATATATTTATATGGTATGTTGTGATTTTACTTGATCTTCAGCCTTGAATTCAAGTAGAGAGAGACTGCACAAACACTCATATATTATGTTTGAAATCATAGAATAAATATGTATTTATGTGAAATTTAAACCTCAACAAAAGATAATTCAAAATGCCCATCCAGGGTCCAGCAGGAATGAAGAGTTTAAAAATCAAATCATGGGCTCTCAATTCATTTAGAGTTGATTTTAAAATTCTATGATTTTGATTTGAACTTTTAAGGCTTGTTGGTTCCACACTGTAACTAAGTTTTGTAAACCTAACAGTATTTTACTGTAATATCTACATCTGCCTACTGCAACATGTCTACGCAGTGAATTACTGTTAAAGGCAATGGATTGTGGGAAAGCAGGCTGATTTCTGTAAACATTTACAGGTGCCTACTATGAAATTTCAATAAAGTAAATAATTGAAAAGGAAACTAGATCAACATGACTTCTGTCTGCTTGATTGTAAAGGGTTTTGTGAAAACATTTATTACGAATAGGTACCATGTTGAATAAATATTGACTGATTTTTTTGATTAAGAGAAAAATTTAGTCAGTACTAAAATTTAGCTTCACCCTGGAAAACTGACCAATAACACGGAACATTTCTTTTATATAATGCCTCATATTTTAGGTAGAAAAATGTTTGAATCAAATATTTTATTCAACAAGAATTGATGTATGTGGTTTATTTATTTTCCAAAAAAGAAATTGCTATAATAATACAACAACATAACTTTCATTAAGGACCTTAAAGAAGTTGTTGAAAAATATACCACAATGATATTGGAAATGATAATTCACTGCTGTTAAATGAAATGATACCCTGTATAAAATACAATAGTTAAACTGTTAATAATGCTGTATACTAAAATAGAGTCATGCCACCTTTAACAGTGCAGATCACATTACTCACCTGCTGATCTCCTACCAGCCCTCATGTTTTCCAAAGCTTTACGTTTTTTCATCGCTGACTATTTCTGTGCCAAACCTGATGACCCACAAACCATTAAATTATGGAATGACCTGCCATTGGAGACCAGAGAAGCCAACTCTCTGCCTTTCTTTGTTTATTTATTTGTAAACAAGCCTACACAAAAACAACTGGACCCATTTCATCTAAATTTCCTGGAGATGTTTGGTGGTGATCTGGATAACCGTCGTTAGCCAGTGATTGTTTTTGCATCAGATTCCAACTAATAAAGATAGCAATATGATTCTGAGTGGTAGGGATAGTGTTACGATTAACTCAAAATTGGATCTCAATGCAGAGGAGACAACCAGAAGGTTTCAAAAATTTATTGCAACAAGAAAAAAAAACAAGAACAAAAAAAACAGGCAGGCTGTGGAAGCAGGATGTCCAAAACACTGACAAAAAGGAGCAGCTGCAGATTCTTCTAAAACCTGGAGAAGAGGGAGGATTCAGTCAGAAGGGTTCCCAAAAAGAGGTCAAAAAACTTTTCAAAGTCAAACGGTTTGAGCAACGAAGTGACTCTACCTTACAAGAAGGAATTATCTGGCAGTGTGGTCGACTCCTGCCCCAGCTTTTAAAGGGAACCTGATTGCCAGAGTGACCACAGGTGAGCATGATTGGCTGCAGCTGCTTCACCCTGCTTCCACAGACCTGCAGCAAAAACAGGAAGGGAGGGGGAGAGAGCAAAAACCAACAGAACCACAATGGAAACACAACAGTACCCCCCCCTCAAGGGACGCCCCCTGGCGGCCCTCCAGGCTTTCCTGGATTACGGGCATAGAAGTCTCTAAAGAGTTCAGGATCCAGAATGAGTTTGGGAGAAACCCAAGAACGCTCCTCTGGCCCATAACCCTCCCAATCAACCAGGTACTGATAGCCCCGACCCCGCCTTCGTACATTCAGCAACTCCTTCACTGTAAAGGCAGGGTGGTCGTCAATGATCCGGGGGGGTGGAGGGGGTTCGGCTGGAGGGCTCAGAGGACTGGTGGAAACAGGCTTTAGGAGTGAAACATGGAAGGAGGGATGGACATTCAAGGCGGCAGGCAACTTCAGTTTAACGACACTGGGGTTAATGATTCTTTCAATTTCAAAAGGGCCGATATACCTGGGTGCCAGTTTGCGAGACTCAGTCTGAAGAGGAAGGTCCCGGGCAGATAACCAGACCCTCTGGCCAGGCTGATAATCGGGAGCAGGGATACGATGTCTGTCAGCCAGTCTCTGATTTCGAGTTTTGGTGCGTGTTAGGGCTGCACGGGCCTCATGCCAGACTTGACGGGCTCTCCGAAGGTGATGCTGAACGGAGGGACACGTCAGACTCCTGGGCTGGAAACAGAGGAGGCTGGAAGCCATTAGAGGCCATAAATGGAGACATACCTGTGGCGGAGCAGACCAGGGAATTATGGGCATATTCCACCCAAGGGAGGTGAGTGGACCAGGAGGCTGGGTGATGAAAGGTCACACACCGAAGAGCTGCCTCGAGATCCTGATTTGCCCGCTCTGTCTGGCCGTTAGTTTGTGGGTGATATCCTGCCGATAGGCTGGTAGATGTTCCCAAGGCCTGACAAAATGCCTTCCAAACTTGGGAGATGAACTGCGGACCTCTGTCGGAAACAATATCTTGAGGGATACCATGTAGTCGGAATACATGCTTAATAAGCAGATTAGCAGTCTCAAAAGATGATGGTAATTTAGGGAGTGGAATGAAGTGCACAGCCTTAGAAAAACGGTCAACAATAGTCAAGATGGTGGTATTACCTTCTGAGGGAGGAAGGCCTGTGACAAAATCCACAGCAATGTGTGACCACGGCGGTGAGGAATGGGAAGGGGACGTAGAAGGCCGGCAGGAGCACGGTGAGAGGCCTTACTGCGGGCACAGACAGAGCAGGCAGAGACAAACTCCTTGGTGTCAGAGGAGATGGAGGGCCACCAAAACCTTTGCTGGAGAAGATGCAAGGTCCGCCAAAAACCAGGATGACATGCGACCTTGGAACAATGCCCCCACTGAAGAACTGAAGATCTAGCCGTTGGCGGAACAAACAGCTTACCACCTGGACATTCTGCAGGAATGGGATCAGAATCTTGGGCTTCCTGGACCACCCTCTCAATCTCCCACCTGGCTGCCCCAACAACACAGGGAGCAGGAAGGATGGTTTCCTCTGCAGGCTCCTCAATAGCAGGGGAAAACTGGCGTGACAGGGCATCAGGCTTGATGTTTCTGGAGCCAGGCGGTAGGTGATAGTAAAGTTGAAACGCCCTAAGAACAGGGCCCACCGAGCCTGACGGGAGTTGAGCCTGCGGGCAGAACGGAGGTAAGATAGGTTCTTATGGTCTGTCCATACCACAAAAGGATGAGTTGAGCCCTCCAACCAGTGCCTCCACTCCTGAAGCGCCAGCACAACAGCCAACAACTCCGGTTTCCCACATCGTAGTTTCTTTCAGGAGGGGTGAGTCTCACGGGAGAAGAAGGCACAAGGGTGCATTTTCTGATCCACAGAGGAACGTTGGGAGAGAACTGCACCAACCCCAGAGTCTGAGGCATCAACCTCCACTACAAACTGAGCTGAAGGATCAGGGTGAGACAGTACAGGAGCAGTGGAAAACAACCGTTTTAACTTCATAAAAGCTGTCTCAGCAGCTGATGACCATACAAAAGGAACTTTCACAGAAGTTAGCTTGGTTAAAGGTGTAGCAACTTTGCTATAGTCACGGATAAACCTTCGATAAAAATTAGCAAATCCTAGGAACCTTTGAAGTTGCTTTCTTGATGTAGGAGTGGGCCAGTCAACCACTGCCATGACCTTGGCAGGGTCAGCTTTGATTTGCCCCTTCTCCACCACAAAACCCAGAAAGCTCACTGAGGGAACATGGAATTCACACTTCTCAGCTTTGACATAGAGTCTGTTTTCCAAAAGTCTTTGTAGTACCAGTCTTACATGTTGAACATGTTCATTAAAGGAACGAGAAAAAATCAAAATGTCATCCAAATATACAAACACAAATCTATTCAACATGTCACGCAGGACATCATTTATGAGTGCCTGAAAAACAGCAGGGGCATTAGTTAACCCAAAGGGCATGACCAGATACTCAAAATGTCCCAGCGGTGTGTTGAACGCTGTCTTCCACTCATCCCCCTCTTTTATCCTCACTAAGTGGTAGGCATTGCGAAGGTCTAGCTTGGTGAAAATAGTGGCTTGGTGGAGGGGCCCAAAAGCAGAGTCAATGAGTGGAAGGGGGTATTTGTTTTTCACAGTTATGTCATTAAGACCCCTGTAGTCAATACAGGGGCGCAGAGTCTTGTCTTTTTTATCGACAAAAAAGAAACCAGACCCCACAGGTGATGAAGAGGGACGAATGAGTCCAGCAGCTAATGAGTCAGAGATATATGTCTCCATGGCTTCCCTTTCTGGTCGGGAGAGATTGTAAAGTTTACTGGTAGGTAAGGGGGTGCCAGGAAGCAAATCAATGCTGCAGTCATATGGTCTGTGAGGTGGAAGTGACAGAGCCTGGTCTTTATTAAAAACTTCCTGAATGTCATGGTACTCCGAGGGCACAGAGGTGAGGTCAATAGGTTTAGGGAGCTGGTGCAGCAGTGACTGTGGCAGGGGTGGCTGACTGTAGGCAATGAGAGTGGCAAAACAGACTCCAATTAGTGATGGAGGAATGAGACCAGTCTATGTGTGGGTTGTGCAGCTTAAGCCATGGGAGCCCTAAAACTAATGGGGATGCAGGTGAGGAAATTATGTACAATGAAATGGATTCATGATGGTTACCAGACAGGTGGAGGGACACAGGGGTAGTCACGATGAGTGACATGAGCCAAAAGCTTCCCATCAAGAGCAAAAACATCCTTTGGCTCAGGTAAGAGTTCAGAGTGGATCTTGGACTGAGAAACAAAGTCAGAGTCAATGAAATTGTCATCAGAACCAGAGTCAATCAAGACTTGAATAGGGAGTGACACATGTGACCAGGAAATGGTACCTCTCAGTTGAATTCTGTTGGAGGGTGATGATATGGAGGAAGTATGGCTCACCAGCGCCCCTCCTGTGGCTGATGAGCCAGGTCTTTTGGCCGAACAGGACAGCTGGCAAGGACATGGCCAGCCTGACCACAGTACATGCAGAGCTTTTGGAGAAAGCGGCGTTGACGCTCAGCCGAAGTTAGTCTCATCCTCCCCAGCTGCATAGGTTCCTCGCTGCTCAAAGATGCGCTGGGTGCTGGCTGATCTGGAGACTGTAGAGGTGGAGCTGAAGGTGCATGTTGTCTGGGAGGCCTAACAGAGAAGCCCTGTCTGCCTGTTCTCTCCCTCGTCTCTCTCTAAGGCGATTATCTAGACGAATGGTGAGGGAAATTAACTCATCCAGGGATGTTGTTTCATCACGTGCAGCTAGTTCATCCTTTAGCTCTTCACTCAAGCCACGAATATAAACCCCCTGTAAAGCCTTCTCATCCCACCCGCTCTCGGCTGCGAGAATCACGGAAATCAATAGAGTAACCAGAAACTGAACCGGAACCTTGCCGTAAAGAAAGGAGGCGGCTACTAGCCTCCTTTCCTTTCACTGGGTGATCAAATACTTTAAGCATTTCAGCTGTGAACAACTCAAAAGACTGACAAATGGGTGAGTTATTGTTGGAAACAGCTAAAGCCCAGGCTGAGGCTTTGTCTGACAGTAGACTCATAATGAAAGCTATTTTGGATCTATCAGAATTATAGGTTGAAGGCTGCTGATTAAACACAAGAGAACACTGGTGGAGAAACTGACTGCATGACCCTGAAATTCCAGAATACCTGACTGGTGGTGAGATGTATGGCTCTCTGGGTTGGCTGGGTTGGACGTCCGGGGAAACTGGAACAGGCACAGGTGGAGCAGAGGTGGAAGGCATTGGTGACACTTGATCCTGGGCCGGGGCTGCCAGGGAGTTTAATTGTGTGGAAACTTGGTCCATCCGGTTGCCAAGCTGGGTAATGCTGGAAGCTAAGGTGTTCAGAGTGTCCATAATTTGTTGAAGAGCTTGCTCATGTTGCCCAACCCTAGCTCCTTGAGAGGAAACAGCCTGTTTGATCTTCTCTACCTCTGCGAGATCCATTTTGGCCAGATAATTCTGTTACGATTAACTCAAAATTGGATCTCAATGCAGAGGAGACAACCAGAAGGTTTCAAAAATTTATTGCAACAAGAAAAAAAAACAAGAACAAAAAAAACAGGCAGGCTGTGGAAGCAGGATGTCCAAAACACTGACAAAAAGGAGCAGCTGCAGATTCTTCTAAAACCTGGAGAAGAGGGAGGATTCAGTCAGAAGGGTTCCCAAAAAGAGGTCAAAAAACTTTTCAAAGTCAAACGGTTTGAGCAACGAAGTGACTCTACCTTACAAGAAGGAATTATCTGGCAGTGTGGTCGACTCCTGCCCCAGCTTTTAAAGGGAACCTGATTGCCAGAGTGACCACAGGTGAGCATGATTGGCTGCAGCTGCTTCACCCTGCTTCCACAGACCTGCAGCAAAAACAGGAAGGGAGGGGGAGAGAGCAAAAACCAACAGAACCACAATGGAAACACAACAGATAGATTTTTAAGGTCAAGAATTCAGATTTTGGGGATAATTTCATCATGGAAGAATTGCCTTTAGGTGTAAAAGCAACAAACTGTATATGAGCAGCTTTGTTGAAGGTTTGTGATCTCAAGTGCTGTCCAGTTTCAGACCTGTTTTTACTGATTCTAGATGTTGTTGCTTTTTTATTTTGTCTTTTACTGCCATATTTTTTAATAATATTATTTCAATCGTTGCTTATTTGGTGTAATTGGTTGTAAAGTGCTTTTTAACTTGTAATTCATCCATTCATGATTTATATCACTCATCCCTTTTAGGGTCACAGGGGCCAAGAGCCTATCCCACCTAACATTGGGGAGAGGTGGGGTACACCAGTTGCTTGCAGGGCAATTATTATTTTTATATCATTATTTGCTAATATTTCTACAATATTGTATTATCTATATAGTATTTTCATTATGGCATCAGTGTGAATTCTTGATTTTAGAAAATGAACTTCTCTTATAAAGAAACTTCATTACAGAAATTCTGACTTCTGCACATTTTGACCACCGACTTCTTTTAAAATGTAGTAACAGATATTATCCTCTTTTTGTGTTAAATTATGTGATCCCATTTTTTAATGTCTCTATTTTAATTTTCACTAATACTGAGCAACAGTTTTTTTTACTTTGAGTGGAGATGTCACTTATTTTATAATCTTATTTATTTCCTCATAAATCTGAGATGATCATATCACAGAGGAAATTGATGAGGAAGTTTTATTTTTAAACAATTGTTATCCAAAGTGAGCTCATGCTGCTCGTGTCTCCGTGTTGTTTTTAGATCATGAGCTGTGTGTGTGTGTGTGTGTATGTGTGTGTGTGTGTGTGTGTGTATGTCTGTGTTGCTCTGCTTGTATCCCTCCACCCTTCCTTCTCTCAACAGACTGGACCCGCTGGGACGCTGTGAGGGGGTTTCAGTCTGTGCTGGAGAGAGGGATGTGGGTGGAGGGGAAGTAGTTTTCTTCCACAGCAGGTTAAAGAAACATTTTATACACTTGTATTTATGTGTTTTTCATCTCCCCACCCATCCCTTCTCTTTATCTCTAAAATTATTTAGTTTTAAATTTCCAAAACACACAATGGCTAGACCTCCGAGATCTTTCTCCAGACCAGACATTAAGGTGTGGCTTGAAGGTCTGTCAAATTATTTAGCTCTTAAAAAAGTCACTTTCATGATAAAGGCGAAATCTTCTGGGGTTTTTTTTTTATTTGTTCATAAAAATAAGTTTTCTTATTTTTCCACAAGATATATTTAAAGAGATGTTACATCTTAGTAATCCTAAATTACTATGTCTTTATTTTATTAAATTTGACTTTTTTCATTTTATTATTAGTCATTGGTGTTGTGTGTACAACACTTTTTCTCAGTTCATTATATTTTGCTCCAGGGACAGGCTCATACTTTATTTTGTCTGTTCGTTGTTGTTGTTTATTGTTTAAATAAATCGAAAATTCAATGAATGCATTTGATTAAAAATGTACATCTCTGCCTTGTAAATTACTGACTGGATGGAACAAATATTAGATTAATTTCATGAAAAAGGGTTACAGAACAAGAAAAAATGTGGCTTCATTGAAATTATTTACCCACAAAATGGGGAATATTTCAACAACAACCTCATCTTATTTTATGTAAATATAAACACATACACTTTTCCAATTGATGTATTTCCGGGACACTTTTATTCTGGAAGAACAGCAATTATTTAGGTTTTTTGAGTCAATGATACCACCGCTGGTCAGTGTGTATAACTGTGTCATGTCGACTAGAAATTGATGTTGATTTGAGGTTGTTCACTGTATGAGGAGGGTCTCGGAAACATCTTCCACAGTTTTTATTTCAATTAGCTATTAAGGCTTCTATAAAAATAATTGGCATTTTTAAGTTTGTATGTTTCTGGTTTCTGTTTTGAATCCTAGCGGTTATGAAAAATAAAGTATAATATATGCTATTGGTAGTTTTAAGTAAAATATTGTTCATGAAATCGAAACGACCAATAAAACAATGTTGAACATTTGTAAAGTGACATTTGCAAATTTAAAAAGAACAGAAAATGTGGTGAAATCAGCTTCTTATGTACCAGAAAATAAAGACACGCTAAAGGAAAAAACAACCTCCAACAAACAAATGTGCAGCCTGTCTGCATGCACTCTTTATGACTGTATAAAGGAAGTTTTCCTCGTAACTAAATTAAACTTAGAGGAGCAAACGCAGTTTTCAGCCTGTAGTGTTAAAACAAACCTCTGAAGTTGAATATAGTCACTATTGTTTCTAATACAGCAAATTCAAAGTAAACAGTGCTCTAAAGAAGACAGTCATACCAAAATGAATTTAACGTGCTGCCAAACAGCAACAAGTGCAACGTCTTCAAAAGACACAAACACAAAAAAATCAATGCAACAGAGACACAAAGCTGAGTTAGTCATCACTGCAGAGGTGAACTGTCTCGGATAAAATGGTAACAAATCACATTAAGGAAGTTTTGATTCTTTTAGGCCTACAGGAAAGGCAGGACGAGCTATAAAAAGTCAACAATCAGAGACGTCTGAGATCATCAAGGAGGGGATTTCTCTCTGCATTTGGCTCCTGACGAAAAATGAATCTGGACATCTTTTCTCTAACACTTTTCTTAAACGCATCACAAGTCGAGAAAAGTGTAGAATACGGTGATTGGAAACAAAATTTAAAAATGATCAATTTATTCATTCAAAATGTGATTTAACAGTTAATGATACTTTGTGACTTTCCTCGCTGTCTTGTGTTTCTGAGCTCTTGTGTTTGTCCTCAGCTGTGTGCTCTCATATCTGTTTGAACCTCTAGTACAGGAGCCACCTAAATTGCATAAACTCATGGCATGGCAAAATGTGCTCTCGAGCACCCCTAGGCAAACTAAAACGACCCTCACCACCAGGAGGAATGCTGTAGAGTGATTAAACCAACGCTGACTTCTTTGTTTCATCAAGACCCACAAATAACATCCAGGTACCCTTGACCCATCTCAAACAAGAAGCAACTTGCCTTTCGAAATAAAATTTGACCAAAATATTTCTCCACAAACAAAAATGTAAATGGTATCAGCTTGAAACGCAGACAGATGACAGAGTAGATCATGCTGATCAACAGTTCTAAAGGAATTTGTTGCTTCTCAAACGATTTTAGATAAGACAAGATTTTAGATAAGATACAGCTCCAACAGAAGTCCTACAGCTTTAAAAATGACATGGATGAATTCCTGACCAAAATTTACATTTTTGTAGAGATTTTGTCAAAATTGTTGCATCTGTGAAGACGTGTTTTTAAAAGTTTTCACTCAGTTTCACTAAACTTTAAGCAGTTGATGATGTCACTCATTGAGTGGCAGTTAAGTGCAGCTGGTCAGGCTCTGGTGAACAACAACATATAATCACTCCTTTCCTGTGTCGTGGCCATTCCTTAAAGATCTCATCACAATTTGTCAAGAACTTACTGGGTTGTTGTTGAAAATATGGACAACTACCCTTTCTCCCAATGTTAACAATCCTAATTAAGCATCCCTTTTTGGAAAACTACCAAAATGTAATCATTTCCTCATTGTCCCATTAAAAACATTCATGAAACCTTTATTAAAAGTGGTGAAAAACTTAATGTTATTAGAGAAAATGTGAAAATCTGCTCTATCTCACAATGTTAACAAATGATCTAAAAAAAATTTAGAACATTATATTGTCAACTCTTTAGAACTTACAGACCTATCTCACTCACGGATGGTCAGACTAACAAACATACATACAGCTAAACTGATGAGCTAACATTGGCAAAGACACAACCTCCCTGGTGGGGATCAAAATGGACATTTCAAGTGCTATGCTGATAACTTTTGCTATTTTTAGAGTCCCTGCAGGGGCTCCATGTGGACCACCATGTGTTTGCAGGCACCTTGTTGGCCACCCCTGCTCTAGTGTGTACATTTAGAGTATCAAGCATTTCTTTCAATGGTCTCTCATGTTTGTAAGCTCTGAATATCCTCCAAAGAAGATTGAGGGAGAAACCTGATATAGACCGGTTTGATGGCTGCCAGCTTTTCATGGTGCTATCATCTCAGCTTCAGATCATAGTTTTCAAGAAAAACCTCGATCATCAGAACTGGACACATTTGTTTAAGTGCGAATGACCTAACTGTCCCTAAGATACATATATTAAAGAGACTGTGAGGAGTTTCTAAGTAATTACAAAAAAGTCTCACTATTAGATATATGCCTGATCGAAATACACACTTATCGATGAGTTTTATAGCATCTAAATACTATCTATAAATGCTATTCCTTAGCCTTCTGGTCGGGTCGGACAGGGCTGGACTGGCCTGGAAACTCAACTTCAGGAACAAGACAATTAAAACTAGAACAAATTTATATTATTCGGACATGTATTAGAGCACCGGGCTGTAAGTCGTGATATATAGCCGGCTACAAAACTATGATAATAAGTTTTCCAAAAACTGCTTGTTGTCATGCATCAAAAACTACCACGACGTAACTAGAAAGAGATACATTACCTCGTCACTTTGTATCCTGTCAGTTGTTGAAAAAAGAAGTTGTAAAGTAATGCAGAGTTATCAGGAAGGTCCGAACTGCATCACAACAAACACACACTTTGGCTTAGGTTCCATCTTTTGGTTTGTTTCTGTTGTAGTCAGAAGTAGGAATTTCCAAGTTCGGAGTAGGAAACTGCAACTGGAACGTCCCCTGAAGTCAGAATTTCCTACTGGGAACTCGGTGAAACCTCGCCACCCCCGAGTTGACAATTGAAGATGGATGCCCCCAGTGTGAACAGTTATTTAGCTCCTGTAATAATCAATTTATTTGCACTTCTGACTGGGGTGTGTCGCTCTAGATCAGCTGTATACATAGTATTGTTAGACTTATATTTACAAAAATGCTGCCATAGTGATAATCACATTCTTCATGTGATATTTGTGAACAACAACGCTGGGCGTGCTAACAACAGCTAACAATAGCCTGGTAGATCGGCATGTTTTTTTCCGACTTCAACTGGAACGTGCTCATGGGTAGCAGAGTCTTTATGTCACCAGAAATAGATTCTCCTCATAGCACCTTTGACCATTAAATTACTGAACATGCAAACATGAATGGTCCTTTAAAACTATTTAACAAACCTCACTTGTGCTACAATGATCATTTTCTCATCTACATGGTTCTATTGCTAACATTAAAAAACTTCTTGCAAGATTCACCTCTTGAGGAGCAGCACTTTTACAAACATGAATCAGATACATTAAGTCTGATCTTTCAATACCAGAGAGAGGGCGTATCCAGGATCCTCAGAGGTAAGATCCTCCCAGCGTGTCTCTGCGGGACGATTCAGAGATCATGTTTCCTGTCTGCGGTGTGGAGGTTCCTCAATTTAGAAGATTACCTTCCTCCAGACACATGTTCTCTCCAAGCTGCATCAAACATTAAAAAGCATTAAAAATAACTGGAAACAAAGCATCCGTGAGACGGTCTTCATGTAAACAGAAGCACTTCCCCACCGCCTCCACTTTCCCTCTGCGTCTCCAGAATCAGATCATCCCTCTGTTGATGCTTTTATACACTCTTTGTTTTCACATGACTGGAAAATAAGTCACAGTTAACTGCTCCGGAGCACTGAGGTCGGTTTGTTTGAGTTTTTCCAGCCATGAAGACACAAACACAAGACAACAAACTGTAACTGATACAAGGACCACTCTGCTGACCTTTTTACCCGCTGATGCTGTCCCAGAAAGTCCTCCGGCAGCTTCTGCTGGTGTTTTATTATCACCACTGTCAAACACTTAGATTTTTTTATTTTGAATTAAATTAGTTTTTTTCAGGAAACACATGGTTATGTGATGTCTTCTGTGGCTCATCAATAAAATGTAAATGAGATAAATAAGCAAATATTTAAGGCTACAGCAGAGGCCCATAAACACGGGCCACACATCGGCACTGGGCCACAGAATATTTGGCACCAGAAAGGGGAGCAACAGAAACAATTAATTCAGTAATCATTTTATAAAATAATGCAGAGTGAAGAGTGTTTAATTGGAAAAGAATAATAAATGACTACTTACAATCAAAAACTGTTTTAGAGATTAATATGGGGATTATAATTTAAGGAGAACCTGTAATTTTAATATCTATACTTTTGTAGGTCAAGCAAAGGGATGAAAAACTGTTTCACGGTGCGGTCTTAAATTATGGAATGAGCTACAACACAATCTAAACAATGTTCAAATCTGATGAACTTTAAAATAATGTAGAAAAACATAGTTTTTAGTAGATATGTGGAATAAACAGGAGGTATTTAACTGAATTGAAGGATGGCTACTTTTGTTTAGGTTGGTAGTTATTGTTTTGCTCATGTTTTGCTTCCTTTTTTGTGTTGTTAGATGGCTACATTTCTGCATAGAAACTGTATGAAAGTATTTCTGCCTAAATAACCAATGGAGAAGTTTTTGGACTTGGTAAGATTTACTTCCTCCCAATCCTTTTTGAAAATACTGCATGTAATGAATAAACTATATTTGTTCTTCTATTTCTTTTGAATTTATTCAGAATAATTAAGGTTAAATTCAGTTCAATTCAATTTTAAAAGATGACCTGAACCTCCATTATCCACCTGTATAATTTGACGGTGCAGACTTTGCACTGAGGCTCTCCAACACTGTGATGATCAAAAGTATAGCTTCAGATATACTCACGGTTAAACCGTGTGTTCATGCATTCTCCTACCTGAACTTTGGATGTACCTTCAAAAACTTTAGATGTTCATAACTAGAGTACAGTGGATGCACGTAAGAGAGCTCAACCTCCTGATGTGAAAATATTAAATTCAGAGGTGAGGCCTGATAACCTGACACACCAGATTGACCATTCAATGTATTCAGTGTACCTTTTCAAAGCTTATGTGGCAGCTGGTTGGGCAATTATCGTTGGATGACTATCACTCAAGCAATTGTTTTTATAATAGCCTGTGGGCCAATGGTTTGCACCAGAATGCCTTTGGAGAACTCTTATTTGAAAGAGTTGTTGGATAGAAAACCATGAACATTGTTAAGCAAAGGCCTACCTCAACCCTATATTTATGTTCCTCTTTAGGACTCTGGGAAGTGAGAATTTGCCCTACGGTGTGTTCAACTGAAAGTTGTGAATCTCAGTTCTGATCAAGGTAATCCCTAAGCTGAGTGCTCCCAGTGCTTCCCAGTCTTAGAAATGTAAAACAAAACATGTAACTACTGTTGATGTAAGTAGCAGATAGCATTAATTCTACATTGGGTTGGTGAGATTCATCTGACATTCTGAGCTGGAGATCTGATTTAGTGGGGCCTTCTTGTTATAATTCTGACATGGAGGTTGAAAATTCCGACATTCATGTTCAACAGGATGAGTACGCACCACCAGTTAAAACACACAAACGCCGAGCTCTCAATGAGAGAACATGTCAAAGCCTGGTCAATGACATTAATCCTGTGTTTTACTGGATATGTTTGTCTCCGTATGTTGGGAAAAAGGGGGGTATAGATCTGTGTCATTAATGAATCTGAGTGGATCCCCCCACACACACACCCAAAACACCTCCCTCACCCATGTTTTGCAGATTTATAAAAGATGAAACCTTGTGTTTTTCCAGTCATGATTATAGGTCAAAGTTTCTTTTGTTGCAATCATGGAAAGCCAGGGAGATCACAAGGCTCACTTGCTTTAGTGACACTTGATTTCAAAATACATAAAAATACAGCCTTAACCAATCACATTAAAAAAAGATGTCTAAAAACCACAGACAGGACTTAGGTTGTCGGTGAATAAGGTTATATTCACACAACTGTAATCAACTAAAAATGGATTCTTTGGGAATTTCCTTTTAAAAGAGGCAAAAGTTGTTGTTTTTTATTTAAATATGCTTTTCAGTGTGTTTTTAAAGGGACTGTGAGGAGTTTCTAAATAATTACAAAAAAGTCTCACTTTTAGTTATATGCCTGATCAAAATACAAACTTTAGGATAAGTTTTATAGCAACAACATAGGTTATCTATAAATGCTATTCCTTAGCCTTCTGGTCGGGTCGTACAGGGCTGGACTGGCCTGAATACTCAACTTCAGGAACAAGACAATTAAAACTAGAGCAAATTTATATTATTTTATTATTTATATTACACGTCTTAGAGCACCGGGCTGTAAGTAGCGATATATAGCCGGCTACAAAACTACGATACTAAGTTTTCCAAAAACTGCTTGTTGTCACACATCAAAAACTACCGCTATGTAACTAGAAAGAGATACATTACCTCTTCGCTTTGCATCCTGTAAGTTGTTGAATAAGAAGTTGTAAAGCAATGCAGAGTTCTGAGGAAGGTCCTAGCGGCATTTTTATTAGCATCCCAACACACAAACACACGATTTGGCTCGTGGTGCGTTCAAGTTGTAGGCAGAAGTGGGAATATCCGAGTTCCGAGTGGGAAAATGGAAATGAAATGTCCCCCGAGGTCTGAATATCCTACTGGGAACTCGGTGAAACCTCGCCTACCCTGAGTTGACAATTGAAGATGGATGCCCCCAGTGTGAACAGTTATTTAGCTCCTGTAATAATCCATTTATTTGCACTTCTGACTGGGGTGTGTCGCTCTAGATCAGCTGTATACATAGTATTGTTAGACTTATATTTACAAAAATGCTGCCATAGTGATAATCACATTCTTCATGTGATATTTGTGAACAACAACACAGGGCGTGCTAACAACAGCGAACAATAGCCTGGTAGATTGGCATGTTTTTCGACCTTGCAGCTGGAACGCTGATAACTCTGAGATGATGTCACTCCCAGTTCCGCGGTTACTGGAACGCAGCATTACGACAGTCGCCGCGCGGGCTCATGGGTAGCAGAGTCTTTTACGTTGCCGGTAATAGATTCTCCTCACAGTCCCTTTAATATGCTTTTCAGTGTGTTTTTTATATGCTTTTTGGTGTGTTTTTTTTAAATATGCATTTATTTTTTACCTCTTCAGGCTGATGGATCACTTCTCTGAAAGTCTCACAGTCTCCTCCATCATCTGGTAGCTGAACTGACCAGTTACCACAGAATAGACTGGTCCACCAAACAGAGTGGAGAAGGGGCCTTAAAGTCACAGGAGATCTAACAGAGCAGTGCCGACACGATGAGAATATAGGTGGATCAGGGATTCACTTAGAAGCACTAACCCACAACCCCAAGTTGACCACTTTACATGACATTTTGTCCAGGAAACACCTTCATAAAACTGCAGTATCCTGCAAATTCATCTTTACTCAGACAAATTGCAGGCCACTGTTAGCAGTGACTTGTTAAGTCAACATCCAATGAATGCATACTCTACTTCCTCTACTTTGAGAAGTAAACATAAAAATGGCTGAAGTACAAATTTATGTGTGGACTATGATGAAGAGGGGTTGCTGCTGCAAATTACCCTCAGCACAAGGGGAGTTAGTTCGAGGATAATGTTTAATTAGGTCGAGCAGCACTAACAGAATTCTGCAGTCTGGTCATTGTTGTTTTAGTGCATACACTCAAACACAGCTAAAGAGTGGACTCACATCGAGTGCAAGGAGTCCAAAAACACTGAAGTGAGTTCCTAGGCTGATTGGGTATGGGATTTTAAAAGATTGTAATGGATACATAACTGAAATAAAGTTTGGGATGAACACAAGAAAAGAAGATTTTAAAAAAGGCCAACATTAATATAACCATCCTTAAAGGGATACGCCAACTTTTTTTCTTGTTGTCGTGTCTTTTTTTGTTTCTAGAATTACTCAGGGTGCTAATCTTAGTCTGAAAATAGATAGCTTAACATAATGCTGTAAAAAACAGGACCATTTAGAATCACTGAAGAGTTTATCTGTTGACTGGAGGCAGAGGCAGGCTAATGCTACCTAAATTACTTCAAGTGTTTGAGCTTAGCTGATTAGTGGTGGGCAAGCTCTGCCCGTCTCCTCCTTGTTAGTGTACCAAAAGTCAAAAGAATGGTGTCTATCTGCTTACCATGGAATCGGGAGTGAGGCAAGACATGAAAACAAAATAATGCTGATGTATCCTTTTAAGTACATTAAAATCAGTCATTTCAGTCCAATTAAAGTTAAGATAAACTTAGTTATCAAAAAATGCTTAAAGGAAAACAGCCTCAAACTAAGTCTTTTCATTAATGGATTAAAGTAAATCATTTTAAAGGATCCTGGGGTGGAAAATTAGACTTTGGGGGTCCTGTTTGGCCCTTGGCTACTGGTCATTGGGAAAGAAAAAAATAAAACTCTGATCAGCTGTGAGGAGAGATGCTTAGGGTTCATCTCCTTATTCCAACACAAAACAAAAGTAAACTGCCAAACATTGTTGGAGTTTTGTTGCCAGAAGCTGATTAGCATATTATTTTTTTGAAATCAGATTTTAAACAAAGATAACAGGGAAGTAAATTAAAGCCTGTGTGCTGCGTTTCAATTCTGTAATTTATTTGTGTTCATTCATCGGTAAAACAGAAGCATTGAGTCATAATGTGAGCCAACCTTAATTACTCTTTTTAAGTCACTGCGAGCCAACTGAAAGGACTGTTGCTAACATGAACACAAACTTGATTTGTCACTTAGATAAGAGAAAATTCTCAAACAAGAAGTTACAACAATACATAACATTTTGGAAATATTGTTGCTGCTTTAGATCATACCACCATGTTGTAGTTTCATTGTAGCCTAATAATAGCTTTTTCTCTCCCTGCTTAAAAGTGCTATGAGGAGAATCTATTTGCGGCGACACAAAGACTCTACTACCCATGAGCACGCGCAGCGACTGTCGTAATGCTGCGTTCCAGTAACCTCGGAACTGGGAGTGACATCATCTCTGACTTAACAGCGTTCCAGTTGAAGTAGGAAAAAAACATGCCGATCTACCAGGCTATTGTTATCTGTTGTTAGCACGCCCTGCGTTGTTGTTCACAAATATCACATGAAGAATGTGATTATCACTATGGCAGCATTTTTGTAAAAGTAAGTCTAACAATACTATGTCTACAGCTGATCTAGAGCGACACACCCCAGTCAGATTGTCAATTCTTGGGGTGGCGAGGTTTCACCGAGTTCCCAGTAGGAAATTCCGACTTCGGGGGACGTTCCAGTTGCAGTTTCCTACTCGGAACCTGGAAATTCCTACTTCTGACTACAACTGGAATGCACCACAAGACGTTACCCAAGCCAGAGCGTGTGTTTGTTGTGATGCTAATAAAAAAGTTGTAAAGCAATGAACTCTGCATTGCTTTACAACTTTTTTTTTTCAACAACTTACAGGATGCAAAGTCATGAGGTAATGTATCTCTTTCTAGTGTCGTAGCGGTACTTTTTGATGTGTGACAACAAGCAATTTTTGGAAAACTTATTATCGTAGTTTTGTAGCCGGCTATATATCGCTACTTACAGCCGGGTGCTCTAACACATGTCCGAATAATATAAAATTGCTCTAGTTTTAATTGTCTTGTTCCCAAAGTTGAGTATCCAGGCTAGTCCAGCCCTTTCCTGTCCGACCCGACCACGAAGCTAAGGAATAGCATTTATAGATAACCTATTTTGATGCTATAAAACTAATCTTAATTTGTGTATTTCGATCAGGCATATATCTAAAAGTGAGACTTTTTTGTAATTAATTAGAAACTCCTCACAGTCCCTTTAAGTTTAATCTTAAAAATTCTGCTCACAGAAAAGCTCCCATAGGCTTATAGTCAAGAGAACTATTACAGTACTGGCTTACATGATGGCTTACAAAAACATGTAATCTCCCCACCACTATTGCCCATAATGGTCTGTGTGTCCCCTGGCAACAATGTATTATCAGTTTACATTACAACTGAAATGATGACAGTTTCATAAAAAAACCCTCTTGGGAAATAAATTTGAAACATCTAGTTTAAGCAATCCCAAAATCTCTGTGGATGAACAGACAAAATAAAAAAATAATAATTGTACATGTTGTGTAAATGTGACCTTAAAGTTTTTTGGTCTCATTGCTGCTCACTACATCTTTATGATCGGCCACATTTGAGCTTCCTCATCTTAAATCATCTTTTAAGATTTTTTTAATTTTATTGTAGGAAGTAGACAGTTTTGTCATTTCTTGAAAAGTTATGTGAAAGTCTTAATGAAGTGCTTCTGCCTTTTTTCATGTGCTGAGGCAGACAGGTTTTATAATCTATAAAGTTTTCTGACCTAAGATCCAGTCCAGACCACCTCCCTGTTGTTCTCTGCTGTGCTAACTACCACCCATCATGTCCTCCTGTGTCTCTCAGCATTTCTGCCTCACTCTTACAATGTTACGAGGAGTTCTTCCCGGGACAAGAAGCAGCTCCTCGCGTGACTTCCACCTCTGCAGGCCGTGGCCCATCGTGCCCGACTGTCCGTCATCATTACTTTCTTGTAAAAACACCAAAGACAGGCGCGGGGAGGGGGTCGCGGAGGAGAGGCCTCCCTCGCCTTTGAGAGCTGCTACACCTTTGACCTCTCACAGGAGGGAAGAGATAAACACAAGGGGGGAGACCACTAAGCTTCAGTGACTTTTAATGACAGACTTGGTTTGGGTTAGAATAGCAACACTGTCGTCATGCAGAGACCAGATAAGACTCAACAGTTAGAGGAAGTTTGTTTTTCCTTGCATGCATCTGTGTGTGTGATCGCTGAATTTACTTTGAAATAGTTTGAGAAATGAAATGAGTGAATGGAGAACAACAGGTCAATCTATCACAAACATGCCGTGTTTTCTACATATGCTGCAAGAAATTCCTGAAAAAGAGTGCTAATTTCTTTTCATAAGACAGATACGATTTTTTGGGCAAAAATGAAAAACAGAATTGTTTTTGGTTATTGCTTTTTCTAAAAGAACGTCCATTGTTTAGTCAACCACACTTTAAAAAATAGTATTTGACACAAGGATCCACAAAAAAGACAAAAACGCTGTTGCACAAATGGCAGTAAAGTACCAAGAATAGTGACTTTGTCACACTCAGTCATGAGCAGAAACTACCATCTTGGTTTTTATTACTTCAAAACTACTATTTCTGGTAACACGTATTGTGAGGAATAACAGTCTTTAGAGTGAAAACTCATTTACAGTGACTAATCAACATTATTTTCTACTTAGCTTCTTTTAATCCTAAATGTGCTTTATTGTAATTACAGAATCATGCAAGGATGAAGGGAAAGAATGAGCTAAACTTTGAACAACTTAAAGGTTAATCTCTATGTTTACTTTTGTCCCAGATAGATGCACAGAGCATAGACTGATGGGGGAATAAGTACAAAAAATGCTGAAATTAGGATTTTAAGGTCACTTGCACATCCAAAGTTTGGCAGTCTTGGTTCAGACGAGGGCTGAAGTTGGGATATTGTTTCATTTTTACTTGGTCTGGTTTTCTCTCACACTGCAACTGCTACAGTTTAACCGCCCACCACTGGTTGTAGCTGGCACTTTGTATAAGCTTAGAGTTAACTAACCCTGACTTTGAGTGACTGCATTGATTGTAGACATTAACTTGTTCAGAGAACCAGATGCTAGCAGTGGTAGCAATGCTAACGTTGCTCGCTCTGCATTAATGGGTGCTACATTAGCTTTCTTATAGTTGATTGACTGATACTCTGTCAAGTTTTCAACTCATTGCATTTTGGTTTGCTTATCTTATTTGATCCTGGTTTGCTTTGGGTTGCTCTCACACCCACTGCCAAAGAAAAATTCATGTTAGCTTCCAGACCACCTCAGATCAACCAACTTAACACTTATAGTTCCCACAGCCCAAAGTCTACAAGATTGTAGAATACTTTTGTTAAATACATGCCTAAGATAAGGTCAATGCTAAAATCATGCATACAAGATTTTGAGGTTTCATTTTGCAACATAAAATCCATCTGATATCTTTTGACATCCGAGGTGTTATTGAGTTTCTCAAAGAAAGTCGCTAACAAACTGTTAACAAGGACTTCAGAAATGTTTGGGAACTCTGTTACGAGTGTTGCTGATTTTTTTAAAATCATAATGCATACATCGTAGGCACCGACTTTTACTTTTACACTGTGGTAGCTTTTCTTGATTAAACTATTTTGTTATTACACAACAGCTCAACTATGGCTTTTTATTCTTGCTGATTACATTTACATGTAAAAATGTTCAAAGTTTCGTTTTTTAAAAAAGATTGTCATGATTTATAGATTCTTTAAGCTCCATTAACTTTTTCTCTCCACATACCTTAACAGCAGCAGTTATCTAAAGCCACATTAAGTCTCATAGCCTTTTAGTTGATGGAACCAATGTGATACTAACTTCCAGGTTAGCCTACAAAAATATGTCATCCTTTCACCAATTATTGTTTTGGTTTCTTTCTTTGTTGTTGTTAGGATGTCACAGTAGTTTAACAAAGCCATGCTGTGGAGACCCCTCTCAAAGAAGTACTTTAATAATCTGATAGTAATGTAAAACCAAGCAGGCAGAACCTAAATCATGAGAAGCCAGAATGATCTAAGCAATGGTAAATTTGGAGTGGAAGCCTTTAATTGTTGTTGTTGTAGTCCTCCTACTTGCACATGGCTGTTCACCTGAAACACAATAGCGTGGCGGAGGGATGATGTATTTTTGTTGGCCATCCTGGAAGTTAGCGTTGTGCTGGTTCTATTGACTAAAGGCCTGTGAGATTTTTCTCTCTGTTGTTGAAGCATTGCTGTTTAAAGGACCATGGCAAATGATATTATATGAAACTTTCAAGACAGTATTCACCAATAAACATGATTTTATAACTGTCTAAGCTTAAACCTTATTGGTGTGAGTAAAAAGTTATTACCAAGCTTCAATAGAACTACAGCATGACAGATGGACTTCAAAGCTCTGACCACATTTCCAATTTATCGTCACTGTTGGGCACATATCTGCTATCTCCAAAGTTGCTCCTAATCAGGAGTTGCAAAAAATCTCTACTAGTGAATAAACACATATTTTATTTTCTGATAACAAATATTTTGTTTGTACTTCAATTCAGAAAACAGTTTATAAACCCACTCACCAATATGGAGGGTAACCAATAACACAGTTTTATGGGGAAAAAAATCATAAAACATAAAGATAGAAGGTTTGTGTCTGACAGCAACGAAAAATGCCATGTTGAATTCCCTTATTTGAGAATTTTATCTCGATCAAATGACATGATTGAGTTTGTGCACATGCCTGTTGATATGATGTATTAGTTATTGTTCATTAAAAATTAATCAGTAATGACTGCATTAGCATCCCCTGCCATTTTAGACCACTTATCAGTTTGCTAGCACCCTTCCTTGAAAACACAATGTTGCCTTAAAATAAAAAAAGAAACATGTTTGTAGTATCAGAAACATAATTGCTCCAATGTAGCCATCACAGACCTTATTGAAGGTATTTTTCCTGAAAGGCTATGTTAAAGTACTTCGTACCTTCAATGGGAGCCAGAGCTGCCGACACAGCAGTTCTATTTAACAATGTCAATGTTTTCCAACTCTTGGACCTATTTTGACATAAACACACCAACATGTCACCATTTTACATAAACTGTTGTGCTGAATGTGGCCTTAATGTGTCCACACAAATTTTTGAAACATGTTTATGAGCAAACTTTGAACTTCTTTTTCACATGATTCTCTGTTCGGTCCTTTGAATATGCAAAACAAAACACTACACATTCATTAACAAGTGTCCACATCAATCTTTCATGGACCTCTCCTCAATTAGGCCAATTAATACAAAGAGTGATGACAACAGTTTCAAAGCTTTTTTTACATGGCGTGGATGCGGAAAGCGCAGTCATGCGGTTGAACCCGTAATAAGCCTCCCATTCTTCCCAAAGAAGCACCAACAGTTCAGAGCCCTGAAAAGGTTTTCCTCCAGTAAGACAAAAAAATTCCAACATGCTGGATGATTCAGGATCCAGGGGGAAAATGCCCTTTTAGTGTGAGAATGGAGGGAGACGCCTTCACGGGCGGCTGACTACGCTTTGGCAAGGGCCTCCAAATCACTTGGCCGGACAAAAAAAAAAGAGCCTGTAGATAGAGGTACCTCAATGAGCGCTCAGTTAATCTGCAGGTCATTAGGATACCCGAGACACTCATTAGCATCATTCTCATGAACTTTCCTTTTTTCACTGTGGCTGAAGAAAAGGAAAAATACAGGATTTGTGGGAAATATCGTCTGAGTCAGGGGGGAGTTGTTGTGGGACAGTTTGACATTTGGAGTCAGAGAGGTCATTCAGTCGTAATGAGGCGCTCGCGGTCCGACCAAAGTGACTGAGTTTGCCCCGGCGCTCAACTCTCCCTGATTCACGTCCAAACCAGAGGACAGTTTGGTCTGGTGGTTGAGCGACCAATCAGACAGCGGTGACTCGATTCATCTCTAATGGAGAGTAATTAACGGGATGGCTGAGGGTGTTCAAGGTTCAGCCAGAAGGTTTGTGTGTTGTGAATATTTCATGTCACACATGTTTAACTGAATGAGGATGATTTTTACAAGCCGCAGAGTCAGCAACTTTATAAAGACAGGGACAATGTCACACCCATGGTTTTTGAAGCATCCAAACTGTGTAACAACTTCAACATATATATATATTTTGTGTTTTGGGAAAGTAAAATGTGGTATATTAAAAAAGTGTAGTTAATTTTCCCTTTACACAGTTCTTACCAGACGTACTACACCACCTGTCATAAAAATGAGAAAACATGAATATTAGAAAATCTTCAAAAGAAATGTTCAAAACTGAAAATGTGTTTGTTGTTGGACATACATTTTAAAGAAAAATGATGAGTTACAAACTGAAGTCACGTTTTTAGACCCAAATCTGAGCAGCTCACCTGAGATGTCAGAAATATTCAAAGATAACATTCAACCACGAAAAAGATTTTTTCTGTTCATGAATGTGAGAAAATCACTATAATTACTGTCTTTATCAAGAAATATTGTATACTTTACTATTTTTGTCTGTTTTTCATAAAACTTTGAATTTGAAAATTCATGGATAACAATATTAATAATAATTTAGCTTCAAAAACATCACTTTTGATATGTACCTGGTGTATTAATCATTACAGAAGCATAAAAATGATTTTAGTAACTACAAATTCTGTTTATTTTGGGCAGCTGTGGCATGAACCTTATATTGGGTGGTGGTCTATTTCATTTGTAAAGCACACCTGTGATCATGTCAGAAGTAATAGGTCATTATGTATGTGTGCTTTATATCTTTCAGGCGGTCAATAACTGCTCTGTCAAGATTTGTCAGAGTAAGTTTTACTTCATGACCTGTTTGCTTTCTGGGCCTTCTAGATGGATCAGCGTTAATAGATAAGATTACACTATTTCATGAGTCTTTTCACACATTTACTGTCAGCATCTCCAAGGATATGTTAAGAGAATACATTTCTACATTTTCACCTCACTTTAAAAAAGTTGTGCAAACTTTTGATTTTGTTAACAATTAAAAAGTCTCCTAAGTTGGTGCACATGCCTGTAAATCCTGCAAATGAATTAAATCTGTGGACTTATAAACAGTACAAAACTGAATATGAGATATATCCCCTGCAGTGAATCAAATAAAATTATTTGCAAACAATCAACCAAAGAAAATAAAAAATCTCACCAAAACACTGATGAATAATGCCGGTGGTCCGTCCATCAAACATGTCTTCATAAATGAAACCAACAAAACTCTCTAAGAGGTGGAATAAAGATTGATCAATATTTGATAAAACACATGACACAGCAAAATCTGCATTATCATATTAGCACTACCAGAGATAATATTTACACCTCCAAAGAGTCTACATGTGTCCACAGCACAGAGTTGATTCAACTCTTTACAGAGAATTAATAATAATTAAAATGATGATTGACTCTATGTGGAGTTACTATTTAAAGCTTGTATCATTTTGCAAAGTTACTTATCAATGCTTTTATAGATGATCTTTGTTTAACTGATTAAGTTTAACCTGACATTAAAGGATTTTTTTTTTTTTTTTTTGGGGGGGGGGGGGGGGGGGATTTGCAGAAAAACAGATTCTGTGTTTGGTTATCAAACATTTTATTTTGAAACATATGCTAATTGAAAATACTTTCTAAAACATGGTACAGTGCCTGCTCTGTCTGTTAGAATACAGTCCTGATCAAAATCTTGAGACCAGTTGAAAAATTGCTAGAATATGCATTTTGCACGTTTGGACCTTAACAAGGTTTTAAATAGAGCTACAGTATGCAAAAGCAAGAAGAGGGAGTTTGACAAAAAGCACTTTGAAAACGTAATTTATTGAAAACAACAAGTAAACTGAAATAGGCTGTTTATCAGCTGATCAAAAGTTTAAGACCATCACTCAAAAAATTACAAAAACTCTCCAAACCAGAACAAAAATGTTTCTCAGTAGGACTCAGTAATGAGTAGCTCCACCGTTCTTGTTAATCACTTCAAAAATTTGTTTGGGCATGCTTGATGTGAGTGTTTCCAGGAAGCTTTTGGGAACATTGCTCCAAGTGGTGAAGATGGCTTCATGAAGGGCATCAACTGTCTGGAACTGATGGCCATTTTTATAAACTTCCCTTGCCATCCATCCCCAAATGTTCTGGGATTTAAATCAGGGGAACAAGCGGGATGGTCCAAAAGAGTGATGTTATTCTCCCTGAAGAAGTCCTTGGTCAAGCAAGCATTGTGAACTGCAGCGTTGTCCTGTTGACAAACCCAGCTGTTACCACACAGACGAGGGCCCTCAGTCATGAGGGATGCCCGCTGCAACATCTGCACGTAACCAGCCGCCGTTTGACGACCCTGCACCACCTGAAGCTCCAGTGTTCCACTGAATGAAAAAGCAGCCCAGATCATGATGGACCCCCCTTCACTGTGCTGGGTAGAAAACATCTCAGGTGGGATCTCCTTGTCATGCCAGTAACGTTAAAGCCATCTGGACCGTCAAGGTTACATTTTTTCTCATCGAGAATAAAACTTTTTTCCACCTTTCAATGTCCCATGTTTGATGCTCCCTGGCATCAGAGGGAGACGAAGGAGTTGGCGTTGAAGGAGACGAGGTCTTTGAGTTCGTTTTTTGTTTTTGAAACCCTTTTCCCACAGATGCCCCCTGATGGTTATTGCGCTGCAGTCTGCACCAGTAACGGCCTTAATTTGGGGGGAGGACCGCCCTGTGTCTTGACGGACAGCCAATCAGATCCTCTGGCTCAGGCAGGTGTAATTTTTTTGGGTCTACCACTTGACTTTTTTGTTCCATAATGCTCAGGATCTTTCAAAAAATTGCGTCCAACCTCAGCAGCAATGGCACGCTGCGAGAGGCCTTGCTTATGCAGCTCGACGATCCGACCACATTCAAGAAGAGAAAGCTTCTTAGCTTTAGCCATCAGGAGGGCATGACCGTGTGACTGCCTGACAGAAAATGGAAATTTTGAGCAGATTTTGGCTTTAATAGCCTGTGGTCTTAAACTTTTGATCAGCCGATAAACAACCTATTCCAGTTTTTTTTAAATGACAAGTTCCAAATGTTTTTGTCACACTTCCCCTTCTTACTTTTGCATATTGTAGCTCTATTTAAAACCCCATTAAAGGTGCTATGAGGAGAATCTATTACCGGCGACACAAAGACTCTGCTACCCATGAGCACGCGCAGCGACTGTCTTAATACTGCGTTCCAGTAACTGCGGAACTGGGAGTGACATCATCTCCGACTTAACAGTGTTCCAGTTGAAGTCTGAAAAAAACATGCCGATCTACCAGGCTATTGTTAGCTGTTGCTAGCACGCCCTGTGTTGTTGTTCACAAATATCACATGAAGAATGTGATTATCACTATGGCAGCATTTTTGTAAATATAAATCTAACAATACTATGTGTACAGCTGATCTAGAGCGACACACCCCAGTCAAAAGTGCAAAAAAATAGATTATTACAGGAGCTAAATAATTGTTCACACTGGGGGCATCCATCTTCGATTGTCAACTCAGGGGCGGCGAGGTTTCACCGAGTTCCCAGTAGGAAATTCCGACTTCGGGGGACGTTCCAGTTGCAGTTTCCTACTCGGAACTCAGAAATTCCTACTTCTGACTACAACTGGAACGCACCACAACACGTTACCGAAGCCAAAGCGTGTGTTTGTTGTGTTGTAGCTCGGACCTTCCTCAGAACTTTGCATTGCTTTACAACTTCTTTTTTCAACAACTTACAGGATGCAAAGCGAAGAGGTAATGTATCTCTTTCTAGTTATGTAGCGGTAGTTTTTGATGTGTGAAAACAAGCAAGTTTTGAAAAACTTAGTATCGTAGTTTTGTAGCCGGCTATATATCACTACTTACAGCCCGGTGCTCTAAGACGTGTCAGAATAATACAAATTTGCTCTAGTTTTAATTGTCTTGTTCCCGAAGTTGAGTATCCAGGCCAGTCCAGCCCTGTCCGGCCCGACCGGAAGGCTAAGGAATAGCATTTATAGATAACCTATTTTGATGCTATAAAACTCATTGATAAGTGTGTATTTGGATCAGGCATATATCTAAAAGTGAGACTTTTTTGCAATTACTTAGAAACTCCTCACAGTCCCTTTAAGGTCCAAATGTGCAAAATGCATATTCTAGCGATTTTTTCAACTGGTCTTAAGATTTTGATCAGGACTGTATTATCAAAGGGTCTACAATAAGAGAGCTGGCCAACACAGAGCACAGTGAGCTAATCAGTTTGTTCCTCTTTACAGAATGTATTAAAGTAAATAAACAGGGCATTCTGACATGAAAGCTCTCTGTGTAGGTGTTAATATAAAAACAGAGATGTCATGGAATCAGTGCATTAAAACAGATCAGTGCTGTCATATTCACTGACAAGTCACCAAATTGAAAATAAATAAATAATAAATAAATAAATAAATAAATAAATAAATAAATAAATAAATAAATAAATAAATATTAAGGGCAGCATCGTGGCAGCAGGTTGTGCATGTGCCTCACAGCAAGAAGGTCCCCAGTTTGATCCCTGGGTATGTCAGGGCCTTTCTGTTTGAGGTTTGCATGTTCTCCCTGTGCATGCATGGGGCTGTGATCGACTGGCGACCACTTCAGGGTGTACCCCTCCTCACTTGATGACAGCTGTGATAGGCTCCAGCGTCCATCCAATCCAGTGTGACACACCAACATATATGACACCTGATTTTAACTCTTTTTTTACTCAGAGTAAATTTTGTAGGCTTCATCCAGAGTGTAATCACACAGAAGTTTTACCAACACCAAAATCTTAACTCTTGTTAGTTTGCTGTGTAGCTATACATGGTTGAATCTTCAGCGGTATTTCACAGCGTTATGTGGTTAATAATCCAGACTGCCTAAAAAAGTGTGAGTGACTGGGTCTGTTTTATATTTCTAGTTGTGCAATTTATTCTTCAGAGTTTGAACATTAAACTCTACCAAAACCTGTACTTACTAAATTACTATAAAGATCGTTTTTCAAAGAGAAGTCATCAAGTCACACTGAGAAGGGTTAAAAAAATAGTGAATTCAGCAACTGTAGAGTTAATTAGAATTGGGATGGAGTCAAATCCATGAAAATGTATTCTCAGCTGAAAATGAGTTGGTGTCAAAAACGAGTGTATGCATGATGTTTCAGTGAATCACATCCTTTGGTGTCCTTTAACTCTGAACTTTTCACTCTGGTCTCTGAACCTGTAAGTGTCCTGTGCCTCATTACTGGACAAGCACCAACAGAGTCCACATCAGGAGAGCTGCAGTGTGAACGTTTTTGTTTGTACCTCAGCCAGAGAGGTTATGTTTTTGCCAGCACGCTTGTTTGTTTGTTTATTTGTCTGTTAGTTTGTTAGCAAGATAACACAAACACTACTGGACTTATTTTGCAGACATTTTCAGGAGATGTTGTTAATGGCCCAACTTTGAAATGATTATCCAGATAACTGCCATCAAGTGAACGATAATTTTTACTCAGTAGTCGTCTAACTATGTGATTTCAACATGATTCTGGTGCTTGGTGTGGGTTTACAGGGTCAAAGAATTATATTATGATGGTAACTTTATCATGGAACTATTGCTTATACATGTAACAACAATGGGTGAGCTACCTTTGAGGAGGTTTGCGATCTCCAAGAGTTCTCTAGATTTTAATGTGCTCTCACCAAACATGGTATTTTTTATTTCAGCTATTTCCTCTTTTACAAGCAGTAAAAATACAGCAGTATTAACTCTGCAGTGTTAATGTATAGTAAACACCTAAGTATTTAAAAATATACTCTGAGAATGCATTCCTACCACTACATGGACATGCTGATCAAAAGTCACACTAATAAAAGTAACAATGTTTTAAATTTTAACTTCACAAAGAGCTCACAACAACACTTGATGAGAGTTAAAGCACACATTCCAAAAAATGAGTGGAAACAACACTTAGTGGTGTGGACCCATATAGACACTTAAAATGTTCTATTAGTAAATCTGAACATGTTAATTTGCCTCTGCAGCTTTTCCGTATTAAATCCTTCTTGAACTATTTTTCATTGTTTCCCATAAATTTGGACCCACGTCAAAGTCCAACAAATGTCGGTTCCCCAAGATACAGAAACAATTAGGGGTTAACTTCTGATAAAAGGGCAGTTTAAAAGCAGATCTTGTTTCTGTTTCTTCAGTTTTTTCTAAGTTTAAAAGAACTCTGTGTGAATGTTGAAATGTTTCTGTTGAACATAAACTCTCAGTTTCCCTCTGACATGCACAGGGGCAGATCTGTGTTTAGTGAAGTTGTCAGCGGCGTTCCCCTCCGTTGTCACTGCTGTGATGGAGCACATGTGCGTGACTGCTCTGCACCTTTAGTTTAGCCCGGGGCGGTCCCCTATGTTTCCCCCTCCAGTTCACAGCATTGATCCAGGGAGTCAGATAAGCCCCGTAAGTGCTGCAAAAGGCGTGCAGATCTTTTCCTCTAATTACAGACATAAATCACAGTAATGACCCGTTTCATTTGTCATTCCTGTTTTTCACATGATGTAACTTCCTCACGTCGCTTCCTTTGATTTGATCTGA